>JAZDUA010000273.1:887500-1487500 GCA_038098605.1 Gryllus longicercus | reverse complement strand
AGCGGTGAACGCCGTGTCCATAGGCCCGCGCCTATCTGTCGCATATCGCACTGCTGCGGGGCGGTTGTCCACGCGGCCGCGCGCCGCGCCACCTGCAACGCACTGTGTACCTATTGAACTAAAGCTCGTTAACTCTCTTACTTTACGCCCCCCCCCCCCTCCACCCGTGTAAACCGCTGAATTCCTTGTCGTTGTTGCCAACTGCCCGCCACAAAGAACACGATTCACTTTCGGCACTGGGTCCCGGCGACCTCTTAAAGTCCTTGCTCACGGTTTAGTTTTCGTGCAGTTTGGACGTACAGAAAGCGTGCAGTCCACGCTGAAAGATTCCTGGTTGACAACTTTTGAGCATGTTCAATACATTTTTAATGCAGAAAACGTACAGTTCGGCAGAATTGTTCACTAACGGATTTGTTCGCGGCAGAAATGTGTCCATCCTTTTCAGTTTTGTGGTTAGGTTAAATGCGATTCGAGAGATTTCGTGTATTGGCATGGCGGGTCTGAGTTCTCAAATTTTGTTTGTGAGTCTATTTCACTGGCTCTTGTATATGTGAGGTTACTGTTACTTCTGCCGACAAGACTTTTTCTGCGCAACCGCTAATGCCTTTGTAGCCACAGCTATGCTTGTAGTGCCAACGAGATGGTGTTTCAACTTTTTTCTCCCCATGTGTCATTAATAGTTAAAAAGGATTAATAAACTAGCTCAGAACGCATGTACACAATGCCGCAAATGAACGTACTCGGACGGCGCAATTTGGCTGTTTATTTGTATGCAAACAGCTCCCCTGGCGCTGGGTTGTGGTAACTCGTAGCAGATAGCGTGCAGATTGTGAAAAACGCGACTTTTGGCCTTTATACTTCTAGTTTGAGGTCTTGAAGTTCTCTTCAGATTGTGCATGAGAATCTCCACGACAAGTGAAGCACGTGAAAGGGCCTTCCGACCAATATCTGCGCTCCCTCCCTAGAGCCCTTCTCTCACCTGCGCTCTCGCCCGCAGCGCCGTGGCCAGCCCGCCCATTGAAGGCGCGCTCTATTCACCGCGCCGCGCCGCGCCGCTTCGCGCCGCATTCGAGGGCGCGGGGCTCCGTTTCCCTGCGCGCCGTTGAGGGCGGCCATCGCTCACGTCCCGCTGGCCGGCGCGCGGCCGATTAGCCGCGCCGCGCTGGCCCGCTGGCGCCGACATCAGCGCCATCTGACGTCTGAGGAACTGCGCCGCCACACGGCTCTGAACGCGCGCTCGTTCCTTTCTCGTTGTGGCCCGTTCACAAAGCAAACGCAAACACAAGCATGACGCGTAGACATTAACATAAGTGATAGACTGGGATATTCACAATGTCTGACATAAACGTAAAGTTTCTATTGGCTGTGAAACATTCTGGTTTACTATTGGTTGGAAGTGAGAAATGATTTCGAGGTATCGACTGTGTCCATGGCCCACATGGCGTTAGTTCTTCTATCGACTTCGCTCCAATTTCGATTCTCGATTTTGAGTTACTGTTCTGTGATTGGTTCATTTCTCATGTCGTACTTAAGCGTAAGCACAGAAGCTTGCAAGCTTTTAAGTCAACGTCTTACGTGTTATGCTTATGCGAACGCATTGTGAATGAGTCCGCTTATGGAAGTAGACCTACGTTTGTTAACTCCATGCTTATGTTAATGTTCGCATTGTGAATGGGCCTTTACTGCCTGCTTCCCCTCGTTCGTCGTCGTTCGCAAGGCCCCTCGTGAGGGAGCAGTCGTTCCGCGAGTGTTGGTGCTCCCACGCGTGTTCTGTTTGACGTGTGGAATGAAATGTGGACTAGATTCCCAATAGCTCTGGGAATTGAGTCTTCATTATACCGACAGCTAAACGACTTTGGCATTCAGAGCTTCCTGATAGTTACGAACACACTTTGTTTATGCTTCAGTACGCCACCCACAGTAGAGTATGCTTCATCTCTTTCCATCGCAAATAAGCTCTTTGTAACCTAGACATACTGTTTACACAATTAAAGTCCATTTTTAGAGAACAAAGCTGCGTAAGGTGATATGAAACTTCTTGATATCCGTGTTTTATTACAGATTGAAACATTCGATATAAAACTACCGTATTGTTGCTCTATATTTATAGCTAATATTTGAGCAATGATCTGGTGTCATGTCATACTAAATCAGTGCGTACAATATTCTCTTACTCTTATTTGACGTGATAATGTCTAGAAAAGTTGTGATAATAAGTACGTATAATTCTTAAGTTTATCGTGAAGTATTTGTAAATTCTGAAAATAAATAACTTTAATCAACTTCCAAATGTACTGTTCATAGTAAGTTATAAGTTCTAACCTTTTACGATTCCAAAGGTGATCTCAATGGCAAGTTAATACTCCTTCGGAATTCCATTTAAGGAAGTGTGCAATGAATGTAACGAAGGGATTGTCTCATAATAATAATTACAAATGTTCAGAATATGTAGGAGAATCGAAGATCACTTGTTACAATAAAAGTGCACGGGCAAATTTCGTCCTAAACGAAGTCTCACATGTGGCGTTTGCCCCCGATTGGTAGGCAACACACTCTGCAGTGGTGTTAGGCAGGTCAAATTCTGACGCACTCAAAGGGGATTCGTGTACCTGCCGAGCATCACTGCGTGATTGAGTTGCTCTAACAATCAGGACAGAAATCACAAGTGCATCTTGGTATTATAAAATTACCTAGCGCATGTCCATTGGGTAATGTCCATCATCGACCTCTTAGATACCCAGATCTAGAGACCAGCGAAGGTGGCTGAGGGCATCAACTGCTGCCCCTGCAGTGCCTCTGTCCCGGAGGTTCTAGGGGTTGAGCCCCGACGATAGTACAATTTTAGACTCTAGCTTGAAAGGAAGATCGAATAAATCGCTACCAGTCATATATCAAAGACGTGTCCAAACCCGTAGAGCACCAATTCTGTGTTTGTGTGTGTGTGAGTTAACTGTGGACCCCGGAATAAATTGAAATATAATTGAAGGAAAGTTTTGTATATTTAAGAACTAATGATGTGTGTATTTAGGAATGTATTACATTAGTTTTATTCATGTTTGTGCTATTTTTGTAAAAATGTATTGTGAGGACATAGCATGTATTTACGAAAGTGACTTTGAACATTTTCCGTACTTGTCCTTTTCATAGTGATACAGATGAAGATGTCCTTTTTTGAAGAACTAGAATAGCATTCACTATTCTCTGATTGCACAACTGTTCTCTCAATCGAGAGATAAAATAAGGTTGCAACGTGATTATGGCAGGCCTGTTTGTAAAAGAACGCTGGAGTTCCCACATGGAGCCTATGTCGCATTGTTTGACAAACAACCAATAAGCGTTGAACGTCGAAACTATCGCCGTGTGTTCAGAAAGATTCTAACACTAAAAGTTGTAAACGGTGAAACAGCAATTGCCCACTGAAAATAAGAAAAAGAGGACGCGACTTATTCCTGTGTGAAACGGTCGCAGACGCTGCAAAGCGCGTCGGCAGTGGCGCTTGCGGTGGCGGCGCTGGGTTTTATTCCGCAGCGATCCCGTCCCTCAAGCCCGAGCGGCGCCGGCTCGGCGGCGGCCGCGGCCGATAGATAAACACGCGGCCGCAGGCGACGACGGGGATTTGCATACATTTCATTTGGAACAAAATTTTAAATGCGCGAATATTTGAATAAGTGGATTATCTGCTGATGAATTGCCCGCCGCGCGCTAACTAGCCCGGGAGACGGATGGGGGTGGTGGGACGCGCTGCCGCCGCCCCCCCTCCCGGGCTGCGCAGCCAGGGCGAGTTCAGCCGCTGCCGGGAGGAGAAGTCTAGCGGCCGGCTGCTCTGGTCGAAAGTTTACTGATCAACACCAGGCGAATGCCGGAGCAGTACCCTCACAAACGAGCCACAGACCGCGCGCGATCTTTCCCTTCTCTTCCTTGTCCTGTCGTCTTTCCTTACACATACATACTTACTTACACTTACCTGCACTTTAACACTGCGCATGCCGGGAGACAGTGGCAACTTAGAGCTTGTCCTTGTTGGGGCGGTGCCTCGCTGGTGGGAGATATGTGGTTGGGGAAAACCCCTCTATTCGACATGTAGGTTTTTTGCCACGGAGATCACCACCTCATACCAAGAAAATCGCATGAACCATACTTATGGGAGTAACGACCTTTGAAGTTGACGTGCTCAGAATCACTTGTCAACTAGTCAAGCGATGATTCTCCTCACAGTTCCAACTGAACTTGGTCGTCGATTCGCTGACACATCCACAAGACTCTGTTCGATCGGCCGCTACGTTGCTCATTGCAATGTGCCTCGTTCCGCCGTCCCCCCCCCCCCCCCCGGCTCGTCGTCTCGCGCACATCGCCTGTGGCTGGCGTCGCCGCCGCGCGCGCCGCCTCCCTCGTTTGTTCGCGTGACGCGCGTCGTATATTTCTCTCGTGGGCGCTAAGCTGCGGGCTTTTTACTCGGTCGCCCGCGACCACCCCGGCATAGCGCCGCTCAACCGGGCGCAGCGGCTGCGGCTTCTTCCCCTACTTATTTATCAGCCCCCGAGCCGCTCTGGCTCGCGATGGCGTTAGATTCCACTGGGTCATGGCACGTGTCTCACGATACATCCAATGCTAACTTTTGATTTTTTTTTCAAGTGTGTGCACGTTCATTGTTGAAATATCAAAGGGACGTTAAATTAAGTCAATTCAGTAAACATCTTATAACTGTGGTTAATAATCTCAGGAGTAAATAAGTACAAATAATTATAATTTATCTCGTGTATAAACTTATGGAGTTATTATTTCTTCGTTTTTATGAAGCAAATCTCCTAACGTGGTTTGAATGTGTTAAAAAAGTAATATTTGTATAAAATCTCATTATTTACTGTGTTAAATGAGAGCTTGAGGTATAACTATACCAACATTGCTGATGTAAATGAAAAGCCGTACGATCGAGCGTGCGATGACTGGGCAGGCGCAGGTTCGATTCTCGCCAAGTGACGGATATTTACTTCTTGGTTTCAATATCGGCGAGTTTGTATCAACCCCCTCTTCCTCAAGCAACTCTAGAAGAAGCACTGAGTGTAGGATTTGATGATGGTCTCTTGGATGGAGGGCAGGAAAAAAAGTGCTAATCGCGAGAGAGAACCGATAACAATTTGAGAAATCAAGAGAAACACAGGTGCTGCTTTGTCTCATTGACTAGAGGTCAACTGAGAATTTAGGAGCAACAGAGTTGGCGAGGGCTGTTCTCTCGTCTCCACTTATCGATTTTTTCAACACATTACTGAACACAGCTTTTAGAAATTGGATTACGCCGTGTGCGATGGACGTATGCTTTTCCATTTTATTCATTATCTCTTCTTTCAAGTCTTCTATTTCGGAAGAGCAAAACGCCCTATAAAAACAAGTTTTGATCGTTCACGGCACGTTCTTAAGACTGGACTGGGTGTGAGATAGAGGTGCGAGGACTGGGTGATGTGTTGGACTGGGTGTGAGGTTGAGGTGCGAGGACTGGGTGAAGTGTTGGACTGGGTGTGAGGTTGAGGTGCGAGGACTGGGTGAAGTGTTGGACTGTGTGTGAGGTTGAGGTGCGAGGACTGGGTGAAGTGTTGGACTGGGTGTGAGGTTGAGGTGCGAGGACTGGGTGAAGTGTTGGACTGGGTGAGAGGTTGAGGTGCGAGGACTGGGTGAAGTGTTGGACTGGATGTGAAGTTGAGGTGTGAGGAGTGAGTGAAGTGTTGGACTGGGTGTGAGGTTGAGGTGCGAGGACTGGGTGAAGTGTTGGACTGGGTGTGAGGTTGAGGTGCGAGGACTGGGTGAAGTGTTGGACTGGGTGTGAGGTTGAGGTGCGAGGAGTGGGTGAAGTGTTGGACTGGATGTGAGGTTGAGGTGCGAGGACTGGGTGAAGTGTTGGACTGGGTGTGAGGTTGAGGTGCGAGGAGTGAGTGAAGTGTTGGACTGGGTGTGAGGTTGAGGTGCGAGGACTGGGTGAAGTGTTGGACTGGGTGTGAGGTTGAGGTGCGAGGAGTGGGTGAAGTGTTGGACTGGATGTGAGGTTGAGGTGCGAGGACTGGGTGATGTGTTTGACTGAGTGTGAGGTTTGCGTTTCAGTCATGTAGATCAGGGGTGGCCGACGGGGTCGGTGAAGGAGCCATGAGGCTGAATGCTTCGGCAGCGTCCGCCAGCGCCTCCTGGAGAGCTGCTCGCGTGGCTGCGGACGGGGCTGTTGGGGGCGCTGTTGGCGCGCGGCGCTGAGCGCAGTCTCGCAGGGAGCATCGAATCATGTTCTTATTTCGCGCGTCACCCTCACTTCGCGCGCCATCCGTCAGCAGCGGCCACGGCCCCAGGGAACGAAGAGTACTTGAAATAACGAGGGAGGCAACGGCGGCAATAGGACGACATACGATCCTTTGGAAACTGGTATCAGCTTCTTTTCGCGCTGACATGCCAAGCGTCACGTGTACGGGAAAGTTCCTCTCCCTCTTTCTTTGTCTCTTTCCCTCTCTTCTCTCTCTCCTCTCTTCTCTCTCCTCTCTCTCGCCTCTCTCTCGCCTCTCTCCTCTCTCTCCTCTCTCTCCTCTCTCTCCCCTCTCTCTCTCTCTCTCTCTGAGAGCACAGAGAGAGAGCACAGAGAACTCTTTTTTTTTCACAGACATTTCTAGTTCACAATACAGCCCTTCATTGAATCATTCCTCTTTTATTCTGTATAAAATTATCAAATTCTTCAAAATAGTTAAATTATCTTATCCTCAGTTAGTAAATATACTGGAATGATATTATAACTATTATGATATTAATAGATTTGCGTGGAATAGCATTGACCAAAGATCAAAAACCTATCGTCAATCCATCGGAGAAACAAATGCATGTGTACAGAGCGTGCCTTGATTCTTCCTCTTCCTCTGCGCTGCTCAGTTCCCACCCTTGGCGACGTATCTCGATTCATCCGACCAGCGCCCCCCCCCCTCGCCCCTCGCTTTTGTGCGCCCTGCCGCCGAGTGGGGGCGTGCGATTGCTCGGAGACGAATGGAGCGGCCCCCAATTGCCCCTCGCCGCAGACGGTGGCGTGACAGCGCGCAGCGCGGGGGACGGGGCGATGGCCTCCTGCGGTCCACGCGAGGCGCGGTCCCAAAGATGAAACGCAACGCGAGGCGCGGTCCCAGAGATGGGACTGTACGTCGGGGAGGCGGCTGGCATCTAGAGGCAAATGTTGGACAGATTGGTCCGGGTTTAAAAACCGACTTGAAGTAAAAATACGTTTTTGGTATTCAAGAATTACTGTCGTAAATTCTTCAGATTTATTATGATATTATTAATAAATAATTTCGAGTATCGTGCATCTTATAATGACAGATATTCGTACCTGATGAGGAAGGTAATATTTCCTGAATTCAATTACAAGCCTCGTTTGAGTAAGTCAGTGAATTCACAGTATTATGCAACTTTCCTTTGTAAAAATAATTAATGGTATTCTCCATCAGCCACCTTCATTACTGGGGTGGCGGAGAATTCTATCAGTTTTAATTCAATTTTAATATTGGTGAGATAAATCATCGTAACGTTTTCTCTCATTTTCGTCAGAATTTCCCAAAAATTTTGGAGGTTTTACTTACTGCTACCTTTTTTGATAATAGGAACTAGTCAGTTAAGAAACAAAATGCATTGAAGAAGCAATTCTTAGCATTCATTGAAACTTCGATTGTAAAATACAACTTAAATGTTCTAACAATGTATTAAAGCAAAAGATGATTCACAAGGTAGCTGTTTCTTTGGTTAACTGTTGTATGAAATACTACATTTTTCATTAATATAAAAATTATTCATGTTTCACAAATGAATTTCAATGGATAATTTTAACATTATAGCAAGGTCAGAAATGTGAAGTTTGAGTAAAAAATCGTTGTACATATATAAAAATTCTATTTTTACTTTTTTATCGTTACGTTTGTTTAATCACTTTCAAACTAATTAGGAGGAACAACTATTAAACGAACTACCTCTGCAACATTTTATTTCTTCTAGAGTGGTAGGGAAACAACTTACAGCAAACCCAAACGTTTAACTTAATTTGACAGAAAATAAAATGATTATTTTAATGGACAGTTCTACCTTTAGCATGCAATTACTTCCGAAAAACCTCGTTCTCCTGGCCGTACATCCGAACATGAATCTTGTATTTAAAGCGTGTTCTTCCCCGGCTGACAGCATCCTCTTTTGTACCGCTTGAAGCAAATTGCTTTGAGCGAAGCCGGGCGCCGCCACGCGCCGCGATGGACTGCATTCTGGGTGGCGCCGCCTCCAAATCAAATTAAGAGAGGCTGCAGGTATGCACCGCCCACGGGCATTCCCGTAATGGCGGGCGCCACAGCAGCCGCCGCCGCGCCCACCCGCCCGTCCACGGATTAATTAAAACCTCAAATATTGGATTCCGAGGCGGGCGCATAAGAATTTGAGAAATGAATACATCGGTTCCGGGAATGTAAATCGGGGCGCGCGTGCGGTGCCGCGCCTGGCGTGCGCGAGCGCGCGCGCGCGCGCGTGTGGGAATTCGCCCACGCACGGGACGCCGCCCCGCCCCCTCTCGCAGCCCCACCCCCTCTCGCCGCCCCGCCCTCTCTCGCCGCCCCGCCCCCTCTCGCCACCCCGTCCCCTCTCGCCGCCCCGCCCCCTCTCGCCACCCTGCCCCGTCCCCACTCGCCGCCCCGCCCCCACTCGCCGCCCCGCTCCCTCTCGCCGCCCCGCCTCCTTTCGCCGCCCCGCCTCCTCTCGCCGCCCCGCCCCCTCTCGCCGCCCCGCCCCCACTCGCCGCCCCGCCCCGCCCCCACTCGCCGCCCCGTGCGTTTCACTATGGCTTTTCGCTAAACGACAAATACAACAGGAACACATGGTGCGTCTCCTGGATGTGATTACTTCGTCGTGTTTTATGCACCTTGTCCTACGTTAACGCGTAGCTGAGTTTGTTGTGAAATTTTATATTACGACTCATGCCCATGTTAACGTAGTTTATTATTTTTTTCGTATAATGAAAATGAAATGTGATATTCGTTGAAAGTATTGCTTTAAAAAAAGTGAGTGACGTTAAGTCGTAATGGGATCAGTCCTTCAACATCTTGAAGCAATATTGCGGAAGCGCCTGAATGGTCGTTCGCACGATGAAGGGAATCTATAATGCTGCAGACGGGGAGTCTATGAGGGAATCCTCTACTCCTCGTCTGATGCACCATTTCTTATTTGCTTGGGCCGCGCCGTGCTGCTGTGATGCGGAGCGCAAAGGAAACAGGCTGTGAAGCGCTGGGTCGGAGGCGACGTCGCTGACTGGAAGCGAAAACGTCCACAGCGGGAGAGCGTAGGTGAGCCATTAAGGCGGTCCCTGTTTCCCGTTCACTTGGAACGTGGCGTCGCAGGGCAGCGCAGCGCAGCCCTGGAGACAGAGCGAGGGCGGTCGCGAGGCAACAGTTGGTGCGGGAGAAGTGGACATCCTCACCGATATTAATTCCGCCGCCTTGCCGAGGGGAGTGGGAGGGGGGGGGGCGTGTGAAATATCCAATATCCACGCGAGTAACAAAGCCCCGCGCGGGGGTGGGGGGGGGCGGCGCGAACGCAGCGAGGAAATGAAGATGAGGCGCGGGCGGGGGAGGGCGCAGGCGTGGGGGGGGGGGATAAACCCGAACTAGTGAAGCCCCCGGCACAATGCGCTGCCTTTTGTTGTGGCGGGCGCCTCCGCTGCGACGGTGGCGGCTCGGGGGCGGAGATGGCGCCCGCCGCCCGCCGCACCTCCGCCACCTTCCGCAGATATTGCGCCCCTCAATTGCGCGCGCTTACTCCGCCTTCCCTGCCGACCTCCGCGCCTGCTGTTTCCGTCGTCCCTTTTGTTCCCAGCCGTTTCTGTTGGGGCTGCTTCTCTGTGCTAGGTTTCATTTGTTCCTCCCGGCTCTCGCTTGTGCTTCTCTTCTTGTTATTGTTTTATTCCGGTTTCTTATTTTTGCTAATTTACCCTTTCTCGACTCCTGGAAAACATCAATAAGACATAGAACGTACTATTCTTTGGAGCTATTTCCATTACCCCATTACCGAATGCTGTTTCTTGCTTATCGTAGCTTATCGTAAAAGTCACCGTGACTATTTTAACCATTTCACTCTTCCTTATTTTTAATTTGTTTTTGTAACTTGTTTTCTTTTCCCTCGTCATTTCTTTACATTTCCTTCATTTTTCATCAATTATTTCTCATTTCTTTATCTCTACACACCCTCTTTCATTTCTCTCCTACTCTTTCCATACGTTTTCCTTCGTCGCACCCAGCTGCTATCTTGTAAGCTCTTTGGGTCTGTGGCATCTCCCACGGCTCGCCCGCGCCCTCCCTGGCTTTCAGAGGCGCCTCCCCCTCCCCTCGCGGGGGGGGGCGGGGCGGGGGCGGCTGCGCCTGGCATTGAGCAAGACGCGACGGGGGCGCTCCAAGCGGCAGACGCGGCGGCGCTCAAATAGACGAGTTGCGCCGCGATGCCGGCGTTGCACGGCCCCCCGCGCGCTCTGGTGCTTTCAAAGCCATTGTTCTCGATTGTTTGCTCAGTACACGACTGATATTTATGTACTTTTCGGGCATAATAGTTGCCTCTGCGCGCTTTGTGCTCGCATTTGTCTTCGTGGCTGTCCGTGTGCAGCCGAAGATTTTACCTCGGGGCTTGACCCTGCCCGCTTCTACCTTCTAGTAACAGCTCTTCAGTGAATAGTTGTAAATGACAATAGTAGTCTATTGTAGGGTTTGCTGTGAATGGAAGAAAGAAACTTTATTTGATTATACCGTTAAATTTTATTATTTTATAAATAATTCCGTGTCAGGGTTGCTGTAATAATCTTACTTTAAATTGGGAGCTATTCTGTCAGCGATGGACGTTTCGAACTCGCGCGCTCTGCAACGTGCCATCAGCGCACATCGCCATTTTGTTTTTTAATGGATGGTAAACACTAAACGGGTGGACTACGCAATATGTACACTTTCATTTGATGCATTATACGGTCTAAAAATTGCGATACCACAGTGGTGAAATACGACCGAGTCGACCTAATGGATATTAAAATGGAGCTGGAGATTGCTGGATGCGAGCAGGAGTTATTTATGTGAAAGGTGGTTTCACCATAAGTCTCCCGTTAAACTATATTTCGTGTTTAACGCGAAGGATCAGTATTTCATAATATTTTTCTGGCACAGAGTAAGAAGTCGAGATTTGATTTGTTTTATGCTCTGGGATATTTTCTTAGTATACGTTTTCAATCAAACCATAAAAATAATAATGTGAAGGCGGCTGGAGTGATGCTCCGCTGGCGGAGGTGACTTCGGACGAATCCCTGCAAGCAGGTGTGGAGGTCGAAATCGGATCTCACGACAGTGACAGGAACACCAATTCCCGGTGCATGCACTTGATTTATGGGAGTAAAGCCCTTCACACGGTTTAAAGAACATTACGCGCCCGAAAACAATAGTGTATACATATTTTAACTGCCCTGTTAAATATAGTATTGAGGTATAATTCAACGGCCTGAATTACTTTTCAACGACCATCCTCTCGACTTTGGCAATGTGACTCCAGCGCCCTCTTTGTCACTATTTGTGCCTGCGAGCACACTTCCCTCCCTGTAAGCCTTTTGGCGTAGGCCAACTCTGTTGTTGCTGGGCGTGCTCTCTGGCCTCGTTTTCTCAGCTTGCTAGCACGCACAATTTCTGACACTGTCACTTTCTTTTTTACAATTATACAAAAATATTGAGTTTCATACTGTCACAATCGGCCGTTAGCCAGGCCTTGATAGAGGAGCGAGCTGGCGCTCCTCCGAGGCGAAGAATCAATCCAGACTAATGGCAGCAGAACTTCACAGCGCAAGTGCGAAAATCGGCTTTCAGATTAGTCGTCTGGAAACCAGATCGAACGCGTATTTCGGTGAGCGCTGGCGAAGTGTCATAAAAATGCGAGTGACCGACCTGGCGGTTGTTGCGTGTGAGTTGGTCGTTACCGGTGTATTGTAACCGCCCCAGCGCCCGTTGCATGCGCTGCTTTTCACACTTGAGCGGCTGCCCCCTCCCCCCTCCAGTCCCCCGCCTCCCTCGACAATTACGGCGACGCACTAGCGATGGTTCCTCAATTTCATTAACACTGCGCTAAACCTTACTGAGATTGGCAAATCGTCCACATTGACGCCAATTGTAGATAAATCTTTCATGTTTTCCTTTCATTACATTGTTCTCGCACCCGTCCAACTTCGTGAACCTTTCCTTTGATTCAACTCGCTCTGCTTAACAAGAGTTGAAGCGAATTTCAGCAGTCGTTTAAATGTATAAAATAAGTTCATTTCTTCGGTAAAGGTGGTATTGCATTTCGAATATTTTCCGCTCTCCATATCTGTTCCTCTGCTGTATTATAAAGCGTTACTTCTCTGTACAGTCCCAACGCTAGTATTGTTATTCAGCGTGAAATTCGAATAAGCGAAATAGCCGAACCAGTGATATAATAAATGTATTAGACTAGAGGAATTGTCAACTTTGATGGCTAGAGGATTGTCTTTCTTTACAAATAGGATGATACGAAGGTACTGTTTTGTATGGCTTCGTGGCTTCTTTAATTTTCTTCTATCTACGATGTGGGTACCGTTTTCGATTTTGTCGAATATTATCGCATGATTTATGTGATCTATCTCAGGAGGCGCTATAACTGTCGACGTATAATCAAGATTGCGGCTTTTCATTTAAGGGAATTCACCATATCTATTAAAGCTTCTGAATTTGACCCCTAAAATATCATTGGCTACCGTGTATGCATGCATTAACTAGGACATACTAGATGAACTAAGCAGTACGCCCATGAATATATCCATTTACGGCTTTATTTAACTGACGCTGTTACAAGTCCTCGCAGATCATTTCGTGTAAATGCTTTCATGCTTTCAACTGATATTCTCGCCCGCCGCGGTGTCGGGTTCGGTTTAACTAGGTCGTACCTTTTAGAGATATTTGCGTCCCCACTACTCGTGTGCAGGAGAAGGCCGCGTGGGAAGACGGGGCGTGGTGCGCGCCGGAGTACGGCGGCGACCCGCCGTGGGGGCGGGGCTGGCTCGGCCGTATTTGAGCAGCGCGACGTCCTCTGCTCTGGAGCGAGCACACGCTCGCCCCCCCCCCCCTGCGCCCACCCTCTCTCTCTCTCTCTCTCTCTCTCTCTTAGCCCTTGTAGCACTTGCTGCCACCGCCAAGAATGCAAGTGGTTTTTAATCGTTGGACAGTCGGGTTGTATTATTCTTCTTTCTTACGTTCTCGGACCTCCCTCTTCCTCTTAATAGCCTCTTATCCTCGTCTCGTGTTTGCTGTCTTGGTGCACTTCTTTTTATCACTTACCCACTTGTGTAACTTGCTATTCTCACCACTCGTGTTCTCTGTGCTCAATAGTGTCGTTTGAATTCTCGTCCTTACGATTGAATTGAATTGAATTAATGCCTTATTTTACGTGGCGAGACTCAGGCCATTAGGCCTGCTCTTCCGTCTGACCACGCAAATTTCGCTACGCTCCTTTCACCAACTAGCAGAGAAAGGAGGTATTTCTTGGGCGACAAACAGGCGATTTGAATTTGGCTCAGAGGCGTCATTTAGGCTTGAGGATCTTTTACATGCAAGTAAATCTACTAACATGGGACAGCCGGCTTTACTTCCCCTCCGAAGGAAGGCGTACGAAGGATTTTTTTTGCCCTTAAAAATCCACGGCTTCGATCGGGTTTGAACCCGCCAACTTGGGTACAACAGTCCGAAACGCTAACCGTTACACCATCGCGCCACGATAAGCAGCCTTCCCCCCGGAAATCTCGCGGGTGTCTCCTCCGCCCGCAGTCGCATTCCGCTCTCCCCCACCGCATTGTCGCGCGAGGCGAGAGCAGAGGAGGGAAGATGAAAAGCTGGGGGGGGGGGGAGGCGACGTGTGTGCGCGGCGTCTTAGCAGGGTCGCTTCATGAGGAGCGCACACAGCACGCGCGGCGGGGCGGGGCGTGGCGGGGTGGGGCGGGGCGGCGGTGTTTGCGAGGGCGCAGGCGAAGCGCAGTTGCGCCGCTGAGCACACACGCGTGCGCTGCCCCCCTCCCCCCCCCCGCGCGCGAGGGTTTGTCTTGGGAGACATGTTTGCGCGTGTTTCGTTTCTCGCCCGCGCTCTTCCCTTCATCCCCTGTGCGACGCCGAGTTGCCGCGCACGTCATAAACAGGGATTCGCAATCTTACTGCTAAATTGAGTCACATACAAGAGTTATCCATTCATACGAGATGTAGAATTAATTTGATTCATTTGGCGCAGTGGTGCAATCGTAGGATTCCGCGACCAGAGTGATGTGGAGGCTCGCTGGTGTCCGGGTGACGCCACTTCGAGGGCCGAGGTTTCGACCTTCACATCGCGATCTCTTCAGAGCTGGAGTGCGACAGGATGATGAGCGCTAGGGTTGCTGTCTGTTGGTTGCTGGGTGCTGGGGTTGCTGGTTGGTGTCTGTCTTCGCCAACTTCACAAATCTTAACAAATTGTTGTACATCACTAATAGCCCTTATCTCGTACGTGTGTGCGACAAACGAGAAGAAACACGTATTTTACGACCGAAATTTGTAGATCGTATTGTTGAGATGAACCCAATACTTTTCTTCTTTATATTAAAATAAAATTGAAGCCTTGTTAGAACACTTTGTATTAAAAAATGTTAAAATGATAACACTGATGGAAAAACTACCGGTATTTTGAAAATTGCTTCCCTGGTAACATTTAAAGCGCAACCGATTTCATTAAAAAGATATTGCCTAACGAATACTATAGAGCGAGACGCTGCAAGCAATAGATGCGTCCAAACTGAACCATGGGCGAGCGACCTTCGGCTTGCGGGCCGTCAGCAGCCGTTTGTTTGCCGGTCTGTCGACGCGGAAGATCCATCGCGGAGGGAAGCGCTCCCAAGTTGCGCCCGGAGGACGGCCGTCGGCGCGGGGCGCGGGCGGTGGTCGGAGCGCGGCCGAGCCATGCGTCTTAGCGGCGGGCGGGCGCCCTCTCCCCCTCCCCTTCCCCCCCGCCCACTGGCTCGGCCGCTCCGCACGTTCCTTTTCCCACCCGCCCATTCGCTCTCCGCGCCCGATCTGATTATGCCAGCCCCCGTTCGCGCCCGCCGCGCCTCTCCTCCGCCTCCTCCCTTCTTCGCTCGCGCTCCGCCGCGGCGCGGCGCGGCGCACGCCGCCGGCCGATCCTTCATCGTGTCGGCGGCGGACACCGGGCGGAAGTCCAGGTTAGCCCTCGCCCTCGCGTCCTCGCCCTCGCGTCCTCCCCCTCCCTCCCCCCCCCCGGGCGATCGATAGTCACGCATAGTTGTGCCGGAGCGGCCTCCGCCCTATAGGAATGTTGCAATCGATGGCTCGCCCCTCGGAGCGCCTCGCCCGGCCGCTGCAGCCGCATTCTTCGCGATTTTTCCCCCCGGCGCGCGCCCCGCCCCCGCCCCCGCCCCCGCCGCGCCGGTCGCTGGCGCTGTTTCTTTTCTTATTACGCCTTCCGAATACATAGGAATAGTTTTCTCCCAAGACCACACTGTGCTTTTGTTCGGGATTCCGTCGCTTCGTTATGTGACTCCGTGCGAAATCGTAAAATTTGTCGGACCAAGCGGCAAGTTGCTATCCGAACCGAAAGACTTGTTAGTAAGATGTCTTGCAGTGAATGTCATTAAGAACTAGAGCGTTATTTTAAGCATCCCTCGAAATTAATACAAAATTCACTGATAGTGACTTAAATTGGCTGTTTCTGAAACACGATTGCTATCAGAAATGAAAATGTTTTATTTATGAAATAAATTAAAGATTTCAGTGTTGGGAAGCATATCTCGAAACATTTATTATCAATTATGTATAACGTATATCTTTACTGTGGCCCTAAAAATGACCAAAGAATGAAAAATCTTATGAAATGTATATTTCGTCGTTTGGCGTGTGGTTTTGGTTTCCCGTTTGTCTCTTCTCGGCAGGCTTTTTGGTGGTGGGGGCGGCGTGGTGGTGTTTGGTGGTGTGGCAGCGGGAGAGGGGCCAGGAGCCGGGCGATCGCCCGGGGGCGGCAGACGCGATTCAAAATATTTTCTTGCGGCGCGCGCGGGCAGCGCACTCTGACAGATGGCGCCGGCTTTCGCGCACCGCAGATTTTTCCGCGAGGGCTGTTGACCCCGGGAAGCGAAAGAACGCTCGCAGCACTCCTGCCGAGATGGAGGAGGCGTCCGCCCCCCCCCCCCGCCGCCGGCCAAGGACCACCAAAAAATGGCGTATCCGCGCTTTTTGCTCGCCCCCTCCCTCCTTCTCTTGTATTCCTTCGCACCGTTCTCCGTCCCGCTCCTTCTGAAAGCGCGTGCTCGACCCTCCCTCCGCCTGCAGACGGCGCGGCGGCCAGACGCCTTTGTCGATCTTGAGCAGCCTCCGTGGGTGATATTGGCTTCTAATGGGGCGACGGAGCCGAGGCGGGCGGCTTCAAAGAGCAGAACTTGTCCCACTGAGACTCGGAGCATATGAGCGAGCTTTCCAACTGCCTCCAGAAATCGCGGTCGGAACAATTGCGCTCGGAGACTTGGGATGGAGGAGAGGGGGAGTCGCGGCTTACTCTGGCATTAGACCCGCCAGCCGCGCTTCGGCGGCTCTCAACTGGGCCTGTTCATTTTGCATCCCAGAAACTATGCGTGTCATTAAGAGGAAATTACGTGACTTTAGTGTAGTGCAAATTGAATCGTCGCATGTGTTTCTTTTCGTCGTTGAAGTATTATCTGAAAACTACGTTACAGAAATCTCAAAATATTATTTTTAGACTGTTGATTTTATCGTGGATGAAGTATTTTTAAATTTATTCTAAACTTCTCACTCTTTTTATGTGATGGCAGGCGTGCTTATCGTTTTGAATTATTTCGTAAAACAATACCAAGGATATTTGACGTTTCTTAAAAATACACCCAGAGAGATTAAAATTTAATGATTTATATGAATTTTAAAACGTTCAAAACAAACTTTAATGTTCACACTTATTTTAACGACAAATGATTTAGATTGTTCTCAATTTTACACCGAAACCTGGTTTAGTTAGTTTAAACCAGGTTTCATCGTAATTCGTCCAAATCTTCCGGGAATATTTAGGTGGAATTACTATTCTTGATTGTGTTGTGGCGAGATGGAGATGGCGGCGTTGCAGTGTCTGAGACTATGCGAAAGGTGATGTTTTTGTACGGAATGTGGGATGTTTGAATTGGCGGAGGCGACGACGGCGCCTGCGTCGCGTCGCGTCGCGGACAGTCGGAGCGGGGCGGGGCGGGGCGGGGCGGGGCGGGGTGGGGCGGGGCGGGCCGCCGGGACGCTCGAGGTAACAAGTGTTTGTGCAAGCCGGCCACGCTGTTGACTTTCCGCCCGCGCAGCCAGGCCGCCCGATGGAGCTGAAGACTCCAATTTTAAGAGACGCTCGCCTTCCTGCTCGGGTCCACCCACGAGTCCACTTTTTTCATTTGTCTTTCATTGTCCCATCGTTTTCTTGCCCATAACTCGTAGGTATGTATTTATTTAATTATTTCATATGAACTTTTTTCATTTTTTATTTATTTTACTTTTTTATATGATCATCGCACATGTATCTAACTTGTTTTCGGGCTCGCGTGTTTTTTAACTGCCTCCGCACCGCGGAAAACTTGTCACTCTGTGCGCGTACGTCGCCGCCTTGGAATCGCTGCACGAAATAGGCCGTTTCGTGAGGCGGAACGCGGGCGTTTTGTTGATTCAGCGGTTTGCGTTGGTCCTGTTACTTGGTATAAACTTCATATTACATTAATTTACATTCCGACTCTCCTCAAAAGTTATGTTTTCACATTGTCGTTTCCTCTCTTTGAATCAAATTATTCATGGTCTGAACTGATGAATGTTTGCTTGCTCCCAAAAAGACGTTTGTGTTTTATGCCTTTTTTTCTCTCTTTATGTAGTAGAAGAGTAGTCAATTCTATGAAAAGAGGTAAAGCGTATCCATTATGCGAAATATTTTAGAAAGATGATATGTTTTTCTGCGCATGGATCTCATTAGCTCTTTGTGTAGTACGTCTCTGAAAAATGTAAAATCTCCACCTGACAAGCCGAGGATACTGTGCCTTCAGGTCTAACGTCCAGAAACTAACGTTCCCTGCGTCCACAGCGCTGCAACTAGACGCCGTCGTCTCAACGCAGCGGCAGTCCGTCCGCATCGTGGCTGTCGTCTCGGGCCGGAGCCTCCTGGCGCAAACCCACACGAGCAGACCGAGCGCCCCCTCTCGGCCGCACGCTGCCCGATGGAAAGTAACTTCTACCGCTAATTTATTCGCGAGAAGTGGCTTTGATCATCACATTTGAGGTTTTTGCAGTTTACCTTCATAATTTCAAGCAAATCGTATATCAGAGTATATTGTTGATAGTAAAATCAATGCAAAAAAGGGGGTTTAAACTGCAGATGAAAATTTAAAAAGTGTATATTACGTGTGTAAATCAGATGCAGTAGAACCCCGGTATTTCGAACTAATTGGGGGTGTCACCTGTTCGGATTCGGCAATGTTAGGATTATCCGCAAAAATGTACTATTGATATACAAATGCGACATCGTACATACTCGTACATCTCTAGAATTACCCGACACAATGCATTGTAATGTGCGATGTGAGAAAGTGATAACGTAGCGTAGCGCCGTGAATGGCAATGTGGGGAAGAACGGAGCACAGTGCATTCATAACCGATCGCAGGTAGTGGTTGCTACGTTGTTTAGAAGACTTAAAGCACGGTGTGTTGCTGCTGTTAACGGGTCTTCTACGTGCAGTATTCAGAAAATTGGGTTGACTTACCCTGTAATTGTGCTTTTTCGTTCATAGATTAAGTTAATACAAATCAGGTGTTTTACCGTGTTGTACAGCGTCAAGCAAACGAAAACATAGTTCCTGTACATTTAAAAGAAAAACTAGAAATGCGTATGCAGATAGAAAATGAAGAAAGTGCAGTAGTTCAGTTCTTCAGTAATTATAAAATCCTTTCTTCACACTACAAATAAGCATTTTATTTATTTCGTTTATATTTTCCTCCATGCCGAATTTCGTTCGAATTATCCGAAATTACGGATTTGTTGGGTTCGGATTAGCGAGTTGCTACTGTACTTGTGGATATGTACGCCAAGTTAAGTAACAATAGCCCGTTATTTTTACTATTTCGTATACCAATATACGTTGTCTGCGGTAGCGTCTAAACTATTCCAAGGATTTTTTTCCAAAATTCTATTAATCTTCCTATTCCATTCCTATTCTATTTCCATTATTCTATCAATCTGACATGTCGCAGAACCTTGCAATGTTGAAAATAATTATTATAATTTGGAGGTATTTGACATAAATCCTCAATAACATTTCTTCAAATTTTCTCAAAAAGTAATCCACATTTTAATAAAAATGAAAATCTGTTCTTTAATAGTAGTCCCTGAAATAATGTCAAAACACATTTCAAACATTATAAAGCGTGCTTTTTACGTGTGAAGCTGGTGAATGACCGTATACGATTGAGAACCTGAGGTCAAATCTCAGCATAAAGAAAAATGTTTTTGGTGTGTGGAAGCACTTTTGCAAGTTTATGTAGAATTCTAATATAACGTAGCACATAGGAATAATGCGCTAAATGTGTAATATTGTAGCATCCCTAGTTTAACAGCTTCTTATGAAGTGCAGTCGGATGAACGTTTATGCATTGCCGGAGGGCCAGGTGGGTAGGGCGCGCTGCGCTCGCCGTCGGTGAAGCCGGTGATGGCGACGCGGCGACATTCTGACTGCCGGCATCGCCACCGCCCTCGCCGCAGCGCCGGTTACAACCAAGGCAGCCGCTTCCAATTAATTTCCATCGTGTTGCGCGTTTTTCACATGGTTTTCTCCAGCGTCATTGTCGCGTTTTTCCGTTAGCAGCCGCGCAGCCCCCCTCCCCCACCCTCCTGCACATAAAGCGCGCCCTGGAACGAATGGGCTGCCTGAATGGCCGCGCGCACGTGCCCTGTGAATTAGAGGGCGTGATGTATTCACCGAGCAGAGGCACCAGCCGAGCGTCGCCATGTTTTTTTGTTTCCAAAATGTTTGTATGTTATGTGGAGGGAGTATGTTTAAAATACATGAACCTAACAAAGAATATATTAATGTGAATTATATGTTAAACGGTCCCCGGCCGTGAATGGTGGGACGACGCATTAACATTCCATGTGTGTTCCGACTTCATTTGGGTGCGGTCTGGTCGTAGCGATAGCGGCGCGGCGTGCGCTATTGAAAACAACGACCCGCAGCAGACTTCTCTCCGCGGTTTGGTTGTGTCGCTCGCCCGCCGCCTCTCAAGTCTGCTCCTCCGCTGCCTTTGTTGGCGCGTTGCCTCGGTAACGCTTTTTTCCAGGATGTGTTCGCCTTCGTAGACTGCAGCAGTGAAATTTGTCAAGCCTCTGCCTCCATCATCTTTCTCTCTAGGCTTTTTAATTGTGGCACACTCATTGTCCCAGAATGTCAATTCGGAAGTCCGCGCAATTTTATTACTACCTTGACAACCTCACATACAAACGTTTCCTTCTCGTCACAAATTGATTTATAACACGTTTCAAATTGACTATTTTCCTCAAGCAGGCGTGCACCGTTTCTTCAATTCCTCATCCTGAACGTGACCGTCTATTGAGAGCCGCTGCTTCTTAACATGGCTGTGATATCGATGATGATGCAACTTGAAATTCGATGTTTCGTGCTCCTTGTTTTTTACGTTTTCGTTGTTTTACTCGTGAATGTAAAATCACAATTTCGTGAAAGTTAAAATACGAAATGAGAGCTGATGGCACCACTGTTTGTTTATGTGTTCGAACCAAACGAACGCTGTTTGTATTACCTTCTCCGAGCAGACTGAGATGGTCCTGTTGTACTCGTATTTCCTTTGTCTTTCCTCGTAATTCGCTCGCCGAGAGTCGTTTTATAACTTTTTCAGTTAAATTTTGTAAGAGATACATGCACACGGCAACTGTGAAATTAAATTTTGTTGCGCACAAATTGAATGTTGGAGGATACTTAACCAGCTTTAAACCATCGATGGTATTTGGTGTATATATTACTATCATCGATATTTTAATTTTGAACGTGAATGTGTGGCAACATGGATGTTTTGTTGTCACTGTTCCACGGCTTGGCGCCGCATCGTGCGCCGGTGGCGGGCGAGCGCGCCAGCGTGGCTGGGGGCGGAGGGGCCAGGGGCGGCGCGGGCGATGGATGGGTGGGCGGCCGGCGGCGCCCCGCGCTGTGGCCGCGGCGGGCGCGCAGCGCTTTGCGCTAGCTGGGCCGCCCGCCCGCCCGCAGTTGACGCGCCCGCCGAAGCCCTGACTCTCCTCCGCCGCTTCGTGCCGTCGTGTTTGCTATCTGCGCACCCGTCGATGCTGCGGGCTGTCCGTTCTTTTTATCTTATTTTTGAGTGCGGTTTCGATCTGTGAGCTCCGTTTGAGGTAATTTGAAGTTGGAATTCGATTGTGGAAAAAATGCACAAGAGGCAATTTTGAAAAATATACAGAAAATATTAGATCAATCACGTTACATATTGTTTAGGGAATTTCCATGGAAGTGACTGGGTCAATATTTATACATTATGTACATTAATCTAGATGGATTTATTACAAACTGAATTCTGCCCTAAAAAATTATGGATCTCAATTAGCGTTCAACTAACCTTATAGTACGAAAATAAAGTAGAGAGGCCACGGAAAATTATTCACAGTTGTATTAAAATTATAATTTCATTGGTGATAATTTCATTTCTGGTAAAAAAATTAGTTGCTATTTTGTTCTTATGTCTTGAAAAAACTTTACCATTGATGAGTTTAATATGAGTACCTAATTATCAAATTACGACATTTATTTTCCGGTTTTGTTTTATATTACCAAATCATCCACTGCATATATCATTTTCAATACGTTCACGCGGTCTTGCTCTCATTTTGTCTACGTAATATTTAACAAAGCTCCCCTCTTATTTATTCTTACTTTGTTATTCGTGCTGTTCGCTCGACAGAGTTGTTATTTTGTGCTAATTTTACTTTATTTACTTCTTCCGTAATTTCTAGAAACTAAACATGATATGTCTTTAAATAAATGTTCCCCAGCGCATGCTTTGCAGGATATTATTTTTGGTTACGCCGCCGAGTGGTCGTGTGGTTGAGGAGTTGCGGCGCACTCGCGTGCCTTGTAGGGCTGCCCCCGAGGTCGCGTGCGCGTGCGCTCGTCCCCCGCCGCTGGCGCCGCACGCACGCCTCCGCACGCCGTCCTCCTTCCCCCTTAGCGGCTTCCTTCGCTGCTTTCCACCGCGGACACTCGCCAGGAGCTTCTCCGCCCGTCTGCTCCCCTCAACAATCGGCGTTTTCACCACTTGGCTCTCCGCCCTCTCCTCCTCACCCCCTCCCCTCCCCTCCCCTTCGCCTCCTCTCTCGCACCTCCTCGGCGCGGCGGCGCCAGCAAATCCCGCCGCTGCGATATGATAAATGACCACGACGCCGCCCCCGCGCGATGCAGGGCTTTCCCTACCCGTGTCCGACACGCCCCCCTCCCCCGCCTCTCCCCCTCCCCTCCCGCGCGCGCCCGATGCCCCCTGGGTGGTGGGAAATGCGCCGGAGGGCGCCGTCGCACGACCCGATGCTCCGCGAGCCGGTGAATGCGCACGCAAATGGGTAGGCCTCGAGAGATGTTACATCTACACTCCTGTTTATGGTAGAGGGGATAATCACAGTTGACTCATTTACTCTTCGAACGTTCTAGATTATCATATCTCTACTCCCTTAGCTACAGGCAAGGAACATTGTTGCATTCCACGTTGATTGATCATTGCCGTAAGAAGGTGTTAACATGTATAGTTGTGATCAAATTACAGTTATAAATGAACTCCGTGAAAACTGTTCTAACTAGGTACGTGTAGTAATTTACCTTCAACAAGGTCTCTACTCCAGTATTATCTTGCTGAGCAAATTTGGAACCACCTCTACCTTCCACAGCCCGCACCGGTTCGATAAATCAAGAGCACTGATACATCGTAAAATACTGAGTATCAGATAAGGCGCCACGTCAGAGCAAACATTCCAACGATAATCTGGCCCATCGGCAGCCAGTTAAGACCTGTTTCGAGGGCCGTCACCCATTGGTCGAATCAGGATTGGCGCGCGCGCAGCGATAACTCTGCGGGCCTTCGCCAAAGTAGCAACCACAACAGTTTACCGAAACAAGCAAATCATATCTGTGTTTATGCATCAGCTTCGTTATTGAACTTATCAAAGAATTTCTTGATAGTTTAGAGGTACTAAGCTCAGTAAGCCAATAACGTGTCTCTCTTGGCTTATTCCACCAATTTATATTAGTTCTAACTCTGGTAAAATTTCATGTCAATCCTAGTCTTAGCACGTGCGTGTGTAAGAGCGGAGGCCAATGAATGCGTACAGGCAACACTGAATCGTGCCAACTGCGTTAGAATTTCCTATTAAACTGGTTTTCTAAAATGTGCATTTATTGTTTGTAAACGGAGCAAAATCCGTGTTAGTTTTAGAGTACACATTGACCAAAACAGTTGAGGCCTTTGCGGCCGCATGCGGCTTTTGCTCCGCGGGTTGCCCACCCCTGAGCGAAACGATTGTGCAGTCTACGTCTGCATTTGGAGGATCCAATCAGATTTCTATGGACGGTCTGGCAATGTTGAGGTTGGAGTATAATACCTTTATTTAACTCCATAAGAGATGTGTTCGGGAATGTGGGTTTAATGTTTGGTTTTGTAGAAGTGTTACGTCTTACATAAAACTCTTTCATTTCAAATTTATGAAGTTTCATTTCAAATTATTATTGCCTCTTTTGGATTTCGTGAAGATTAGTAAGTTGAAATTCAAAATTAGTCTTGTATTATAACACGGCGAATCTATCAAAGGAAGATATTTAAGACATTTTCAAAGGGCCAGTTTTCTGTCACAAAAACAAGGGATGTATAAATGATTATGCACATCTCATTTTGTAATGAGTCCAGAAGTGAACATTGCTTGCTTTGAAGGGGAAGTGCTTGTGTTGCCTTGTTGCCATGGCCGCCCTCTGAGCTCTGCGGGTGCCCTTTGTACGCATCGCACTTTTGGAAGCTAGGAAATAGTAACGCTACTAATTGTCTAGTTCAAGATGGATTTAAAATGAATAAATAAAACATGTGATTTAGCCACTTCCTATCTCAAGTTCTGCTCTGTACGCGTTTCTTGCCTAGCCTTAAATGTGTTGTCTTGCATTGTTTTAATTCTCGAGATGTGTTTTTTGTAAATTAGAAAACTGAGTCAGCAATCAAAATCCTTTATTGATTTGTATGTCTCCTTCAGTATTTCTTGAGAATCGAAACATGGTGTGTTTATTTCATTAATTTTTATTAATTGATGTGAAAATGTGAAATGTGTTAAAGTAGAAAACACTGCGGCGTAATCTAGCATTTGTACTTGAGCTTTCAAGGAGTGTTTGTGTGTCGCATCAGCTTTGGCATTTCGTAATTGGAAATACTTTCCGGCAAGTGCTACGTGTACCGCCGACGCGCAGCGTAGCGGTTAAGGAGAGGCCCCGACACATCGCGCGCGCTCTTTTTCCCTGGCAGAGGGCGCCGATAAACAGGCGGTGGGCGCGGGTGCTTGAGCGCCGCGTGCGGGGGGAATGGGGTGAAGCGGGGGGGGGGGCGTTCGCGCTCTGAATGACGGCCTAATCCGGCGAAGGGCTCAGCGCGTCGCGGCTGTCGACAGCTGAGCATCGCGTCTCGCCCCCGCCCCGCCCCGCCCTGCCCCGCCCCCACCCGCGTCGCCGCTCGCGTCTCCGGGAGGAAAAACACCCCGGCGCCGGAAACGCGCTGACGAGAGAGGGGGACGGTTCTTGTGAAGAAGGAGAAGAACAAGAAGAAGAAAAAGAAGAAGAAAGAGCGAAGTCCTGTCAAAGCAAGTGCAAAACTAGTGGAGATGCACAACCGCATGTGGCAGCAACGAGTAGTGCGGAAAACTTCTCAGAGGCTACACATAAAGTGACCCAAAATTTAAATACTGTGGCAGTTCTGCAGGGCCTGAGATCTGACTTGGATTGGTTAGGGAATATTCTTTTTTGAAAAAGAAAAATCCTACGAATGGTTTGGGCACTATCGTTATTTACAGAGGGACTTGAAAACAAATTTCTTCTGTATCAAGGAACCCCAAATGTGTACTTTTGTGACAGTCTCGAAATGAATTTTCCACTGCATCACTCGACTTTCCCTCTACTAGGAAAGTAGTGTGGAGAAAGTGGAAGTTACACCTAAGTCTCCGTTTGCGGTTCGTGTGCATCGCGGCAAGACTCGGGTCACTGTCTCTCCTCCCCAAACAAAGGACTCCGCTGCCGCTGTCGCCTGTTTTTCCGGCGCGGTTTCCTATTCCGCCCGTGCAACGGTCCCGCCCCGCCCCGCCCCGCTCCGCCCCGCCCCGCGCCGCGCCGCACCGTCGCCGGAGATGCGGGCTGGTGATGTAGGCGGAGGGCCCGCACCACTTGCCTCTATTGTACTCGCTCTTCCGACGCTAGGCCAATGGATTGCTGGTGCTGCACTTCCTGGCTTAGGTTTCACAGGGGGCGAAAATTATTACCGTTGTGGGGTACTTTTATGTGGACGTGATGGAAAAGGTTCGACAAACAAATGGTTTTAGATAGGAATTACAGGATTCCCTTTTGTCCATAATCTTGCAAGAAAATGGAGGGGAGAGGTTACTGCGCGAGTATCTCGAAATGGAAGAAAATAATTTATCTTTTATTGTTTTATATTTTTCGAACAATGTTACAAACGGATATATATTTTTACTTCTGACATCCCACTTAAAATTTTCTTTGGACATGTGGCAATACAAGTTGGAGGGAATTGTTATTTTTTAAAGAACAAATAACATTCGAAGTGAATATCAATGTATGTTTGCAATTTTCGCCCAAAAAACTTCAAGGGTTTTACGTAAGGGAGTCCTGTATTAGGGATTGGTACCCTGCATGCACTATCCTGCAGGTCGCGATCCGTTGTATCTATGACCCACTGCTAGCAACGTCAAAGGGCTGTGCTCGTTGAGGGCTGTTTGTAAACCTCGAGCGGTTCCAAATCGGAGAAACAAGTGGCGCGTGTGAAGCCGTGACTCGCTGCGGTAATTGGCTCCCACTCGCCCTCCAATTGCCGGATGTGCTCGTTGGGCCGATGTAAAAGGCCTGTTTGTAAAGGCGAGCGCGGAGTGCCTCTCTCGCTTACTCGGTACTCCCTCGATTACTAATTTCCACACTTTGGCGCGTTGCTTGGAAACTATTTTCCGTGCGTACTTTTTTACTGTGTTACGGGGTGTTTATTTAGTGTTATTTAGCTGTCAAGTTACACCATTTTATGTTTTCATAACCGATTTCGTTAATTCCATGGCACATCAACATGTAACAACATATTTTTTAAAACAACTCATTTCTGAGATGTATGGGAATTCGATCATTAGGCTCTTCCATTAGCATAATCCAAGCATAAATCGTGTAACGCAATCAGCTAAAAGCAGTTGTTCTCGTCGGGAAACTTGTGTGAGACGCGGCGTGAACCGCGAGTCCCGGGGAGCGCTGGCGCCGTCCGGGACCCGTCTCGCCGCCCGTTCGCTCCACGTCTCGGGGATTGATCGCAGCTCAGGGGTAATGGCCCTGGTAAACCGCGCCGCCCCCGGCCTCGCCCTTCGCCTCCTCTCAGCATTCGTCTCGTCTCTCGTCTGCGTTGCCTTTGAACAACTCCGTGTCCTCTTGTCCCCTTTGCGCCGCCGCTCCCCGCCGACCTTATATTTCTGTTATTGAATGTTTAGTCGTCTAGTCTTCTTCAGCTTATTTCTGATTCACTGAACGGGGACTCTTACTCTCTCCCAGAAAATTCACACATCCGCTCTGTCGCTCGCTCCATATTCATCGTTCTTTACGATCAATATTCGGCATGTTACTTGTTTCTCTTTATTCTCCATTACACAGTTGATTCCTCTGAATTAGAGTATTTCTGCCTTTTCCTTTTACCGCGAGGGATAAGAGAAATCACTACACTACTGCGATTTTAGGTTTCAAAGAAATAATTTTCACCATTTACCGATCGAATACGTGAGTCTTTATTTCGTATATCCTGGTACTTCACATGCTTTATTTTGTCCGTCCGTTTTGTCATTATTAGCATCTTCCTAATATCGTAGTCCTTATTAATCACGTTTAGATGTGATGTGACACCCCGGAAGCTGATCGGTGCCAGGGAGGCGAATTGCATGCATGCATTATTATAATTGAGAAGGAGAAGGAGTCGTGGTGGGCGAACTGATGTCTACGAGTTCGAATAAATACTTTTGTTTACTACATAGTGTGGGAACAGGCAACAGATATTAGAATTCATTTTGGGGAGAGATTTAGACGCCAGGAAGATGAGGTGGGGAGTGGAGTTACAGACGATGGCGGCTGCTTCCCGCGTCGCTCCATTTCTGAATCCCCTCAGCAGCGGCGGCTCGGGGCTTCTCTCTCTTCTCTGACGTCGTTTTCTTCAGCTCAGCTCCTCCTAGTAGTCTGACGTGCCTCTCACCGATACACCCCATGGGTACTTGGGCGTTTATACATTGAATTGAATTAATGCCTTATTTTACGTGGCGAGACTCGGGCCATCAGGCCCGCTCTTCCGTCTGACCACGCAAATTTCGCTACGCTCCTTTCACCGACTAGCAGAGGAAGGAGGTATTTCTTGGGCGAGAAACAGGCGATTTTGAATTCAGCTCAGAGGCGTCATTTAGGCTTGAGGATCTTTTACATGCAAGTAAATCTACTAACATGGGACAGCCGGCTTTACTTCCCCTCCGAAGGAAGGCGTGTGAAGGATTTTTTCGCCCTTAAAAATCCATACATCGTCGGAATGTTCGTCAAAAATCGTGCTGGAACGTAGGCTGGGCAGTTTCCAGGAAGGTGTCAGTATGTTTTCGGAGTGTTGGGAATGTACGAAGTTTTTGGTTCGCTGGGACCCGGGGTCTCTTGTTGGTAGAATATTCTGTACACGAGTGTCGTATTTTGCCATTGAACTTATGGCTCGTCACACCGGTGATGAATATGCGATGGCAAATTTCTTATCACGAAGTTACACACGTGACATTTTACCCTATCGATCTAAATGCAGCTCATCATGAGTTGATATGTGTGGGGGAGACAAAATCCCTTTGACCGCATGTGACCCTCGGCGGTTTACAACGTGTATTTCTAGACACCTGCACAGCATCCACTTGCCGTTTCTTCCATCCTTTTCCTGCTGTTGGAGGTTTTGCCTCTATGTTCCGACGCGCCGCCCGTGGCCCTGGTGGCCGCGACGGCAGCGCTGCCAGGTGGCGCGGGGAGGCGGCGCGCGAGCGCGGCCGGCGCTGAGTTATAGGCCGACATAATCGAACACGAAGGCGAAGTCGCTCGGAAAATTGGCGCCAGGCGCGACGGGGGCGGTGGCGGCCGCTGTCCGCCGGCGGCGAGGCCCTCCCCTCCCCTCCCCCACCCGCCCCCACCCCCCGCTCTGGGGATTACCAGCGCCGCGGCCAGGGATGCGCCCGCAGAGAAAACAGGTGGGTGCGTCGCCCCCCCGAGTGTGGACGGCATTTGTTCTGAGTCGATAAATACCGCCCCCCACGCCGTCCGCGAACGGGGGCTCTGACGAGAATAGATGGCCCGCGCACTACCGAAAAGGCGATCGGCCGGCCCGAAGTGAACCGGCCAGCTGAATACACTAGCACTTCCGGGCGAGCGGGCCCTTTCTCGCGCTTGTTTTTTGGCGACGAACGCGCAAACAAATGTGTTTCGCAATTGATCGGTCGGGCCGTCGCTGTGATGACTTTGCGCTGCCGCTGCTTTTCACAGCTCTTTCGGTCCGCCGCCGGTTTTGTTCGCTCGTGGATGTAGGGATGAATCCGAAACGTGGCGTGTATTTTTGTGGAGGTGGCCGTGTGTTGTTGTGTGAATGCCAGAGCATTTGTTATTAATCTGCAGAGAATAAATGCGCGATTTTCCATGTTTGTCAACAAGAAAAGAAGTCCCTCTTGCTCTTTTGATCGACCACTACAAATTAATTTCGACTGCTTTTCAGAGTAGTTTCATGGACTATTCTATTGAGGGCAACATGACATTAAGTCATTATGTGAGGTTATTGGTGTAGTAATGCTGAACGCGTTTCATACATTCCAATTAGAAAGCGACAAGAATTCAAGGAAAACAATATTTCAATTAATTGCCCATTTCCCGCACAGAGTCCTTTAAGGGTTCAAACACACATCCGACGATGTGCGGCAGGGTTGTTTGGAAAAATGGCTATGCATCTTCTCTTTGTTTGAATCCATACTTGGAAGGTTATGGCGTAGGCTAAGTAAGAGAGAATGAAATGATAGATAAATGAGTCAAGAAAAGGGGGAATAGCATCACGTGTTTCCCGAAGTGCAAACAGCAATCCAAACCATCCTTTGTTGGACTGCGAAATCCATTTTAGAAAACGCTTCATAAATTAGATGTTCACATTCACGCTTCTGGTCGCGGGTATTCGCTTGCGAAAATAAATCACAGTTTCAAATTTCGGCTCGACGCGTCTAGTCCTGTACGTTTGTAATCTAAGACAACTCAGACATGGTTCTATGTATCCCAACCTGCTGAGCGATGTGTAAGAGGGCTATTTTGAGGAATTATGTAAAGGAAATGGAACAGATAGTTGAACGAATAGCAAAAGTATCTTGTGATCCCCTACAACAATCCGGTTTTGTCTCGATCGTGTTCTCTAGAGATGATGTGATTTCGGGTCGGAAGGCGCACTCGCCAAGATGGCGGCCGAGGCAGCGGGCGTGGGCGCGGCGGGGCGTGGGCGGGGCGGGGCGGGGCGGGGCGGGGGCAGCGATTAGCCGGAGCGTAAATCCGGCGCCGCGCCGGCGCGCTTACGAGGGAGCGTCTGGGCTGCGAACGAGGCGCGCGGTTAACCGGTTGACGCCGCTCCGGATAACCGCGCCCGCCGCGACTGCCTTCCGAGGGGGCGTGGGCGCTTAAAAAGCCCGAATGAATCGTTAAAGCGCCGGCGCCGCAGGTTACGAGCTGGCGCCACCGCTGGCCTTCGGTTACGCTCGCAACGCGACGAGACGAAAACCAGGCCTTCGCGTACGAAACAGCGTTCTCGGACACGGGACGAATAACTTCTTTTATCCTAGTCGTTTTGCTATTTCCAAACAGACCTGTACAAGTTTACGTTTAGAAAAACTTCTCCGCATATATTTTTTTCGATCAGCCTAATTCGTTTGGAAATAACAATTATCTTTAAATGAAATAAACTGTTCTCTACTGTAGAATGGGAAAATGCCCTCTATAAGAGAGACTTTATTTAAGATGGAGATTAAACGGATGAATTTTAATTCATGGAGGTTATGTAAATATTTACATATTTCTAACCTATATTACGAGTATGATTGCGTACGTTTCCGCGGCCGGTATCGAGGCTATCTGGGACAAGTTGCGTCTCCGCCCTGGCGCTTGACGGTTAGCCTAGACAATACTACGAGGAACTCCAATAATTGTTTTCATAAAGCTGAAATGTTTCAGACTATAAACCAATATCCACGGTTAAGTTTTTACATACAGAATTAAATTGTAATTTTTTACGGGGGGTGCAATAAACGTCTCCAAAAATGCTTAATGATTTTTTTTGGAAAATTGTAGTTACATCACTGAAATTTGTCACGACCGGTTTCACTCTAAAGAGGATTCCGATTGTACGTAAGATCCAGCGGAGAGAAACCACTTGTCGCCCCGGAGTCTCCGCCCGCTGCCGCCGCCTCGTTGCCGCGAGATGACGCCGACGGCGCTCATCTTAAAAGCAATAAAGCGAGTGGCGCGCCTGTGGCGGCGGCGCTTGTTAATCCGCGAGTTGGTGCCCGCTTCGCAACGCGAGTGAGGGGGCTTGTGTCGACGCTTTAAAAGATATATTTTGTATTCCAACGTTATAAAAGGATCTTCTCTGTTGCAAGAAATCGTTCATAATCGGGCATTTTACGGCACGAATGATGACGTATTTGATTGTATGGCACGAATGATTACGTCATTACACGGTCAGCCAATCGTAGCGAGAGAATCGGGGAAGGTAGAGCTAAACGGAACAGCCGACCACAGTTTACTAGCACGATGTCAAATACCCGAGTCGTCTCCGGGAAGTTGTTTCGCAAAATTAAGTTTGATTCTTTTTTAAATGTATAATGCTGTTATACAAAAAAATATGGTATGCAACTGTTTTATAATGTTTTAAAATATGGTATGCTTTATTACATTCGTACAAATTTGAAAACTCGCTCTGAAAGTCGCTTGTTTTCAGAACATGTACTCATGCAATAAAGCTTCACATATGAACTAATTGCATAAACTACTATTTGGACTTGGCACACACAATGTGAAATGGCACACAGAATGCATTTTGTAACCATGCTGCAATGTTTATTTTGTTGTACTACAGAATGGAGCAGACATTGTCGTGTTTGTACGGTACTTGCATGAAGTGTCAGTTCTTGAGCATATCGGTCAGTGAGCGGCGTTTTCTGTGTTAAATCGTTTTCTAGTAGCGAAGTCTCGCATTTTCCTCTTTTAAAACTCCTAGATTCGCTGAAAATACATTTTAGAAAGATAAAGTATCTTACATTGTAGAACTGAAAAAAGTGTGTAACAAAACAAACTAGTAGCTTTAATAAGTTAATTTAATTATCAAATTTGTGTTTTCACAATGTGATCCGGGTTAGTGGGAGCTCAGATAATTTGCGTTTTCCTGTTCTGACAAATCGAATACCCTATCGTCTTTCATAAAGTTAGGTATGCATTAAAATCTTAACCAGTTTGAAGTATGGAGAAACATATGAGTGCATTAATATTGGTGGCGGTGAGTAGGTTGTGAGTGGAACGCGGTGTATCTCTTCGATCTTTCCCAAACGCACGGCCCCATCCTGCCGTAAAATCATGCACCTCGTGGCCGGGGGACGTGGGGGGGGGGGGGGGGCGGTCCGAACACTTGCGAATCGCACGGCTGGGCAGCCGGCGCTTTCGCAGGCTCATCGCGATGCGGCGCGCGAGGTGACACCGACTAAGTTACGGCGGCGGAGCCGGGGGCGGGGCGGGGCGGGGCGTGTTATTTAAAACGCGATTCACACCCGCGGGGGACGCCGGGGTATGAAATACGACCTTCCCTTCGGACGGAGCGTGGGGCGGGGGCGGGGGTTGCACTTTGATATGATAGAAAGTGCGCGGGCCGCGGAGGCGTTCGGCGGCGGCGGCGGCGGGCCGCGGGCGGTCGGGCCGGGCCGGGCCGGGCCGGGCCGGGCCGGGCCGGGCCGGGCCGGGCCGGGCCGGGCCGGGCCGGGCGGGCAGCCGCCCTCGTGGCCGAAAGCGCCCGCGGCCCAGCTGAGTTATGGGGCGACGTGACCCGCGCGGCCGCCGCATAATCCGCGCTCTATCGCGCGCCGCCGGCGACGGCCCTACCTGCCCGCCCGGCGGACGGCCACGCGCCGGACGTGCCCGCGCGCGGCGCACGCGGATTCAATAAGCGGCTCCCCGGCACGCGCCGCCGCCCGGCCCCACCGTCGCCCACCGCCAAAGGGAACACGAGTTACACGGCTCCTTTCCAAACTCCAACTGGTGTAATGCGTTCTAATTCGCTGCAAGGAATAATAGATAGTTGTGATAGGTACAAGACCGCCTGTGGTTTTTTCCTAACGGAGAAATGTTTGTACTCAAAGGGCTTTGTAAGGATTCTAATGACCCAGCGGCGGAGAAAAAGCACGAGAAGGTTGGCTCGAGATCTTTTTGTCGCCCAAGATCCTTAAAAACAGTAAACGTGCATACAAAGATTTTGTTTTTTACCTGATTTTAATAATTTAGATTGATTTATTAATTAATTAACAAGATGTTTACTTGATTTGGTTTGTCCTATCGTTTTCCCCTCCCATAATTCCCTCCGTAAGAGAACATGTAGCATCATTCAACTGTTTCCGTGTTTCCTTCGTAACCACGTTCCTCTCGATCCAGGTTAGTTAGACTGTGTGTATTGAGCTTCGTATTGAAGGCAATAACAAGCAATAAAGTATCTGTAAAACAAAACCAATTGTGTGCCATCTATTTATTCTCTTCCTTTGCGATTTATCTCTCTCCAGATGCCAAAAATTTAACATGATTTTTTTTTTTAATTTGTGAGTTCAAGTGATATTACGGTACACTGTGTGGAAATACAATTTTAATTGAATCTGCCTTCAAATACGGGCATGGATTGTTCCTATTGGCCATTGACCATTAATTGGAAATTTGCAACTGTTCGAAAATATCAGTGGTTTTGTTTCCCTTCTCACATTTTTACAGATATTTGTTTCCTAATATGGGAAAATGGTGTAAATCATTTTCCAATGTGTTAACTGTACTTGGTATACAGTGCAGTCACGTACTCTTATGGCCCCAGATCTCATAGGTTTATCAAATTATAGAAACGGGAAGGCTTGTCTGAGACATCGGGGAGGTCTCCATCGTAGATGGCAATCGCAGACTTAGTTTGGAGCAAAACCTGCCCGATATTCCGCTGTTTATCGAGAGGCTGCGCTCGCGAAATGGCCTCACGTAGCCGAGGTGCAGTCGAATTCACGTCGTTCGTCCGACCCTCTCGAGCGGTTGACAGTCGATTATCGAGAGGTTCCGCGCGTTACTTCTGTAATTTACATGAATGTGAGAGGAAAGTTTTATTTTACTGGTGGATATTGTAACATATCAAGCGTTTCAGTACGTCGGTTCAGGAAAAAATAAACAAGTGTAGTTCATTATTTTTAGAGACGTATTTGAGGCTATAAATCCATTGCAGCTTCTGTAGTTTGTGAGAAAAATGTCCAGCCTGCCACAGAACGTGTCTGCTCTAAATTAGTTTGCGCTTCCAAACACATTCTTGTTCTATTTTTGGATTTATTTTACGTTAATCTACTGTTTCTGGGGACTTACAATTTTCCTATTGAGTATTTTATTATTTTTCACGCCACTTCTTTGGTAGTTAAGTGACGTTTCTTGGAAAACTTTTTATTACAAAATTTGAGATTACAAACATACTCAATTAATATTTATTTCTTTAATCGTATATCCAGTGCTATCGTTATTTATATTATATGCACTTTTAACCGTGTATTCCTGTTCTTGTAGATGTTTCTGCTTTCATTAGATCTGAAGATGCGATGGCATGTCTCTTACCGCCTCCTGGCTGGGTGTTAATGCCGTCTCTTGGTGCGTCCGGATATTCGGGCAGAGCGTGTGGCGACAATTCCCGCGAATGACTGCATCTCACGAGAGCTTTCGCGACGAGGAGCCCCCTCACCCCCACCCCCACACGCTCCTTGCACGCCCCTGCCCCCCTCTCTCCCGCTTCCGCTCCGTGGCCTCCGCGCTGCGAGAACCTGCGACGCTCGCCCGCATCGCCTCGCAAGAACGCCCCCTCCTCCGACTGCAAGAACCTCCGCCTCCCCTCTCCACCGACTGTAAGAACATCCCCCGCCCAGCCTGCAGCGCTGTGCGCGCCGCGACCTCCCTTCCGCCACGCGCGTCATTAATACGCGCGAAAAGTCCTCCACCGCCGCAGAACCGCCCCCAAAAATGGCCGTTCGGAGGGCGCGGGCGGCGCGAGGGCGGGGAAATAACATTTGCTTGATCCAATTGGAGCAGTCGCCGCCGCCGCCGCCGCCGCCGCCGCCGCCTGCGCCGTCGCCCCCGCAGTCCGCACTCATTTGAAATTCAAATTGGGCTCGCGGCGGCGGAGGCCGCTGCTGCGTTTTTTAGGAAATAAATCCGTCCCAATGCCGCGGCGCGGGGTGGACTTTGGAGAGCGCCCCGGCCGGTTTACACAGGGGTGGATTTGTCGCCGCTGTTGGCTAAGCGAAGTCGCGGGGGCGGACGTGGGAGTGGCGGCGCGGGGCGGGGCGGGGGGGGGGGGGGGGGGGGGGCTGGGCGATCGGTTGGGCGCTGCGCCCGCTGGGAATTAGCGCGCGGCCCACGAGAGATCGTTGCGCCAGCTCTCCTTTACGCGAGGCCGGGTGTGCGTTACGCACGGGCAATACCCGGGACATCTTACGATATTGAATTGCAAACAGAACTATGAGGTATAGTGTAAGGTAGCATGTAATTTATTTAATACAATAAGTATTTTACAATAAACGCGTTTGTTGAACAATAAATGTGTTTGCAGAGATATGGTTCATCGTTTGCAAAATATTTCAAATCATTTATTTAATGTTGTTCAAGAACAATATTTTTTTGCGAGAAATTGTTTAATTAAAAAAAGTTTTTTGTGTATTAGTTTCCAATTTTACATTATATTATAATCTATGAATTAAGTTGATAAGATTGGAGAGGGAACTCGAGAGGTATATCTGAATATTACTCGCAACCACAACAATGATTTGGTGGTTCTTTAGATAATTATTGCGTAGTTTGTAGAGTGCTGTTGCACGCTTATAAAGCAATGAGGTCGTTTATCAGCTTGTAGATGGCTACTAACGAAGTGACATATTCTTAGACGGGGTGAGAAGAAATTGGTCCGTATTAAAGTAAAACGTGCGTGATCCTTGTCTGGCATCCACTGGTAATGAACGTCGTAATATGGACATTCTGCAACAGTATACAATGTCATTATTCAAATTCTTTTCGCAACATAATCGATTGCCTTAAACAGTTTCATTTCTTAGTTGGCTCGGGAGAACAAAGGGGGGTCGATTGTGATTTTTTGGATCGTTTTGTAAATATAATTGCTGATGGCTGGACGCTTAATTTAAATCCGACAACAGTTTTTCGGTGACAGAGGACCCCCATACACGTATTTCTGTTGAAATCTCGAAATCGATTTTACGCAGCATTACATTATTTCTCTATACTACTTTATATTACTCCATGTACGGATACGAGAAAGTTAAACGGGTGAGCCGTCAGCGCCGGGGAGGCAGCATTTGAAGCGCGCCGCGGCGCAGCAGTCCGTGTCGGGCGCCGGAGTCGCGAGGGCAGGACGCCCCCCCCCCCCCCCCCCCCCCCGCCACGACCCCACCCCGCGCCTCGCACGCTCATAATTCCGCGTCGCCCGTAAATTAACGTTGAAGTATTTGTTTATTTCCCGAAGCGCCACGCCGCGTTGCACGAAACGGCCTCCCGGCGACGGCAGCGCTTCGGCGGCGGCCTGCCGCATCCTCCCAGCCCGCCATCGCTCTTCGCGGCCGTTCTGCTCTTCGCCGATCTCGGCCAACCTCCGCCGTTCGTGCAATCTCTCTCATTCGTTACCATCGTGACGTCATTCGCTTGAAAAAAAATATTTTCTTTTGAATCGTTCTTTAAAACTACACACACGCTGCTTCTTTGCTATATATAGATATCTATTCGTTTCTGTTTTCTCTCTGTTGTAGCAAATACTAGGCAGTAGTGGCAGTAAGTGTTCCCAAAAAATAAAGGTTGCAGCCCCATCGAATGTAAATTGAAAAATTCTAGTTACTAATGTATAATATATCGTTAGAAACTCACGAAAATTCTCGAAAATTAAGGTTAATAAAATTCCATATTTAAACATTACATACATACATTTATTCGTTGTGTCCGTGTCAGGCATGCATGACCCAGTGCATAGGTTTTCAGTTGCATTAGACAGAAGCCTTTTTGTATTAGGCCTCCATTAAGAAAAAAAAAATTTAAATTTAAAAATGGGACTAGGAACCAAAAAAAAAAAAACGGTGATCACACTCTTAACACTTTGCTAGAAGCATTATTGTTTGAGTATGATTTACAGTAGTTCAATTCATGATTCTCGTTTTTATTGCTGCTACTGTTGAAAGTATCTAGTATCAACAAGTTTCTAAACATTATGGGAATGACTCGCATTGCTGTCACTGACGTTAACAATCATAAAGTATGATATTTGTTTTCACTATTATAACGCGGGCTCAATACACGCTTCCTTTTCATGCGCAGCAGATCAGCTGAAAGTTGGGTGTCCTAATATTCACAGTTAGACTAACCTTATCAATGATAACAATGTATAATGAGTGTATTGAAAATCTATTGTGCCAAAAATGCGGTCATTAAAAATTTTGAAAGACTATGTTCCAGATGAATGCATACGTATGCGGTTAACAAATTTTGAAGGACACAAAAATAAAATAAGATACTTGTTTTGATTTTATGAATCATAAATTCGTCTCGCCCTGACCTTGGTGTCCACCTTTTGCGTCGCCCTCAGTGTTCCTGGCTGAGGCTCAGTGTCCCAGTCTTCTCGGCCACCACACCGCACGCGGCGTCGCTCTTCCCTGCCCCCTCCGACCCCAACCTTCCGCCCGGGGCGCTCCGCTGTGGCGCGCGAGGATACACCATTACCCTCTCTTCCCTTTCCGTCTCTCCCTCCCTCTCTCTGTCTGTTTGGGGCGCCCGCCCGCCCGCCACGCCCCGATGATAGATAGATGCGTGGCGCCCGGAGCGCCGGAATGTGGCGGCGCCGCCAAATTAATCATTTCGCGAGCCGCATTCATTTACCCGGTGACGCAGTATCCTCCTAATGACGCTGCATCGCTGCTCCAGCAGCGGTTTATTAAACTATTTGGCGGCGGCGGCGGCGGGCGGCCGTGTCAGCGCCGGCGCCAGGGGGCGCCACACGACGCGCCGGAAGGAAACGCAATTTGCGGGCGATGGACTTGTGGCGGGCGTTAACGTAGGGGTGGACGAGGTCGGCCCGGGCGGGGAACATTCAAATCACTCTTTCACCTCACGTGCTGCACCTACGGCGAATATTTTTTTAAAAATTTTATTTCTTAGTTTACTCAACTGGATGTGTTGTTTTTTTATACTCCGGCCGTATAAATACAAATTTCCTTTAGGCAAGTATTCACTGAGGTTGAATACGTCGACGAAAAAGTAACGAGATGTGTGAAATTCTGATTTCTCATTCAGCGTTTCAAATGACGTGTAATAGGTTGCGTGAATGCGAGGCATCAATGCCCGGAAAGGAATTGGGAATGATGCAAATGACGTCGCCTTCCTCGCTCGTTCGCCTGCACGACGCGCCCCCCCCCCCCCCCCCCCCGCCCCATCCAGATTGGGCAATGCGAGGCGCGACCCCCTCCCCAGCGCTCCTCGCGGCAGAACTGTAATCAGCCACAGACTTCGATTTTCGCCTCGGGCTTCGATAGCAGATTATTCATATTTGTCAAGTCTGGGGTTTGGATTCCCAAATTAAAATGTAAATTACAAAAGCCTCTCGTCTCCCCTCCCCCAAAAAAAACAATTGCACGCGGACGAGAAAGGGTGATTAATAATAAGGGGGAGAGGAATGGCCTAGTGAATCGACTGCGCACATCCAGACCCACCGTGAAGTCAAACCAATAACTGCGCCGACACTCCCACACGCTGTTTGTTTTGCTGGGGCTTTATATCACATTGTCCCTGTAGCGTTTATATCGGCTAATCGAAATTGGTATCTTCCTAGTAACTGACATTTTTGCCGGGTGTTTGTCGCAATTTGTTCAGTTGCCAGCAACATGCTCGAATTGCTATGCGATTACTAAACGTACTCACTTTATGACTGCTGTTTGTTTTTTGGAGGGTTATTTGCAACCGAGTTGATATTCGTGTGGAATTTCATTTCGTTCGCAGCGTATTTGTTGTTCGCTCGCCGGCCCACGTTTTCTGTTTCGCGAATTGTTATGATACAGTCAATGTGGTAGATTATCAGCATGATTCGGGCCTTTCTTTCGGCGTGGGAAGCAATGTTCGATTTTGGCTTCCATGTTTTATGGCTTGCATTTAAACACGCCCAAAATGACATGCCATCTCTTTAGGCGTGCCGTTTTGTACTTACATGTGAAGTTTGTTGAGGAATAGTGTAAACAATGTCATAAATTTAAACATTTTTTATTCCTATTAAAGTTATTTCTTGTAGTGAATCACTTTGAATAAAATAGTATATATGCTTTAGCTAAAATGTAGCAACAAACTGCATACACAGATATATATATACATGTATATATATATATATATATATATATATATATATATATATATATATATATATATATAAGATTCTATTCGGTTCGGACATTCATGTCGCTTAAAATGTTTTGAAATTACTATAAATGTGTTGAGCTGTGAACACATCATTTCTGGTGGGACCTTACGACTTAATGATGTTATGTGGATAGCACGTATTTACAACAAAAGTTTTCTGAATATAAGTTTCAATTTTTTTGTAAATCGTGAGACATTCCTATGCTGTTTGCCATTATTTCTTTCGTTTATCGAATGTTTCTCTTATAAGTACTCATTTCCAGAAATCGAGATGAAAGCGAGGGAAACTTGCTCTCCGTAATGGAGCTCCAAATGGCGGAAGGGGGCGCGGCAGATTACGTCGCCTGATCGTCAGACGAAACTTTCTTGACACTTCCTCGCGAAGTTGCTGACGCGGGCCTCGATCACGGAGGTAGAAGAGGAGTTCAGGAAGGTCCCGTGACCTGCTCCGTCGGTCCTCCTCCTTGCCCCCCGCCCTAATCCGCACACACACACACACACACACACACACACGCGCGCGCGCGCGCATCCTGCAGTGCATCCTCCAGTACCAGTACTCATTTCCTGACACAATAACATTTTGAATTTCCTTCCTTCGGGATGAAATGGGCGTTTATTTCAGTCTCAGGCTCCTCCGAAGCCTTTTCATGCTCATCCACTATTCATTCCGGTGTTAAACTTATGTAATAAATCGAGTTTTGGAGCTGTTGAAACTCTTGGACGATTTTTTCTTTCGAAGTGAAAGTACTACTTGTTAGTTCTCTTGTACCATTCTGACAGTGGCATCTGAGAGCACACTGTCGCAGTGGTAATTTTGCTGACTAATGCTTGCCCACTCCTCGATACATATTTATTCTTAATGTATTGTGCGCAAACCTGAAAAAATGTTCATTACCTTGTAAACATTCATGTACTTTTTTCTTTAAAATATAGGCATTGAGATGCCTATATTTGAATACGGAATGTGGAACTATTGAAAAATCTCCAGCGAAGTTTGAATTATAGTTTTTGGACTGTTCTGTATTTTTTTTTTCAATTTGGATCTAGATACTATGTAATATAAAAAATCTAGATAATATGTCCAAAAATCCATAATACATGGGCATTTGACCACATATTTGATATCAAACTTTTTTCTCGTTCAGCTTAGAGTTATGGAGTTTCCCTGTTAATGCATCATCCATTTTTGAGTCGTGCGGTGCGTATTGAAATCAATTCAGTGATACCTTATTTTTAGGTGGCGAGACTTACGCCATCAGACCTTCTATTCCGTCTAACCATTCGAACACCTACGCACCTTTCACCATCTAGCGAAGAAAGTAGATATCACTCGAGCGACGGAACAGGTAATTCTGAATTTAGCTAAGAGGCTTGAAGATCTTTCACATCATGGGCAGTAAATCTGCAAGATGAGGCAGCCGGCTTTACTTCCCCTCCGAAGGAAGGCTTCCCCTCCGTAGGAGGGCTTACCATACAAAGTATTTCATCGCGCTTAAATATCCCCGGCTTGAATCGGATTACCGCAAACGTGGATAAAACCGTCGGATGGCTGCCCTTTATACCACCGAATCCGCGTAATACATAGACATTTGACCATGTATTCGAGATGTCAAACTTTTTTGTCGTTTGTATTAGAGTTATGGAGGTTCCCTGTCAAAACATCGTCCACGTTTTGAGTCGTGTGGTGCGTATGTGACGGGCACACGCCGCGCCGCCCCGCGTTGGCGCATCTCCCGGAAATCCCACGCGTCGACCGCCGGCCGCAGAGCTCGGGTGAGACGGCGGGGGTGTATAAAGCGTCGTCCGCCCCACCCCGCGCCACCCCGCCCCACCCCATCCCATCCCACCCCGCCCCACCCGCCATGGCTCGCTCTTCCTCACCCCGCGCTGCCCCGCTCCGCCCCGTCCCGCTCCTCCCCGCTCCGCCCCGCCCCGCTCCGCCCCGCGTGCTACGCCCCGCCGTGCCCTGCCCTACATGGCCCTTCCCCGCCACACCCCACCCTGCCCTGCCCCACCCCGCCCTGTCCCGCCCCACCCCGCCCTGTCCCGCACCACCCTGCCCCGCCCCACCCCGCCCTGTCCCGCCCCATCCTGCTCCGCTCCACCCTGCTCCGCTCCACCCTGCCCTGCCCTGCCCCGCCCCGCCCCACGCCTCCTTCTTCGCCCTACACCACCCTGTCCCGCACCACCCCGCCCCACACTACCCTGCACCGCCCTGCCCCGCCGCATTCCGCCCCGCGCCGCCCCGCCGCCCGCGTGCGCGCCCACGAGGCCGTGTTATCCCGTGGCGTGTATCAACAAGCGCGCAGAGATGCCGCCCCGGTGCCAGGCGCCGCGCTCTTTCTCTCGAGCCGATATCGCGGCGGTGAGCGCGCGCGGGGCTGCGCGAGCCGGTTTAAGCGGATTTTAACCGGTTACAGCGGTCGCCATGCCCCCGGCCCCGCCCTGGCTTTGTTGTATGCTCTCTGCGGCGTGCGTCGTCCGGGGTGGTTTTTATACCGCGCGCTTGCCCGTTGTTTCGGGGGGGGGGGGGGACGCAGACGGGCTCCGATCGCACGCGGCGCCAGCGGGAGCGAGTGCGCAGCGTCTGTTTCGGGGTTGTTCAAAAACGCTCTTATAAGTCTAACTTGTAATTCCAACAGTATTAAAAGGAATGAGCAACTCTAATTTATTTCCTTGTTACTGTGTGAATTTGTGTTTTTAATTTTTCTCCTTTAAAATCGTCGCCTCTTCCTTTACCCATTTCCCAAAATCCTCGGTGATGTACGTTCACGTCCGTCCTGACTCTTTGGCTCTATTATCAGAACCCGGAAGACTATTTCTCAAAGTCTCTCCCATCCTCTTCTTCGTCCTCATTTTTCCATCGTCATTGTGTCATAGAGCAAGAAACATGAATATCGTCTGGCCGCAGGTCATCTGTATGTGTCATAATATGTCAGAGTCCGCAATGTCTAGTCATGCATACAAACACTATAAAATAGTTTGACGATAGTTCGGGTTATCTCACCGCGCAAGCACCCCCTCGCCGCCCCTGTGACGTGGGTGGCGCAAGGCGCTATCGCCCTCTTCGCCACTGAGAAGCGGCGGAGGCGGCGGGTGAGCCGCCCCCGGGCCGGTGAAGTGTTGGGCGAGTGTCACGTGACGGATGAGCTAGCGTGGAAGTGCCGGGCCCGGGGCGGTGTGTCGCGAGCACGATCGCTGCTCTACTCTCATTGGAGCGCCACCCCACCCCCACCCCCACCCCCACCCCCACCCCCAACCATCGCCCCCACCCCTTCCCAGAGGCTGCGGAAGCGCTGCGCTCTTTCCTTCGATGTGCCGCCGATTCCTACGGTCTTATTTTGGAGTTGAGTTGAATACGGTATGCCATATTAAGAATTTCTAGAAACGAGTTGTAAACTTCGTCATATTTGGTAAAATACAAACATGTAATCAGCATGCAATTAACCATAGCCTCTGCATTATAATTCAAGAAAAAATTCATTTCATAAATGAAAATAAATAATTGTGCATTCATCACTCTTCGATAAATTATTCATTATGTATATTTTGTTCCTCTGTTTCTTGTGAACTGAATTCTCGTCGGCAGCTTGCACCAATATCTTCCTGTTCTAGGCGATTCGGAGATGCGGCCGCATCCTACCTCTTCGGCGCCTTCTGTCGCTGCCTCTCTCCGCGTATTTTACCTTTCGCAGTTTCCGTATCATTGTAAGATTTCCATTACAATTCGCAATAGCCGGAGAGGCGCGACTCCTGACCCACATGTCGAGTGCGCGAACAACGATTACGCGACGTTCCGCTTCCCGCCCTCTCTCCAGCAGAGCAGCTGCGAGGAAAGGTGTTCTCTGGTGCGAACTGTTTAGGACGTAGCACTAGTGTGTCCCTTGCCCTACCCCTCACCGTACCTCTGCATTGGAGTCGTGGCACTCGGTTGGCTGATATCATTTTTGCACTTTTGTGGCATTTTTAAATCGCTTTTATTTCTTCTAGCATTTGTTTCACTTTTACAGACAATTTTTCATGTAAATAATACAGTTGTAAAACACACTAAAATGAATTAATTTTCGTTGAGTTCGTAACAGTAATTCCCTCTGTCATTGGTTTTTTTGAACTCAATGTTTTGAAAAAAAATGAATGTCGAAATATTTAAAATAAATATATATGGTATAAATAAAAATGTTCCAAAATTTACAATACATTTGAACGTGTCTCCTTTCATGTTATTGTAAACTCACTGATTAAAGGAGGGTTATATTTATTACTTTTTCATCATTTTTCGTATCTTACATTTTTCATTCCCTCGTATAATTTTGCATCTTATAGTAAAGAACTTATCACGACTGGTGCATAACTTATCACGAACTTATCACGATTCGTCATAGATGCACAAACAAATTAAATATCTGCTACGTGTAGATATCTTAAGACTTGTAATTGTCAATTCACTCATTCAAAGACATGTTGGTTCTGTGAATATTAGCATTATTATGTTAAATTAAATATTTTCTGTGGTTATGTTTACCCATCATTAATCCTGAGGTCGCTACCCCAACAACTTTGGTGATTATTGTTGTTGTTGAGAAGGGAAACAGTGGTCTAAGTGGCTTCAGAAATTCCATTATTGCTTCTAAATTTGGAACCCCACGGCAACATAACTTAGAGAAACTAATTTTGAGGCGCAGTACAGTCTTCCAAAATTGAACATGGTGGCTTCTCTGGAGACATGTAGACACTTCTAGGGAGCAAATAATTTAGGTTTTGTCTTCCGACGTCGCCTTCCCAGGCGGAGGGGAACGGCGATGAGGGGCGAAAGGGGTGGGGCGTGCACGGCATGGCTCCCTGGCGGCAGTGATGATTGATTAAGTCAGGCCTCAACAACATCTTCTTGAGTTGCGCCAACTTGGAGCTATCGACCGGCCCCTTGACAGCACGCCCTCCCCCCCTCTATTCCCGTCCGGCCTCGTTCCGCCCCCATCCGCCCTCGACGCCTTCTCGTTTGGGGGGAGGGGGTTTGGCCCCCTTTGGAGTTGGAACTTGACTTCTGCCATGGACAACAACACCCCCTCCCCCCCTCGGCGAACTGCGAGATGCTCTTGATAGGAGGGACCAAGAAAGCCCGGCCTGTCGCTGCTGCTGGCAGGCGTCGATCTGCCTTGTCAGGGGGTTCTCGCGGATGAGAGACGTCTTGATCATCCCCTTTTGTATTGGGTTCGCGCGGTGGGTAGGCAATTGGTTTATGGTTCGTGATTGGTTGTCAGAAATTGCCAACCACCTGACTCGATTGTGTATCAGAAATTTGTAATGTTGTACCCGCCGCAAATGAGTGATTTACGTGAAGTCCTCAGTCAATTTACTTGGCCAAGTTAGGTTGGTTCCGTTACAGCCCATGATGAAAATCTATACTTTAAAGCATACAACATTGTCAATTTTCTTCATTTCATCATTACGTGTAATGGGAGATGTTTCATTTCAGAATTTTGTTAGAACAACGAATGTTATAATTTCAATAACTCGTAATTTCAATTTGTGTTTTCTATGTGTTATTACAAAATCAATCGGGGCTGTTTTAAAAGTAATATTTTTTACTGATATAAATTACATGTTTAGTTATTTTCGTATGATTTTTGTTTCTCCTTTTGTCGGATTGCACATTTCTCTTTCATATTCTTTGTGTTTCTGTCTTGCCGTACAAGTTCGCTTGTTTTTTAGAATGTATTCAAGAACGCTGATAACAGAAAGAAATTTTGTGTATCGTGCATCGTAAAATGAAAAGCCGTGCTACAAAATGCAAAATAAAGTAACTGCCTGTGTTTGAATGTTTGGAACGTCAAGGAAATACCGAGATTTTTGCACACATCAAGAGTAAACAATTTACTAGGTGATTCCTGATACTTTTTTTTTTTCAAATATCGAAAACCATCGGTTTAGTTTACTCTGAGGCAGCCTCCCCGTTGCCTTTGCAGCGGTTCTGGAGTTCCTTTCCGCACGAACGCGTTTTTGACGTTTATGTAGTTTGGTAGATTTCAGCCAGATATTGTAAGAGAAGACTAATAGCCGTCCGCTCTGATCGATAGTTTTGCGTGGTTTCTCTGATGACTTTCAGACGAAAGCCGAAGCAGTACGCCAACAAAGAGGCCACGGACCGCGTGCGGGCTTCTCTTACTCATCCTTGACCATTTCCAATCCTCTTGCACACACACACACACACACACACACACACACACACACACACACCAATGTCGGGAGAGCAGTTGAGGACTCACAGTTTCCTGAACGGGGCGGTATGCTTCTGTAAGAGATTCCTGGCGGGGGAAACTGCTGGATCAAACGGGATATAACATGCACTACACTTACAGGAATAATAATAATAATAATAATAATAATAATAATAATAATACGCGGACACAATCCAGTTACCGAAACAAATACATTATCATAAGATATAACCATTTATGAATTCCTATGTATTTTCTGAGTTTTATTAAACACGGAAATTATGACATCGTACTATCTTTCGGCTGGAATGATCGGCAGCAAATAACGACGGTCAGTTTGCTGTTCTCCACAGAACGATTCCGCCCCGCAGCGGCAGCCGTTCGTTCACCCCCACCCCCACCCCCACCCCCAGGTTTGCCTTCGTTTGCGTGCGCGCGCGCGCTCTCTCTCCCGCCCCCAGGCCGCGCCTTACATATTCATTCGGCGAATGAACGAACCAACAAGTTAGGACTTTGCGCCGGCCCCGCGACCGCGTCTTTCTGCAGCGGCCGCTCTCCCGCTCTCATCCACAACGCGCACAGCGCGGACAGCCACACGCGGTTCAGCCACACGTCGCCGAGGTCCGGTAGCGAGGCGGCGGCCGAGCACCACGATGGCAGGGGTGGTCGAACGCGTGTGGGAGCTCGCGCTGGCGCCACTGGCAAAGCGGGTGAGGTGGGGGGGGGGGGGCTTCGGAGACGCCGAGTAAGCGCTTCCAGAGCGTAGGCCAGCTGCAACGGCGCGCAGCCACAGCTCTTCTCTCCGCTGACAAGAGAAGCACTAGGAAGCCGTCCTGCTTTCCTGATATTCCCCTTCTCCGCTTCTTCATGTGGCAGTGCCAGGATGTTTTGTGTTATTTCCTACAATTCAGTAAAATTTTCTATATCGTTTTGAGCAAGCGTTCTCAAAAAGAGATAGAGAAACGCCTGCTCGCCTTTTCCCCGTGCTTTTACTTTTGCTGTGTGTCTTCTTTCCCTCCTTGCGTCCTATATTTCTGTCTCGTGCGTTAATTTGTCAATGCCCTCTTGTGGATACTCGTTCATTCTCCTCAGCTTGACACCCCATCTAGCGTCCTCTCCCATTGGCCGTGCGTCTCGAGTGAATGTTGAGTGCGCTGCGTTGCGCCCCGAGTGGAGATGCGCGCTTGAGCAGTCACTGTGAGCACGCACTGTGGGGGGAGCGTGGCGTCCGCGCTTGGAGTGGAGTCGCAGGGCGGTGGGGCTCAATTGCAGACCGGGGGCGTAAAAGCGACCTTGTCCCGGGACTTTTATGCTTCTTCCTCTCGCTGCTCGTAAGTTCCCTTGCCGCTCTCCCTTCTCGCTTTTAAGACTCCTTGCTCTTTATTTTTACTGTAGTTGTAGTGCTCTTTAAATTCATTTCTTCCCTCAGGTAATGTTTTTTCTTAATGTTCTGTTCTTCGGATGTATGTGATACTCCACTTACTTTTAGCAGTTTTCGCTTGTTTCTACTTCTTATAGCAGTTTGGGGTTCTTTCTCATTAACTACGTAATTCCGTTTCTCCAATATTTCAACATGTTAGGGTTTTTTGCCATGCCTTTAAAAAATAGGTTTTTGTTCACTTTCTCGCCTTACATTACATTCGAAAAACGTCATCTTTTTTTTCTTTACATTTTTTATTTCGATCGGATGATACACATTTTTTGAAGCTCAAAAAATCATTATCGAAATCAATAACTCCTTTGTTCATTGCTATCATCCAATCAGTATGTATTTTTTTGTCGTGCAAAATTGTTCATAAAAGCGCAAAGTTACTGGTTTCACTTATTACTACTTATTCTTATTATTTACTTATTCGCATATGTCTTGCAGCATATTTTTGGAATTTTGAGGGCCTTGTTGATTAGTCGATGGAGTTAATTACAGACATTTTCATGCCTTTTCCAGTATTCAGATTTTACTTGTACAGGGCAATCTGGTTGGTCTGGATATGATCTTGTTTCTATCCATTCCTAGCAAATACTTTATAATCCTGCAAAATTTTCAGAAACGTCCTATCAAAATGTCGAGTTCTCAATAACGGAACTTGTGTCGTTCTTAGCACTGCTAGCGATTAAAGCATATAAACAGTGGTCTTTGATCTGTATCGTGTTCATTCTTTGTTGATATTGTCCAAGAAGTGATTGGCTTCTCTATTATTGATTTAACACTTCATTTTTCACATTTTAGGTCAAGTAGTATCAGCAATTCACTGTGTCATTCTGTTTCTCTTACATAGTTTTTCTTCGCAATGCATTCTGCACTGACATTACGAATTTACGCACTCCTTAGGTAATATATAATGAGGTTCATACACGAGTCATGTTAATAATGACAATACACTTTGCAATTTCTAAAATCGCATTGTTATTATTGTTGTTTTTAAGAATTAGTCTTGCGATTGAAATTATTTCTTATTTTGTAGGAGTCATCTTTCGGTTGGATATTCTTTATGCAGATGGTTTGGTTCGTGCAGTCGTTCTTTCCATTCCCCGTGCGCATGCGCCGCTGCATGCGTGGGGGGGGGGGGGGCGTAGCGTGGGGGGGTGCCTGCGGCGGACTCTCGGAAGCGGCTCGATTTGTACACAGCGGCCGCGTTACAATTTCCGGCGGCGCAGCCCACGGATATTAAGACCATAAAGATAACCGCGCACGCGGCCGCCAGGTGCGCTCCCGGCGCCGGCGACGGCAGCGCCCTCGCCCCCCCCCCCCACCTCCCTCACCCAACGCAGCATCGCACTTGTGCCTCGGGGCTTCGGACTAAAGAGCCTCAGCTGCCGGGATTGCTCAAACATTTTCATTTCGCTTTAAGAATGGAGGTTATATTTATGTATGATTTTGAAACACTCTGGAAGACTTCAGCGTACGTTTTAATAATACGAGAAAATCTGTGCCATTCTGTAGTACCACTTGTTAATTCTTGTTGATCAACATTCATTCTCACATTAATTGACTGATACCGCCATATTTGTTGTTTTACCTTTTTTTTGTTAAAAAATTATCCGATCTAGGTACATATTCATAATTCTTTTAAAATGGTTCCACTTCGCCTTCGCAAACTTGCTGCGCCCTTGACCAACGAATAATTTCTGGTCCATTAATACAGCTTCTTCAAAGGCTGCGTCCACGTTACTAATTAGTAGTTATATATTTTTGGTTTCTGCGCACTACATAATGCACTCGGACGGTACCATTACTAGTGTACTTTGAAGTATTTGCATTTGTCGACTCTACACTTCAGTTCAGTTATTACTAAGCAGAGCTTAGCTTGAAGCGTACCCTCCTGCGATTCACTCGATCATCATTGAAATGTAACACATTTTAGTGCATTGTTAAAAAAGGCTAATTTTTGACGTCTTCTTTGTTAAAAATCATCAAGAAAGTGTATTTGAGTGTTTCCCTTGAGATCATGTTCTAGGCGAATCAGAACATTTGAAAGAAACTCACCAATGTAAATGTTACATTAGAAGCATCAAATAATAAAATCAATATTCAGAAGTGCTTTTATTTTAAAATCATTTAAACGGCTGTCAATACATTGTTTTTTAAGGGGTTTCGGTATTTTCTTGCATGGATTTATGAAACCGAAAATTGATTCAAGAATAAATGATGTTTTAATGTGGTTTTTTGAAATATGGTAGTTTGCAAAAGAAAATATATTATTTCGCAGTGTAATTTAGGGAAGTAATTTATATTTCCATATTATATTCACATGGTCGTGAGGAAAATGATGTCATCGCAACGACTTAGCAGACTAGGAGGAAGATCGCCTTTGTGCCGAACATATTCCCGTTTTGGGCAGAGGCCCTCCAGGGTGTGTCGGCCTAGTGACGCCTCGTGTGGTCGGGCAGCGCAGCCCAAAGGGCGGGCCTCTCCGCCCCTCTCTGCCGCCCTCACACGCGCCCTGCTTAAGTGGGAGCCTCTGCCCGCGAGCCCGTTCGAACCCACCTCCCTTCACCCCACCCCCACTCCCACCCGCTCCCTCCCCCTCGCGGCGCGATCGTTACAAGTTCTCCTCCCCGTTTCTCGCGCAATTTTATCCCCGATTCCCTGACTTAGCTTCTTCCTTTCTCTGAAGCATCTTTGCCCTCCTCGTCCCTCTCCCTTCCTTCCCGCCCGTCCTGCGACGCGTAGACAACGCCTTGCCCCGCCGCCCTCCGTTGCCGTCGCCTCTGCAGCGCAGAGTCAACCAACCCCGAAGGCGGAGCAGCCGGGCGGCACCACGCGGGTCGAGGCGACAGCAGCAGCAGCAGCAACAGCAGCAGCCACGGCCGCCTAGGGGGAGGGGATGAATTTGCGAAGGGTCCTTTGCACAGTTAGGCCAATTTGCATACATTGGCTACTTTGAATAAACAAAGGAGCCTCGCCTGGAGCATTACAAGTTTAGCTGGTTGGCTTATTCGATTACAAGGGGCCGTGAAACGGATAGCGGGGCGGCGCCGGCTGCAGCGGCGCCTCAGACGACGCCCGCGACCACTTTTATTGAAACGTCCGGGCGGCGCGACGGCTTGCTTTACGGCTGGTTGGGGCCCCTCCCCCTCCCCGCCCCCGCCCCCGCGATGTGGCGCCTCGCGTCTGTTTTATGGGCTCGGATTATGCGTTAAATTGGCCCCGCCCGCGGCGCCACCTCCGCCCCGCGGCTCCGCCGCCGCCGCCGCCTGTGGCGCTCCGACTGTTCGGTTTTGCCTGGCGCCCGCGCGACGGTGGCGGAATCTGCGGCGCAGGTGACAAATGAAGCCGGCGCGCGGCGAAGCCGCAGGGCGGCCGGGCGGCGCTAACAAGCGCGTGGGCGGAGAGGAACGGCGTGGAATTCGAGGAGCGCGTCGCACGTGCAGACGGTGCATTACGCGGTTAAATATTCAAAAATGTGGTTTGGACTGTTCCGTGTGTATCTTTAAGACGTACGTCACCGAGTAAACGAGAATGCTTTGTTTTTGTCCTAAGACTCGAAAATTCCCCAATTCATTTCATGATATTCAAGTCCATTGAGTTTGTCCAGTGAAATTATACTGACAGAAAATTCAATAATCCTTCGTATTACCATACTTTTGTGTGGTAAAATCTAATAAGTGTGATAATATTCCACACAATCGACGTGGATACGATATCTATTTACTGACAGTAAATAATATTTTGTAATATTCTTTCCATATTATTTTTGTTTATGAGAGGTAATGATCTACTTTTCACTCCGAAACGTACGTACGAATTACGTACGCTCTCACAACTCTATTGTCGCATCAATCTATTTAAGAGTATACGTTTAGGGGCTGACATCTTTATCCACTTATGATGAGAGAGGTATTAACTGCAAAATGAAGGTAGACTTATCTTGAGGCAGTGGAAAAGCAATTGACGTAATATAATTAAATTAAATAGATAATTATGAAAGAAGATGAGCTCGTCTATTTTAGAAACCAGTTTTTGCGATCCAGAGTAAACTTTTTCTGTAATCGAAGCTGTGCTTGAAGGAGATATAAATGTTTTGTTGCTGAACTTCCAGCGACAGTTTTGAAAATCGATTGTCCCTGACGCGTTCTTTTACTTTCGGCAATACACCGAAACATTATCTGCTATAATTGTGTTTTCTGACAGAATAAAAGAGCCGCGTGGCAAACATTTATCGTTCCTCCTTCAACATATAGAATGTTCTATGCTGGGGGGGGAGCAGCTGCGCCGTGCTTTGCTGAACAGCCGACAATCGGCGGCGCGCCCGCATTGTTGCCCGGGCACTACCTCTTGTTTGTTCCATTCTCGCTTTGCGGCGCTTCGTCGGTCGTTTGTGTGTGGTAGGAGGGCGGCTGGGGGACTTTGATTCCTGTAGCTCGCAGAGGAGAATCGCAGCTCGTGTGTTCGCGACACCGGCAGGAGAATAAGATCCTCGGCGTCACTTGCTCGTGATAAGCTTTATTGACTTGTACCGATGGATGTTCTTCAGGATCTTGTGGTGTATTTTGTTATTACGCTGTTGGTATATGTAGCGTACTTTATCTATTTGCTTCTTAATTGAGGATATCTTTTATTTTAGCCCGTAATGCCGTTCTACAACACATTGAATCCTTGGAAAACTAGTTCCTTGAAAAGAAAGAAAAAAATCAAATCATCACCACAATGAAAAATACGTTTCAGTGAAAGTGTTACGGAAGTTCAGTGAATTGGAATGATAAAATTGAGCAGAGTGCAATAAAAACGTGAATCAGTGTTTTATTTAAAAGTGAGGAAGTTAGTGAGTGGAATTGTATTTGAAGAGTAGTGGCGTTTGTTATGATGGACAATGTGGAAGTGCGTTCCTTTGGCTGTGGCCATCATGATCTGCTGCGGCAGTGAAGTGAGGCAGACGCGTGGGGAGCGGCTGTGATGCGGAGCCCGCCCGCCCTGCCGCCGCGTGGGGACCGCTCGCTGCCTCGCCCGGACGCCGCTCGCGGGGCGGCGATGGCCCGGCGCGCTGTATGAGCTGCCCCCGCCCCCGGCGCCGCCCCCGCCCCCGCCCCACCTGCGGCGCGGCCGCCGCCCGCGGCCTCGGCGCGGAGCCGGGGGCGGGCGCGGGCGGGGGCGGGGCCGGCCCGGGCCTGGACCCGCCGAGGACGCGCGCTTCCTGCTCATCTGCTTCCGCCTGCGCGCGCAGCTCGACGCGTTTGAGGAGGTACCGCCGTCACACGACTCTCCTACTCCCAATACTCAAACCGAGCCATCATGACGCAACCTACCGTGTCGAATATTCGGCCGAAATAACTTCATATTTGTTTATTTTTTGTTCAAAAACTATTTTAATGAATGTGCATGTCATGTCCAGTCACAACGTCGTCCCTACTACATGAGAGTCAAGAGGGAAAGGAAAGTGCGATTCCCACTGAACGGTGTTTTCCCTGGGGCGGGTGGCGCGCGGTGCCTGAGACGAGCGCGTCTGCTCTGCCCGCAGGACCTGCAGTCGGAGATCGAGGCGCACCGCGATGTGTACGCGTCGCTCAACGGCTCCGGGCGCAAGCTGCTGGGGTCGCTGGCCAGCCAGGACGACGCCGTCATGCTGCAGCGCCGCCTGGACGAGATGAACCAGCGCTGGCACCACCTCAAGGCCAAGAGCATGGCCATTCGGTAAGTGCCCTTACATACACACTAACACATATATATGGTGCTGAAAATGATAGATAGATAGATAGATAGATAGATAGATAGATTTATTAAAGTTCCCTTTGAGCTAATGCTCGGTGGCAAACATGATAACAATTAAAATTAGAATTACTAAACATTTTCAACATTTACAATTGGGTTTACTATTAGAATTAGGGGGTCGATATAATAGTTCCAATTTATTTCTAGCTAACTCTAAATTCACTTCTAGTTTACATAACACTTCACTACACTACACTACACTGCACTCCCCTTCACTACACTACACTCCCTTCTCCCCCCACTACACTAAATGTCTACTACGTTTGTTTGTAAAACATTAAACACGCAAATGTCTGGTTCTTTGATCCCTGGGTGTATGGGTGTAGTGCATAAAATAATTTTTTTAAATTAAAATTAAATAATCAAAAAGAACACAAAAATGAGCGTTCGCAAGTCTTCATATCGGATGTTCTTTCGGGCTACGGCCCCTACCCACTGCAGAATACGACGATGAAAAACCTAATCCGAACACTCAGAGAAGTGTTGTTCTGGAAAGTACATTCTTTCATTATTTTAAAGAAAATTTTAACATTTACAAGGTTCTATTCTGGAACATACCATCCCATTCTTATAGATTATCTTACATTAGAATATAATTTCGTAGTTGAAATCGACCTTTAAAATGGGATTATTCAATGAGTACTACCGTATATGCACTTCATAACAAGTTACCCTATAAAAAGTTAATTACCCTACGGTGTAGCAACACTGGCGATGAACCTGTCCCTTCCGAGTGGTCCAAGCGCCGCAACGGACACTGAACAGTGGCGCCCGTTCTACACAATCTCTGGCGTCCTCTGTCATTCATCGCCGTGGTGCTGGGGCGCATGGTTCGCGCGGTCACCGCTAAAGCGCAGTTCTAAAAACGTACAAACTCACATTTTTAGAGAAAGTTCTTGGAATCTTGTGGATGAATTTGAAAAGAAATCATCAGATCCTTACCGCGAGACGCGTCGAAAGATTCCTTCTTTGTGTCATCGGTGGACGGGTAGAGGTGATACCATGAGTGACGGACAGACGATCGAGCACATGGACGGAGGGACACGGGTTACTGCCAATTATCGGTAAATAAAGGATAGCTATTTATTTTTCTAGGGGATAGTGTTTGTGAAATTACTAAATTTATTCTTTAAAATTGGCGGGGAGGACTCTTGTGAAAATGGCCTGCAATGTCTGCGTGCACGCGCTTTCCTTTCGCCAGCTTCCCCGGAATGTCGTAGCAGCAGAGCGTAGAATCTTGGCCTTAAAAAGTCTGAAAAGACTCACGGAAGCCTGTTAGTCGCCCGCCGGCGACTGGATTTTGTGATGGTAAAACCTCGGAAATCCGATACATTTCCAGTTAACTCCACAGATCCTCAATTTATTCGCGAGCCTGGTTCTCTCCCGCGGCGCGACGCGGCCCTTTCGCCCTCGGTGCCCGCCGGGCTCTCCTTCAGGGGCTGCCACCTCGCACCGGTTCACTCGGCCCCGCCCCGCCCCGCTCCGCCCCGCCGCGCCACACTCGCCCCGCACCGCCCCGAGTATCTTGCGGCGGAGTGAGCCACAGCTTCTGTAACCGGGCGAGGAGAGAGAGAGAGAGAGAGAGAGAGAGAGAGAGAGAGAGAGAGAGAGAGAGAGAGGAGAATTCTCTGCAGCGAATCCCACTCTGCCCTTTTAACTCCGGATTCTTCCAGATTTCTGGCGCCGCCAGCCCAGAGGGCGCGGCAGGCGGACCGGCGGCGACTAATTCCATTTATGCAGGGACGAAATCTGCATTTCCTGCAACCGAAGCCGCTCCGGGGCGCGCCGGCGCAGGAGGGGGAGGGCGAGCGAAAGGAGTGCGGGCTACTTTAAATGCCTGATTGATTTTACATCGGGGGCCGCAGAAAAAGTGGTGCCCGCCCCCGCCCCGCCCTCCGACGGCGCCCGGAGCTCGGACGGATGACGGCGCAGGCAGCGCCAGCGCCGTAAATTAATTACTGCGTCTCCGGCGTGATGAATGGACGCCTTAAGTGCCGCATTCAGCGCCGCCGGCCGATCCCCCTTAATGTGGGTTATTAGTTTAAAATTACAGCTGCGAGTCAATCGCCCTCCGCCGCCGCCCCGCGCGCGGGCCTCCATGGCGGCGCCCCATTTCGCCGCCTCGCAGCCTCCTGCCCCCAGCCCCTCGCGCCGCGCTCCGGCTTTTTTATTGATTGATGAGCGTGTCCGGGCGCGTCGAATGGCGTGGTCATTAGTCCCGTAGGCGTAGTGCGAGTTTTACGGTGGCGGTGATCTTCCTCTGTTGGCTGGCGAGATCCGGCGGCTTGCGAGGTTTTCCCTAACCAGGTATCTCCTCCATCGTGGCAACGCCCCAGCCAGGACAAGCTTCCGACATATGTGGTAGTGTAGTGTATGTTAGTGTGTCAATTAGTAAAGGGTGCGGATAGGTCAAAGAAGAGGAAGGAAATATCGCGCGAGGCCCGTGGCCCGTTTATTAGGGTACTGCTCCGGCATTCGCCTTGTGTTTATCACTGAAATCACGGAAAACTACCGATCGGAGTAGCCGGTCAATACAATCCAGACAGCGGCGGCACTCGACCTAGCTCTGTTTTAACACGTGTCCGGTTTTCAATTTCCTTCATAAAGTGCATTCGCGGCAATGATAACATTACGTCACTGAATGCTCAAGTACATTTTAGTGACCCTGACACTTGATGAATTGTTTTTTTGCTTAAATGATTATTTGAATGCATTTCTTTATTGGTAACCATAGTGGGAGACAGTAGAAAAACTTTGTTATTTATTGAAAAGGAAGTTAATATAACTTATTTTTTCCTCTCTTTCTGCCAGGGAACTGATGTCCTTCTCAGCTAGATATAAAAGCAAGATAGCAAGATATAAAAGTAAAATATCCGTGAAAGTCACGGGTCGGTTTTCAAGAGACAAATCATGATTATTGTAATTTTTTTAATCCTCGTTGAATGGGGGAAATACAGATATGCCGAATACGTGACTTCGAGGGCAACATTATCGTCTTTGGGTGGCGGGTGCCAGATATTGGAAGCTGTGAGCTTATGGTTAAATACGGTTTTTAGGCGTTTTGGTTATGCATCCTGTTTCTCCAAGTGAAAAGTTCATTTTTCTTAAAAATTAAATTGTATTTTCACTATCACAAAGCCGTGTGCGGTAATGGGCTGTGGCAAGAAGGCCGGGAGAGACGAGTAACCTGTTCTGATTTCTTGTAGTTCCCAGAAATCGAGGAGGTGAATTAATAGCGCGCTCTCAAGAAAGGCGACAAAAGTGGATTTCTGCTTTGAAGAGAGAGAAAAGTTTCATGACGGTTATTTATAATAAACTACTTCCATTTATTACATTGCTAATATAAGTAGCCCGAAAATCGCTGTCCAAACGTCGTTCGCTTCTACGTCTTTCTCTTCCAAACTAATACATTTTCATTTTTTGCAACGACTACATTTTCACATTTTGCAATAATAACAATAACACTAAGTAGAACTAGACCAAATAAAAAAATTATAGAAACGAGAGGCACTAACATGTTGCAAATTACCTTTTACTTTATTCTAATCTACATATCGGAAATATTCAACGCATAAAATTGCATTAATAAGCTACTTTCTTCTTAGCTTTCACAATAAAAGGTTTACCGACATGTTCTACCGGAACGTGTTGGAAACAAAACTTCACAAGATTTATACGCCACTATGGGTTTGCACTCAAACAGCACGAGAGCCCGAAATTCTCTGAGAGAGTCTTAGGTGTTTTCACTACCAAGGAAAAGTCATCAGACGAAAGGATATATATACCAGATTCACGTTTTCCGCACATTTCATTTTAATAGCTTATTGCATCCTTGCATCACCATTGAGGTTATGAAAATCTTTTCTTCGATCACTATTGAAATCAATAGATACTGACATGATAAATCTATGCCTGATAGAACACTCCTTATTTAAGTCGAATTTGCAAACGAAATGCACAGCCAGCCTCCACAAGCGAAACGGAAGCAAACGCCATCGTTAATAGCAAACGTGACCCGAATCCCAATGACCGCACAATGCAACCCAAAACCAACTAAACCTCCAGAGAACGCGCACAGCCACACAAAAGCATGTCACCCAACACTTTCTGGCCTGAAGCTTTGATGTTTCTGGATGTCGCCATTGCCCAGGATTAACGAAAATATTGTCAGAGTTTCACGCAAAATTATTTCAATTTTATTTCAAAGTTTGTGGTTTTTGCGTCTCGTATATTTCCAATTTCCAATGCGCAAAGAGATTGGACGGAAACTACTAAAACTAATTTCCACTGTGTACGCTCCAGCCATCTGAAAAGTGTGTATGGTTTCGTTGATACCCAGGACTGTGGAATATATACAAATCATTTATCATATTGTCAATGCGCACAAGAATTGAAAGAAAACTAAGAAGCTTCCTGCGGTGAGAGAGGCGTCTGTGGTTTCGCTAGATTCCCAAGAACTCGGAAACATCCACAAACATCTTCATAGCTGATTTCCAATTCGCGTAGAAATTGATAGTAAACACGGTTGTAGGCGCGCCATGTATCGTATGAATTGAGATGCACTAGGTGATAGTCGATCCGGAAGAAAAGCTGGCAAGAAATCAAGAAGTAATAGAAGTATTCGGTACACAATTTTTTTTTAATATTTAAGAGTTTGTTTTAAAGTTGGGAAATAAGATCATGCAATTTACTCATTTCTATGAATTATGGTTTTTCAAACAATGTTTAGAAATGGATTTCTTCCACTTTCTTCCAATGGATGCACACATAGCTTCCTGCATTGTACATATCGAAGTAGTCCTGTTTTTTAATCACGTCTACGTAAGAAACGTTGTGCCTAAAAAGATTTTAAAATAATAAAAATATAATCTTAGTAATAATACAATGTTAATATCTCACTGTGAAGTATAAATATAGGATCTAATATAAATACTATATATTTCTGTAATATAAGTATATTAATCTACTGAAGAATAGTTGATGTGTGTTTTATACAAGTATTTTATTTTACGATTAAAGAAGAAAGAAACATAGAAAGACTCAATTCAAAAAAGGAAACCAAAATGGAGGGCAAAATTCCATTAAACACATATACTACAGTGAATGAATGGATGTAATTTGCCACGATGTGTAATAGCCAGTAAAAGGGCTTACTGTTCGTGTGGGTTGTCAACGACTGCGTGTGAGGAGAAAAACGACAGGAGGTGCGAATTGATTCGGTGACCCCACGCCCCGTCGTATTTCCTTTGCGGGAATGACAGCACGTGGAAGATAAGCGGCGAGCTTCGTGCATAAGGCTTCCATGGAAAAGTATTGAGAAGGATTATAAAAATGTTAAAAAAAGAGGTATTGAGAAGCTCTAAATATTGTAAAAGTGCAGTGGTCTCCGAAACGGAGTCGGGGTTACACGGGCTGTTCGCGCCCACTCATGAGCAAAGTGTGCAGCCTTCGGTATGCGAGACGTGTTGACGGTTTCGTTAGATGCCCAGGAACTCAGGAAAAAAACAAAAACATCTATATTACAAATTTCCAATTCGCGCAGAAATTGAAAGATATACGTGTATGCAAGAGTTCCATAAGATAAAGATATCTAACAGTTTTAATTTTAACTGAAAAATGCAAACTTTAAAAATAAAATGTTTTTTTTTTATAAATGGAAGGAATGGTTTATGAAAAATGAACACGTTTTTAGGTGAATTAATCTAAATTTGAAGACTGATAACATTTATTAATGGAACGTTTCTGAATATTTAACGATTGTAAGAAAGTGTGTTGAAAATCTTCGTGTGAATACAAATGAAATCACTTATAAATTTGTACCGTCGCATTTGTTTTGAATCATGGAATTGATACATTCCTTCAACAAGAAATATGCGTTAGAATTGACGTTGATAAACCAAATTTCATGACGAGAGTCTCTGGGCGTGTTAAAACTTGTTTTTCGACGTTTCTTTAGAAGTAACAGGTCACTCGGAGTCTCGAAAGTGACTGCTACTTCGGCGCGCGCGAGTATTAATTGGAATTGCCAGCCCCACTTCGTCTCCGCGCTTCCGTCAGCGGCCGCGACGCCTGCTAGCCGCCGCCTTCCGATTACAACTCGCGCTGTCACCGCCTCGATTTCCAGCCGTCGCGAGCGGAATTACTCAGCGGAGAAACTCGCCATCAGTCCCCAAAGCGCCTGCGCCCCATCCGAGCCGGGCGCCCCGGGAACAAAGACCGGCGTGGCGCCCAACGGGCGCTGTTCGAGTTCCTCCACGGCCCTCCGGCCGTCACTGCCCCCGGCGTATCGGCAGCCCTGTCTGCCGGGTGTCAGCACTGTCGCGCGCGCTGAAGACAAAAGAATGAGCCTGGCGCCGCGGCGGGGGCCGCCATCTGAATTGTAAATGAATCGAAAATTGGAACGACATTAAAATTGGAACAAAAAGCGGGCGGGGGAGGGGGGCGCCGGTTCGGGACGCGCCGTAACGACGGAGGCGACTTTTTGCCCCTCGCGGAGGCGAAGGCGGAGGCGGAGGCGCGAAGGCGAGGAGCGCGAGGTGTTCTTACAATTAATGATTCCGGCTCCCGGGCCGGAGGCGCCAAGTAGAAATTACTCGGAGAACACAGAATCCATGAATAAATTTGGGTCTCAAATGAATGAGATTTGTGACAACAGAGGACGATTTCGTCGCGACAGAAAAAAATAAACGAGAGATCCGTAATGAATTACAAATTGTATTTTATTTATTAGTACACGAAGTTTAATTACTATAAATGTGGAAATTACTTTGCGAAAATTGGAAGAACCGGCGAGGATAACGCGTCAAGTAAAGCGATTAGCACGTTAATAGAGTGAGTGGGGCGATAAAGAAAACGGCTGTGGGTGTGTAAAGAACCTGCCCATCGTTCGGCCTGGAGGGTTCAATGCGTCGTCGGGAGCCTTCCGCAGCGGACGCAAGCGTGGAGCCCGCCCTCCACTCGCCGCCGAACACTTATCGTGCATCTCAGAGGGCTTGGGATTCGTCTGCAACCTCCTCGGACATTTTCCGTTTCGCTAGTATGTTGTTGAAGTGGAATATACTCAAATACGTATTCTGAATTCAGTAATAGCTACTAGTGGCTTGCAGCAGAAATGCTGCTGAACCAACCACTTTTCCAAAAAGGAAGACACACATACACTTCTCTAGGGCAGCAAATAACACGCTCGTATAACACTTCAATAAATTGACGAGAAAAGTATAAAAATACGCGCAATATGAGAATAGATAGAATTATATAATCAATTTTTTGCATGTTCAGTCAAAATTGAAACTGTTTCGTTACTTTTGAGTATTTCTCAAGTTTCTGGTTATCTAACGAAACAATGGACATATCTCTCTTTATATAACACTGTCCAATTTTCTTCACCGTACTGCGAAATATTTGGTCGCATTACTGATTTTACACGTTTTTTTTTTTTTTTTATCACCATAAGAGTTTTAAAACCACAACCACACATTGATATATATTCGCAACATGCTGTCACATCACATCCCTCACTTTCAGAATTCTTTTCTCAAAACTACTATCATCTTCCAATAAATGTTTCTGTACTCTGTGCCTGTCCCGATAGAGAATAATACGTGTGGGGAATTCACTGAACTGCAAGTGATAGGGCTCCAAACGGCTGGAACGAGAGAAAACCGCAACAAACGGCGCCTTTCGCGCTGCCTCGCAGCGAGCGGCGGCTGGGGCTGCGGCCTCGCCGAGCGTTCGCGCGGCGCTCTCGTCTGGCACATCCGATGAAACAACAATACGCCCCTCCCCACCCCTCCCCCTCCGCCCCGGGCGAGACGCGAGAGGAGCGCGCGCTTTGTGCGAGCGGCAGCTGCCACCACCCACTCACTCCCCCCCTCCCCCCCCCCCCCGCTGCTCTTCGCTACTACCAACTCGTAGTTAAAGAGGGTTCTTCGCTGTACTTCTTTCTAATCGTCTAGGCCCATTTGCATAGCTTGCATCTGTATATTTTCATACTTCCCGGCGAGGAGTATTCCTTTTTATCAACATAATGAAGCCATGTCGTATTTGGTGTTAGGAAAATTCATTTTACTATCGTAAACATCTACAGCTAGCCGCCCCGCGTAATATATTACTCGTCATTCGTTGTTCCTTCGTTTACGAAATTTATGATTTGTAGTGGGGACAACACGACATTGGCTCTTGTATCCCTTACGTTTCGGTGCCATTGCAATTTGTGGTTGCTGACTCTCTGTCCTCGGAAGCCAGGACTTTGGCCCTGGCTTGGCGCTCGTTTGCCCCGCTGCTAAGCCCCCCAAAGGCCGTCGATGTTCTTGGGCGAGAGCCCGAGGACGAGAACGAAGACCGCCGTCGCCGCCGTCGCCTCCGTCGAACGCCCACCGGATTATTACGAGCGCGGCTCTGCTTCCCCGAAAGGGCTCTCCACAATTCCACCGGACCTCCGCCCTTTCCGCTCCCTCTGAATTTTCCTCGTCTCTGACGACTCCGCTACTTTTTCTTTCCCTCCCTTCGAACTTGGTTCTTGCTCGTACTCCTCTGACTGGACTCTTTCGCTCCATCTACTGCCCCCCCCCCTCACGATTTCTCTCCCAGGCCATATCGTTGTTCTCACATCATTCATGACTGATCTGCTGCTTAGATCCAGTCATAAGGCCTACTGATCTGGAAACACGTTGTCACCACTCCGAATTCCCACTTGCTGTAAGCAACGATTCTTACTTCTATGTCCCATCAATGCCAACCTCTTTCTGCCATTCTTACATGATCTTAGCAATGGATGGGGTCTCTCAAACCTCGTGAATTTGCACTTGAGGCGTATCACTCTTGAACCAGTAAATATGTACGGCCAATCTGTTTCTAATTTTAACACAATAGTTCGAACAATATTTGTGTTGGGATTGTCGAATTAAACCAACATTGTTAGAACGGAGCCCTATAACTTGCAGTTTGTTGTTTTGGAGGTATCTCTATGTACCAGATTTATTTCCCCAAACGTTAACCCATTATCACCATGTCTCCTTTCCACCTTTCCTGCCAGCCAGCGGCGTAACAATTGCCCTAGAGCAGGCTCGCCTTGTGGGAATGATGGCGCCAGCTCAGCGGCGCTCCGGAACCATTAAACTCCGGCGTTGCACCGTCCCCTCCCTTCCCACGCCCTCCCCCCCCTCCCCCAGCCGCTCCATCTCCGCCATGCCCCCTCCCGCCGTCTCCCGCCGCTGCGGGGGTGGCCCGCGGCAAGTGCCTGGCGCGCTAACACAGCTGGCGCGGCGACGCAGCCAAACTCTGCCCCTCGGCCGAAGAACCCTCTCCGCGCGGCCATGGGCGCGCTATTTCACCGAATGTCGCTCTAGAATGTGCTTACGATACGCATTACGTTCTCCTTATAATGTGGGTGGAATATTGATATTTTGGAGTGGTATGAGAAACTAATGGTGCTACAACAGCACATACGTTCTCGCATTATTTGTAACGGGTACACAATATTATAGTACTACATGACCATGCACAAGTGTTTCAACCAGTATTTTTTTTTCTCGCGCTGGGATTCGAACTCACGTTCTTAGAGTCACAACAGTCACATTACCACCAGACACAAAGTTTTATTACAACTTCTCGACAAGCGGTGGTATAACAGCACTTATTTTCTCGCATTATTTATTACTCTTGTTATTTTCGAAAATTCATAGACACCTGCGACATTTTTAAGAGTTCTTTGCTCCAAGAAAAAAATTAAAGAAAAATGTTTTTAATGGTTTTTGATATTTTCTTTTATAAATTGCGTTAACTTCAACCATAAATTAAGCGAAAATTACCTTTTAAAAATTTCAAATAACCTTTTTAAATATCAATTTTTTAAAACCGATTTTATTTAAGAAAAAAGTATCATAAGAATTGTAGTTTCGCAATGTTAATTTTTTGCAACTATCCAATATTTAGAGAGTTCGCCAAAAATGGGACAAGCAAACTTTTTTTGTCCTTAGGTAGGTGGAAGTATGGATGGCAGAGGAAACAATTTAAGGAAAAAATGGAATCCTTTTTTAATGAATATTTTTTAAAATTTTGCTATATTTCTCGCAATTTTTTTCTGGACATTCCTCAAATTTTCGAGAAAAAAATACATAGCCTTATTTTAAGATGTCTTAGAACAACAGAGATCATTGCGTTAAAATATCTCTATTTTTGATATTGCAGATGACGGAAGTCGCCGAAAAAATTGTGAACTTTTGCAATTTTCGAAAATTTAGATGTTTAAAGACAAATAAGACCTGCGTCTCCCTTTTAAGCATCCTTTTCGCTATCCGAAAACAAAGTTTAGTAAAAAATGTTGACGCTTCATGAGATAGTTGTGAAAATGTTGCTTCATGTTAAGTACCCCACCAAAGTAAAATACTATTTTTAAACTCGCAGAGTCGTAAGTTCGTCCTGTAGATCGAGAAATATCAGTTTTGAAGAATATATAGATATAGATTTGACAGGAAGATCCTAGGGTATGACTCCCAACAGTAGCAGGATTTCCGGGATACTTACATAGCTAGGAGGAGATCAGCTGCTGTCGGAAAGAAGTATACCGTTCGGCTGTTCTAAATGGTAGTTTTCCGTGGTTTCTCCGTTCAGTACCAGGCGAATACCGGAGCAGTACCCTAGCAAACGGGCCTTGGACTGCGCGCGATCTTTCCCTCCTCTTCCTTGTCCTATCCTATCCCCCCTCACACTTACAACACCCCGCTTACATGCACTACAGTCAGAAGCTTAGAGCTTGTCCCGGCTGGGGCGGTGCCCCTCTGGTGTGACCTGGTTTACGGAAAACCTGCGAGCCGGTATGTAGATCGGTGCAGGATCTCGGATCCCGTGGGGAAAATCCCCGCCACCGCTCACTATACAAACAAGCTCTACCCTACGGAACTAATGACGTTAGTAATTGACGCGCCCGTATAAAAACAAATGAATCGATCTTCTCAGTTAAGCGTAATTTTGCACTGTAACTAGATTTAGAGTGTTGGCTGTGCGGTTGATGTGAGGTTGAGCGCGGGTGCGGGCGCAGCGGCCCCGAGAGGCTTCTGCGGCCGATGCCCACGGGGCAGCGCGGGGGAATCGGGAGAGGGCTCCGGCGAAGCAGCGGCGCGGGCGATGCAGCGGAGGAGGAAAGGCGGGGCTGTGGAGGCGGATTCAAGCGGAGAGGGTCGCGGGTCAGAACATCGAAAATCGTCAAGTAGGGAGGTAAGGGTTATCAGTTAAGAAGTGTCAGAGGAGAAAACGCAAACCGCCTGTTGATTCAGTACGGTCGCGATGAAAAGGAATATGAAGATGATATTAATTAATTTATTTGTTTATTATTTCGCTTTTCCGGGAGCGTCAAGAAGTAAGGTCATTAGAACCGTAGGAGTAGTGTGTTATCCCCAGGAAGGTTGTAGTGATGCTTCCCCACTGGATGGTGAGATCCGGCACAGACCTACAGGTCGGCTAGCTGCGTTTCCCTCCACCGGGGCTCCTTCCCAACCAGGGCTAGCTCTAAGCTCTCGACGTATGTGTTAGTGTGTACAGTGCACGGAAGCGTAAGTTCATGTAAACGTAAGGGGTGAGGTTAGGACTAGTAAGATGAATGGAAAGATTGCGTGCGGCCTGTAACCTGTTTGTTTGTGTACTGCCCCGGCATTGTCGTGGTTTTGATCGGAGAAACTTCGGAAAACTACCGATCAGAGCAGCTGGCTGTGGAATTCCCCTTCAGACTCCCTCTGAATTTGACCTAGCTACTTACCTAGTGCCGAAAATCCTGCGACTGTGGGGACTCGAATGTTAGGTCGAAGGCCCTGCGATGATGTGCGTTGGTGCTACCTAAGCCGGTAAAGTGAAATCAAGGTAATATTGGCTAGTGCAAAGTAGTGTTCGAAGAAAGGCAGGAACGACGTTGATCGCGAGAGAAGAGAAGCGAAGAGATGTGTGGTTCGCAGGAAGAACGCCGTCCGAAGGCGCTGGAGGTGCGCTCAAGGGTCCTGAGCCGATGTTCCCGCGGGAGCGCGCCCTCATCCAGGGCTACACCCGTCATTTGTTGAGGGCGTTCCTGCAGGAGCGGTGGGGATTAATTCTCCGCCTCAGACGTATCGCCACCCGCGATGCGGACCCGCCCCGCTCCCATTTGCATTGACACTAGACTTGTGAATGGGGCTTGTTTAGAGCTACGTGATTGTGGCGGAGCCCGGGAAACGTCTGAAAAATTCTGACTGGTTATTGCGTTTGTTAAAACATGCGTATTTGTGTTGTTTATCACGGTTTATTGATGTATAAATGAGTTTGGTGCTGAATTGGTAACTGCGATGTGCGACGTTAACGAGAGTTAAGTTGAAAAAGATTTTATAAACATAAAAAGTATTTACGTAATAGTTACAGATGAATTGTCTCATTATAACAAGCACACATATTTTTTTGGATCATTTCGAACTTTTACAATTTTCGAAAATTCAGAGAGTTCATTGAACGTGAGACCTGCCTCATTTTTCTAAGCGTTCTTTGCGCTGTCCGAGAGGGAAAAGGAATTTGAAAAATGTGGAGCCTTTTATAAAGATCCTCCTAAATTAAAAAATATCGGTTTCATACTCGCAGGGCCTCGAGCTCGTCCAGATCGATCGAGGAATATTAATTCCGGAAGTAAATCGTTTCGATATCAAGGACCCACAAAACATTAATTCTGTCTACAAAATATGATAGACGAAGTAGTTTACTACTTATAGGAACGAGGTTTATCCACTTTTTCGATACCTGGACCCCGCAATGGAAGTTTTTACTACCAAAAAATCACCGACAATACTTTCTCTTTACTATGTGAGGTCAAAAAGTAAAGGGGTATTTAAGGGATGCTCTGAACGTAAAATGAAGGTTCCAGGAAGATAAAGAAGTAAGATAGGCGATTTGAGTTGCGGCGATGGTGTAACGGTTAGCGTACCGGACTGTTGTACCCAAGTTCGCGGGTTCAAACCCGATCAAAGTCGTGGATCTTTAATGGCGAAAAAATCCTCCGTACGCCTTCCTTCGGAGGGGAAGTAAAGCCGGCTGTCCCATGTTAGTAGGTTTACTTGCATGTAAAAGATCCTCAATCCTAAATGACGCCTCTGAGCTAAATTCAAAATCGCCTATTTCTCGCCCAAGAAATACCTCCTTTCTCTGGTAGTTGATGAAAGGAGCGTAGCGAAATTTGCGTGGGCAGACGGAAGAGCGGGCCTGATGGCCCGAATCTCGCCACGTAAAATAAGGCAAATTCAATTCAATTCATTTGTGATCAGGGCAGTTTTGCCACGCATATCAGGGGCTCCGCGCCGCGAGTAACGCAGATACGACCGTTAGCATCTGCTGTTGCCGTTGGCCCAATGAGCCGTTAGTTAGCCCCGAAGAAATTGCTCGCGCGTCCGATTATAACGGACGCGAGCCTGCCTAACATCAGAACTTCCTGGCTCACCGTCTCACCTTCCTTAGACCCTCCCTTCTCGACTTCGATGCATTCTCACTCGTGTTTTTTTATACAAAGGTACAGTTTCGATTGATGACTTTTTTTTTTATTTCTACGCCTTTCTATTGTTTCTTGCAATTTACCACATGCATTTTCGTTCTCGAATCACCTTTTATTCCTGTTATCTCACAAGCTTTTAATAAAATTGGCACACTCATCTTGTTGCGCTTATCTTTTTTCGTGGATTTATTATCGTCTCTGCTTTTCTTTTTGAATTATGTACGTTTTTCAAAAATCTATAATTATCAGCACTTCTGAGCGCTCTGTCCAAAACGTCCCGCGCTTGCCTCGGCAGCTGTCTCATTTCGAGGTTCTTGGACGTTTTGTGTTGCCTATTGATTGATGGGTAATTTCGCGTTTCCGGCAAGTCAACTATTAAGGTCATTATTCCCTTAATATAGTTTATGTTTTTCCTCGGGAGGTGGCGGTGATCTTCCGCTGATTGCTGATGTTGGCGCCGACCTACACGTCAACTAGCGGTATTTTCTCCTATTAGGATCTCCCCCCTACGAGGCACTGCCTCGGCCAGGACAAGCTCCCGACTGTTCTTCCGGCGTTCGCTAATGTAGTGTATGTAGGTGTAAATGTGTGATAGTAACGAGTGAAGATAGAACAAGGAAGAGGAAGGAAAGATCGCGCGCGGTCCGTGGCCTGTTTCGTAGGGTACTGCTCCTGCATTCGCCTGGTGTTGTTCGGAGGAACCACGTGAATCTACCGATGAGAGCAGCCGCCCGTTGGAATCCTCCTCCTGGCTAGGTCGAAGTCAGCCGCTCCGCCGTGCAGTGGCTCGTGTCGAAAATGCTGGCGCGGCGCCGTCGGGTTGGTGACGCGGAGGCCGCTTGCGCGCGTGTCGCCCATCCCGTGCAGTCGCCCGGGAGGCGCCCTTTCTCCGCCTCGCCGTGGCCGCGCCGGCGTGGCGCGGCGCCGGCTGCGTGCGGCCGTTCCTTTAACGCGGCGATCGACAGCGGCGAGGCGGGGGCCGAGCGCGGCGGCGGGGCGGGGGCGGGGACAGCTGTCGGCCGCTGCCTCTGCCGCCCGGGGCGCCCGGGCGCGCTGCCAAATATTTGCACACGGGCGTCGTCCTCCGGCCCTTCCTCCTCGGCCTGTCCTCGGCCCTCGTCCCCGGGCGCGGTGACGCCCCGTCGCGCTGCTCGGGAGGCTGCGCAGTGGGCGAAAAGGCCCCGCGCGCAGTCTGGGAGGGAGCAGCTGCTGCGCGCAGGTCGTCCCGCAAGGGCCTCGTACGATGATGACTTTTGCTTCAGCCGGAGACTGCGCGTGGCGAAATCGTGCTTTTAGGATGTATCGTTGATAACTTGTTTAACAGTCTTACTATTCCTCTTATCTCAAGCAAATCATAAGTCATTATCATCTATTGGTGATGAAACAGCACCTACTTTTTCGCCCGAATTTCCGCGCAAAATTGTACTCACATTTTCGAACAATTGTACATGAAATTATTTCAAAATCTATCTTTAAGGAACAAATTTTTAACGAACATGAGACTTGCACAATTCTCGTAAATGTCCTTCACTCTATCCAACAACAAAATTTAATAAAAAACGATGTATCTGTTATTTTGAAAATGTCCCAGGGGCTTTATGTAAAGTACCACCAAATATTAAAATATCGGTTTCAGATTCATGGAGCCGCGACATCAGCCAAATAGATTGGGGAAAATCAGTTTTTGAGAAAATAAGCAGAACGATTTAGACGAACAGACGGTTTGCTCTCAAGCGATTTCCCGGTATCATGGACGCACAAAACACGAATACGAGTTAAATCACGTGTTAGGAGGTTTATTTTCTAAATTTATCATTTGAATTTATCAACTTTTTCACTATTAGGGCTCTGTAATAAGTTTTTTTTCTGCTAAAAATTCGCTGGTTTTTCGCAGTTTATATAACTTTCTATTCCGTAGCGAACAAAAATGTGGGGACTTACACTGAGGAAAGTGTTCATTAACGATTTTTATTTTTGTTATTTCTCGTTTTTTTGGAGGGATATTGCCACATCAAGTATATTTTAGTAAGTATCAGTAATAGAAATATTCACAGACTTGATAGAGCGAAAACAGAGGGGAATTGTAACTAGATTAATCTCTCCGAATTGCACGAAATAATTAAGCTCTCCGAAATGCACTTTACTGGTAGTAGCTGAAATACCTTCCTTCACCAACACCTAGTGGGCTGTTTGAAATCAAAGTGTCAAGTTTCTTGAGCGCCCATTTCTAATGGAAGCTGCTCCCAGCTGCATGCGAAGTCACCTCGACATGTGAGGGATTGTCGTTGTGCCGAGCGGGCCCTAACGGGGCGGCCCTTCGCGCCGGCGCGGGGGCTCTAGAACAATTAACAGCCTCCGCGCCAGCGCGCAGCTGGCGGAGTCCTCCGCCCCGCTCCGCCCCGCGCCGCGTGCCCCGCCCACACCGCCAACCCCGCCCTTCCCCGCCCCCCTCCGCGCCGCCCCGCGCCGGCCACCGCGCTCCGCCGCACTTTGCCCCGCCGCGCCCCTCCGCGCTTCGCCCCGCCCCGCTCCGCCCCGCCCCGCCCCGCTCCTCCCCGCCCCACCTCCTCCCCGCCGCGCCCCTCCACGCTTCGCCCCGCCCCGCTCCGCCCCGCCCCGCCCCGCTCCTCCCCGCCCCGCCCCGCGCCGGCCACCGCGCCATAGCCGTGACCACGGCCACGTCCCTGCGCCACCCGCCGGGCAGAACGTCGCTGCCAGGGCTCTGCCGGCGCCAGCGCTGCGCCCTTTGCAACCGTGCGGTGTGCGGCTTTCTCTTCTCGGCGTTCCACAGGGACTCTTCCCTGTTCTCTTGTAGCTTCACAACGTAGCGAAAGTCTAGCTTAACTACGCACACTTTTTTCAGCTCTCATTTGCTAGATTTCATAAAAGTAGAGCAGGAATTAGAAGTTGTTATTTCGTCAGCAACAATACAAAATTATGTGGTTATTACGTTACCAGATGCAAAAGCATTTTGTGTTGCTGCGCAGCTAAAAATTCTAGATTGTAAACGTTTCTCACCTTCCTTTGTAGGTAGTTTTATTGGTCATTGAACTACGTCGTTCATAAAAGCACGGTTTTTGAACCTCAAGAAAATGTGCGCAGATTATACACATCGCACATACGCCACATACAGTTCTCTGTACTGTTTTCCGGAGACAAATCATACAAAATCAAATCAGTTGTTCGCTTCATGTTCGACCGTTGAGAACCTCAAAGTAGAAACTTTTTTCTCGCCTTCTACTTACGGCATATAAAGAAAGTGTTGTAATGCTGCGCACACACACACACACACACATGGGGTGCTACAGAAGGACACAGACTTTGTCGTGTATTAGTTTTCTTATCTCTTTTCAATGTTGCCCTTTCCTTTTCCCAGCTATTGACTATTCCCAGCTATTATCTATTGACGCCTAAAATACATTTTTTCACATTTTCTCAATTTGTCTCTCCCCTAATAGTAGAACTGAAATATGATTTTAAGAACGGTATAGAAGAGCGAAACCTAGTTCTTTCATGCAAACTTTAATTAAATATGCAAACTTCCGATTTTCAGGCATCTTCATGAGAAATGATTCCAAGCAATTCTAACTTCCAAATGCAGTAGTGTATAAAATCGCCCATAATGTAGATATTAATGGCGGGAGAGATTTTTTTTTAATTGTAAGTTTTGGAAAACCAAAAGAATGAAAGTTTGTCAAGGGTGAAACGTATCATTCTAGTATCGACAAAAATTTCATTGTAATGTATGTAACATTAATTGACGAACAAATTTAATTTGAAGAAAACATATCTGCAATAAATTACTCGTATGAGAGAGTTCAAAAATGTTTGCAAAGTTCAACAATTTAGAGAAAACAATAGACATCGGACCTACCATTTTATACTTGTATTTGTACTTCTCTCTATCCATACAGAAAACCGAAAATGTACAGAAAAACGTTTGGTACCATTTCTAAAAATATTTTGTAAATGTCCCCGGGGATTCGTGTAAAGAAACATCGAAATTTAAAGAATTATTTTCAAAATCATAGGGCTTTTTGAGTCGGGCTAACCCGACCGGGGAATATTAATTTGAGCAAAAATCCGAATAGTTTAGCTGATAAAGTTATTCACAGATGTATACGAATGCACGGAAGGACGTTTTGCAAAATTCTCATTCAATGGGAATTTCTTCTATGAAACAGATTTTAATAATTTTAAATATGTTATTCGAAGTAACTTTTACGGTTGAGACTTGGATGTTGCTCTTTAGGGCTCTGTTGCAGTATTAATAAACATTTATGTGACTTTTCCGTGAGAGGATCTTTTTAAGCAGAATTGACAAGATCTTACGTTATTTTTGCCCATTATTCCCGTCTCTAAACAAAACTTCTAGCCTTTGAAAAATACAGTTCACTGGAGAAAGAATTTGAGATATAGAAACAGAATAAGCTTCTTTAATAAAACTTCTTTCTACAACATTAAGAAATAAGAGAGCAATTTCAGAAACAATCAGAAAAGTACGAGAATTATTTACATTGAATAAAGTTTGTAGCAAATATATACTTTTTATATTTATTCTTATTGTTTTTCCGAGCCGGTAAAATTTGTTTATTTCCACTGAACGAGATTTATCTTTATCTGTATGTGGGTTTAATACGGAGTGAAACAGGAAATGTTCTGGGTTTGTACTATTGGGTGCAGTAAAGCGCGAGATTTCACTGTAACCGAGCCATGTTCCCAAGATCACTTTCCCGTTTATTCCCCACATCCCGCACGTCATCTCGCAGCACCGGCGTAAACCTTATTATGAAAGCCTGTTCTGGCGAGATGGAGGATTACGCGAACTCTGAGAGCGGAAGCGTCCCATGGCGTCAGCTGAGGGCCCGGGATCGATGACTCACTTACGGGCTCATCCGCCCCGCCCCCGCCCCGCCCCCGGCCCATTCCACGCGCGCGTTTACCGTCTCGGGTTACGACGATGCCTGCGGCCTCGCTGCTGAGCCGAAACCCGAGACGGCCCTTCGCCCGCGACAGGGCGCCCATGCGCGCCCCGCAGCCGAGAGGAGCTTAATGCGCGGCGCTTCCGCCCGGCGCCCTTCGCCCTTCCCCTGCCTCGCCCTCTCCCCGTCGTTCCTCACCCTCGCCAGGCTCTCACTCTGCCCTTCCCCGCCTTGCCCCGTCCTCACCTTATTCTTGCCGCACCTTCGCCTCGCCCCGCCCTCGCCCTCGCCCCGCCCTCGCCCTCGCCCCGCCCACGCCCTCACCCCGCCCACGCCCTACGCGCCCTCTCCCATCGCCGCCGCCCCGCCCCCTGCAGCCGCAGCAGACACGTTGTTGAATACACTCCCGGGAACCTCTTGGGACGAGCTAAGAATCGTCTGGGTGTAGTCTCTGAAGAGTAAGAGAACATGTTGTACTTTGGACCTTGTGCAGCGAAAGTTGTGCTTGAAGTTAATGCCATTTTTTTTTCTGAATAATGTCTTTATTTTGTTCCGTATTTTATTTTTCACATTGAGCAAAGGTCGATGTCTAATTTTTGGTAATCTTTCTCATTTTCCAAAAATTGTATCAGATGTAATGGGAGAGACGATTCGCTTTCTAGGCCTAGGCGAAAGTGAGTACGGCCAAACGACTGCGTGGTGTAGCGGTAAAGCGCTTGGTTATTTAACTGCGTGAACCTGAGTTCGAATCTCAGAGCGGAGAAAAATATGTTGCTGTTTTGAAACACTTTTGTAGGTTCATGCAATAGTATATTGGGAAGCCTTTACGTATATAGCGAGAAATTATGTGCTGTTGGTACACCTCTACTTTCTTTTGCACCCGTGTTTGTATAGTTTCTTCCATTGTAGCGTCCATATGAAAAATATAAACAAGACAAAAAATTCAACTTACATTTTAGAGTCTTGGCAATTTTTTGCAGTAACTGAAGATAATAAAATCGGGTTTGCTATAGTTTGTGATTTTTACTTTGCAAGCTCCCTTATTCGCACCTTTTTGAAAGTCATTCATTCCACAGATTATCCCACTTGTAAACACACACGATCGAAACAGTTTCAAATATGGCATGTAGGATATTTTGAGCTCGAACGCATCTCGCTGAATGAAAACGAGACCGGTGATGAAGTCTGCCTCGTGATCTAAATTTGGAGAACTCGTGAACGCAAACGGCCCAAACGCATTTCGCAGAGCAGTGCTGTGCAGGTGCGCAGCGGCCGGACGCAAACGAGGGGGAGGGGCGCCTCGCTGGCAGCGCGGTAGGCCGCGTGCACGGATCGGTGACGAGGGGGAGGGTGGGGCTTTGACCCTCTGCGGGGGCGAGCGACGAGTCGTCCGGTGCGCTGAGGCGGAAGCGTTGGGAAGAAACGTCCATCGACTACAGATGAGGAATCGGCGCCGAGCGAGGGCGCGGAGGGGGGGGGGGCGGAAGTTGGCGGCGGCGCAGGTGCGCTAACGAACCGACCGCCCGCGCGCTGCGTCGCACGCCCCCCCCCCCCCCACCGCCCGCGTAATGCATTGGCTCGGGGCGAGGGCCTTTCGCTAACGATGTATTTGTGCGGACAGTTCAAAAACAATCATTGAGGAATTGTATCACTTCTTTTTGCAAATGTAGATAATTATGGGAATATATAAATTTATCTAAGATATTTTAATTTTTGTAGTAAATATTTTAATTTTGTTTTCGTATTTCGAAGCACGAATCAAGGAAACATTCATTTGTTTCAAGCACCTGTTTATTGTAACATTTTCTGAACATACAACCTATGTAATAGTTTTTGCGAATAAACAGTGAGCATGTCAGACTTCCTAGATCTATAAAATACAATTTGTGTTGTTTTAAAACATATCGAAATCCAAACTTTTGTAAGAAGAAGAATAAGGAGAAAATTGCACAAAAATGTTTAGAATTCTGTATACTAAGACTTTTAAAAAAATATTTGTAATTTTTGCGAGAATAATTTAGTGTAGTATCGGTTTCGTGTAATAGATTTATACAGTCCCTGGCATCGATTCTACCGGTGAGGAGCTCAGTCTCCGGTATTATGCTTATAGCCCCCTGATCATGTGTATCACGCAGCTTTGGGGAAGGCCTAGCGAGGTAACAAGCGGGGCGTTGGCGGGGCATCGGCTACGCTTCACTCGGCCAAGCACGCCCGTACTGTGTGCCTGAACGCTCGCCCAGCCCGGCCCCGTCCCGCCCCGCCCCGCCCCGCCCCGCCCCGTCCCGGCCCGGCCCGCCCATCCCCGCCCCGTCCCACCCATCCCACCTTGTCCCGCCCATCCCACCCCGTACCACCCATCTCACCCATCCCATCCATCCCACCCATCCCATCCCGCCCATCCCACCCCGGCCCACCCATTCCGCCCCTCCCGCCTCCGCCCCCGCCCCTCGCGCCTCCCTCGCTCTTTCCGCCTCCACCACCTGTTCCATCTCCATACCTGCCCCTCCCACCTCCCACATCCCTAACCGCGCCTGCCCCGCCCTTCCCACCACCCCTGCCCCGACGCACGCTGTCAGTGCAGAGGGTCGCGGCGCTAGCGCCAATCTGTTAACAGCGACGCCCGTGTCAGCGGACGGGTGCGCAGCCTCAGCTCATGACCATCACGACCCCATTGCCGTCGCTACCACTAGGTCTACCGCTATTACAGTCGCTGCCAACGGCTTCTGCGCCGGTTGCTCGTAGCCGCTAGTCCGTTGGGGTGCCAGCGGCTGTCACTGGCCAAAGGGCTTGCAGGGTTATCTTCCCCACGTGTTCCCTTTTGAACTACTGCTGCAGACATTCCGGCCCAGCTGGTGGCGAGCACGAAACCCGACATCCCACGAGCAGAATCCCTTAATGTACTGGCGAGTTTGCTGTAGAGTGCATGAACACACCAGAATGTTCTGACTTTGTAAAATATTTTTCATTGCATCAAAATGAAAGTTGTATTGTGGATACAATGTCGACTTACTAAAGGAAGATTATGGTTTATGATACATTTCCATACCTCATTGTGCCTTTGTCTTTGGTGCGAATTAGTGATATATTCCGTAGAATCTTAGCTCCACTTTGAAATTACACACTGTTTAAAGAATTATAGCAGTATCTAATAACGATTTTAAAGTAATCCATGTTCTGCAAGCTTCTTTTTTGTTAGCAAAACTAATTTTATGGTGCGACATTTCACTCGCCTTGCCGCTCTTAGACCCCCTCTTTTGTGATGACGCCGGGCGCGAGGCGTGGGTGGAATAGCAATGTGATGAAATGTATAATGTTGTCGTGTCGAAGTGATTGACAACTGTCACTGACGTGTATGCCCCGCACCGCCGCAGGGAGTGGTTGTCTTGGCTTATGCTGTAGCATTGTGCCTCTCGGGTAGCAATGCGAAGTAAACCACCAGTCACAGTGAGTCACAGTAGGGCGTGCATCATTCTCTCGTATCCGAGTTCCATTTAATTGTGATGCGATGATGTCACCCAAGAATAAAACAATGAATTATATAAATACGCGTATTTTATATAATGTAGCTTGTTAGATCGTTACTTGCTTAATCTACATCGAATAAAGATATATTCAATGTGAATGGTATAAAATAATTATCTCATCTCTAGTTTCTGTATTAAAAGTTGCTACAAAACGAAATAATGACAACTCCTATTGAGTAGTTTCTAGTTGTCATTGAGTGTAGCGTAGTTGTAGGGGAGTAGTCCCTAGTTGTCCAAAGAATACTTGTTCGGGAGATTCCGTTCTTCTCCTGGGCTCCAAGCAATGCCTGTTGCTACATACGTCGAGAAAAAATACGTATAGTTAACCTTCTGATTGTATATTGGGAGTGGCCCGTCCCCTTTACCTGGGCAGGTAACTGGTATTATAGTATTTTAAAATTATCAACAATCGTTTTAACTTTATCTCTCTCTCAGTCTATTGTGGATATGAACGACGAAGGGTCTTTGAACATATAGTATTCCCTGGCGGATGGTACTATTTCATACAAGCAAAATAAAATTCACCCTTAAAGAAACGCCCTGCAATAATCCATACGCTTTAATTAAGCTTTCTATTCAGGATCGTTTAATGCGTTCTGAAATTTTTGTTCTTAAAATCGTGTTTTAAAGGTAATTGCGCATAGATTATTTTTAATTAAACCCATTCTGCAAAATTGCATAATTAAAACATGGACTTTCTCCGAACGGATTTCCAGAATTGTTTCCAATTGGCCATGACCTCTCCAGATTTCGCCCCGAGTGTAGGGTGTAGCCTTCGCCTGGCGATTACAGCTATGAAGTATGTATAGCATGTATGACGACGGTTTATTTGGGTTAAAAATTATAAACTGCAATTCATTTCACTGCAAAGGGTCCATTTAATCTTGTAAACTCTTAATTTAATCATTTAATCTTCTTTTTAATTTTTTGATTGTAGAGACTAATGGTAAATCTAGATCCGTAATATAAAAACCAAAAATTGAAATTGCCGTAGCTTCGATCTTTTTTTAAGAACATTATTTTTCACGTACAAAAACGTCGTTCTTTAGTACTTTCATCTGTTACTAATGACTGAGTTAGCTCGGAGTTAGCATTGCTGTTGTGTCTCAGCGACCTGCACCAGATGCTAGAGTTCGAACCAGTCAGAGATGTATTATCGTCACTAGCTAGATAGCTATGTCGAATATTGCCGCTGTCTCTGGCCACAATATTCTCGGGACCGGTTGCTCTGAGCGATAATTTTCCGTGATTTCTCTTATCAATACCAGGCAGTTGCCAAAACCTAACTCTAATAAATAGGTGACGGATCTTGCGCAATCTTTCCTTTCTCTTCGTCGTCCTATTATCTTCCCTCATACACTCTTACACGCGTATTACTGCACTGCAACATATGACGGAAGCTTTGAGCTCGTCCCGGCTGGGGCTCGCTGGAGGAGATCACTGGGGAGGGAAATCCTCCGAGAGCCGACGTGAATGCCGGCGCCGGAAGTCACCATGGTGAGGGGAGGAACACCGCCATCCCTAGATTAGTACATTCACTACAGTAACGGGAGTAACATTCGACGGAAACAATTAATCATTAGAAGCGTTGAAAACTGGAGTTTTTAAACCAGAGGACGGCCCGAGGACCGAACGCGATCTGGCGCGCGCCGAGGGCGTGTCGGCGCTGGGGGGGGGGGGGGACTGCGGGCGCAGGGAGATGACCCAAATGCGATTAAAAGAGCGCGCTGGTGACGCAGGCGAGTGGCGGGCGCCGTAACGAGATGGGGCGAGGGGGCGGCGCCGCTGGCTGCTCCCTGCGACCGGCGTCCACTCACCTTCGTCAGAGATGGCGACCGCGATCCGGTTACAGTGAGGAACGAGTCTCTCTCGTAATGGAGAATGTATTTAAAAAATAAAAAAAAGAAATTGGAGAACATGGCACTACAATGTAGTGTGAACGAAAAAGCACAAAGGTGTCCTTGCTATTCATGTTGTTCTATTCAGTTTATATTTGTGCGATGGCCATTTCGGGAAGGAAGACTATTACTCTGAAAGATTAGACAAAGTAATATTTGCTATGTTAATTTAATAAACCGGAAGGCATCCAATTTCTGCTCTCTGAATAAATCTGATTTGACAAAGATGACTTCAATTGTTCCTCCAAGTGTTCCTTTTTTTGCTATGTGAGTCAAGCCTCGTACTTCGTCGAACGAAGGCCCATGGTTCATTGGTGACTCATATAGTTATGATCTAGTAAATCATAAATTAAATAGTTGCTTAATTTCGCGTCATTTAGGTTACGCAGTCAACGCGAGATAAACAAGCACCTGTCGCCTCCAAGCGGCGTAATCCAAAAAGCTCGTAAAACGCGGAACGCGATAATGCGAATTTGCGCTCATAGCGATTTGACCAGTGCGACCCGACTTAATTGATTTTCAAGCTAATTTACATCGACCTCGGCGGGTATGAAACAATTAGCGATTGTAATTATTAACGGGGGCGGCCGCGGGAGGCAGCAGTGTCCAGCCAGCGCCCGCCGCTGGACGTCCGCGAGGTCCGGGGTAGGGAGAATCGTTCTCCGCGTCGCCGGATTACTCGCGTAAGAACAAAGGAGCCGCGATTCTTCACGGGTCCTTAGAAACGGCAGCGCCGGACGGAATTTCCGGGGATGAAGTTTTATCGCCGTATAAATTTTACAACCTCCTCGAAGAGAGGCTCGCTGGCTGGCAGACTTGCTGGCTAGAGACTTCCGCCGCTACCGCTGCCTCGTCCGTCCAATTGCTAGAGGTTTTTCCTTGTAATTTAGTGCTCGACTTCCTCCCCGGCTTTCTTCTCCTTCGCCTGTGTGTCTTTCTTCGGGGTCGTAAAATCATTTTCGTGTACATTGTAAAAAAAAAAAGAAAAAGCGGACGCTTCTGGCGAGATCGTTTTCTCGTCTCCTAACGCGGTGGGCGCCGCCGTTTGTGACGAATTCGCGCGCTCTTAATCGCCCGTCTAATTTGTTACGTGACGCCCTCTGCGAGGCGCTTATCTGCGGGGGCGGGGGCGTGGGCGGCGGCCCGGAAGGCGGACGGGTTCATTAAGTAACCTCTTTTCCTCCGCTTCCCCGAAAAGATTTTTCTGCGCGTTCCGCCGGAGGCAGAGGGATCTGATTTACCGGGGCGAGGGTGCGACCTGTTCGCTCGGTTGAGCAACAAACGTATTACACTTGCCTTCCAGGGAGGCTTGCGGCGACACTTTGAGTGTTTGCGTCCGCAGCTCTTTAAAGAGGGGAAAGTGGAGGCGTCGTTTTTACACCAGAAAGAAAGGAAAGGTTATACTTTCCGATAATTTGCACATTATGGTCTGAAAAAATATTGTTCACTTTTTGGCCTCAGTCTCAAACACTTATGCCGTCAGCTGAGGAGAGGACATCTTCATGCCAACGGTCTTCCGGTCAATCTTAAATACTTGTTCCTGGTGTCTAAATATCGAAAACTTTGGCATTTTGAGGGTGTCATAATTCGCGATCTCCTATACCACGCCTCTTGGTATTATTTTTCTAACGACTTCTTTTCTGTGGTAAAAGAAGTGGGAGCCTTCAAGAATAACGACGAAAGAAAGCCTTTGAAAAGTAATGTTCTTAAAAGCCATGACGTTCATTCGATATCCCTGATATCAAAGACCTGTCTGCTTCAATTTTATAAGATAAAACGACCTCTTGCTCGACGTTTGAAACTCATAATACATTTCATAAGAAATCGTTCACAGCTTCTAAAGATATTTCAGCAGCAGGCTTTGTCCTTTGCGAAACCTCTCAACCAGCACATTGAAATTTAACTCTCCACTGTTATTATTATTATTATTATTATTATTATTATTATTATTATTATTATTATTATTATTATTTAATTGCGCCGGCGCGCGAGATAAGCCGCCATTGGCCACCCCTATCCTGGGCCTTAGCGGTGGCCTCTGTCGTCGCCATAATATACGGCCGCCTCGCCTTCTGCGGGAGGGGCCAGACAATCCTCCGGGAACATATGGAGCCGTGGCCCGGAGCCTGCGTCCTCCCGGCCTCCGTGATTCATTTCAATTCTGCTCCCCGGAATAAAGATATCAGGAGACTATGGCGGCCCCTCCCGAGGCCCCAGTAAAATTCAATAATTCCGCTGTGAACGTAATAGCCCACGGAGAGGGACAGAGACAGAGAGAGGGCCGTGGTGGGGCGGGCACATTTTATGCGCTGCAGCCAGATGCTGGGGCGGTGGCGAGGGGCCAACGGGCGCGCGGGCCGAGGGAGGAGCCGGGCCGCGCGGCGCTGGGTGCAGGTGTCCCGCACCGCCTTCTCTAGTTAACGCAATCGATCACGGGAACTCAACTTCCAAAGTTGTTATTTTGTTATAATATTATCAAGAATATTGTCAGTTGCAAGAAAATAAAACGTGGGGAAGTTGCTGTTGTAGTAGAAAATTTAAAAAAAATGTATATTAGAGCACCACAAGATCCGAGATTTTTTGGTGAATAATTGCCGTTTAGAGAAAGTATTGTATTTCTGCGGTAAACGGCAATTACTCGCCAGAAAATCTTGTCTGATATCGAAAAAGTATACAACTCTTGATCGTATATGTAGTAAATTGCGTCCTCTAACACGCTGTATTGTCAGAATTCACTTTTGTGGGTCCTTGGCACTGAAAAACTAGTTGACAGCATAACGTCCATCCGTCTGTGTGGTCAGCGCTAGCACCTAAGACTTCAGACGACTTTCTATTCGATCGATTTGGATGAGCTGGAGATCTTGTGAGTTTGAAACGGGTATTTTGAATTTTTTGGTGGTAGTTGACCCGAAGCGTATTTTCAAAATTTTCTTAAAAATGGCTCCCATTTTTTATTAAATGTTTTCCTCGGTTAATGCAACGAACACTTGAGAAAATTTCGCAGGACTCGTTTTCTTGGAATTTTATGAATTTTCGAAATTTGAAAAAGTTACGTATAATGGTAGAATGGATGTGCTGTTGTAGCCTTACTATTTACTACTGTTAATACTAAGTAAATTTAATTTCCCTTTTATATTGCTTGCAATTCTTTCCATAAATAAGAACAACAGAAGTCAGAGTTGTAGGAATATTTCGACACATGGTACTCCCTGTCCCCTCGTGAATTTAATATCCACTTCAGTAAAAGCTTGCGATCGACAATAATACAAGTCTTCCAAAACGTGCGTCTTGCCAATATATCGATTTTCTGACACTTGGAATACGATGTCGGCGTATCGAAATATAAGCGAACGTTCCAGCAAGATTCAGAAGGAAGGTTTTCAAATAAGGTGGATGGTGGCAAAATCGTGGGAATCTATTTTTCAGAGGCCTAAAAAACAAAAACAAGATTTCTCTCATGCCTTAGTCCTTAACTCTGCCATCCCTTCATGTCCCACTTCTCCCAACCGTGTCTCTTACGACTCTTCTCCCATCCATTTCCTCTTGAGACGCTTCCTTGGATATATCGTACCCGTTTCTGTTGCCGCCTTCGTTCAGCTTGCCTCATGCACCCGCGTTTGCGTTCTGTGGCCTGCAACCGCGTCCCAAACCACTGCCCCTCTCCCGCCTCCCCCCTCCCACTCCCCCTCCCCCACCCCGCCCCGCCCCCGCGGAGAGAGGGCCGCGCCGCTCGCGTGAGCCTCTCGTTTGTCTGCTGGCGATGGTCGCCATTTCTTCCCGGCGCCCGCTAATCGCCCCGCATGCATCACGCCGCCCCCGCAGCCCGCCCTTTAGCGCAGTTGAATTCTGGAAATCCCTTTCCCCCGGGGCATTTTCTCCACGTCTTTTGCGATTTGATCGATACGATGCTTTGCAAGGCTCTACGGCTCTCTTTGAGTTTGCTGGTGTCTGAAAGCCCACTGCAGGTTGCTGGAATGAAACCGGATGTCACCCTTGAATGTTGTTGAAGCATGAGTAGATTGAAATTAATCGCTTTCGTGCTCCGATGCTAAGAGTCATTTTGAATATTGTTACTTTGCCGATTATTCCGGCTGTGACTAGGTTTGCAGGGCTGTACAGTCCAGAAATTGAGTTGCATGTCTTTTTTTATGCGTTCAATGAATGTATTTTACGAAAAAAAAGAATAGTGTTGCGGTGTTTTTTCTCATGAAATTAGCCGCCATTTACATATTTTAAGAAAACAGTGATATATAGTGAATTAGTTTACATTTGTATTGTATAATTTTTAAAAAGACTTAATATGTTTGTAACAAATAATGTACTTCGGCTTCCAGGTCAGTGACCCCGATCTTGATCAGGTTTTTGTCCAGTTTCCCTGATCCGTTGAGCAAATGCTGAGATGGCCCCTTGTTTTGCTTCTGGACGTAAATGTAGCTTCACTATGCGCACGTTTTGTTGAACTCTCCTTTTGCTTGTAATGGTAAGAGTAGAGATAAGAGTGAGTTACTATTTTGTTAGCAATGCAGAAAAATCATTCTTGTAATTCGTGTACCGATGCAAATAAGTTTTCTATAACTCAGAAACAAAAACGACCATTTTTCAAATATTGCTAATCTTGCTATTTTTTAAATTTATTTATTTTATTTATTTATGTTAAACTTTTACTCATCTTTCAACTATTTATAGTTAAAATGACGGGAAGGGATTCTGGAAGTCAAGAAAACGTGCGCAGATAATATTTTCCACCCTACGTCACATACAGTTTTTACTGTATTTTTGACTGAATAAATCTAAATCTAAATCAGCGATTACATTATCGGATAATTCAAGGTAAAATGTTAGACATATTTTGGTACCACCTTGGGACATAGATACTCACCATTCTTGACATCTAATTATCAAAATGCTATACGGGAATTGGACTATTTAATGTATGAATAACGTAATCGTGTAAAGGTTTTGAAATATTTATTTCAAAATTTGATAGTTCACTCACCTGTTTGTTAATAAAAAGTATAGCTGGAAATTCCCTCTCAAAGCGAAGCTTTGATAGAAACTTTCAACGCCAATTCGGGCAATAAGGATGCAGAGGTGTTTTCAGAGAGTGGGTGTTGTCGCGGTCTGTGGGAGAAGGGCGAAAGGGCGCGGCGCGGAAGGAAAGCGAGGCCGGACACCCACCGCGTTTATTCCCCAATTAGCCGTCGCCCTGCTAATCCTCGCGGTAATCCGCACGTCCGCTGCACGCTCCTCCCCCCCCCCCCTCGGAGCTTCTATTCCGGCGCCGGCGAATCGATCCTCGCCGCCCCCACCCGCGCCGCGCCAGCAGTCCTGCTCCGAATCCCCACGCTGCCACTTGGCGCACGGCCTCGGCCGCACGCTTGGAACGAACTTGATTGGCTGCATTGTGCCAGACATGGTACCTACTGGATGTCAGTGGGTGATCCTGCCTTCGTGCCATAACTACCCCATTGTGTTGCTTTATCGCTTTTTATCAAAAACGTCCTTTTACCCGTTGGTCTCCGATTCCCATTATTTTTCTTATTTGTTGCCTTACGACGCACTGACGTGGTAAAGAAAGTATTGTAATACTGTCAAAAATCAGCGATTTTTCAGTAGAAAAATATTGTGGAGGCCTGGTGTCGAAATAGCTGAAAAACGTTGTTCCTTTATGTAGTAAATTAGTGTGAAGTCAACGCTAGCACCTAAACCGTTCGGCTGAATTTCTCCAAAATTGATATTCCCTGATCGATCAGAACGAACTTCGAGGAAATGCGTGTTTGAATTGCATATTTTTAATTTTGGGGGATATTTTACAAGTAACATTTTCAAAATTTTCTCAAATTCTTACAATCAAATTTGTTCTCGGTTAGCGTAAAAAGCTCGTTAAATGGCACTGTTCCCAATTTTTGAAAACTCCGATTTTTCGAAAATTGCGAAGTTTTTAAATTTTTTCGGCAACTTCTTACAACTACAATATTAAAAATATAGATTTTTTTTTCTCCAGTGAAATCTGTTGTTCAAACACAGCTTTTGAGAGAAGGTCTTGTATTTCTCGAACAGTTTGTCGCGTAAATGTTCTCTATGTATCAAAGCTCGCTAAAATGTGGACCTTGTCTCAGTTTCAGCAAACTCTAAGTATTTTCAAAATTGTCTAAAATTAAAATGCCAAAATACAATATAGAGTACAAGCTAAAAATGTTTATCTTAAATGAAATGAGTTCTAAATAATCTTATCTTAAAAAAACAGTCATGAACTCTTTGAATTTTTGCAAAGGGGACAATTAGAAATGATGCGAGAAAAAGTGTGCTGTTCTAGCTCCAATAGTTTTTTATTGTCTGGATGTCTGATTGAGGTTAGCTAAGGGTGTAAAAAAGTGTTTTTGCTGGTTGGAAACACTTGCTCATGTTTGTGTAGTATTATAATATTGCGTAACCTTTACAAATAATGCGAGAAAACATGGAGCTCTGTATAATTTTCCTAGTTTTCTGGTGCTTTTCATTTTTGTATCATCTTTCTCTCTGTTTTTCGTTCTCAAGCCTAACATGACATATTTGTGGTTTTTGAGAAATTAAAGTACTTTCTGTGTCCTTTTTTAAGCTTCCTTTACTGTTTTCCCTATGGTTCTGCCAACGGTCTTAGAAAATATATTATCTCTTTATTTAAGGTTTTAATTTCATACGCATGTACTTTATTTGGCTCCATTATATCGGTTACAATTATTTAGTCTCCGGACTGTTATTGACATTTTAATCCGAAAATCGTCCATATCATACCGATATCTATACGTATCAGAGCTGAAAACTAATTTTTAATTTTACATATTGTGTGCGATTAGTTCTCAGCGTCAGAGTAATAATATTGAACGTAATGATAGAAAGACTGCGAAGCTTTTGTAGAATACTCTTAAGTAAGACTATGGGAGATAGTTAAAAAGTGATGCGAGTTTATTTAAATATATCAGAACGTAACGATAAAGGAATAATCGTTTCCCATTTTCGTGTTTAAAAGCTGGAGGCAGAAAGAGCTTGGCATGTGTGGGGGATAGGGTGGGGTACTTTGAAGCTCTCTTGTAGAGGGCGTGCGCGTGGGCGCGTCGCGTGAATGTGCTGCTGGTGTGTCGCAGGAACCGCCTGGAGAGCAACTCGGAGCACTGGAGCGCGCTGCTGCTGTCGCTGCGGGAGCTCACCGAGTGGGTCATCCGCAAGGACACGGAGCTCACGGGCCTCGGCCCCATCGGCGGCGACGTGGCCGCGCTGCAGAAGCAGCAGGTGAGTGCGTCTGCCAAGAGCAGTAGTCCCGTAACGTTAGCGCACGTTTTATCGCGAGAGGTGCCAGTGATTTTCCCTAGTTAGATGGCGAGATCCGGCGACGACCTACACGTCGGTTCGCTGTGTTTTCTTCATCCAGGTATCTCCAACCAGCGGAGCATCGCCGCAGCCGGGCCAGCTGTAAGCTCCAGACTGGTCTCCCAACATGTGTGGTAGAGTGGTGGTGTATGTCAGTGTGTGTGTGTGTGTGTGTAAGTAAGGGTTGAGGATAGAACAAGGAAGAGGAAGGAAATGTCGCGCGAGGTCCTTGGCCCCTTTTGTTCGGGTTCTGCTCCAGCATTCGCCTGCTGTTGATCGGAGAAACCACTGAAAAGTACCGATCAGAGCAGCCGGCCGCTAGAATTCTCTTTCAGACAACGGCTGGACTCCAAGATAGGGTCTAAAATCCTGTCACTCTCGGGACTCGAATCCTAGGACGTCTCTGTCAGCTGCAATGCAGTGACATAAATCCACCTAAGATCCCCTGATCGACATAAGCCGGTGGGTGGGTTCATTTATGTGACACTCATTCCTAGTGAACCGAGTTGGAAGTCGTGAACGGTGAGGAACATGTAGAGAAATTATTCTCTTTCATTTCACAATCCTGAATCTGGGGCGTTTTTTATTCCGCTAATTAGTGCATGTTTGCTTGAAAACAGTGCATTTAAATCGCTGGATATGCGTAAAAAGTACACTTCAAATTTTCATTTCAATTCACTCTTTTGTATTTTCACATCTGCTTTTCTACTTCATTGCTATAATTTCTTATAATATGTTCTTTGTAATGACAATATTGTTACAATGTAAATACCTCGTGAAAACTCTCTCGAAACTCCAACTACACCCACTGAAACGACTCTTTGAGGCGTTCGGTTGGGGTTCGGCCCATGTGTCACGCGGGAGAATCCATTTCGCGGAGCGATTCAGCCTTCCACGAAGCTCAAGTGTTTTTGAATCTCTCAAAAAAATCCTCCACTCTCCTGAAAAAAAAAACATCACGCGAGAGAAAAGCTGGATCCAATATTTTGAGTATGGCAGGTTAACCTTTCATACGTGTCACAAAAGAAAGATTCTGAGTGCTCTTGTCAAGGGTTATGCAGTACTTTGCAGTTTCATGGCCCCTTAAGCGACCGCGGGCGCAGAAGCTATGGTGGGGAGGACTGTCATGCGCGTTGTCAAGCGGCGCGCTGAAAGCGAACTCTTTCGTCAAGCGCCGAGAACTCATTTAGAGTGACTCGTCAATTGATGCCGACACGAATGGCCACAAAGTTCTGATAGCTATACCACACGATTATTATAAAGATGGAACACGACAATGTTGCTGCCTCAGAGAAAGTTGTTAGACTCCCGACGAAAATTAAATTTCAACACGTTTTTAATTATACATTACATTTAGTGAACTAACTTACACACAACAAACTGCATGCTGGATTGTAGTATTTAAATTAAAATTTGATTGTAGACTACAATCACACCTCCAAGCAGGGTTTTTAAAGCTAACAACAACACCAAAACAACAATAGTAATTTCAAGTTCATGTTTATCTCTAACATTTTTCTTTAAAATTAAAATTATACCCCAACCATTTTACACCCTCGTCAATTTATGTCTAGTGCTGAAATTTAAACCTAAGCCAATCTCCAAAAGACCATCGCATCCTACCTTAAATGAAAAATAAAAATATAAAATACTTCTGGTCAATTTACAAGACCAAAAAAGCAATTATTTAAATTACCAAGTAGTAGTACGAGTATTTGAAAGAACTATCGTGCACTTTCGTTTACACCTTGGCGTGATAGCATCGAATAATCTGGGCGGAACAGGCTTTGAATAGTTTTAAATACTATATGTACCCTCACCTTCAATGTTGTGTGACTGGAACCCCTAGAATTTTCGTCTTTCTGCCAAACGACAGCTCTGAAATTAACACATGCTATAAACCACCCTAAATTGGAAGAAGCAATAAGAGTTGTACGATAAATATCGTACAATTGTCTAATAAACTGAAGTGCCACAGTGGAGATGTTGCTCTTACATGTTCGCGCCTTTTGTTGCGCTGTGTACGCGGACTTCCTTACACCCCGAAAGAGGTCTCTGCGATCCGTAGCCTCGTGGCGGCGCCCCTCCCCCTTCCGCCCCCCACCCCCGTCCACCGCTGCCGCCCGCATCCTGATGGGCGGCTGCGGCGGGGACGGCCACCTTTCGTTTTGTGCGCTACATTTTCTCTCTGCGCGTGCGCAGCGGGGACAAAGGTGAGAGCCCGTCCGCCCGCGGGCGCTGCGGGGGCGGCGGGGGGGGGGGGGGGGGCACGAAGGAGACCAAGGCTCCGCCGCCGCCGAAAAACTTGGCGTTAACTCGGCCGTGGAAGTGAGCCGGGAAGGAGAGGGTGGCGGGGAGCGCGGCGCCGCGCCTTCCGTGTTCTTCCTCTTCCCCTCGCCCTCATCGCGGGGATTTAGTGCGCCAAATTAATTCATCCCGGCGCCCAAGTTATCTTCCTCCCCGCGCCCGCCTCGGCTCTTCCGCCGCCGCCGCCGCCGCCGCCGCCGCCCCGCGGTTGCGTCGAGAGAGCGACGAGGCCGCGAACGAGGCAGGGGGCGCGGGGCGAGCTCCGGTTGTCGCGAGGCGCTCACGTCACTGCAACACACTCGGGTTCGGAGGCAACGGCCGAGTCGGCTCAGAGACAGGGTGGCCGCCCCGTCTTAGTGGGGGGATTTTCGTCTCTAGCTGCGTAGCTAAGCCCAATTATCAGCCCCTTTGGGCGACAGTTCTAGCGTTTGGCTGCTCTGATCCGTAACTTTGTGTTTGTGTGTGTGAGTGTTATGAATGCCAGATAATTACCGGAGCAGTTTCGTAAAAAATGACCAAGGAATGCGCGCGTTTTTTCCTTCCTTATGCTGGTCATCCCTGTGCATTACACACGTATATCCAGTCCTCCTGTACACTACCTCTCATGTCAGGAGCTTGGCTGAGGCGGTACCTCGCTCTAGGAGATAGCTGGAGGGAAACTAGAAAGCAATCAGGCGTGTAAATCAGCACCGGAGCTCACCATCCAGCAGGAGAGAAACTCCGCTTCCCACGGGGTAATACATTTTCTTAACGGGAATAGCGACCACAGCAACTGACGTGCACAGAAACATCAATCAATATTCAAAAGCGCATAGAAGTCTACAAATTCTTAGAATCTACTTCTACTTCCTGATTGTTAAGATTAATTAAACGTACCTCCAGTGCACTAACTTCTAAAGTCGTTTCTCAAGTTTTCATCTGTTGAACTAGAGAAAGGGTTGTTCGATTGTAACGTAATTTAACGTTGAAAATAACCTGGTGTTGGGCACCATGACGCATCTTTTCCGAATTGTATTCAATGGTACAGTGTATTGCGATGTAATGTGTTTTGCTGGTTGCATGTGCACCTCATTATTAAAATTTGTCGTTATCTCCGAAGTTCTATGTTTTTCGTCTTAAATTTGTATGATGCATGCATGAGGAGTTATTCACTAACCATAATTCATAGACTTAAGGAGTTTTCTGTCCATGTTTTCTTATAAAAGGGAATAGTCTCTCATCTTTACTTAGTATGTAGAGGGAATAATATAATAATGATAATAATTATAATAATAATAAGTATAAATATAATAACAGCAGTTATTCAAAACACGATTCGATTTTTGTTTGTCTCTTAATTTTATAAAATGTAATAATTTGGAAATAAATAAAAACCTAAAACACTTTCGGTCAGAAATTAGGTGTTTTAAATTTATAATTTGTTTTCCAATTTTAGCTGTCCAGATAGATTATAGTATTTCTTCCACCGAAATGTGAATGTGTGTAAATTAAGAAAAGGCAAATTTGCAGAAGTGCCCAGGAGTACACTTGACCCATGGACCCAAGGCAGCGTACTAGATTAACTGAGTGTTTGCTTGTTGCTCCCGTGGATAATACGAGCAATTTCCCCTTCTTCGGAACATGGGTTGCGAGTGCAAGTGTCGAGTGTTTCGTAAGTCGTCGGAATAATCGAGAGGTGCTGAGGTCGAGAGCGTAGGATGAGGCGTGGGCGCTGGCGGTTTGCACAGCGGGGGCGGGCCACATGCGCGGGCCGACTTGAGGTCTTGAGAGAGCCCTTTCTTTGATCCCCCCGCCCCGCCCCGCCCCGCCCCGCCCCCCGCCGCCGCCGCCGCCGCGCGCTTCGCTTTACGAGGGGCTTCGCTGCCGTGTTAAATACCCATTCGTTCCCGCAGGCCGTCGCGGGGGCGGAGAGGCGCGCGGACAATGGGCGCCGAGGCGAGAGTTGGCCGGGCGGCGCGGGGCGAGGCAGAGCGGAGCCGGGCGGGGAAGGCGAGGCTTTGGGCGAAGTTTCCAGATGAACGCGGCCTCGTCCCTCTGGGCGCACCCCCCCCCCCGCCCCCCCCCCGCCCTTTCTGTCTTCTCAGCGGTCCCTGCACGTCCACTGCGACTGCCCGTCGCCACGCATCCCTACTGCCGTTTTCGTTTAACTCATTAGTTGCCTCAAGGATTCTCAATTTCAGCAAACTGGTCCCCTGCCACCATTAGCAACTGGTCAATGCAAGCAGCTCTCTCTTTTCCTTCGCTGCTCTTTCTGGGTGGCATTCACCTTCAGCTTCTGTCTTTCTAGTCCATTATTTTCTACACTCAACTTCTAATATTTTTAATATTTTGTTCATTTGCTCCAGTCATTTCACCCACTCTTGATGTTGCTGACGTCTGTGTTCATTTTGATTCACCCGTTTGTCAGGGCGTTCGTCTACCTTCCGTGCCAATACAGTCGCTTCTTTCCCTTGAGTTCAACGTCCGACTTAGGTGGCTCAGGGCATCAGTTGATGTGACTGGAGTGCCTCTGACCGGTTCCAGTCCTGACGGTGCCAGGATTCTCGACACTAGCTACATAGCTAGGCCGAATTCAGCCGCTGTGCGGAAGGCAATTCTTGCGTCTGGCTGCTCAGATCGGAAATTTTCTGCGGTTTCTCCTATCAACTCAGGCGATTGCCGGAGCTGTACCGTAACAAACGGGACACGGACCGCGCGCGTTCTTTCCTTCCTCTTCATTCCCTCATACTTACACACTTACTCTTACATACGCTACACTACCCCACATGCCGGGGGACCAGCCAGGATGTCCCGGTGGTCCCGGCTGTTGCTTGTCCTGCCTGGGGCGGTGCCCCGCTGGTGGGAAATATCTGGTTTGGGAAAATCCCGCCATCCGACGAGAACTAAGGTCGACGTCAGATCTCCCCATCCAGCGGGAAATCGCCGCTACCTCCCGCGATAAAGACGTACACTACACTTACGGGACAATGACCTTAGCACACCCGGACACACCAATCAAGCATTGTGTTGCATGATTTTAGAGAGAACACTCCAAGAGTTTCCTCAGGCTTCCCGATTGTTTCCGGAGCCTCCGCTCGCGACGGCGCGCGCCCTCGAGGCCTCCGTACCTGTTGATTCCTGGAGCCGCGATTGTTTCCGCGGCGAATGCTGGCGCGCGATATGCTCCCACTCCTAATGGAGAGGAGGAGCGAGCCTTTCAGCCCACCCTTTACCGCGGAACACCCACTATATGCCACAACTCAGCTGTTGATTTCGCTCAAAGTGCAGAGGGCTGGGACAACGGATATCCCCGCACCGTATGTCGTATTTGTTCGGAAATACATGTGGCACAAAAATGTGAACAAATTCTTGAATGGGATCAATATATCAACTAAACCGTGAACTTGATCCTTTCACAAAATACACGAAAAAAAAATGAAGATTATATTGTGGCTAAGTATTCAATGCAAACTTGTAGACTGGGTCACTGAGAGAGACTGAATTCCTTTTTTATGTTATATTTTTTTTATGAAAAGCAGATTGTAGAACTTTTCTTCCAGTTATATCCGATTTATTGTTGATTTTTTTTCCGGGCGGGTCAACTGCTGAGGTTAGTAGTTCTATAACAGTTGGTACGTTTCTTTCTCGAGAGGTGGCGGTGATCGTCCTCCGCTGGATGGTGAGGTCCTGCACCGACTTACACGTCGGCTAGCGGCATTTTAACCCCCGACCCTAAAATAACGAGAATATTTTTATCGGAATAATTATGGGTTATTTACACATAATAATAATATTATGCGTCCAGCGTCCTCCGCTGGATGGTGAGGTCCTGCACCCACTTACACGTTGGCTAGCGGCATTTTAACCCCCAGCCTAAAATAACGAGAATATTTTTATCGGAATAATTATGGGTTATTTACACATAATAATGATAATATTAATTATAATAATAGTAATAATAATAATATTAATTATAATAATATTAATAATAATAATAATAATAATAATATTAATTATAATGATGATGATGATGATGATTATGACGATGATGATAAACCTTGCAGATTTTTCTATACTCCATTAAAGGTCTGTACTCCAAAATTCTAAATTCTCGTTTAATAAATATAATGGCATATTTAATAAAGCTTAAAAGTGTGAATGTAATTATGGCAAGAGCATCATTACATTATTTTGTTAGGCGCATTATTATTACTTAGGGAATTGCCCTAATGCATCCCTCGGTCAGTTTTCTCACCCTCGAGTCCCAGCTAACCCTTTTCACTTTTCGTTACCTGACAATGCTTAGCCCGACTGGGTCACTGAGAGAGACTGAATTCCTTTTTTATGTTATATTTTTTTATGGAAAGCAGATTGTAGAACTTTTCTTCCAGTTATATCCGGTTTATTGTTGATTGATTTTTTTCCGGGCGCGTCAACTGCTGAGGTTAGTAGTTCTATAAGAGTTGGTACGTTTCTTTCTCGAGAGGTGGCGGTGATCGTCCTCCGCTGGATGGTGAGGTCCTGCACCGACTTACACGTCGGCTAGCGGCATTTTAAACCCCCAGCCTAAAATAACGAGAATATTTTTATCGGATTAATTATGGGTTATTTACACATAATAATAATATTAATTTTAATAATAGTAATAATAATAATAATAATAATGATGATTATGATGATGATTATGACGATGATGATAAACCTTGCAGATTTTTCTATACTCCATTAAAGGTCTGTACTCCAAAATTCTAAATTCTCGTTTAATTAATATAATGACATATTTAATAAAGCTTAAAAGTGTGAATGTAATTATGGCAAGAGCATCATTACATTATTTTGTTAGGCGCATTATTATTACTTAGGGAATTGCCCTAATGCATCCCTCGGTCAGCTTTCTCTCGCCCTCGAGTCCCAGCTAACCCTTTTCACTTTTCGTTACCTGACAGCGCTTAGCCCGACTGCATCCGTTTCGGCCATCCGGTGTTTCGGAAGAAGAAAACATTTTAGTCAAGTCTCCATTTATAAGTAACGCAAAGGCACGTTCTCGCACCAGTACAGAGAAAAGCTACAAATCTTCAAAATAATGTTTGTTGAGTGAAGGGGTAAGAAGTTTCTTGTAATAGGAGGTTTCAAGTTTTATTTCCACAAACTGTTAAGCGGTGGTTTTCAACGTCGTCAGTACTCTAAAAGGACGAGTAAATGTTTCTTGATAGCAGACAGAAGTGGATAAATTACAATCAATCAACATAATACTAAGCAGACCACGGGAGACGTAGAAATCAATCTTCGTACTAAGGGGGAGCCGATTCGGATAGCCGTGATCGTTTAGACAGTAGTGCCCTGGTGGTCTTTAACCGAAGGATCATGGGTTCGAGTCTCGCCTCGGGCATGGTTGTGTTTGTGTGTTTGTATGTCTGTGTTAGTCCATTTCATCCTTCGTCGTCATTACGATTTCGCCTCATCTCCCAGGGCTAACAAGCCTGTGTGTAAAAACGGATTCAGCTTCAAAATGCTGATCTCCTCCACCCCACCCCGCGCCGCCATAAAAGGCACGTACACCTACCGTCGATAAATAGATGAGCCCTGGTGAGGTTCCACGTTCGCGTGGTCCTGAGATGGCCAAATCGCGACCCCAGTAAAAGGTAATAATAATAATAATAATAATAATAATAATAATAATAATAATAATAATAATAATAATAATAATAATAAGTGTATGGGGGAATGATAATAAATATGTGGGGGAGGCCGAACGAAATGGAGTCGTCCTATGCGTTTTTTAGGGAGGGAGGTATATGGTTTAGAAGAATTTGACCGCGAAATGCGGTCGGGATTCGTCGAATGATACAGTGCAAGGTAGCAATGCTGTGGATCTAACCTCCACACTCGTCGTCCCTCTGTCGGGGAACGCGCGCGTGAATGACGTTTGAAGAGCCCCAATTCCGGTCGCACATGAGCGCGCCACATCTCCCGCGGTGGCATCTCCAGCATTAGCGTTCGCCCGGCCGCGACTCTGTGACGCGCGTTTCCGCATCGCCCCGCCCCGCCCCCTTTCCCCACCGCCCCGCTCGCCCGGTGTCAGCCAACGCCCCCCACCACCTCCCCGTAATTGCGATTCCGTGAGCGGCCGCGCGCGCCGCGACCGTCGCTTTTGCACCTAAATGGCAGTCTGCGTTGCCTTCGGCAGATTAAATTTTCCTCGTAATAGGCGGCATGTGAACGCGACGAGCAGCTCGCGTCGGAACGGCGCGTTTTACCCTCCCTCTCCTTCCCTCTCTCCCTCCGTCTCTCTTCTTCTCTTCCTCTCGCTCGCGCACTCTGTGGCCCTCTTAACCCCGTCTCCGCCGCTAAGAAATACCGCCCTCGCGATCAAAAGATCTCGAGAATGGGATTAAGCATTATGTTAAAATATTAAGTTTTATCTCCGACAGACGATGAAAGTACGCATTTTCTTCCTCAATTATTCTATCTCGTTAAGAATCTTTCTCCTTAAAGGAGGAAGAAGAGAAGAAGAAATAATTCATAATTAATTCCATAAAGGAGGCGGCGCGTGAGGCTAGGGCGTGCTTACAATCCGAAATCCTCCGCGCACAAAGGAAAATAGGCCCGGGGCCGAGCGCGTTTTTCCGGGGCGGAGGACGAAGCCGTGGGCGCTCGCCCCCACCCCCCGCATCGCCTCGCCCTCCTCTGCCCCCGCCCCGCCCCACCTCGCCCCGCCCCGCCCCGCTCCGCCCCGGACGGCTCGCCTCGCCCCGCCCATGCCCCGCCCTCGCCCCGCCCCGCCCCTCCCCGCCCCGCCCCGCCCCGGCCGGCTCGCTCGCTCATTACCGCTCCGGAGAATCAAAGCGACGCAGCTGGCTGGCTGCCGGCCGCCATCTTGAATAGATGCGCTCGCCTCCGCGCCCTAGAAAAAGCGGCGCTGCTTATCCGCTTGGTTTGCGCAGCGGGTATTTTTGTTGTTATTACGGCCGAGCGCGCAGCCGGAGAGCAGGGCTGGCGCTGTCGGGGGCGACCGCAAGGGGGGGCGAGGGCGAGGACGAAGCGGTATTGTCCGAAGCGGGCGCCCTCGCCCGGGGCGGCGCGCGCCCGAGAAAAAGAGCTCTCGTGATTCTTGCGGGAGGCGCTCGCTGTTTGTGGTAATAAAATGAGGTTTTATCCGCGAGCTTTAAGCGACGGCGCTGCGTCAACTTTGTCTTGGCGCCGGGTTGGAGCTCGCTCCGCCGGGAGGGCGCGTCGCGTCTCGGCGCGGCGCCGCGCGGCGATTGTCGTCAAGACGTCCCTCGCGGACCGCGACTCGCAGACGCTGCGGGCTTTCGGCGAGGGAAGCCACGAAACGACTTTGCGGAGGGATTTGGCGAACAGGATGTCTCCTGTTGTGCCGGCAGCTGGCAGCTATAACTCCATTTTTTTTTTGTTTTCCGGTTAAACGTAACACTTAATACGATTGTAATCTGCATTTATTTTCTCATTGATGTGCGATTATTTAATTTTTTTCATTTGCGTCATATTTCCTAGTTTTCGTTTACCGTTTCATCATGTGTTATTGACCATTTGCGTTTCTTTGTTGAATTTTTCTTGCGATAGTTCCGGTACAATATAATTGAATTTCTTTGTTCAAATTGTGGCTCGTAAATCCTCATCAAAAATTAAAAATCTACTGACCATTTCAGAACTAATGTGTCACTGGATATGAAATTCCTTTATAAAAGGATGCGTTAAAATGCTGTCTGATGCTTAATAGTTTCTTTTTATAAGGTTAATGCTCGACGTTTGGGGGAAAGGGCGTATAATTGCCATTGGAGGTCCGCAGTGTGGTGAGCCAAGCAGATTGACAGGCGTCTCTGCCCCAATCATCCGCCTCGTTTCAGAAGCTCTTTGTGCACGCGAGTGTGAATGCGGAGCCTCCGCCCTTCCATTGTGAACAGGTTTATTTTTCTGAAATGAATGTGTGAGACGCGGCTCAATTACTCGGCTGGCTTCGGCCCTGCGAAGCGAGTGACACGTGCCGCGCGCAGCCGCTGCGCCCTTCGCCCTTCGCCCTTCGCCCTTCGCCCACGCGCCCCTCGGGGCAGGTTCTTTCGAAGGGCGGCCGTTGCCTTGGACGGGCCCTTCGTGCATCGCATTAAGGCGGAACGGTGCACTGTGGGGAAAGAAACACGACAGTGCATGAGTGTCCTGGGAATGTCTTTTGTGGCATTCTTTGTAATTTTCTTTTCTTGTAATGCTTCGTAAAATTCTTTGTCTCTAAAACGTCCTTTGTAAAATTCTGGTGCGAAAAAAAAGTCAAAATAAGCCTCCAGTTATTGTAAATATGATAACAATTGGTAAATTTCTGACTCGTTCTTATGAAGATTGTGTAGGTTTTCACACAGCGAATTGTTTTCAAAAATAATATTTCTCCTAATGTAATGTGATAAAGACTCAACATTTTCTCAGTCACATTTAAAACAAAATCAAGAAGATTCCGTTTTCATAGACACATTTTTAAGTAACACATTCTAATTGGAATTACCGCTAGAAGATAGTTTTATAATAGTATCATTTACTGTTTACATGCAAGAAATACAATAAAAGTGAAATAACATTTGATTTGATTTGATTTATTTTCGTCAAAGAAGAGAAAAATACTACGAGACGTATAAGGAAGGTGTATAATCTGCGCACGTTTTCTTGTGGTAGGAGAGATTATTTTTCGTTTTCTGAATTGGTATGAAGAAAATTCATGTTTTTGGGGTTGTAGTCTCTCTACACTACAAAATAGCAGCTCTGAGGGAAAGTTTATTAATGCATTTATATTATTTTATATAGTAGGTCATTATTATACATTACCTAATACTCTGTAGTGAAAACGAAGGTTTTTAAGATATTTCAAAGCCAACGTCCTAAAGTATTCTAACCTTTCGAACTCTGGTATTCACCGCAAATGGTCTCTTCTTCGCATTAAACGTGCGAGAAAGACACCATAAGGTACAGACAAGGAAAGCATCTGAAAGACAAAATCCTGCCATCAGAAGACGTGTTTATACCAAACTCTTTCTTAACCCTTCACTTCGATAATAGCTAGATAGCCGCTGTCTGGAGAAGAGTTCTTGCGGCCGGCTCCTCTGATACGTAGTTTTCCGTCGTTTCTTCGATCAATACCAGGCGAATGCCAAAGCTGACCTCTAAAAAACGGACCAGCGATCGCGCGCGACCATTCCTTCCTATTCCTCCATTTGGGGGAGATATGAGGAGGGGAAAATCCCACGCTAGCGGACATGTAGGTCGGCGCCGAATCTCACCATCTGCGGGGAAGGCATCCCCCGTATCTTCCGGAATCCCACATTAATTACACTAATGGGAATAATGACCACAAAAATTGACGTCCCCGGAAACTGCGATCAATGAACTGCGGTTTTTTAAGTCTTTCCATTTAAGTTTCATGCACATCTCGCGCGTGAACATAATTTTCACAACCTTTTTTCAGATTTGTGAACGTGTACCTCTCGCAAGCGTTGTCCCGCCTCACCATGTCCTTCCCCCTCCGCCAGATCTCGCCCCGCGTCGCCCTCCCTCCCGGGCCCGACCACCTTCCATCACCCTCCCCGCCTCGCCCCACACTCGCTCGCTCGCGAGCGCTACAGGCAGCGGAGCGGACGGAGGAGAAAGTCCGCGCGCGTTAGCAACCGCCTCGCTGCGACGTGCGCTCAGGAGCGACCTCCTCTTGCGGCTCCAAGACCCGAACACCCCCTCCACACACACAAACCCAGGCACCCACCCACAAACACATGCGCACAGGAAGTTTTGCAATGCAAGCGCACGGTGGGGGGGCTGCGAGTGGTTGGGGGCCTGCTGGAAGAACATTCCAGGACGTTGCGAAGACGCTGCGGAATCGAGTGCCCGTTCGCCGAGATTTGAAGCCGACGCGATGACCGGGCTCCCCCCCCCCCCGCGCCGTCCCCCACCCCCTACCCCACAGCTGCGGGGGAGGGGGTTGCTGCGGCGGCGGCGAAGGCGGAATTTCGTATACAGACATCGTCCGACTCCACTGACTTAAAGGCGCCCCCGCGGTTTTCTCAGAGTTTGTCACCGTTTTGGGGGGAACTGTTACGAGCCGGACTTAGGAACGCGGATTCACAGCCCCGGAAGGAGGGACGCAGACACTTCTTCCGCCACGGGGAATTTTGTCCGCTGCGTTTTCGCTTCCCTTTCCTGCAGGGGGCGCGGCCGAAGAAGTTGATAAGAAGTTCTGGGGGACTCGTGCGGTGGCATTAGACAGTAATTAAATAATTTGAATTTCAGCAAAACGCCGCGCAGCGATACTCGTAAGCAGAAGGGCGGAGCGACTTGCAAACAGCTGCTACAGAGGCTTCATTAAGAACTCGGCGGAACTTGCATGCCGATACTTCAATTAATTTTCGAGATCCAGAGCTACCGGTATGGGATTGAGAATCGTTAACAGTTTCGTGGAGTTAAGGCGCTTATTAATGAAGACTCTAAGTTTTGTATTCCTAAATATCTTGGTGGCTGCGAATGCCTTGTGCATTGCTTCCTTGAGAATAATTGAGATGAGCTGCTTTTAGCTGTAGATGAGTTAGACTTTGTTCGTCGGCGTGAAATGAACTGTGCGCGTTCAGCACTGTCTCGCAAAGAATGCTCTCGGGAATTTGATGAGGGTGCCACTTATCGAAGAGAGGTGAATATGACGTGAGGATGAAATGGCGAATTATAATCTCAGAATATCTTCATCGTTTTAGATTTATCTAGAACAACGATAACAATTTACATATTTCCTGTCTTATGTTAACTTTCACGTCAAATATACATATCACAAGTATATAAAAATAAATATAAAAAAATAGCAGTAGAGGAAGCAAGAAGCACTGCTGATACGTCTTATTCCAGATTCAAAATGTTTTTAGAATGTGTTTAGAGGGAGGTGTCTGGTGCTAATTTTTGTTTGATAATAGTTAATTTTACCTAGTTTAGTAGAATGATGTTTGTATTTGTGGATGGTTTGTGTAAAAAATGACTGTAAGAAAAGCTATTTGTTTGTATTGTTTTTTATCTAAACGCGTGCGTGTGCGCAGGATGACCACCGCGCCTTCCGCCGCCAGCTGGAGGACAAGCGGCCGGTGGTGGAGAACAACCTGCTGTCCGGCAGGCAGTACGTGGCCGGCGAGCCGCCGCTCTCCGACACCTCCGACAGCGAAGGTGAGTGAAGCACATACCCGTTGTATATTACGCAACTTGTTGGTAATGGTAAGCTTTATTGCATGGAGCGACGTTGAAAGCGAGTTTTTAAACTTTTTAAGAATACAATAAAGCAGCGTCGTAAACGAGGTGCAAATGTTATGTTTGTCTATCAACATTATAAATGTGTGTGATAGGCAATGTTAGTTTTTAGCTTTTTTTTCCCTAGAAGTTTCCGTAGTTTGCTCAAATTGCTTGAGGCGTTATAGATTAGTTTTTAGAAACATATTTGTGATGTCACGTGATGGTTATTTACCATCTGTGCGGGGAAAATACTGTGATCCGTTGTTGGATATGCCCCTACCTCCTCATGGTTCTCTTGTTGCGATTGGCTGAATGGATGACGCAATTATTCGTGCCATTAACTCCAAAAACGTCACAATCTCTATGTCGATTTTATGAACATTTCTTGGAACGCAAAAAGTCGTTTATAATGATAGAATAGAAAAAACATTATTTATTCATTTACTTATTTGCTGTTGATGTTGCCGATCTTACATCAATAATATGCAACTCTATATATGTATGTTATGCAACGGGTTAATAATGTTACACTTTATAATATTAGTACCTGTTTTTAAATCGAGCGATTTCAAGAGCATTGAAGAAACCTAAGAACGAGTTGAAAACGTAATTTTTTTTTGTTTATTCACATTCTATATTTAAAAAATCAAAATAATAAAAAATTTATTTTGGTAGCTAATTTCAAAAGCAGTTGTGCAGTTGGCAACGTAGTCGAAGTTAGTATTATGACTTGGGAACGGAATTTATTAAAATAAAAAATGCAAAAGATATGTTTGTCCCGATCGATTTAAAGGAACTCGAGGATCTCAGAGTTTGAAACTGATATTTTGATGTTGGGAGGTACTTTATATGAAGCCTCAACAGATTCCAATTTCTTTCAAATATTGCTCCAATGTTTTTATTAAACTTTGTCCATGAAGGACGCTTAAGAGAATTTCTACAGGACTCATTTACGTTGAAATTCCTGTTAGAAATAATGGAAGAAAAAGATGCCGCGAATGCCCCGTTCTCGCTACTTTTTATTCTGGTTATTCGCAACTAACTGTTGGTTTCACCATTGGATAAATTTGCGGATTGCATAACCAGAATGTTAGTTAATACGCCCCCCCCCCGCTTCCCAACACTTCTTCCTGAGGAAGATCCAGCTTTCTTTTTCCCCTAGAATTGGTCGAGGCGTTACAGGTTTGTACTGAAACACTCCCAGACGAATATTTTTATTAAGATTAATTAAAGGAACGAAATGGTTTGAGATCTTAACACTTTGCATTTTTATCCATGTTATTTCCCAAAACTAGAACATTTATGCAGAAATGTAAACGATGATGGAAGAACGTCATCCTCTGTCTGATGTGTGGAGTATTTCGTATGTAGAGCTGATGTAGTGAAGTGTGCCTCCGCCGGCTGAGCCTGCCCGTTCCGATCGCCCGAGATCCGTCCGGGCGGGGGCCGGGTGCGGGCGGTGCGCGCTACGAAATTATTTTTAACTGAAAGAGTTAACGGCGCATATAAAAAGCTTGTAAAAAACGAAGTGCTTTTTAATCTAGTCTTACATAAAGCTTCGTTAAAGATCGTTACGCGATCAGCTTCAATTTTCTTCTTTTACGCTTTTTTACTTTCCTTTTCGCCCGCCCGCCGCGCTGCACGCCCCTCTTTCGCACTCAGCGGCCGCGCGCCGTCCGTAAAACGCGGTCCATTACCGCGGCGAGCGAGGTCGAAACGAGATATATCGAACTATCGATTGCGACTTCCTTTTCGAGAAGGGCGACGTAAAAAAATGGAGAACTCGTTAGAGAGAGCGTGTGCTGGGCGATCGTTACATCGCCGTCTCGGTGCGTGGGGGGAGTTTATTTTTTTCAACTGCGTGGTTGGAAAAACGGAAGGAGTTTACTTGACAAGTCGGTAATCGGGATGTAATTTTCTTGCGAATCGTGTGGCTGTGTTGGAAGCGGAATCATTCCAGTTTCTTGTGCTCGAGTCGAGAAGGTTCGCAGTTTTTTTGCCGAGGTGGAATAGATGCTTCTGAAGGAAAAATCTGCAAGAGATGGTTGTCGGAAAGTGAAGATAAGGTAGAATTGTGAAAGGATGGAAATGCGAAGCTATTAAAGTAAATATCTGTTCAATTCGAAAGTGCAATAATGTAGTTGTAATAACTGATTTCATGAAGGATCTTCTTAGTTCCTTTGTTCTTCAGAATATGGATATCCATATATAATGTACGCTAGCTTTCAACTGTAATGTAATATAGTTAATAATATAAGTGTCAAATCTATGTCCATTGTCAGTCACATTAACATGAGCGTTTGAAAACAGATTTTTTGAATAAATGAGTATTAAAGGAGTCGAGGATCCATTTGCTCTGAAAGAGTTCCTAGGTAATATCCAAAGACGCCTTTCACTACACTTTTAATATGCTTTGCTGGCGAATGTATTTTGCATCTCAAAGTACGGCTTTTCGCTGAAAATCTCGTGTGTTGTTGGGGGGGGGGGGGGGGGGGGTTGGAAGGGAGTCGTGGACGTGAAAGTGGGTGTGACCAGAGCCGATCGTTCGCGGCAGTTTCGCGAGCGGCGCGGGCGATAACGGCGGCCGTTCGGCGAGAGCGCGCATAAAACGGATCGCGCCTGGCGCCTGCGATATCGCGAGCAGTAAGGCGCTCCGCTTACTCTGCGGGGCCGCCTCCGCCGCCCGTGCGCGTCGCGTCATCCCCTGCGTTTCTATTGTTGCCCCCTAGTTCCACCCCGTGCTTCCCTTGGCGGATCCTCCGGTCCGCGTACGCCGCCTTTTTCCTCTTGCTTCTTGCGGAAGTATTTCCTTGGGACCCGTGGCTCCGCTGCCTCCGTGCGGCGCCCGCGCGCTCTGCACCCTTCCCATGCACTGCCTCGCGTCTTGAGGGATGCGGCATCGATGTCCATGGTTTCAATACATCAATGTTTCTACGAAAATGCCGATTTTTTTGACATCGGCGGCTTGGCGATGGTGTGACGGTTAGCGTTTCGGACTGTTATACCCAAGCTCGCGGGTTCAAACCCGATCGAAGCCGTGGATTTTTAGGGCGACAAAATCCTTCGTACGCCTTCCTTCAGAGGGGAAGTAAAGCCGGCTGTCCCATGTCAGTAGATTTACTTGCATGTAAAGATCCTCAAGCCTAAATGACGCTCTGAGCTAAAATTCAAAAATCGCCTGTTTCTCGCCCAAGAAATTCCTCCTTCCTCTGCTAGTTGATGAAAGGAGCGTAGCGAAATTTGCGTGGTCAGACGGAAGAGCGGGCCTGATGGCCCGAGTCTCGCCACGTAAAATAAGGCAAATTCAATTCAATTCAATTGAATTCATCGATGCTTTATGCTCGATGTTTTCGTCGTGAAAAAAACATCCCATAATCACGATTTTGTAATAGTTAAAATATGAAATAATAGCTGGTTGAACCACTGACTGTTGTGTGTTCCGGCTACACGAACGCTGTTTGTAATATCTTCTACCCCTCGCTCGGGATGACCCTCTCGCCTTCCCTAGTATATCACACATAAGTGATGTTTAACTTTATTTTCAGTTAACTTTTAATTATAAATTAATATACACCTGCATCAATGAAATAGGCGAAAATATGTTGAATAAACCCATTATAAAAAATATACTTCAGATGTTGAACTAGAGGACAATACACCTACAAACAACAAATGAACCAATGAAAGGAGGACAACACAACACACAACTGAAAAGATAAGACACTCTTTTAACGTACGTGCTTTATCTGTACTTATAAGTATCCCTAAAATTCTCATAACTTTTGATATACAGTAATGGTGACGACAAGACGAGAGAGCCACATGCCAATCATGAACCTAGCGAAGGGTTAGAGTAACACGAATTTTAATATTTTATTAATATAATTGAATAGAAACTGGAATCGCCTCGCGCCCGATGGCAGTCAGTAGTATTAGGACGCGGCTTAATGCTAGTGGTTTCAACGATTCGCGAACTTCCGACACAGGGCGCTGGAGGTGGGCGGCGAGAGGAAGGTACTTTAAGGCCCGATAGCGCTTTGAGTACGGAAACGCGAGGGCATCCCGGGGTCAGTGGGCCAGTCGCGTTCTCATAGGCAGTAGCGAGTGGCGTTATTACTTCTGAACAAGGTTTGATGTGTGAAAATTGCGGACGCGTGCTTTGAATATCGTCATTACGGCCAGGGCGTGGGGCCAGTTGGAAGCAGCGTGCGCCGAAGCGGCCGGGGCTCCGGGACGCAATCTTGCACCTGCTGCGGTGCGCTCCTGTGCGGGGAGTGGGGGGTGGAGGCGACGCGCGCCTGGGGCCGCAGCTCTTTAGCACTTCACTCGGGCCCTCCCCTCCCCTCCCCGCCCCGCCCCGCCCCTCCCCGCCGCCGACTAATGAAGCGCCGCATCGCCCCCTGCGGGAGCGGCCTTGGGGGTGGGGGCGGGGGCGGAGCCAGGAGCTGCGATTCGCGCTTCCGCCTCCTTTGGTGGGCCCCTTGCGAAGTGGGGACTTTCGGTATCTAACGCGCTGTGTCAAATCGTCAGCACTGTAGTGTATGTTTCGTATTGTTTAGAATAATGGGGTATAAAGTTTTTCTTCTCTGTAGTTTAATTGCTGATAAAGCACACAATATTATGATTTCATGGAAAATCTACATGGAAGAAAGCAATATCCTCGATTTTAAAATTATTATCTAAATAGACCCTACATTTAAAACTTGTAATTATGTCTCCATGTAAAATGGAAGTAAGTTGTAAATAATCCTCAGTTCCACAAAATAACTTATATATTCAGTCAAAACTGTGTTTTCGATAAGTAGAAGTATATCCGTTGTTATTTTATCTTTCAAGAATATTATCTAAAAATGTTTAGTGAAGATTGCTTATAATGCAAACGAAAATAATTTCTTATGCAAAATATCATTAGTATAAATCACAATGATTTTATAGCATTAAATCTCGAAGCATGGTGTAAAACCCTTTTTTTGAGAATTCTGTTTGGTTGTGATTTTATTATCTTCAGATTTCTTATATAAGGTTGGATTACTTTTTAAGCATAGTGTTAATATACTATCACATACGATTACAAAGATATCTGTAAAAGATATCGTAAGCAATCATGCTGCTTAAATGTATTAAAAACTGCGTATTCGACAAAGTTTAATAAATATTATGACTCGAATTTTGTGTTGGAGAAATGAAGTAAGGCATGTGGAGTGAGTATGGCCACGTTAAGCGCCTCAAATTTTCCTGGTTATATACTTCAACATTTGGCCAAATTAACAGCATCATGATGAACTTTAACTTTTTTGCTTCCATTTGATATGGTTATATCACCAAAAAATATTCAGGAATATTTTGTGTTGTTTTATAAAAGCATTGCAATGTGACGCTAATACGCCACATACAGGTTTTATGGCCATTGGTATTGTGAGTTTTCGTTGGCATTTACAATGAAATAATTATGAGTCGTCATTGCCTACAATATTGTTTATTGCAATAGCAGCTTTCGATAGCTTAGCCATCATCATCAGTGACTTGTTGTATAGAAGCCGTTTGGGTGGGTAGGGCCTATGTGGCACAAAACTGATGATGATGGCTAAGCCATCGAAAGCTGCTATTGTAATAAACAATATTGTTGGCAATGACGACTCATAAAATTATTTCATTTTGGTCATTACTAGATGAGCTGGTATCTTGTGTGACATGACCATCGGATTAGTGCTATCTATACTAATATATAATATGAATTACTCTCTTACAATCCAATTTTACAAAAATACGGCCTGACATGATTTCAGTAACACAAGGATTGCTGTGTTATTCATAAAAAATTCAGTAACTTCTATAATGAGACCTTTATTATACAAAGCTGAAAACATTAGTAATTACTTGAAAACTTACAAAGAATAGATTAATCAGTATCGCATTGAGAACAAATGAAACTTTCTTTATGTTTAACTGTTAGTCTTACACCATTGGCCATATTGACAGCAAAAACATGTTATAAAATCTCTTCCACGTTGGTAAAATATTGAGCACATTTAAAGGCATTAATCTGTTTAAATTTCTCATTAAATTCGCCCTACGTTGATGTATTCTGTCAAAATACTAAATCCACCTTCGAGTGTAACTAATGATAAAATTGCCCGAAAAGAAATTATAAGGGCAGTGCGCCGTTCTTGATAGTGAAGGCTTTAAAGGGCGAATGCGCGTTTCAACTAGCCTGGTAGGGTGCTAACGCACTTCTTACGCTCTTCTGGACAGCATTATATTTTCAGCTAACAACATAGCCGCTACTTGGCCATTTTCCTGGGCATATTTGCACCCCTTAACTTATACTTAAAATGAAAGTGGAACGTCTTCAACAGCCACTCCGCCCTCGAGCCACGTTCCATTTCGGTACCTTGGTGTCGGCATTAGTTTCTCTTTTTGTTGCAATGAAGGTCGAGTATTTTCAGATGGTTTATTATTTGCAGAGCTGGCGGTCAACACATTTGACAAGGAAATTCACAGGAACATTCTTTTGTCAATTCTTTCAAAATTCAGATTTCAAATTGGATTAATACCGGAACATTTTCTGAAATGATTTGTATTCCTACATTATTTGGATTCAAGATTTTTCATAGTCCGCTTTTGTTAATGAAGCGTTCTGGGAAGAAGGCAAACAGAAGAGCGAACGCTTCCTGTTTTGGGATGCGTGTTGCAGGTTGCCCGATGAGTGCGGGTGCAGGCGCAGGCGCGTCGTGGGGCTAACCCCCCTCCACCCCCCACCCCCATTGTTTCCATTGAACGGCGCGGGGCGCGCTCTGCCGAGCAGCCAGGCAGCTCCCCAGCAATATCCCTCCTCTCCTCCCCTCGGCGTGCGTACCTGCTGCCATCGCTGATGCCACCCCCCCCCCCCTTTCCCCTCAGCGTCATCGTCTCAGCCCCGTCCTCGCCTTTGCCCAACTAGCGCACTTGCTCTTTCTGCCTTCCTCCCCTGCGCGCGCGACTTCGCCTGCGCCGCCCTTCCGTCGTCGCTTGTCTCGTCGCACCCCCCCCCCCTCGCTCCTCAGCCGCCGCCGCCGCGCTCCGCAAGCGCCTTCGAATCGCATCGCTGCATCGCGCGCCCCGGCCCCGGCCCCGGCCCCGGCCCCAGACCCGGCCGCGGCACCACGGCGAACAAACTGGGGCGCTCAACTTTTATTACGCGGCCCGAAGTGTGCGGGGATTCGCATTCCAAAGGAGTTGCGGCTGCGCCCCGCCCCGCCCCGCCCCGCCCCGCCCCGCACCGCCCCGCACCGCCCCGCCGCGCCCCGCCCTTCTCCGCCCATTCCCGCCCCGCTCCGATCCGATCCGCCTCGCCCGACCTCGGCCCCGCCCGCCCCGCCCCGCCCCGCCCCGCCCCGTCCCGCCCCGTCCCGTCCCGTCCCGCCCCGTCCCGCCCCACCCCGCCCTGCACCGAGCCCATTCCCTCCTCGTTTCGCTCGGATCCGCCCCGCCCCGCCCTTCTCCGCCCATTCCCTGTCCCCGCCCCACCTCTCTCCGCCACTCCTTTCCCCCGCCCGTGCGTCGTCTCCGCTCCGTCGCGTCCCAGGGGCGCCTTCGCCCGGCTGCGCTCCCCTGCCGCTGGGTGGCGCTGCCTGCAGTTGCCTCTAATCCGAGAAACCGGCGCTGCAAACTTCGATTGTTTCCCATTCCGGAAGACGTAACTCGCAAGTGCCTCTCTTTCGTGACGATGACGAGTTTTTACCTTCGCGGTGCAGTTAGTGCTCTATGATATTGCGCCTTCACGGAGTCTGCGGGTCCCCCAAATCAAAGAAAGTGCGCATTTCAAACCCGTTGCCCATCGTTACGTTCAATGTTTACGATGTTTCGCTTCTTCGTAGTGAGGATTAAAAACTACAGTTATCATTAAGAAAAATATGAAGAAAAAGTATTGTTTCGTTTTGACGTGTCGTATTGTGTAGAATCCTCTTAGAAATATTTGTGTTCCCGTAAAGGCGGCTCCGAAAGTTCGACATTCTCTGCGTAGAGAGCTGTTGCTCACCCAATCCCGAGCATCAGATATGTTCGCTTCCTTTGAAGTGTCCAAAAGACGGACAAGCGGTGGGTAGGGCGCAAACCGAATGTTTGTCGCTCGGCAAATAGCAAGCAACTCATGCGCACTACTCGGGATTCGGCGAGCGGTCGCTCGCTACTCGCCAAATAACGAACGTGTGGAGCTGCCTGAAGTCATACACGGCGATCTGGCCGACCGACGGTGGCTTTCGAACCAGAGCAGAGCGATCGTGTTTCGTCCTCGTGAGATCGTACTGTTAATACTGGTACTGGTGCTGGTTTGCGTTCCCGCGTTACGAGAAGCTAAAGACGAAGTAACATCGCGGACGTGTGAGGACAGTTCGCAACACAGCTTACCATCGCCTGAAATACAATATAATAACAGACAATTAGGTGTACTAATGTAGTTAGAATATAAATTACATTTTGTTTTGTTTTTTATATTCACATCAATGTGAGGGTTATTGACGATTAAAGTGGTTTGCATCGCAAGACGTGAATTGCGGAATGGCGGTAAGACTTTTTCAGTACTCCTCCGACCAATTTGTACTTTACAATATGTGTTCATCGGTTTTACGAATGTACAGTTTATATGACAAAAAGGAGTTACGTTATTAATATGATACCATTAGAAATTTCTTTCTTCTTAACGAAAATAATAATGGAATATGTTTCTTGGATGAGCGCTGTTTTGTTGTAAAAAAGAAAGACACTCGTTGGCATTTACATTGACTTATGTTTAGTGCAAACGCAATGTATAAAAGGAGTAAAATAAATTGTAATATAATGAACTCACTAATGTCAAACTTCATCACGTGTAACTTGAAAATTACTTCACTACTTTCTGATGAAAATATATCATAAAATTCTTTAACCTGTATAATTCTTTTATTAATATTTGTTTATATTATTCTGACTGTTCTATATGAATTTCAGTCATAATAATTGCTGTCCTATTTTTCTTTAAATAGTCATTCACATTCAACCACACGTCATATCACATTAAAAACTTTATTATTGAAAATATACTCCTTATATACAACGTTTGGGTGAAATTTTCAGCCCATCGTGTTTCTGTATTATTTATGATGTATGTATACTATTTTTGGTCTGAAAGGCATCTTGGTTAATTATTCGTGTTAATAGTTACTTGTAATATTTCTTACAAGCTGTCATCTTCGGAGGACTCATTGTCAGATATTTTATCACCAATGTTCATTCGGTTCTCTCACCTAAAATGCTTTAGTGACCTCGAAGTTCTGGAATGATATGCAAGACGATGATTCAGTAACTGCGAAGTCATATTTTAAAAGGTTGATTTTTTTTTAAATTGGAAAAGTGGTAAAAAAGCATCCTCACTACCAAAAGTCGACATTTTTGAAGATAATAGTAAATTACAAGACCCCCAGTGATCCTATTTTGTTTGCAACGCTGGTTTTTTTCTGATTTTGTCCAGTAGCTCAGATAAAGCTAAGCTTCGTGACGAGCCGTGCGCAGGGGATCCGCCGCGCCCTTTTCGCTGTAGTTTCTCGTGGCCGCGGAGAGCAAATCCCGGCCTCGTTGAGCTGCCCGACCGCCCCATGCTCCTTGCAGGGCCGGAGGGCGGGGCAGGAAGGGCGCTAACGGACGGCCCAGGGCGCGGCTCCGCCCTTCCTTCAGCGCGGTCCGTTTTGTTCGGGTGGCGCGGGGAATTGATACACGCGCTCTCGCCGCTTCCTGCCGCGGGAGGCGCTGCGGGCGCGAAGGGCGAAGGGAGGTGGCCGCACCCTGCGCGGCCCAGAACACATAATACGCCGTACATTACCCGCGGCGTGGCCGATATTTGCTTTTGAAATCCTGCGGGGAACATTCGCTGGGCGAGTGGCAGCTGCTGCTCGCGTCTTCGATTATCGATAGCTCGCTCTCGTGCCCCGCTCGCAACTGCCGCGGTGCCCAACGCAGAAGCTGCGCGGAACCTGGCCCCCCAACCTTCTGCGTTGGACACCGAAGCAAAAGAATGTCTAGCTTTTAGCGTCCTTGCCTACTGATATTATTGATAAAAAACATATTAGAACTAATGCGGCTACTGAAACGTACAGACTTCTCGTACTAGTTATTTTCCTATTCTCTTCAGTGCCTCTCGCGGTATCTACCGGTCCTCTTGAACGGTGAATAGCACCTTCACTCACCCTGAACGTCGTATAGACCTCTCTCGACCCTGTACCTTACGCATTTGCTCGTGGTTGTCCTTCGAATCACATCGGTGCTTGTGTCATTGTTTTTGCTGTACAATTTCAAACGTGTTACAGACTTGAAATATAATGTGATAAAACCAATAATATAACTATTAGAAACCGTTGTATGCATACGCCGCCTTTAATGTTCTTAAAAGTGACCCGTCTTCATATATAAGAATTATAAAAGGAATACTTATTGAAGCGGCAATTTATGTGATGGATCCGAAACGAACTCATCAACTGGGACCATGCACTTAGGAGGGTTGCGCGCGTTATACGGCACTAGGCTGGCCGAATTAATGCCAGCACTGGAGATCTCAGGGAGATGGGTTGAGGTATGTGCCAAACCTACACCAGCAATCAATCACACACATTGCTGACAATCGCATCGCCAAAGTAATGGTTGTGTTCTTATTTTAAGAAAGAAATCTTATTAAAATAATTAGACACGAATGTCATACAAGTCCTAATTTAAATATATTATTAAGTGACTGCTGTCGTAGTTTAATTGAAGTTCTTCATTTATTGGCAGCGGCTTAGGCATATTGATATTGCCCGCTACCGTGCTGTTGAGCTGACGCTTCGGCAGTGCATGGGGTGCGCCCCATGGGCAGACCTCATTCCTCATCGCAATCGCGTTGCCGGTGGGCTCTCGGGGTGGGTTCCTGCAGCAATTGATGACGGGCGAGATCGCCGTGAGGAAGTGCGGCATTCCCACGCCCAGGTAACTCTGCAGAGGCGAGTCACGAATATTAGATATGATGATGATCGCGAAGCCGGATAACACGATTTCTGGCTAGCATGTACCTCGGGAGCCTCTAGCCCGTTTCCTGCCGTCACACGACTCCGGAGCGGATGTGCGAAAAGTGCCCCTATGTGCGAACCTTGCCTGAAATACACTATACCATGTACGTGTACGAATCGAAGATGACTGTACCGTACGTTACTGTACCAAGTGTTAAGGAAAAACTGTTGAGCCTTTTTTTTTTAGAACAAAATTTCAATTGCTTTTATTTTTAAAAAAATTACGCAGAATTACGTAAAAACTACTTAAAACTCCTTAAACTACTTGTAACTACTAAAAATAAGACAAAACTGTACTTGACTTCACTAAAGAACGAATTTTGAAGAATAAATTTCATTCAGAAGAAATATCTGGATCTTAAATTTGTAGTTGTAGAAAGGCGGAGAATGAATTTTAAACCTTTGCAATTTTCGAAATTTTACAGAATTCAATGATCAGTGGGTTTTTGACATTTTTACACACGTATTAAGCTCTATCCGATAAATAAAGTATTCAAAAATTTCAAAACTTTTTGACTACTATTGGTTACTACTCAACTATTACCTGTAAACCATGCTATTTTAGAGAAATTTTACAAATTCTAAATAATTTATAATGAATACGAACAAAACTTTTATCTTCAATTTTTTCAGTGCAAAGATGTGAAATATGAATCGGTGAAACTTAACCTCTCATGAATCACACATTGATTCGTTTTAATAAAGAGCATTCGTCCATCAGCTAACAGGCTTACTTAATCTTCTTTAAAGATATTTGAATAAGTATTCCGAGGATCCCTTTAATATCTCACCAAACCTCTTCGCCCTCACGGTCCTACAAAGTTTTGCAACTGCGATTCCAAAGTTTTCGCTTGAGCTTTGTAACTTCCTTAAGACAGAAATAGGGGTAGCGTCGTAGATCGCGACTTAGTGACGCGCGGTCAGTTATGCGTGTCTTTTCGCTCAGAAAGTGAATTTTACTTAAACATGAAAAGTGATAGGCAATGAGAAAAATTCATAAGTAAACATTTAAAAAATTAAGTTAAAAATATTTCTTACCTTGCTAATTTTTGTATTTTCTGCATAATTTTCTACCTTCTTCTTCTTCTTCTTCTGGGATATTGAAGATTTGTTCTGTACGTATGTTCTATTCTTAAGCAGTATGTATTATTTAAGCAGTCTGTAAAGTCAGCTTGTAAAATTATGATTTCATTGTGCAAAAACGTAACTGGGGGTGAAGTTGTTAGCCAGTGGACTTTTTCGGAAAAATGTCGTGAGGTTTCTTTCATTTTCATTTATCTCTGATGCAAGAAAATAATATTAATAACCCGTATATGCTATTCGAGTAGCCTGTGTCTATCCTTGAGTTACTCACTCTTAGATCCCCGGTCTTCCAAACGAGACAAATGAGGTGACATTCAACGGGTGTGGGTCTCGTGATAGAGAACTGAGAACTGAAAACTTTATGCGGATCCAGACGGATGTTAAAAAGTATTTTAATCGATATTGATTGATGAAATATTCCATGCCAAAAAATAGACGAGCCGGGTAACTATAATGTTTAAAATTTATTTTTATTGAGAACATGCAAAGCACAAATAAACCTTTTTAACAGTAAGGTGACCGCTGGGGACGCCACAAGAAGCTAGTAAAAAATGTAATAAAATAACACTAATGATGATAATAACAATAATAATAAAGTCTAGACTGAGTTTACAACAGGGAATTTACTAAATTCTAATGAACCCGACAATGTGTTACATTTCACAAGCTACTGGTCACAATTGTCAATGACGTTCTCGCTATGATCTCCAAACATTTTAACAGATGAAAGACTTTCTCGTGAGTATGAGTCTGTTGTATGTCTTGGTTGAGACATGGTTGTCAAGTATTCTATAGTTAAAACGTCCTCCCTCAAGTTTGGACATGTACTGGCGATGACACTGTCTTGATTTATTTGTCCGAGATAACATTCAAGTAATAATTCCAGCCAATATTTCAGAATAGCAGGGGCAGTTATGCAGCAGAGACGCGCTTAATACTTGAGGGTGCGGCGGGTTGCGTAGAGTATCTGTTCAGGAGCGCATGAGTCGATATAAACACATAAATTCATCAGTAACGCCCCATTTTACGTCTGTGTGCGACTACCATTCGTACATTCCCATTGTTCTCTCTGTTCTGACCATTCTACTTCACTGTTCTGCCTATATTCTTTGCGTAAGTGCAAGTAATAAGTTTGCAACGTTTAATCGCAATCGGATGGACGGTACTGCACGGCATAAATACAAACAAACATAGCGCTTTATATTTTAGTTAGATGTGTAAAGAGCAACATTCGTTCGTAGAGATACGAAGGACAATATCTTGCCTCCGCGAAATTGGCGGAACGTAGTAGACAAGTTGTATTGAAGTGAATTTCATGCACAAAACACAGACAGTGGAAAATTGAGTAATGTGTAATAATAATAATAATAATAATAATAATAATAATAATAATAATAATAATAATAATAATAATAATAATAATAATTAGAAGAAGACCGAGCGAAGTGGCTCAGTGCGTAGCGCACTGACTTCGTAATCGGGAGGTCCGGGTTCGATTCCCGGGCCGGCCATCCTGACCGGGGTTTTCGTGGTTTCCCTCGGTCATAAAGGCGAATGCTGGGATGGTTCCAAAAGTCCACGATCACCTATCGCCTCCTAATCCATTCCTATCATCTCTCTCATCTTCCATACTCCCGGGCTAACAACCATGGGGGATAAAAATCGTATCCAGCTAAATGCTGGTCCCCCGTAAGAATTGTTGCAAGCACCTGCTACCGCGATAATAAATAAAAACTGAGCCACGGTAAATGCAGGATGCTTGCTTGCGTGGTCCTAGTCGGCCGATTAACGGGAAAAGAAATTAGAAGAAGAAGAAGAACCTGCAAATTCTATAATTTTCAAAGATATAATTTTTATAGGCAGAGAGATAAAATTTCTCATGCACACTACTTCGTGCTAACTAGTTTTGTTTTATAAAATTATCACTACCAATATTTATTGTATGAAGGTAGCTTTTAGTGTGCAAGACTACAAATAGTTACGAAATTGTGAACGGTTGGGAAGATTTGTTCTGAGATGTCATTCATTAAATATAAAAGCATTCTTTGTAATTACACCAATCAATTGGAGAAATCATGGACAGACTATCGATCATGTTCACCGTATTCCATTCCACTGTCAACGACTTCTGTATAAATAACTGGACGCGGAGTAGCTGTTTGTGGCTCTACGACATATTCGTATTAGGGATACGATATCGGGAACAAAAGGATGCTCAAAATTAAAACATGGATGTTAATAAACTATCGACCCGAAACGTCGATGTTATTAAACATTGGTGTCTTTAGTTCTGAAGTTCACTTGGGAAGAGAATTAATTTGAAAGTGGTATAGTTTATTAATTTTTAATTGAGATTTATTTGATAAACCAAAGTCAAAAATTTATCAGGTTAATTAACAATACCTTGGTTATCTGATTCGATATTTCAGAAATAATATAGGCTTCTTTATTGACGAAAACTTGATTTTATTTATTTTTCGCTCTTGGTCACTTCTCACAATTTTTGAATATGTGAAAAGTATTATAGAATTTTGTTACGTTGGTACTATTTTCATTTGAAAAATATCAACCGCAACAGAATATCGCAAGCAATATGGAACACACAACATCGATGTTAAAACAACACCTACTTCAAAAAATCGATGTTGTATACTACTTCGATGATTGTATAAAAAACATGGATGTCGCATCCCTAGTTGATATGCCGGAAGCGAAGTAGGTCGCGTGTCGGTGGTGTAGAGTGCCCGGCTTGCGCGTGCGAGTCCATTCATCTCCGCGCGGGAGGGACTTGTCCGCCCCCGCCCCCGCCTCCGCCCCCGCGCGTGCGTGCTCCGGGGCAGCCGCTCTTTCGCTTATCCACCGCGCTGTCCCGCCGCGGCGACCACGCCCCCCCCCCTTTGGACAGCCCTGCGCGCCGCACCGGGCCGCGCCGGGCCGCACCTGCCCCGGTGACGTATGGCGGCCATTACGGGCTCGCCAGATTTCGGGAGCCCGCTCCGCCCCGTCCCCGCCTCCCTCGCTGCGCTCCCCGGGTCAGCGGACAGCGACCCTCCCGCAGCCCCTGGCTTCTCTTGTTTCCTAATTGTATGGCTCGCACAACCTGCCCACAATCTCGCGCAGATTCTTTAGTCGCAGCTCATCCACTCCCCCAACTTGTCACTGGGCTTTGCCGCGGCGTTCATCTTCTTCCCGTCCTCCTATTCCGTTCTGCTACCTTTTTAGGCGACTCATGTTTTTACTGCTTGCTTCCTTAGCATGCACTCATTTGCAATTTACATTAGCAGTGTTTCTTTCCACCACTCGGGCTTGACGTTTCCAAGCTTGAATATCTAAACTCAGAATTTCTTTCTTATGAAACGTATATATTACTGTTTCTGACCCATGCTTATTCCTCTTTTGTTTCCTTTCTTTCCAATTCTTTCTTTATTGTCGCTCATACCAGAATTTTGAAGGTCTATAATTTTCAATTGCTCTACCGTGTGCATCTTTCCCTGAGCGGCGCCAACTCCGCATCTCTCCTCACTCTAGCCGCCTCCGTTTTCCGAGCACCTGGCCACGGCACCCTATCATCTTGCTCGGCTGCATTTCTTCGTCGCGTGGTTCTTCCGATTCCTTCTCGTTCTCAGCTCCGCTCCGCCCCGCCCCGCCCCGCCCCGCCCCGCCCCGCCCCGCCTCGCCCCGCCCCGCCCCGCCCCGCCCTCGCCCCAGGCACCTGCCGCCGCCGCCGCCGCCGGAAGACGCGGCCGAAGGGATGATTTATGACGCCCCTGGGCCGTCGGGGCGCGGCGCTCGCCCAGCACCGTTGACACGTGGAGCGGAAACGAACCTCAGTCGCACGCACTGTCTTCGCCTCGCGCGCACAGTCGCTTCCTATGTTCGCAAACTTTCGACAGGTGAAAAGACACGATATGTGCTGTGAGGTGGACATCTTCGAGGCACTATTTTATTTTAAAAAAGAGTCGTTTTTGATATTATCCTCTCTGTAAATATATTAATTAGATAAATATTGTCTCGTGCTTGCATTTAGTCTCCTGACTCAATGTACTCGTACTTATTCGCATGTGTCACTTATGCTATTATTTGAATGGCATTTTTATGGGTGATTTAAATTTTCAAACTGAGTAGTTCTAAAGAAAATCTTTCATCATAACCCTTGACTAATAACTGTCTTAAAATGATGCAGATGGATTCTATTGGCTTGTAATAATATTCGATATTCCGTTACACGCTAGCTGTGAGAGAGTGATATTACTCAGTTCAATAATTTGTTGGCTAGAAGCCTAGATACATGAATTGAACAGCATCAAAACTGTTTACTTCTCATCCAGCTTCAAATTATTCCACATATTTACATCGTTATTATTTATAGGTACTAATTTAGAATTACCAAGGACAAAACAATACTAGGTATATTACTGCAGGATTCCTTGGATTGATGACTATTTGAGATGACTAAAAATGTTTTATTAAACAATGATCTTAATGAAGCTTTTATTCCATTCTTTTTATTTTACGTTTGGGATTCCAACCTTAGAATCTCTCGTCAAGCAAATTGTAATGTACAGAAACGTAAAATAAAAGTATGTAATAAACTCTTTTTGATTAAATCGTACGATGGTTTAAAGCCAAATTCAATTTTATTTTCCCCGGAAATTTAGCATATTCGTCTAGTCAGATAGGAAAATGGGAAAATGTATGAATTCTACCTACTCATCCGCCCGGGCTTGCCCTGTCTTACGCCGAACTGCCCCCCAAATCCTCCTTGCTCCTTTTCACACTCCCAGCCTGTGCTGCGTCGCCTGTCTCGCTTCTGCCCCATTACCCTGCTGTGTTCACTACGATCAGTGTTGCTCTCATCCGTAACATTTCATACCAATTCAGAAATGTAGTTGAAGCAGACGTTGAAAACGCAAATGCGTCTTCAAACTGCACTGAAATGCCCAATGAAACACTGCGCACAAAAGATACACTGGGACTTCGCTATCACGGTACAGAATTAATTACTTACGTCTCTGCCAGATTGTGCGGCTTGATGTGTGTCTATGATTGTCTATGTGTGTCCAGATTGTATGGCTTGATGTGTGTTACTGACTAGACGTAAGTAATTAATTCTGTACCGTGATAGCGAAGTCCCAGTGTATCTTTTGTGCGCAGTAAATACACATTATATATATATATATATATATATATATATATATATATATATATATATATATGTGTGTGTGTGTGTGTGTGTGTGTGTGTGCGCGCGCGCGTGTGTGCGTGCGTGCGTGCGCGCGCGTGTGTGTGTGTGTGTATATAAAGAAAATATATTTTCTTTGTTCTAAACATGTGATTCCCACCCTTGGCGTGTGGTTAAGAGTGGTTACGCGTAGTTGAAACTAAGGACCGCCAGAGGGAATGCGTGGGACGATTGTTGAAAAATATTGAAATTTAAGTTATTAAGGTAAGTGTAAACAGAGAAGCGGTTAGTCAGCTTTAATTGTCGTTTCTCTGTTTACAGGTAAGTTTACAATTTGTTTAGGTCAAATAGTCTTTGTTAATAATGTTAATGTTATAATATTATATTAAATAATGTTAATAGACTTTGTAAATGATTGTTCATAAAAAGGAATAAAACTCTGTTTACAGGGAAACAAATTTAGCTTATCACTAACCCACATAAACAATTGTATTATATATATATATATATATATATATATATATATATATATATATACACATATACATATATATATATATATATATATATATATATATATATTATATATTGTGTGTGTGTGATATAAAAGGAAATGTGTTACTTTATCGTAGCGTTGATTGTGTCCTCTTGTTAATGCATTGGAAGGGAAGGGGTTGTGGAGGTAAGAGGTGGGCGTTGGTGTTGCAGCGGGGCGCGAGCTGGACGCCGACTCCCGCTACCGCTCGGCCGAGGAGCAGGCGCGCGAGCTGACGCGCTCCATCCGGCGCGAGGTGGGGAAGCTGTCGGACACGTGGAACGCGCTCATCGACCGCTCCGACGCCTGGCAGCGCCGCCTCGACGACAGCCTCGCCGTGAGTACCCAAGCGCATTGCCCCCTACGCGCTGCTTGCCGAAATGGATTCTTACGGCGACTCCCTGTCGTGTCATTCTGTACAAGAATTGCATTTCTGGTATGACAGATGGCTGTTTACGAAAGCTGTTGGATCCTGTCAGGAAGCATACACTGAATATGAATCCTATCCGTAAAGAAATGTATTACTTCGAGATGCTACTCGCCGTTGTAGAAGTAAACCCTTCAATTTCTCAAGGCCTGTAGACCCCGCTAAATGCTCCGTGCCCTCGAACAACTATAAGTTAAAACGTTTTCTTTTTCTTCTGTTCAGTTCATAGTTTTTTGTTTTTTTTTATGTACCTGAAACGAAACATGTATAGTATACTCCATAGCCTTGCGGGTCTTTTCGATTTCAGTCTTTTAAATATTTTGTGCGCCCTACTAAGGCAAGAAATGACATTCATTTTTTTATGAATTCGACTCATGAAAATTTAACAGGAAAATCAATAAATAAATTCGAATAGTGCTTAAATAACAACAATAACTCGATAAAAACCTTATTTTGTTGAATTAATATTAAAATTGCAATTTTACAATGATCCCGGAAAATTTAATGTTATCATTAGTCATTCCTCCTTCACATTTTTTTCATTTATGTATTTAACGTCAAGAACAGTTTAAACGTGTGTGTGTGACTACTATGGGAAGACATGTACGTATACTCTGCACGTTGTCTTAAATTCCGGGATTCATACCATAACCCATATATATATATATATATATATATATATATATATATATATATATATATATAGATAGATAGATAGATAGATAGATAGATAGATAGATGAATTATAAATATACGAGCAAACGAGCGTTCTTGCCCAGAATTGATAAGAATATAATTCTTCCCATAACATGAAAAGTATTTTCAAAGGCAAATAAGCTCAAAATATATTAGCTATTATCCCACCTCGTGCTTTCTTGAAAGCATTGACTTACGGCACGAGAACATAGAGAACGATAATTTGGATAACCATGTCCCGCACTGAGCTCAAAAGAACGTGTCCAGTTAGTGAAGTAATACACTATATCCAGAAGCAAAACGAGGTCCATCTGAGCTTTCGCTCAAAGGATCAGGGCAACTACAATCAGTTAATATTTGCGGACGCGAGAAGCGCATTTCCGAGTCTGAGGTACCGCTGGTTTCAGGAGCTTCTGAGAAGCGCGCGCGGGCGGCGATCCATAAGTCGCGCGCGTTTCCGACGTGTCGTGAGGAACGAAGGGGGTCGTGGGCGGGGCGGGGCGGGGCGGCGAAGGGGAAGTGGCCGGGAAGTACGCTCCGTTGACCCCTCGCTTCGCCCCTCCCACCGCCTTTCGCCCTTTCCACCTCTCCTCCGTTTGCCTCTCGCCCCCCCCTCTCTTTTCCTCTTTCTCCGTTCGCTTATCCTCCCACTCACATACTGTCGGCGCGTTGCCGACCTCCGCCGCCGACGAGGAATATCGGCGCCGGAAGCGCGAGAGTTACGCGTTTGCCTTCCGCCCTTCGCCCCCTCGCCCCTCGCCCCTCGCCCCTCGCCCACGCACTTCCGGAGCGGCCCATCCACAACGGCCCTCTCACAACGCCCACAAAGCATGTCCTTCGCGATTATGATAATAATAATAATAATATAATAATAATAATAATAATAATAATAATAATAATAATAATAATAATAATAATAACAATGATAATGATCAGAAGGGAAAGAATTGAAATCGTGCGCCGCAAATCGACGAAAAGACTGGAAAAAACTCTTTCTTGCCTGGCCCTGATGACGAAAGAGTGCGTAAATCTTGTTCCTATATATAGCAAATTACTTCATCTAAAATGTTGTGTAGTAAGACTTCCGTGTTTTGTGATTTTTTGACAGCGAAAAATCGTTTGACGGCGAAATCTATCCGTCCGTCCGTGGTCATTTCCGACGAACTCTCTGTATTTTCGAAAATTGCAAAATGTTAACATTCCAAATCTACTCTATTGAAGATAAAGATTTTCTTCTTAAACAACATCTGTTCCAAAGAATCAGATCTTTTAAAAATATCACGTACAGTGTTTTTAAAAAAATGAGTAATTTTCAAGTAATTTCTGCGTGAGGTTAATGCAATTTATATATTTGAAAAAACATTTTCTCAAAGACGAAAAATGTTTTCTTTTTTTTTTCAGAGATAATACAAAGAACACTTATTTTATAATGACGCATGCCTCGTTTTCGTTGCTCTCTGAATTTTCGACTGTTGCAAATGTTAGAAATGATACGAGAAAGATGTACGGTTGTAGTGCTACTTCGTATTAACTATCCACGCCTGGACGTAAAGGGGGCTTGGCGTATTCCCTTCATCCTCTCTAGCATTCTTGGCCTGCCTGAGCTTTTTTTTTCTTCATCACATAGCAATAGAAACTGATACGGTTATAATGGGAACCTGCTGATCTGTTTTTGCCCCGGCCGGGACTCGGATTCGCGATCTCGCCGCGGAAAGTTAGCACGCTGTCCACAAGTCTCCCGGGGCGCCAATAGAATAAATAATTTCGAGAAAAAACACATCTCTGGGGAAGTGGCCTTTTCGAAGAACAACCAACGTTATGTGGTGTTTTCACTGTTAACAAATTTAATACGGTATCAAACAAATTGGGAGCTTAACTTACGAACAAGCATGATTTTTCGAGATATAAATTCCAGATAAAGTTCTGCTAGATGGTCTTTTTTTAGGTATTTCTCTTTTTTAGTGATCTTCCAAAAAGCCATATTTTACAAAAAATATCTCTAATTCCACTAGTACCAACATACTACGTTAATATAAAGCACAAAAAAGACGCTGAAGAGGGGATGCAAAAAAAGAGGCTTAAATCATTGGGCTCAGAAAGACGAAGACCGCGCAAGAGGAAAGCTAAAACTGCTGAAAAGGGAAAAAGGAGGTAACGCAAATAGCAGACCTCACAGTTAAATTGGAAAGTGAACGTCTAAAAATGCCACAGAATCAGAAAATGTCTATGAAGTTGAAATAGTACAATGTTGACTCATTGAGATGCGACAAGAAAAAATGCTCACGCGAAACCTTGATTTCCTACGTAGCGTACGCCTAGGGGGGGCCAGGGAGCACTACACCCTACAAGTCTTGAAAGGGGCTCCATCACCTTACGTAATCCAACATTCTCCTTAAGTATGCCCAATCCTTGATTCCTCTTACTTCCAATCGGAGAATGTGGGAGAATTATGATATAATTGGGTTAGAAGCTTTCCGAGCCATCACGTTACCCCGTAATTGGTTCCACAGAAAATCAGTTGTATTTATTACTTGTAGAACTCGTTATATTTTCGTTTTTCGTGTGTTTTTATTTATTTTGTAGTAAAATACTTAATCATAAAATTTATTAGAAAATGGGGCCCAGAAATGTATTCTCCCCTCTTATGTTTTAGGCTGTGCACGACTATAAATCTACTAGAATCAATAAACAAAAAAAGAAAGGAAAGTATTTGAGGCTCAAAAAAGCAAAGGTTTGAAATTAAAGATATTGTACTTGATATTTCTCTACAAAGATGTCGATAATTGCATATTATTGCTTTATTACACTACAGTTAATACACGTTCTTAAGATATATACTTTTTGAAAGTGTGATTGTATCAGCAAATTAAAACAAAAGTTCTTTTCATTTCCATTTGTAATAGTTACCTTGATTTCTGGTAAATATGTTGCTATTAAGTTACAGCTCAAGCTAAAGTTGCCGAATTTCAAGGTTGATAATGGATTGCGATTTATTTGTGAGTAGATTTCTTCGAATTTAATCTTTATGTAACTGTCATTTGATTCCTATTGGCCTCTATTTTAAAAACAACTACCTCTAATGTCCCGGAAAATTGTCTTTTGAAAACATAAAGTCACTACAAACTCCTTGTTTTCTGTCTCTTTCTAACGTAATGCAATTGATCCGTGATTTAAACACCTCCGGGCTCAAGCATCCAAAGTGCCAGTAGTATTCGTCACTAAACTGTCCACACACCACGTCACCTCATAACATGAACACGATCTCCTCATTACATGGGCACTCTAATATTATTTTGAGCAAGTAACACGGCGGGATGGGTCACCTGCGATGCCCTGTTCGCGCTCCCGCGACACGCCTCTCCTTTCTCTGAACAATGGCCCCGATGCGAGCGGGGGCGGTGGGGGTGGCGTATGGAGTTCGGCAACACCGCAAAGCATGCTTCGCCCTCCATATTGGAAACTTGCGGTAGCGGGAGTGGGGCTTGTCCAAGGGTTCCGGTGCGACAATGTCTGTGGCTGTACGCTCTACCATCCACCATATGCTTCACAAACGCCCGTCCTGGTACGAAATATGTGTAGGCCTTTCGATTCAAACTGGATCTGAAATTAATATTCGCATTTCTCTTTCTCGGTGTATTTATGTTATCCTATACACTATTAAGGATTATATGGCCCCTTTTTTTATAAATTCGATTAATTAATAAATCTTAATGACGGTATCAATACGTACAGAAATTTCAATTAATTAAGAGATTTCACCAATTACAAACGTTTGCAGAATTTCGACTAGTTCGTTTGTAACTTCATGGTGGTAGAGAAATAATTCATCAGAATATAAGGAATGTACATTCATTACTAGCTGAGCTCTTGCGATCACTTCGCACAATCTGTGGAAAAAGTACTTCATATTCACTGTATGGAAAATCTAAAACACCTAAAATATTGTTTTATGTCGTTCAGTTGAAGAGAAATGAAATGACGAAGGTGTACAAATTCTGGAACATTACAATTACTATTGACAGAGTTCAACATACGGTCAACTCCGACTGTAATGAACTCGGATATAGTGAACTTAAGTCACTAGTCCCGTTTCATTTACATTACAAATAAGCATAAAAATATTCGCTTAAAGTGAACCTGAACCTCGGTTATGGAAAGTACAACGACCTGGAAATTAATTCCCTCCTGGAAAAGAATATAACGCCCTAGTGCCACAAATTCCAACACTAGGCAGCTTGGAAAAAATATCAGCCAAAGGACATACTCGAACAAGTCAAGTTTGGGTTCAATAATGGATGTAACGTGTCCCCTTCAGATATTCGGCCAGGAAGAAGAAAGTGCAGCGTTGAGAGATTTTCCCACCTGTACAATTAAGACAGACCCTGACGGACGAACAATTTCTAGTAGTTCCTCTTGGAATATCAGTTTTCGACACGAAACGGTTCGCTCGACACAAATAGAGAGGGTTGTGGCTGAGCACAGGTCACGACGCGCTTCATTCATCGGCGAAGTCCGAGTGCGCAATGACGTCAGTCTGCGGAAATGGACCATACAATTTACACACTAAAGTCGTGAACTCGAAAATTATCTTGTGGTTTACATTTTAGAGAAAAAAATACGTATTTAACATACAAAGGTGTTTAAATATGCTTTTATGCACTTAGAGTACAAATACGCTCAATCGACACAAACATTCTGAAATGTGCGCAATAAGTCTTCGAATATTGATTTCACACAACAAGAAATGAATGTGTAATTTATGTATATCACTATGTATAAATGAAAAAGACACGCAAATATGCAAAATCCGCTATCTAGTTATCATAAATCAGGTTTTTTTTGTCTTCCATGACGTGGCAGAAAAAAACATCGGTGTTAAATAAACAGCTTCTTAGTAAAAAATATTCGCAAGTACGGAACATTCAAATATTTGGACAAAAAAAAGACGCGAAAATGTATGTAATCTGAAACGGATGAATGTAATAAGCCCAAGAAAGACGTAGGCTATTCTCTGTTTAGGGATGCAAATGGGTGTTATTAGATCAAACGCCGTAAGGCTCGTCGATGCAATCCATGACGTTTAAAGTTTTCATTTGGCAGGCAACGTGCTAAATCCGCCATCCATGGAGCCTATGAACGCAGGTCATTTGGCAGGGGCGATAACCTCTGGAATGGCGCCGGCAGTGCCGCCCAAAGGCTCTCTGCGCGTGCGGTGCGTGGAGGGGGGGGCGGGGAGGGGGCGGGGTCCATGAAGTTTGTTAGCGCGCTCTAACCGCGGAGCTGGCGCGTGCGGCGGGGCGCGAGGCCGCAAGGGCCGGGGAGGCGAGCGACGGGGCGATCGGGCTGGACGTCGCCCGCGACCCGTAATTGACTGATGGCTCCGTTGATGACTCGACTGACCCGGCTAATGGAGCAGATTGACCCGTCGGGCGACAGGCCGCTGACGCCGCCCACGCACCTGCCACCGCGACGCCCTCCCCCTGTCGCTCCCACACCTTCCCTCGAGGACCTCCGTGCGTCTTCTTTCTCGCTTCAACCTACTGTGTATCCGGCCGAACGCTGTCACTCCAGTTGCATCGCCCTTGGCTCTGTTGGGGTCCTTTATCTCTCTCTCTCTCTCTCTCTCTCTCTCTCTCTCTCTCTCTCTCTCTCTCTCTCTCTCTTTCTCTCTCTCTTTCTCTCTCTCTCTTTCTCTCTCTCTCTTTCTCTCTCTCTCTTTCTCTCTCTCTTTCTCTCTCTCTCTTTCTCTCTCTCTCTTTCTCTCTCTCTTTCTCTCTCTCTCTTTCTCTCTATCTCTTTCTCTCTCTCTCGTCTTCGATTCATGTCGTTTCGTTGACTGCCTTTATCATTCTCTCCACTTTCTCCCAATTACTTTGATGTGGCGTGGTACGTGAAGACCCCTCATTCTGTCTCTCTCATTCTCTCGTCCTTTTTGAACCAAATTTATTGGAATAAACCACAAAATAAGAGTATCGGTGTTAGTGTTGAATCTCCTTACTAAAATGTTCTGTGATATGCAATTGCAACGAAGCAAATAACTGAATGATTATGAATTGAGCATTTTATAATTGTAGTTTAGAACCGCAATGCGGGAAATATTAAATTGATGCCTTGACAGGTATTACACGTTTAATTTTCAACTGTCATTGTATACTGTCACTACATTTGAAGGTCAAAATACATGTAATGTACATTGAACGGTGTGTTTTGTTTATGTTTCGATGTGGCGATCATTTAACTAATGATAGTGATATTTCCTTTCTGAAGTTGGATAAAATGTTGAAAAGCAATTGATATTGAACCATCCACCCTGAAGCGCGCCAAGACCCTTTTATTAGCGATCGCAAGAACTTTTTTGCCCAGTCCTTCTTTTGGTTGAGCACAGGGAGTAACCGGCGATAGGAATACCCGTCGATGACGTCACCTGCGTGCAGTCGCCGACCTCTCTCAAATCTGTTAGGCGTGGGGTTTTGCTTGGAAATTTTAACTCCCGTTTTGGCACAAACACACTAATGCATTCTTGTATTAATATGATAGAAGAGAGAAATTACGTAACAGTGGTATACAAACAAAATATCATGAGAACCATAAAAAATGAATGTATGTACATCATTTTTCAATGACTGGCGATTATTTCATCTGAATCAGTTTCGCCTTTTCAAAGAAAAAGAGGTATCACTCATTAAAAACTGTAAGTTTGCATGAAATGTGTTACGCTGGCCAGTTAATGATTTTAAGTACATTACAGTACACATCAAACCCATTTAATGACTTAATAACTTGGCGGAATTATGCGCCTCATTACTTGACTTCAACATAATCACAAACAGTAAATAGTTCACAAAATACTAGCGTATTTTGCCTACTGTTTGAGGAAGAAAATTATATGTGTTTTCTCGCAGAGTACACCCAATGAACATTACTATATTCTCCTATTTAAATCCTCTTCCTTTATCCTCTTCCTTTCAAGGTCACGAGCAGGCAGGAGAGAGGGGATATTGTCATAAAATCAGGTGCTTCGTTAAACTTATTTTTTTGGTAGCTATTGAGCTGGATATTCTAATTCCGTATTTTTTTTTATGTATTCCTTTAGAAATACGTACTATGTTGGTCTAGTCTGCATCTAGATAAAACCTGCATTTGACGTCTTTTGTAAAAATACCTCTTTCGCCAAGCGAATTAATACTTCATACTCCATCTCACGACCTGTGACGTGAAAAACGAGATTCCCTTTTCATCATGTTGATTATACGTCAATCGCCACGTTGATGCGTCGACTCCTCAAAGAGCGCCAGAGCAAAACATTTCGTTTGATTCGCCTCTCCTCGATGTAGCTTCTCCAATTTCCAAGCTCGCATTTCTTTCATCTCCGTCAGCCATCTCAGAACGTCTTCCTTTTCCGAGGAACATACGTTGCACTGTGACAGCTGCGGCGTGTGTCTCCGGCTGAATGGAGCAGGTCGCGGCTCAGCGCGTTTCGTTCTGTCCTACCCGGAACGGACGGGGCAGGGCAGTGAGATGAAACGGTAGAGGGGGAAACGTGTGGTATATAAGGAGAGAAAAAAGGAAATCAACGAGAAGAACCGGTCCTGTGAAGAAGGATGGCCGCGGCGAACGAATTAAAACGAAATGCTCCGAATGAGATAGCCGTGATAGATCATAACGAGAGGCAAATAATCTGAGAGAGCAGTACTTCAGTTCAAGTCAGGAGGCCGGTATAAAGGCGGCTCCACACATGCGGTTTCGGCGAATCCCGAGCAACCGCTCGCCGAACTCCCAGATTGCTTGCGATTTGCCTAGCGCCGAACATTTGGTATTTGCCCTACCTATCGCGTGTCGGTCTTCAAAGGGAGAGAACATTCGCCGAACAGCAGCTGTTCGAGAATGGGCGAGCAGTAGCTCGCTGTTCGGCGAATGCCAAATGTGTGGAGCCGCTTTAAGAGAGAAGAGAGAAGTATAAACACGAAACAGCGTGGTCCGTGGTACTAGACTCTGAGGAATTATTTAGGACACTACCTAGAAGTTACGCGACTAGTACCCGACACGTGCACCTGAATAAACAGATGTAATCCAGTCGGGCTCTTATACCTTTTCGTTGTTGGTGGGTGCCACACTGGTGGGAGATACCTGGTTGAGGAAAACCCGCAAACCGGCAAGTTGGCCGGTGCCAGAATTCGACATCCAGAGGGGTAACCACCTCCCAAGGACAACACATGCGCTGCACTTACGGGACAAATGACCTTAGCAGTTGACGCGCCCGGGATCACTATTCAATCGATCAACCGTTCCATCGACGCGTGTCTCGGCGTTGTGAATGAGGGAGGGCAACGTCATGTCAAGGGACGGGGGAGTGGGGAGAAGAATCGGGCGCTTGCCGTGAAGAGGGCTGAGGAGCTGTCCGATTTAGACGGCCTGAGACAGGGGCGTCGAGAGGCGCAGAGACGGAGCGGAGCGGGGAGCCCCTCCCGAAGCAGACAATCTCCGTAAATATTTGGGCGGCGGATATATTTAGGCGGGACGCGCCCGCCCGCCCGGCCGCCGTGCGCGCGCGCGGCCGCCGCCGCCGCCGCCGGCGGCGCCGCCGCCAGTCGCTCGACGCCAGCGCCGCGTCGCCATGGTGATCGTGATCCGCAACCGCCTGGCGGAGGCCGCCTTCGGGCCGCCCCCGCCCCCGCAGACGTCGCACTCGGTGAGTGGGCGCGTGACACGACGCGACGCCGCTGACACTTGGATGCGCAGGTTCGGACGCGGTCACTGCGCGGCGGTCCGGGACACGCCGCGGCCTCGCCCCCAAGTCATCGTTATTTTAAAAAATGGATTAGTAACCACTAAAATTCTCGCGGGGGTTTTAATTTGAAAATGGTTTCGTTTATTAATCTTCAATTGAGGAATAACTGACAAAGCAAAGTCAAGAATCATCAGGACCATCATCGTAACTTTGATTATGTGATTCAGGAGTTCAAAAATAATATAGACTTTTTTTTGACGATTTTATTTATTTGTCACCCTTGGTCACTTCGGTACGAACAATATTCAATTCACGAGTATCTGAAAATTAATGTAGAATTGTGTTATGATGGTACTTAATATGTTTTGGAAACACCGATGTCGCATCCCTACGTTCAAAGGCATTTTGCTCTGAGGAAGGTCGCTCCGTGACGGTTGCGAAGGTTGGCGTCTGTGCTTAGGACTCGACGTCTCCCAGACAGTCAAGTAGATTGTGGTGGTACCTCTTCCTAAAACACGAGCCGTGTCACGTGTCTGAGTTGCGTCTTCTGAGGCACTCGTGAGTGGATGCTTCACATTTGAAAGAAAACGAAACTATTCATCACGGAAGTGTTTTCAAAGAATAATGTACAAGCAGAAGTACATTTTTCAGATATGTATTTTGCTTCAATCTCACCTTCATGTGTTGCTATTTTCTTACCTCTGAACGTATGTAAGTGCAAATATTTTATTTTGGAAATAGGTTCACATGCTTGCATTTCGCATCTAATTTATATCTCTTCTCGTTTGTCTATCTCATTTTTAATACACCACATTTTATATCTTCACTTCAGCTAAAACTATTTACAGACCATTGTACCTGAAGTGTATCTCCCAGTCGTTTCTCTGACTTCTGACAATAGAAAATTTTGTTCATCCCAGATATTCCTTCATAGAAAATCTATTTGGAGAGAATAATGAGTGAAATATTTATTTCCAAAACAATACCTTACAGAATTTTTCTTATACGTTTTCTGTCCACAAAAAGAATGTTTTAAAAGATAGTTTTGGGATTAGTGTGGCCCATTATACATAGGTTTCAATCATCTCTTTCAGTCCAAAGATTTATTTTGTTAATTATTCTGCTTTTAAACTTCTTCTTCGGCACTTCAAGGATTAGGTTCTTACAAGTTGTTCCGACGTCCATTTTTTCGTCCTTGGCATTCTATCATCTCTCCTTTCTCTGCACCTGTAGTTCACTGTCGGTGCTGGTAGTGTGTTGTCTGGCTTCCTTCCTAGCTGTTCACACCATCTCTTCTGATTTCTTTTCGGTTTCTCCAGCAGTGGTTCGAGTCACAATTCCTTTCTTATCTCATTATTTTATTTTGTGTATCTAAAACTGTGTAACCAAGAGTGCTTCTCATGAATTTCATTTCTGCTGCCTGAATTTTGGATCTCAATAGTTATACATTACTCGACTTGAAAAAAGAAGGTAGCCTCTAGTGAAATTATTGAAATTTATGGATGAAGCTGGACATCAGCTACAAAAATGCCAGGGGGAGAGAAAATACTTGGGGTAAAAGATGTAATAGTGTGTTTACTCCAAATTTTGATATAATTACAAGATGTTTCAAAAATCGCATTCGATGACAATTGCGGTAGATATGAATCAATCTGACTTACGTTTACGATTTGCCGTAGTTAATCTCTGTCGACATTGAGACTTGAAGGATGTTTTGCCGTACAAACGTTTCAATATAACCACCAACAATTTAAGGCAACACTTAGTTGTCTTAGGTAAACAAAATGTTTGGAAACTCAGGATATTTTGTTATAAATTTAATTGGCCTTTCATCTAAGTTTTTGATTTATTTTGATTGATTCTATTGTGAAATCCACATTCTACACCCTTATTCTCTGAGAGAGAATTCATTGTTTAAAAGAATTGATTTTATTTTGCATTTTTCGCCCATTTTAGGAGTTTTAAGTGCCTTTTTGTCTGCCTATTTTTGATATTTATAGTGCCTTAAGTTTCAGTCTCTAGTCATCAGGGTGAAAATAGAGAGAACAAAGGCGCCAACATCGCCATTTTTGTATAGTCATAGTTTCTTAAAATCAACCAAGATGACTTATTTGTTTGCAAAGAAATGGAATGTTCGTTCATTTTAATATTACTTAAATTATGTCGAGAAAAAATGTTAATGTAACGGAAAAATTATTTTAATCCAGCAGAGAGGTGTTAGAGCCGTTATTTGTGTCTCTCATTCAACCTCCACCAAATCAACAACAGCCCTTGGCAATTCATATGAATGAGTTATGACTTCCGCAAATGTAAAATATTCCCCCAGTCTTTTTGTGCCATGAAATATGACATCCGTGTACCCTACAACACGCTCATAGCACCGATTTCAAAATTCTCCCTGTTCGACTCACCAATTGCAGTCACGTCGATGACACGCTGAAAGACAAAAGTTTACACATTTTTTTATCTTTGCTTGTAAAGGTATCTTGAAATCCTCGGTCGAAGGCGAGGGAGGTCTCTCTTAGGGGGAAAAGACATTGCCCGGGGACACAACAGCTGCAACACGAATTCCATTGCATGACTTTTTGAAGTTACCACCGTCCAAGTTACCACCGTCTAATCCAGTCCAAGAGAAAAGAAAGTTTCCCTGAACTTGTTCCTCTAGTATTTTGGTTTCGGGCATTACATTAACCTCTCAAAACAATGATCAGGCGTAATCAGCTCTACTACGTTTGTAACCAAAATATTTCTAAGTACAGTGTCTTGTTATACAGATCCAACCTCATCACTGATGGTACGTACAGTAAGCAGAAGTGATATTCGTATTCGTCAAAATCGGAGATTGTTGGTTTCACTTACCTACTACACGACTACGCGTTGTTGCAATGACTATTCATTACTATCTTTAGTGGTTGTGTCATCCCTGTTGCTCGGCATCCCAGCAATTACGTCACCATCCGCATCCAACCCGGAAAGTTAACTACTTCAAGCAGAACTCGTGTATTATAATTTTCAAAACTAATATGCACCGCATTCATGATTTGTGGATATTCAAAATATTCCATGATCATTGCTACTTGATATTGTTAACGACTGGAACTTAAATCAACTCCATGTGTTTCTAACTGCAAGATTTCCTTTAATCTTTGATGCGTGTTCCTGGAGTTAACCGGCCCCAGCCTTCGTCTCTTGACATCACGCCAAGTGGAGAAGTGGGCGGGGCGAGCGTTTCCTGCCTGCGGTGCCGCAGCCGCAGCAGCGGAGCCATGTTGACGCGTGACAGCGCGTGACGCGTGACAGCGCGCGCGATGTTGACGCGTCTTCCGGACGCCCAAGGAATCGCCTCGCCTGCAGGGCGATTTATTTAGTCGTGCGCCTGGCAGGTATCGGCTGTTGACGGTTTCATCCAATCGGGAGCTTATATGTCGCTACGGTGACGTCGGTATGGTGACGTTGAAGCTCCCGATTGGATGAAACCGTGAACAGCTGATTTACTTCAAACGCACGGTTAAACAAATCCAAGTATAACCCCGCTCCTCCCTACTCGACCCTGCGCCGCCCCGCCCCCTCGTGGGCAAGCCTCTTCACTTACCCGTTACCTCTCTTCACCTCTTTCGTACGCAGAATACTCCCGGTTTATATTTGTCTCCCGATTTGTTTTCTTCTTCCATTGAAGTCAGCCATTTTCCCAAAGAGAACCTTGCTTTGTCATACAATTTCTTCTCTCCGTAAATGCGCAATTCTCGCGTCGTACACGTGACATTTCACGCTTGTCCCTGAACGAACTTGAAGTTTCTTTCCAGCGATAATTGTATTTATAGTGGATTCTTTATTTAGATTTACAGCCAGAAGCCTCTTACTGAGCGAGTAATATTTCACACCCTACATGCAGCCCTCTAGAATCACTTTCCTTCTTTCTTACAACAGGTGTTAGAGCAAATATTCGTAATTTACTGAATCTAGAAACAAGATTTATTCAATTTATCCACTTTTCTTTACCAGGGTTCGGCAATAAAAGTTTTCATATCAGAAATTCGCCGTTTACCGCCGCACGATTTCAGTACTTTCTCTATACTACGTACGTAGTACGGCGAGAAAGTAAAAAAATTGCGCAGGTTTCATTTTTCTTTCAAGTTTCGGCTTTTGCAAAAATTATTACAAAATGCGAGTAAGTAGTATATGTGCTGCTGCAGCATTACCAGTTTCTTAATAATGTTTTCCAAGGTATTTATTTTATTTGTCGCCTATTTTTGTACCATACTCCTCACTTTAACACACCACGCACGTCCTCTGACGCCCATTCAGTTGTGCGGCTGCCGCAGCGGCGGAGACGCGTCGAAGCCCCAGCGGGGCGTCGCAGAAAAGCTCTGGCGAGGGAAAAGAGGCGGCGCAATGCCCGCGCGTGGGAGAGCGGGGGGCGGGGGGGGGGCGATGCCGGAGTGACCCGCGCCCGTCCGCCGCTCCCGCTGCGCTGGCTGCGTGGCCGCCGCCGATAAGCGGGCGGCGCTGCGCAATTGTCAACAGCGGCGCGCGAAGCCCCGGCGACCGCCCTCGGCGCGCTGATGGCGATGACGACGACGATGATGATGATGAGCGCGACGGGCGGCGGGGTGCGAGCTCGAGGGACGGGCTCAAATGACCTCGGCGCACACAATTTGCGCGAACAAATATCCCGTGTTTGTGTGTTTGCGCCCCCGGGCCTTTCCGCCGCGGGGGTGGGGCGAGGCGCGGCGCGGCGCGGCGCGGAGGCAGCGCCGCCGGCGTGGATTTCGGTCACATTTATCTTCCGGGCTCCCAGGCCCAAGCCCCCTCCGCCCCCCGCCCCCGCCTCCGCCCTTGCGCGCAGCCATTGTGTCGCCGCCGCGCCGCGGGCAGCTTCCGAGCCCGGGAGGCGTTGGTGATCCACCACAGCCCCGCCACCGCCCCGCCCCCCGCCGCCGCCGCCACCGCCCCCCCCCCGCCGCCGCCACCACCGCCCCCCCCGCCGCCGCCACCGCCACCGTCGCCTCCGCCGCCGCAGCCGCAGCCGCCGCCGCCGCCACCCGCTGCTTTATTTTCCAATTCCGCGCCGGGAAATCCCAAGAGCGGAGTCGCCAGCGAAGCTGCAACAAGGGGAGAACAGCCTGGAGCCCGTCAATGGGACCTTGTAAATACAGAAAAACCAATCAGCAAATTTGTCTAGCGTCGTATGCAGTATGCATAAAAATGTATTACTTAACTATTGATCTGCTGCAGCAGAAATGGTGCTGAAAAAGTAGCGCACACACTTCTCAATAATAAGAAGATATTCTTATATAAGAATGCAGTAAGTTAAATATTTTCACAAATAGTACTGTATTATAAATAGTATGTATTCAGTACAACAGTTCTTTACACACCAAGAATATCAAAAATAAATTGTTCCAACACGGGAGTAGTGAATTTTGATGGCGGGAGGTCTATCATTGTAGCCTTGAATGTGATAATTCTTCAAGCATGTGCAGTATGATAACAAGCGAAATTACACAAACGAACATTTGTGTTTTTCAGTTAAGATCGAAACTTTTTAATCGTTTTGTATTTACCCCGGCATCATAGGTGTCTAACGAAGTCACAGGCAACTCAAATGGCCTCAGGGGGCATAGTGTTCTTTTAATTACTGCGCACATTGAAAATTAGTAATGCGATTTTCATATATTAAAATGTAAAACTAAAATTGATGAATTTAATAATCATAATTTTTAACATAATTGGTTACATAATCCTATTTACCTTATTAGTAGGTATTCATTATTATTTAAATTGTTAAAACCAGTTTCAATGCACTCTTTACGTTTCGTTTCATGTCACTTATTATTATGAACTTTTCATTTATGTTCTAAATTAAAAATGATATTGACAACATTTTAATTTTCTGAGGCTGTCGCCTGCACACACTGTTGATAGGAATGAGATTAACTGAATAGCCATCGTTGCGGAACATGGGGTCAGAACCGTTTTCAACTTCCATTTGTTTTTGATATTTTGTGTCTGGCATGAGCAAAAACAATTGTTAACAAAACTTCAGATAAAGCATTCTAATTCATTGCAACTCGTAAATAAATGTTCCGTAACTTACAGCTGTTCTGTGGATTAATAGGGAACTGCAAGTAGAAAACTACAATAGCTTTGATTGTGAATGTGTTTTTGAACTCATATTATATATAATTTGATTTTTTAATCTCTACAAATATGTAATTTATTTCTAATTATTATTTCAATGAAATTCTTTTCAATAACACTTTTCAAGTTTTGAAATATCCGAGACTTCTAAATACATTTATCAGATCAATACATTTATCATTATTTTATTTGTTATTCTTAACACTTTTATCAGAGAAGCAATATTACATTTACGAAAAGTAAACCATCATAATAATTAAATTCTCATATTCGACATCTTCATTTTATGCACAGTTTGTGAATTTTAAAGATTGTGTTTATTTGCTGGCATAGAGGAATCTGTCCGGCATGAATCTTTAAGAAATTTAGCGGAGTGATGTCCCCTGGCCGCGTTGCAAGCGCTGCGCAGGGTAAGGAATAGTAATGGGGCTGCCATCTTAAAGCTTCTATCCCAGCTTCTCTGCGTATAAACCCCTGCAGGGAGGGCTGCTGCTTCCGCTCCTCAAGCCACTGTGATATTCGCCTGGATCCACATTGCCTCTTGGACCGTTGTAGTCTTTACACATACCCTGTGCTGGGTAGGGATACTACCCCATTTAAACTACCGACATACTATGTCTTTATTGACTACGTAAAAGCATTTGATAGCCTTAAAAGAAGATTATTATGGGAAACACCAAAAAATATTGGACTCCCTTCCCATCTTATTACATCAATTCAATCATTATACAGAAATAATAAAATCATGATCCGAATGCTAAGAAATGGAACAGAATCAGCATATATAAACCAGGGAGTAAGACAGGGATGCCCGCTCTCACCAACGCTTTTTAATATATATATGGACGTGATCATTAAAAAATTGTTGATGACTTTAAATGATGTTTTTAAGATTAATAATGTCGAGATCCCAACATTACTTTTTGCCGACGACCGGCTTATCATAGGAAAATCTGAATATGAAATTCAAATAGCAGTCCACAAGTTAAGTCAGGTTGCTAATGAGTATGGTATGAAAATCTCACCAAGTAAAACAAAAGTGATGGCATTTAAAGGACTTGAACCTTTAAGAGCAAAGATAATTATATATGACCAAATAATTGAACAAGTTAATGAATTTAAATATCTTGGATATCATTTTAATTATATAAAATCAAGGGATATGAAAATAAAGCTGAACAACTTCACATATTTCTGTGGAACGTTACAGCAAACTCTACATCATAATGCGCAAAAGGAAACTCTTCTCAGATTTTACAAAGTTATTGCTTTGCCATTACTACTTTATGGAAGTGAGAGCTGGACCTTAACATCAGATCAGCTGCGCCGAATTGAATCTGCAGAAATGAGATTTCTTCGTTTTGTGGCAGGATATTCACTATTAGACCACAAAAAAGTGTAGATATCAGAGAAGAACTAAATGTTGAGCCGGTTATGTACCTAAAGGAAAAAGAAGTGTAGGACGTCCCTTGAAGAGATGGCATGAACAATTCTGAGACGGAACAGACCAAGAGGTCTAATTCTTGCTGTCAATGATGATGATGTGTTTATTTGTAGATGCGAGAGCCCAAGTATATAAAAGTGAATGCAAAACTGTATAAAACCGCTTAGAATATTTTAAGATATGGACATAGTGCGCAGTTTTATTAGTTGTTTAGCACTAGAATGTTCAGAGAGGTCGTATGACAATATGCTGTCCGGGTGACGCCGCGTCCATGGCGAAGGTGCCGACGTTTCGGTCGCCATTCTGCGACCTTCCTCAGGGCGTATTGCCCTGAGGAAGCGCAATACGCCCTGAGGAAGGTCGCAGAATGGCGACCGAAACGTCGGCACCTTCGCCATGGACGCGGCGTCACCCGGACAGCCTAGTAAATACTGATTCCGGCCGCGGAAGCCTACGCTTTCGTCGTATGACAAGTTTGCTCCTTAACATAAATAAGGAAATAATAGGAGCTAATAATTTGGCCATACTTTTATGTAATTGTTAAAATAATGTGAGAACGTGTGTGCTATGTTGTACCCTCTTTAGTTCAGATATTATATTTCCGAGTAATTGGACCTGAAACTGTACATTTTTTTCTTTTTTATTTCAACATATTTCTGTAATAAACCGCCCTGGGCGTTTTATTGGAAGCGTGAAAGCTGTCGAGGACATTTCCACGGAGGTTGCAGTTACAGCTCGCGGGGGCGTCAGTGCGAAAGGCGGCCGCGCAGGTGGGGGGCGCGCCACCGCTCGCAGGCGACAATTGCGCGGAAATTAAAACGTCAAGCGCGTACCCTCGCAGATCGGTGCCCTGCCAGCGCCCCGACACCCGCGGCGCGTTCGAGATAGCGCACGCCCACTGCGCCCAGGGAGAATGAGAGGTGCGGCTTTCACGCGTCTGTTCATTGAATTCAACGGTGGTATGATTGGCGGATCCTCTGCAGGCTGTTGCAGCCAGCTTTATACCGTTTCTGTTTTACTGAACTGGATGACTTTATTTTGTCCAGCGAGCGCAGATAAATGCTGACGTTTCTACTTTTTTTTGAATGCTACTTACGTAGCACGGACGACATGCTGCGACGAAAATGGAAACGTGAAAATGTTGGGGCTTCATGGAAAGTATTTCCCGAAATCGAAACACCCGTTTCAAACTCGCGGGGCCTCGAGGTCGGTCACATCGAGTGGGGAATATCAATTTTGCAGCAAAATGGATTTCTGGACGGTTTGGGCGCTAGCGTTGACCACATACCGTAGACGGACAGACTTTTCTTTGCCGTGAAACTATTTTTCGGTATCAAAGACCCACAAAAACATGGATTCTGACCACACAACGTGTTACATGAAGTAATTTACTATAAATAGGAACGAGACGTATCTTTTTCTTCGATATCGGTCCCACGATAAGAGTAGTTTTTTTTTTGTTGTTGTTGTTTTTACAGAAAAATCGTCCAGTTTGCCACAGCTTACAAACACACTCTCTTTACTACGTAGTAAGTACATTGTGAAGCGAAAAAGTAAATCGATAGAAGTTCGCAGATTATTATGTAAAGAACTTCAGAGGCGTACACACCCCGCAGCACAAGTCACCATCGAATGTGGCTCAGAAATTATGCTTTCTATAATCTTACGTGCTTATTTAGATGATATAAAACCATTTCAATTGTTTTCCCCATGTTTTTTTTGTTGTTGTTATTTAAGGTCGGATCAACATCGAAGTGATTCGCGACCACTATTGCATTTCACTGTGAAGATGACATGATATGGTGATGATAGGGGGTGAAAGGACGAACACAGATTCAACCATGCCCGAACTCGAACTCGCGATCCTTCGGTCTGATATCGCTACGGCACCACTGCCTTAGCGATCTCGGCCATCCGGACCGGCTTTTCACCATTTTTGTTTCTGTTTGGCCCGGGTAATCTCTGGAACGGCGAAATGTGGTTTTCACTGAAAGAGGGTTTTGTCGGACGTGACTTGGGCAACTTTATTTTCAAACAACATTATATCTTAACTTGTGGCTCTAAGCCTTGAACGGTCCCTGGTTTTGCAAATGTACAGCTTCCCTTCCCCATCCCACCTGCTCACCCACCCCCTCCCTCCCTAAGTGTTTCAACTGTGTAAATGAAGATTCAACAAAATGGTTAGGCGGAATAGCAGCCCCCGCGGACTGATTACACGACAACGTAAATATGGCGAATGATGTGCCTGCTCTCTGTGCGAGATCGTCCGTTTGCTGCGAGCGGCGCCGACGCAGCGCGTTCGGTCGGCGTTCGCCTCTGCCTCTTTCAGCGCTTTCTCGGCCTCCCCACTTGTTGCTGGCCTCAGCGCGCTCGCCGCAGCCGCAGCGCCCTGGGCGCCGCCGCGCGCAAGCGGAACATTTGTTCGCAATTAAACGGGCGCTGAAAAAAGAGATTGCATTAATTGGCGAGGAGCGATCGGCAACGGCGGTCGCCCAAAATTCGAAGCGGCCATTATTGAATTTTTGTGCTGACATAATCAACGATTTTGGAACTCGGGGAAATCGAAATGCCGGACTAATGTGACTATTTTTCTAACTGCAGCTTGATTCCGATTAACGCCTCTTTTTCGAAGTTTTTTTTTGGTTTTTCTCGCGCGCAGCGATTTATTTGCATGTGAGGCGATTTGTGCTTTGTCCAGTTTCGCGGAGCACGGCGAATTGGAATAAATGAGGAGCCGGGAAGCTCAAATGCGGGGTGTTTCGTGCCCACAGCTTTTTGTGACTGACCAGAATGTTTCACTGAATCTTAGGAACGAATGTTTTGAACTCTCATACGAATCTTCGAGTATACTTCAGTCTTTAACATGTGGGCTTTTAAATTTGAGCTTTTCCTTCATGCATAAATGAAACTTACCACAGTTCTTAATCACTGTAATAACAAAGCGTTAACTGCTAAATTTCTCCCTTATGTTGGCATATTTTGAGTGAGTAGACTGATAACCCTCGGCGTACGTATTCTCATTTTCCTTCATACCAGATCTCGTTCTGACGAAGTACCGGCCTAAGACAGGCGAATAATCAGTGTGTGCTTTTGGCGATCGCGTTGTGCGATGGACGACACTAAGGACGTTGCTTTCGCGCCCCGCAGAAGATGCGGGTGTTCCAGAAGAACTTGGAGGACCTGGCGAGCCGGCTGGCCGCGGCCGAGGCGCTGCGCGCCGCGTGGCAGAGCCCCGCAGACGCCTCCGAGGTGGGCGAGATGCTGGAGCAGCTGCAGGTGAGGCGCGTCGCATTGCAACTACACGGGCTCTACCCATTCGCTACACCATCTCACGTGAAACCACGTACCCGCGGGCATTCCTGCATGTTGACGCAAACAAATTAGATTTTCGTACTCATATTCGTACCTCATGAACATCATCTTTCTCCCTCTTTTTTCATTTTATCTTCCTTTCTTTTTTCTTTCTTTCTTTCTTTTATGTCTTCACTCTCTGCCTTCCTTTTTTTCAGTTTTGCTTTTTGAAAATTCATCTTCATGCTGCAACATTGTATTAACTACCTAAGTAACATAATGATCATTAATCTTACCTTGGCATGTAAACATGATTAGGCAAGAATCATGATGACATTTTATTTTTTCCACCATTCTAGAAATTTGGGGAACGTCTGGGGCCAATCCAGCGAACAGTTGAGGATGTAAATGATCAGGCTGCTCTATTCACATCCAGCAATGTGCTTGTTTCTCATTTGACCCTGAATCGACTGGAAGACCTCAATACCAGGTACTTACTTCCTTAAAAACTCTGTAATTGAAATGCATACCTACTTTTTAGTTTAATTATTTTCAATGTCAAATTTTAGGTTTGCATGATCATTATCGAACATTTATTTCCAGCTTCAGTACTTACATTTTGTTTTGTGTTTGAAGAAGCTAGGCTTTTTTATAGTATGTTGATTGATCTATGAATGTGTGTTATAAATGTGAGTCCATGATACAACTGGAGTGGTTTGTATGGATACTTTTGTAGATGGAAGCTGCTACAACTGGCAGTGGATGATCGCTACAAGCAACTAAGAGATTTTGGCCAGGCTGGAGCACCACCCACTCAAGCTTTCCTTGCTGCGTCTGTAGAACCTCCCTGGGAGCGTGCACTCACGCCCAACAAAGTGCCTTACTACATCAAGTAAGCTGTTTAAATTGGAATCAAACTTGTTATCCTTATTATTAGACATAAAATTGTATTCACATTGGTACAATGTTGGCCTCTCACACAATAGTTGTTATGAGTTAATCATAGTTCACTTTCTTTAGTTTCTCTTAAATTTTATTAAACGTCATGTGTCTGATAACATTATTTATTATGTATTTTTGTCATCTAGCCATCAGTTGGAAACCACCCACTGGGACCATCCAAAAATGGTGGAGCTGATGGGAACGTTAGCGCAGCTCAACGAAGTTCGATTTTCTGCTTATCGCACAGCAATGAAGTTGCGAACTGTTCAGAAAAGGCTTTGCTGTGAGTAAACAGCTTTACTTCAAGTGATAATAACAATTATATAATAATAATAATAATAATAATAATAATAATAATAATAATAATAATAATAATGTAATAAATATTATTATTAATTATCATTAATTAATTATTAATGAAGTGTAAATAACATTTCTTAGATATTTTAAGGCATCATGTATTTCTTTTCTTCTCTTTTTTCATAATGAAATCCTTTGTTTCAGTTGATCTTTTGGGATTATCATCAGCAATAGAGCAGTTTGATTCACATGGTTTGCGAGCACAAAATGATAGACTTATTGATGTACCCGATATGGTGGCTGTTCTAAATTCCCTGTATGAACTATTGGCCAATGACAATCCTGGTCTTGTTACCAATATACCACTTTGCGTAGATTTAGCTGTGAATTGGCTACTTAATGTGTATGACAGGTATGTTTATGCTTCACTCATTATGTTTCATCTTCCTTTACCAAGATTTAAAGCTAGTTCAATTGTATTTTATATTTGTAATATGCTTTACTTATTAATAACTTCAAGTAAAAACCGTGTGAAAAAAGATGGAGTATTTTCTTATTCATATACTTCCATCATTTTTACTCCACCACACAAATTACTGTAAATGCAAAGAAATCTTCAGTGAAAGGAAAACCCCAATAATACAGTTCCTCTTAATAAAATGTATAATTAATTCAAATTCTCTCAAGTGTTATCTCATACATTTATACAAGAAGAAACCTGATTCACTTCAAGGAATTGATATTTTTTCCATAACTCTCAAACACTGGAGCATTGTTTTGAACCCGTAGTTCTATTCAGCAAAAATACAGGTTTTGCGTAATTACATTTTGCTTGTGTTGTTAGTTTAAGAAATTATGGAAATGATCTGTCGTAAATATTGTAAACATTTTCAGTTGTGTATTAAAAGTTGTAATTTCATTTGATAGTTTTCTATATATAAATATAAATATAACTGAGTGCTTTTTTCTTGTTGCAGTCAGCGCACTGGGCAAATTCGTGTTTTGTCCTTTAAAGTTGGACTTGTTGTTTTATGTAAAGGCCATTTGGAAGAAAAATATCGCTGTAAGTAATTTTCAGTCGTTATATAAAGTGAGGTTGATTGTAGAGGCCACTTTTTAAAAGAATACCCAGTTTTCATTCTGGTTTAATTTCTACTTGAATTTGACCTATTCAATATAAATATTTATAAGAAATTGGAAGTTTTTGAGGAGACATTTTTGTGTAAATTTCACCATGGAACATTTCTTCACTTGATGAATTTGAAATTATAGAGGCTATAATTTCATTCCAAATTGTTTAATCTAGTTTATTCCTGGATATGTCAATTTTTATAAACAGAAAACATTATGTGACAATTTATGATTTTATAAAATCCAATCTATCCTGACAATTCCAATAATTGATCAAAGTTATTAATGATATAAAAGATAAAGAAATGTTTTATGTATTACCATTTTACAAAGATTTATTATGTTTGATTTGTCTTTTAGATTTATTTCGTTTAATTGCCGATCCCAGTAGACTGGTTGATCAACGTAAGTTGGGTCTTTTATTGCACGATTGCATTCAAGTGCCACGTCAGCTGGGTGAGGTTGCAGCATTTGGTGGTTCAAACATTGAACCTTCAGTGCGTTCATGCTTTGAAAAAGCAGGCAAGGATAAGAACTCCATTGAGGTAAATTTAATAAGTAAAATGAAGTTGTTGTAGTTTTCCTCTTTTCTTTTTTCTTTCTTTCTAGTCCAAAATGAATAAATCTCACATTGCTAATATCCGATACACATTGCTAATGTCAACATCCTACTGTTTCTATAGCTTTTATATAAATTTGATTATATGCATTTAAACTAGCTCAAAAAACAAAGCTGTTTAAAACTATGGAGTACATTCATTGTTACCATGTGGGGTTTCTTTTAGCATACAAGAAAAATTTTGCTTTATCCTGAATCCTATCAATATTACTAATTTCCAATGCATGCACAAATCGAAAGAAAAGTATGTGGCCTGCAGCCTTTTGAGATATGTCTATGGTTTCATTAATACTCAGGAACACAGGAAAATACAAATACATCTTTATTACTAATTTTCAATTCACACTGAAACAGAACGAAAACACTGCAGTCTCTCGACTAGGAGATGTATGTGGTTTTGTTAGACACCCAGGAACTCTGGTAAATACAAGAACATCTATATTACTAATTTCGATGTGCACAGAAATTGAAAGAAAACTATGTACCCTCTGGCATGTGAGAGAGGTGTATGGTTTTTTAAATACCCTGGGACTTGGAGAAAAATATGAAAACATCTACATTGCTTATTTCATCTACGTGCAGAAATTGAAAGAAAACTATTCAGCTTCTGCCCATGTGAGAAGTGTCTATGGTTCTGTTAAATACCCAGGAACTCTGCTAGCTAATTGAAGCTAGAAATTGCTGTTAATTAGATCAATGAAACTAATCAGTGTATCAAAATTACTCAATAGGGAAATTTTGAACGATCCATGAAATACAGCAAATATTTATATTCTGTTGTAAGCTGATTATAAATAATGAATGTTTAAAAAATTCTATGGACATTTAAATGTTATTTTTTGCTGTAATCTGCTCTCTGCTTCATGTTTAATGTAATATTCATTTTTGCCGTTGCTTATTGCTCTGAAATGTTTGCAGGCCATCCATTTCTTGAATTGGCTACAGCAGGAACCACAAAGCATGGTTTGGTTGCCTGTTCTTCATAGATTATCTGCAGCAGAAAATGCTAAACACCAAGCGAAATGCAATATTTGCAAAGAATATCCTATTGTAGGATTCAGGTGAATATGTGATCTTGCTTCATTTAGTTTCAAAAAATTGTTCTGGTTGTGTGTAAATAGTATTTGAATTAACAACAACAAAATCTCTCAAAACCATTATTATTTTAATTCCTAGGTACCGTTGCTTGAAGTGTTTCAACTTTGATATGTGTCAGAATTGTTTCTTTTCTGGGCGCAAGGCTAAAAATCATAAACTCACGCATCCTATGCAAGAATATTGCACCGCTGTAAGTTTGTTTTCTCTATGTCGTAGTTGAACCTGAAAATCATTCTATAATGGACATTTTATTTTCAAAGAGAAATTTCTTACCCCTATTATCTTTACAGACAACATCTGGAGAAGATGTTCGAGACTTCACTAGAGCACTGCGCAACAAATTTAAGTCAAAGCGTTATTTCAAGAAACATCCAAGGGTGGGCTACCTCCCTGTGCAGACAGTGCTTGAGGGAGATGCTCTGGAGTCACCCGCACCCTCTCCCCAGCACTCAACTCTCAGCCAGGACATGCACTCGCGCCTAGAAATGTACGCATCGCGGCTTGCAGAGGTGGAATTGCGCACACGGAGCAGTTCCACCCCTGACTCGTATGTATCATCGCCACCCACGCCGACAGCCAGCACGCAAAGCTAGTATAAGCACTTCTACACATGTGTAGCTGTCTGTCTGTAGCTTGGGTGTCATGTGTGCTTTGATCTCAGTGTGAGCATGTGCATTGTGTAATCAAAAAGATTTCTGGGTTGTATTTCCAACTTCTTGAAAGTTCAGAACTCTTTCAATTCAAGGAAAAGGATAAGCCAAATGTAACAAATTCGAAGAATAAAATTCAAAAAGAAAAAATGTATTTACATCAGAGCATAACCAAATTTGTACATTGTATTTCTAACAGAATACTTCTGCCTTATCAAATGTACTTCAGCAAAAATTTAAACTTTAAATTGCTTTCTGTGATTGTTACACTTGGCATCTCATAAATACTTTACAACTTCATATATGTTTCTTGTATATATGCTACAAAATAATTCATTCTGTCTATGCAGATGCTTACACTTGCATGATTATTTTTTATAATAGATAACATATTGTTAACTTCTTGACTAGGATTTTAGTATCTGTTCTAGATTTGTGTATTGATCTTTCTAGTTATAGAAATGTTTTCTTCTGCTATTCAGTGTTCTCCAGCTAAAGTTATTTTCAAACTCTATTAGGCACAAATGAGTGTCTACATAATTGTAGCTCGATATTAAGTCAGTGTTGATATGAATAACAACCAATAATGATCGTGTGAAATCAGTATTAAAGGTAAAATGTATCCTTATACATTAAAGACAATCTATTTTTCCTTAAATAGAATTTTTTTTACTGCAATCAAAAAAAGAACCATTGAATAAGGATATGATATAAGAAATACAAATAAATAAACACATACGAATAAAAATGTTAATATAATGATTAACAAATAAATCTTTAATTTTAATTGGATAATTAATTTTCTATGTTCTTATTGTGTAAACAAACATAGTTTCATCATCTAACGCCTCATTTCTATTATCTAAAAATAAATTATTGGTAAAAAATTCTTTATTTTTTCTGTGAAGTAATTCATAAACTAAGTTTTCAAAACAATATTTTGATCTGATGTAATGAATTAGTTTAATTTTCAATACGTTTCAACTGCAGAAAGTGTATTTGTTCTCTTTTAATGCTAAGGAACTTTTTTTAAAAGTAATTAATTGTCTTTTTTCATAGAGAAATAATTTATTAAAACTTCTGAAAATATTTTATTGCATGTTTTAGCTAGTTTATCTTTTATTTTTGAGTAAAATAAAAATATAACCTTACGCAATATAATTTTTTTTCGATTTGGACATGATTTCTCGATTGTTTAGAAATATTTTTAGTCCATTATTTATTTTGGTATGTTAAATAAGGATATGGTAGGTACAGAACAAGTAAAATGACTCTTTTACCACTTAATAATTCCTGTAAAATATAAAAATGTTCTTATTGCTCTGAAATTGAAAATTCGTCAGTTCTCAGTGAAGCATGTTTTATATCACGGTGAACCACAGGTTGACCACAGCAAAATCTTTGAAACCGTTTGAGATATCAGGATGCAACTTGTGCCAAGTTGTTGTAAATGATGGGAGGGAAATCACATATTTTGTTTTCTTGTTTGTAACATTAATGTCAAAGAACCTAATTTTGATTTTTAAACAGAAGTACATTTTAATGAATCAAAGCAATTTGCTTCTAATGCATGTAGGTGAGTCCAAGTAATGTGAATTTAATTGGTTTCCTTTGATCTCAATTGATTCACCAACAAATGCATTTCATTGTGTAATAAGAAAACACATTTTATTCTCTCTTACTTGAGTTGTAAACAAATAATTAGTGGATTTTGCTTTAAGCCAATACAATTGCGTGTGAGTAAGGAGATTAATGCAAGAAAGTAATATGAATAAGTAAAGTTATTTATATTACATTACAGCAATATTGAAATGAACTTCTAAAGTTTTTTCTACAATTTCTTTCCAAATATTAACTATAATTATATCATTGTAATCCTCTTTTTGAGAACTGTAGAGTGGAAGTGGAAAAATCTGTGTCCATTTAGAACATTGCTACTTGCTTCAAATATTATTTTGAAGGTATTCTCTGTGGCCACCTCAGGTGATCCATCCTAAATATTAATTGTTGTTATTATATGTCTATCTTGGACAACGAAGGTTTTCAAACCATTTCAGAAGGTTAGAAAAGTACATTCTGAAATATTCAGCAACACAACAAATAAATCAGATATCCATTTCTTAACCCATACCTCATAAAGTGAAATCAATGCTTGCAACACTGAATAGCATTAAAAACATTGTTGATAAACATCTTAAAGAAGAAAACAAATTGCTACTTATCATTGCTGTGTATCAACTTTGTTGTGGACCTTGTCCTTGAGTGTGTACTTCTGAGTATTTACTGCTGTTCTATTATGTTAAGCTAAATGATCTTCACTTGTAAATGTCCTTTCACTTTACATATATTAGTATTGGAGCATGTTTGTGTACATATGTTTTCGAGAAGTGCTTGGACAAAATGTGCAGAAGTATTAATATGCTTTCAATGTTAGGTATCATTATAGTATGGGTTTTATAAGAAAGCTCAGTATGTAAATGTTTTTAGTTGTTATTTATGTATGTGTTCTTAGTTTGGAGTATCATTGGTTTTCCAATCATTGTAATATAGTTAAAAGGTTAAATATTGTTAAGGGTTATAATGCATTCTTTATATTTCTCAGCAGTTAAAAAGTTGAATGAAGATTGTTACTTTACACTTTATGCTTTCTTTATTGACATAAGGAATCATGCAACTTGCATTATTTCCTTACAAGTTTAATGTTAATTTTGATTCAAAAAATAAACTGTTTTTATAAGAAAGATGGTGAGAGTATCTAACAATTTTAGTTTTAGTGAAATATTGTTCTGTTTTCTGTCAAAGGGATGAAGAGCATCAGCTAATTGCTCAGTATTGCCAGTCCTTGAACGGAGCCCCTCCGGCAGACGCTGCAGGAGGGTCTGTGCCAAGGTCTCCAGTGCAGATCATGGTGGCTATTGATGCTGAACAACGGGAGGAACTTGAAGCCATGATCAGGTTACTTTTGATATTTTGTTTTCTTCTTTCTCCTCTTTCTTTCTTTCTTTACTCTCTCACTCTCTGATTTTTCCTTTAGCTCATTCATTACTCGATTCAACTATTCTTTTATTACAATACAAGATAAGAATGTTTGAATTCTTGAAATCATATGCATATTTTCATATTATATGCACATCATAATTATTTATATGTCTTGAAATAGGGAACTGGAAGAAGAGAATGCTTCCCTCCAAGCAGAATATGACCGACTGCGAGCTAAACAGACACCAGGCTCTACGCCTGAAGACTCGGCAGGTGCAGTTCCCACTGGCAGGGGACCTGGTGCAGATGTTGACATGTTGGCTGAAGCTCGGCTACTTCGCCAACATAAAGGTCGTTTGGAAGCACGAATGCAGATTCTAGAAGATCACAATCGACAATTGGAGGCACAACTACAACGTCTCCGACAACTGTTGGATGAGGTAATTGAACACTTTACTTCTCATAAAATTAGTCACTACCTCCAATTTCTCATCCATATCCTTTTAAAATTATCATTTCTTTCATTAAAAATCATCTTATAAAAGTGCTTCACAGTGATGTAAGTTTCCTTTACAATCTACAATTTCAGGCGAGATTGTAAGTAGATTGTATAATAATAATATTAATTGAGTCACACATACAATTTCAATCATGTATGATTAGTCAAATAAGATATAAGCAAATGCACTCCCCCTGCATATATCTTCCAGTTCCAGAATCCCTAAACTCTCTTTTACTGCGCTTTGTCTCTTATCACCACTAAAAATTTACAAGTCAATTAAATTTTCCTGAGTGATACAGTCACCCATTAATAATTAGAAAAGAACTGACATTTTTGAAATGAAAAATGTCCTCCATGGAAACAAAACAGAAAAGGAAGAACTTCTTTGTTAATTTTTCCAAAATAATTGTGTACTTGCTAATGATGAATTCATTTTCAATGCTCTTATATTTTCCAGCCGGGTTCTGGATCCCCATCAAAGACTGGGACACTGCAGACTCGTTCAGTCACTGCTTCTCAACTGGCTACTGATTCTCCAGCTAAATTGAATGGCCACTACCATGATGCTGGCGGTAAGAAAATTTTTAGAAACTAAATTTATGCTTTTCTTTTTTTGCTGTATCTCAGTCCCTAACATGGAGTCTCAGGGGTCATACACCTTGCTGCATCCTGATCTCCGACACATGTGAGATTTTTTAATCAATGGGGGATGAAATAAGAGAGGATGGAGTCTCAGATGCTCAGTCCTAAGGTTGGGAAAGTAAGAATTTCATGTAGTCCATGGGCCATTTCCATCACTTGTTCAGTGTTGTACCTATGATCTTTCAGAAACCGATACTCTCAATAGTGATAGTACCACAATTATCATGCAGGGTCTGTTATTGCGGGAATAGGTTATAAAATAATTGTATAAAATTCTTTAGGGCAAGAGAGAAGTGAACGAAGTGAGTCAGGATACTAAACATATTATAATCATTAAATTAAAAGTAGATTTTGAATAATTTCTGTCTTGGGAATTTGTTACCATGCCCTGTAACATATTTTATAAAATATAAACCTATTATAACACCTTCAGTATTTCTCATTATTAATACAATTGATCATGCTATGTTATATTTAAATCACTGAAGTGACAGATTCATATATTTTGTGTATATTATGATTTTATATTCCTTTTGAACCCACACTTATGTCTTTAAACATAACTGATAATTTCCAATTAATTTTCAGACATATTAATATTCTAAAATAACAAAGTTATTGAGGTATTAATTTTTGTATTTATGTGTAATTATTCTGGAAAATAATGTGCAGTCAAAATGGCAGCTTTTACTTAAACTTTTTAGAATATATATTTGAATATTGACTCACAAGCCAAGCAATTGAATGATTGGACACTTGAGTTAACAGCAGTATTTATTTATTTATTACACAAGTTGTTTTGTTTCTCATATTTTTTTCTACCTGTTCTAATTTATGTAGTTGGCTGGGCTACAGAGCCTTAAGGCGACTCCATACATTTGACATTTGCCAAATGGCTAACTATTGCTCGCTCAATACTAAGCAGTTGATGTTCAGCTGCAAATGTTTGCTTACTTTGGTATTTCCAAAAGACCAACACACGGTGGGTAGGATGAGCACTGAACATTCGTCAACGCTCGGCAAATAGCAAGTAACCCATCCACACTTCAGGGGATTTGGCAAGCGGTTGTTTGCAACTCACCAAAAACCAAATGTGTGGAGCTGCCTTTACAGACTCTGACCTGATTTAAGTTTAATTTTTAAAATTAAGGTCCGAATGAAATAAGAAAGTACTTGATAGTTGGATGTGAAGGAAGATACCATTTCCACATACTGTGTACTCTACTTTGCAATGACAAATAATAAGTAGGAAGTTACAATACAAATATAATTAGTGCACACAGTAATTACAAATTTCATTCATGCAATGCATATTATCACAATAACCTCAATCTTGATATTTGTAATCATAATCAGCTAATTAAAAATCACTGAGGAATGAGCGTGCAATTAATTTGTTCCGAAATTTGAAGTGACTACTCTGTGCAAAGCCAAAAGCTTCCGAATCTTTGTTGTTTCATTTACAATAGTACCATGTGACAAAAACTGTCAACCATGTTCTTATATAATTCATAATATAAGGCATTTTCATGAAATCATATTTCAAATGACTTTAAAAAAGATACTAAGTAAATTATAAAAGGCACCTATTAAAATTTATTTATGGAGAGTGACCGCTCCTCCTGTTCCCACTGACTACACTACTAATAACAAAGTCATAGGCTACAAGATTGAATTCATATCTTAAAATCAAAAATATTTAACTACTGTTTAAAAAACTTGAAATGTTATATCTCAAATATTTTCAGATCATTCCTTCTTTTATTCACCTTTATATTCAAGACACACCTTTATCACCATACTGTGGAATGCGTTAAATTTGTCAATTGAAATCTCATTATGAGATAAAAATATGCAGTAACTCAAATTTTTTTTTTTTCCCCCTTCAGATTCACAATTTTGAGCTTACACTGGTTAATTGACATTTGAAAAAATGGGGAATATTTTTTAGAACAAAATGTAAATTTACTTTTTGCTTAATAGGGTTGAATGATAGAAAACTGTTGACCATTACCCATATAATTCAAGAACGCTTTACTTTTAGGTTCTTGTTGGCACTTTTTAGGCACTTGCATTTTGTTTTATGGCATTATGGCATTATGGTTTTGTAATGGCTTCAACTTTTTAGAGTTTTGTTTTCATTCAAAGTTCTGTGTTCCACTTTTATTGCTCCTTTTTTGTTGTTGCTTGGCTTGGCATTATTTTGGGCTGTGTATAAAAATTTTCAAAAAGTTTGTACCTTTATGGATGCCTTTGTTTTAGTGATAAGTTTCCTATTATAAACTCTTTATCTCTTTACATCACCTGAAGTGCTTCTTCATGAATTTCCAATTTTATATTTTGGTGCAAGTTTGCTACATCAGAATTTTCTGCGGTGGATGTCTGTGTACATACACATTGAATTGACATTATTGTTAATGTCACATTCTGTTGCCACTGTGATTGTAAGGATTAAATACATTAATTTGAGAGTCATAAATGTATTTTATTTACAGATATTCATAGTTTGAATAATTTTCAAGCTGTAGGTGTGGACAAAGAAATATTTTTATTCATTTTAATACCAAGAAAAGTTGTAAAAAAAGACAACTATTACTTGTAAAACCTGTTGTATCTTTAATAATCACTATATTCCTTTTTCATTAGTATTCTTGTTATTGTATTTCTTAATATTTCTTATCTTTAAATAATTAGTATTTATATTTTGATTTCTTAATTACCACTTACATTTCAAAGTAGTGAAATATTCTGCAAAGAAGAAATTCCTTTTTTCTGGTGTTGCATGTTTAAACCATCTGGATTGTTTATGCTTAGTTTCGGGGTGTTTGGTGCATGCATGGAGTGTGGGTTCCGGTTTCAGGCGGGCGCTGGGTGGATGGTCCTGTAGGTGCTAGAAGCAGCCTTGAGCGTACTTCCGATGGCCGCCCTCCGCCTCCTCCTGCTCTTGTCTCTGCCAGCAATAGTGCTAGTGGGCAGGCAGCAGCTGGCTCCAGCCAGGCTTCTGCCCAGCAAAACATTGGCAACTTAATGCACATGGCAGGTGGGTGAAGGAATGATATTACTTTAGTTTTGTTTGCTGTTTTGCATCAGATATTTAATGTCCCAAAATATTATCTATAAAAGTTTCCTCTTTAATTTTTCTTACACCTTGAAAGAACTGCATTTAGTAACTTTATGTGAAATAATTATACAAGTAAAAATAATGTAATTTCTGTATTAACACAGAAATATAAACTAAAGTGAGAGGGATTAAAATAATGATTTCTTTCTGACTTTCCTTTCTATTTTATTACCTTCCTTCTTTCTTTCTTTCTTTGTTTTTCCTTCCTTTTTTATTCCCTTCTCTCTTTCCTTTTCTTTTTTCTTTCCTTCCAGCATTGTGGATTAAATTTATGTAAACTAAATTACTAAAACAAATACATTAAAATAATTGTTTAGTTCATTGCCTCAAGTATTTTGGTGTGGTGCTGCATTATGAAGTGGCTTTGAAGCATTATGGCTTCGTTGTTTCTTGAGTATTAGATGTAAATCAATGTAAATGAACCGAAAATCCCATTTACAATGAAGGACATTTTTTCATGATTTTTACTTCCATCACTTTTTATTTAATGCCTTTGTTTTTGGAGTATCAGTGCATGTTTTGCCTGGAATTTTGCATTGTGTGTGCATGTACCTTATTTTTTTGATTCACCAATTAGAGTATGTCCAAAAAATCCTTTTAACTTTTATTTTAAAATAACATGAAGAATGAAACAAGACTCATAAAAAAATCTAAAAAGCATGCAGAAAAATGTTCTGGATTTATTTCATTTTCCTCCTATTTTTTAGCTCTTAGTTTCTTTTTAATAGTGCTTAGTATTTGGTTAATTCTAATTTAATGAGAATAATTGTTGCTTGAAATTCAATCCTCTGTTAACTTGTATTTTATGGTATGTTTGAACGTTTTGAAACCTTTTTATCACTGATATATTGATTTTCACTGTTGCAGCAGCTGGCAGGATTTAGGTTAGTTGTTTTACATTTTTAAATACAGTGATTCCTCTTCTCTTTTGTATTGCTTTCTTATCAATCACTACAAGACAGTGTTGCAAATATTTGACATGAAGCATACATTTTTATAAAATGCTATAAATAGACACGAATTATAATTTTATTTATTTTTTGTTATTTTCTATTCTGTTCTATTCTTTCAGTAATTAATTGGGAGAGTTATAAGTTTTTGTTTTCAAAGGAGAAATTCATTTTTTCTTTTCCTTTTTAGCACTCATAGATAAAGTAGTACACAGTCCTTATTACATTTTTTGTCCTTGCAAGTGCTAGTAATATTTTGTTCACTTACTTCAGTATTTCATAATTATTATTTGTCTTTCAAGTTAAGAATTGCATTGTATTATATTACATTAAAGTTAATGAGTGCAATTATATATAAACAAACAATATATACTCACACATGTACATATCAAATATATCTATAAACACACACATATGTATTGGTACCATATGACTGCAATGATTATTTTGTGATTGAAATTTTTCCAATTGCCATTTACATTTTAGATACAAGTCAGTTTAATCATGATTAGTTTATACTTTGTTAAAATTATTATTCTTGAATTCATTATTCTTCTTTATTGTGTCTTCCAGGGGATCTTGGAAGAGCAGTTGGTGAGCTAGTAACTGTCATGACTGATGAAGAGCAAGCATCTGCTAGTGATGAACAGTGAATGAAGAAGTGATAATCTTCAGTCTTCAATCAAATCTTGCATCACAAGCATAAACATAGCACAATGAAAATCATATCACACATTTAAATGCAACTTTCAAAAATAATGTATCATTATGTATGAGTTAGGTAAAATAAGTAGGAATCCAAACACATCATAACATTACATATCCGTGAAAAAAAATGTGAGGAAAGGTGTATTAATAATCATTCTTTAGTTATAAAAACAACTCGCATTCATATTGTTATACGTAAACCAGATCAATGTAAATATGTTTATGTACATGATGGATCTATGCTGTGTTGACTGGGATGCATGTCCATTTTCTTGTTCTGTTTCTAGCACTTCAGTGCTGCTCTTTCTGTATTGCACAGTACTGTGTTGTATGATGAGAGATTTATGGACAGTTGTGGATAGCATAATGTTGCAGACTTTTGAAAAGAGTGATATAAAGATTTACTCTAAAAGCACATATCTCTTTGTTTTTCCTTTAATCTTTACATATCTATAAATACTGTGACAATGATAGTACTGACTTTCATATACTGTATACACTCATACAACTATCTAAACTCATGAAACGAACTTATGGTAATTTAGAAAGTATTGTTTTCTTGAGCACAGTGTTACTCAAAATGAGAAATTACTTGTGGCACAACTCTGAGCAAAAATGAAAATATCTCTTATGGTATTAGTGAGTAAGCGATGTACTTCTGAAACTGCACTAAACAGTGTTAACTTGCAACACTGACTTTTTGGAGATGAATGTGTATTTGGACAAATATGGTACTTTTTATTATTTTCCTATACTGATTTTGGCGTCTCTTTTCCTCAAAAGCTGAGGCAAATGGTCTGCCAATGGAATTAATGTTTTTCTGGTCACTGCTGTAGTTTCATCTCTTCCTTGCTGTACATATAAACTATGCTAAAAGTGTGATCAAGGACCATGTTTTGTCCTCAGTGTTAAGAGAGAGCCTGTGGTTTATTCAGCATATTATTTAGGGCATTTCTCTACTGTTTTCTGTCATGCAAGTGGGAAAAGTCTTAGTGTTTTGCTCATGCATACTAAACCAAAAGAGTTGATTAAACAAGTTGCAACTTATGATATTCAAAAAACATTGCATTTTGATCTATTATTCAAAGTTGTAACTGTGTGGATTTTGATGAAAAGATTTCTGTTAAGTCATTAAGCATTTTTCTACCACTTGTTTGTGGAAAACAGTTAATACTAGAGAGGGTTCTTGGAGAGGGTACTCTCCTGTCCTTAACGCCCATATTGCATCCACAGTGTTTTGTATTAATTGACTGCAGCCCGTGTTACTGTATCCATAGTTTTCTAATGTTGAATGCATAAATATGTCTAAATTACTAGATACCTCAAATTCCTAACACACAATTAGGATCATCAATGATTTATTCAATAAAAATTTGTAAACATTCTTCTACTCCTGAACTTCAGAAAGTCTGTAAAGCTGTAGAGGAAATAAAATGTTATGGTAGGGATATAGTTGAAATTTGATAATTGGGTAGGTTGCTCATAAAAATGTCAATTCTTTTCTTTTTTCTCTCTCTCTCTTTCTCTTTTGCAATATAATTTTCAAAAGTTGTATGTCAGATGCTGTGGAAACCACACTAGATACATTTTGTGATCTATTTAAAGGAAAGTAGCAGTGTATCATCTCATACTGTCATATAGCATAAAATTACATCCCAAATTATTAGCAATAGAGATATATCAGTAGAAAAGTTCTCCCAAATGACTACTTGTCAATTTGATGTTTGAAAGTAGTGAATGCTTGTTTGAAATTGGGAGATGGAAATTTGTGGATGAAGTTTATCCTGTGGATGTTGTATGAACACTAAGGATGCATTGTCTGCACTTGTGATGAAAGTATAAGATTCTCGTCTGTACTTTCTCCATGTTATGCAGCAGCATCTCATATCAGCACTTTAATCTTATGTTTGATACTGACATTTCTTATTCAGGTGGTGAAAATTATTTTTTTAAATATTATTACACATCACATAGATGTATTCAGTTTTTTATTGTTAACCTCAATGCTGAATCGTTTTGAGTACTTGTATTATTGTTGATAGAATGACACATGTTAAGTGTGTTATTTTCGTATGGTCTTTGAGAATTTTGCATATTATTGCATAATGTAAAAATTTTATTTATCAGCAAACAAACTTCATTTTAATGTTTGTGTAGGAAAATGTTAAGACAGTGTTTGACAAATCAATTATGTCAAATTCCTATGTAAATCACTAACATCAACTCTTCTTGAAGTGTGAACTCGAAAACAGTTCATCATTTCAGAGTACTTGAAGGAAGCTGAATGACTAGAATACAAACCAGTCTTTTATATGTTGTGTTTTTTTATTCATTGTCTGTGCCCTACCTTAAAAATTGAATAAACCCTTCTGTTGAATGAAAATGAATTACCTTAAACATAAAATCAGGTAATGCACATCAGTTCACTGCAACATGAAATGCATTTGGAAAACTATAACATTTTTCAAATAATTTTAACATAGAACTGTGAAGACAAAATTTCATTTTTGATGTATGATTTCAAAGCAACAAAGTGTTATTAGAATGAATTATTTTTGTTTCATTTACTTTTACTTGGAACAGAATACCAAAAATTTAAAGAAATGAGTAGATTGCAGTAATTCCTTCTATGATATTTAATTAATAAATAAACAATATTTTTGTATCCATTTTATCTCCATATCAGTGGATATACATTTGATTAATGTGAAATATTTCTATAAAAAACATTCAAAAGTTTGCATTATGAAATTTTGCATCTGCTGAAATTCCCCAAAAAGTGCGCTCCTCAGGCTGCAGCCTACAGGTGCATTTACACTGTGCAAGGGAGGAAAGCAGCGATTCTGAACAAAGGCTCGTTCATTCGGCAGATGATCATGGGGTGGATGATACCACCCCTTTACACTGAGCAAGCTCGCACTCCGAACATTTCTGTTGACCATGTTCACTCGCTGAGACAGCTCTTCCAAGTAAGGCTATTGTGTATCTGTTGTGCCATTGCAGTACAAATTAGCGACTGAATTTACTTTTCACAGTAAACAGAATAGAAGATAAGCAACAAAATTTGGAGCTAATTATTTTTGCGTGTTTAAAAAAAAACACCCACACACTTGACCAATAAATCAAATTCTATTTCTGAAAACTGGTTCATGAATTGAAAAATGTAAAATTCTTTCATTAAGATTATTGAATTTAATGATTTTAAATAGTAGTTCTTACAAGAACGGAAAGAACTACAGATTTCTTATGTGTCCCATATTTCTCAGTCTGCAGAAAGGTCACAATTTCTCCAAAAAATGTAAATTAACAATTAACAAAACATGTTAATTTACGTAAAAACTCTGTGCTATTCTAGAACATCACTAGTTCATTAATTTATTGTTTATTTATTTAAATAGCTAATTTACTACAACAAACTTTTTCTGAGGCAAAAATCTCTTCAATAATGTAGTTTTGAAATTATTTTGCATTTTTCGAAAAAAACGAGCCATACCCGAAAATGGGTCTAGCAGCATATTTCTTACCATACCTTATTACATATATGAAAAAAATTTAAAGGAAAAAATTGAAACGCTTTTTGAGAAAACGTTTTTTTAATTTTTTTTTTATTTTGTTTTTTGGAAATTTCAAGCGCAAATGAAAAAGTATTAACTTGTACAAAAATGAACATGACCTTTTTTAAAGACCTATATTTGTACAAAAGACTTTGGCTTAGCCAAAACCCTCTTATCTTGAATTTTGTAGTTTTACACTTTCGAAAACCTCTATCTTGAATTTTTGTAATTTGTCCACAGACGGACGGTTTGCCGTCAATTGAATTTTCGATATCAAGAATCAACAATACAGGGATTCTGGCTACACCACGTGTTAGGTTTTCAGTGAAGTTCGTGGAATCCTCAATTATTTCCTGCGGCAACACAGAATTATCACAAGTAATTATTCCCTGCCAAGTCTTGAACAAGCCAACCTTCCCTCCGAAGAGCTGGGCCCGTACCCAACAATTCAATCACTTCGGCGATCCCGCGAGGACATGAAGTGAATACTTCTATAATAATAATAAAGTGTATGGTGGTTTCTGTTCTAGCATTACGGGGCCGAGTAAATGAGAAAATGCGGGAAAAAAAAATGTTTTTTCGCGCGACAAAATGAAAGCAGCCGTGAAGACTATTTGGCTTCTCGCAAAAGTTAGTCAAGAGTAGAGAGATTAGAAAACTAATTAGGCGAGAAAGTCTGTACCATTATGTGGCACCACACTAGTTTATTTATTTATATTTATTTTTTAAATAGCGAACTTACTACAACAAACGCACGAAATACCTTCTATTAATTTATTTACACGTTTATTTACGGGAGTGCAACATTGTTTATTTACATCATTGATTACTAGCTTTTTTTAATATCAATACGATGAAAGTGCGTGGAGGAAATCTTAACTCCAAACTAAGAAATTTTAACCACGAATCTCTTCCGATACTCGGCTGGCTTGGACTGCTCACGGGAATGAATGCTGTGTCCGTATGAGAAAGGGAATATCGCGAACGGCCGCTCTCGTTGCCTCCTCCAGACAAAGACTCGCCAGAGCGTTATCTTGACTTTCCGTTAGCGGTTCCCCTCCACGACCCTGCTCCCGTCTTGGCCTAGCGCGAATGACTCAAGCTCCTTTGAGATACAAGAGAAAATTTGCTGGTTTGTCCGACTCTAATGGATAGTATCGTGATGCCGAACTATATTATTCAAATCGGTGGCCATATAGCCACCATCCTCTTTCTGGGCACAATGTGCGCAGCGACGCGCCTCGAAGGGAATCCTAATCACGGGCTCCAAGCTAGGTCGCCATTCATGGAGGCCTGTTGTTCGCAGGGTGCGCCATGTTGCGCTCCCGCCTCCGAGGCTTCATCCGTAAGAGCCCGCTGCCTATCACTCGAAGCAGCACGACGGGGTCGTGAAATGCAGACCCCGATCTCCTTCCCGCCTTCGCCCGTCCCTCGCGGCAGTACCTCAAGTTGCCCCGAGATGCATTACCGGGGGCAGTGACGTAACGTTGCAATGCGGGCGGGCCCACGTAAAAGAGGGGATATTTTGATTTTTTAAGGTACTAACTCTATTTTTATAAAGGGGACCGGATAAAAGTTTTGCGGCTGGGCCCGCACTCAGTTCTGCAACATGAGGTGCAGCCGAAAGGGATGGGCGAAAGGCGGGTGTCCGGTGCCTTAAAGCGACAGCATCTGGCGAAGAGAAGGAAATCCCTAACAGAAAAAACGTCTTGGGGACCCCACGTCACGGGAGAAGGATATCGGGGGTCTGCACCCCACGAGCCCGTCGTGCTGCTTCGAGTGGTAGGCAGCGGACCCTACGAACGAAGCCTCGGACGCGGGAGCGCATTGTCGCAGCAAGAATGGCCACCTAGCTTGGTTACGCTACTGACCGGAGGCCACCGCTAGCAGGTGAGAGAATAGACTTGTGCGGCCACGCAACAGCAAACTCATTACAGGGGAATTTTACGGCCATACGGTTGCGATCCTATTGCATGGAGGCTTCTCGGTACTTACTGGTGTAAGTTTACAAGGCTCAACTACTCCACCGACACTTTGGGCGACTTTTGACCTCTCCATCGAACCCCGTGTTAGAGGAAGTAATTTACGTCGTACAGGAATGAGATTTTCCACTTTTTCGTTACTTCGGCACGGCAATAAGATTTTTCTGTCGAAAATTCGTGTTTTTTCGCGGTTTAGTTCATTTTCTAACCACCTGTACCCCCTTAACCCATGGCTGCAAGGCCGAGACGCTGCTGGTAGGCTCTTGCCCGTTCGCGAGCTGTCGCGCCAAGTACAGACAGATAGACAATACTTTTTCTTGTATATTGCCCACGCAGTATGAAAAAAAGTAAAACCGGGCCCATCTTAAAGGCCCAGCTAGTTGGTCCAATTCATCGAGAGGCCCATCCCACTGGTATAGGAAACCCGTGACAAGCGGTCACAGCCTGATGCGGGCTAAAGAGCCAGAGAAGGTGTGAATTGAAGTGGCCACAAGAGCCGCCACTCATTTGGATCCCGTAAGGTCTTAAAAAACGTTCGATGTTTCACTTACTAGCCCCGACATAGGTGGCTCAGGGTGTCAATTGATGTCGCTGCAGTGTCTACGACCTGGGTGACCTAGGGTTCGAATCATGTACATTAATTAAAACTAAGTTTAATAAAAATCTGTTTTCAAATATTACTTACATATTTTAATGCGTAGTGTCCGTGTCAGGTATATTCACCTCCCGCTCATGTAGTTGTGACTTTGATTTCAAGTGTTGCACAAACATTATTGTTTGGACACGTTTTATACAAATAACATTATATTTCGAAAACTTCCCTATCTTGGTATATATTGCAATAATTAAAGATCTTCTACACACATACGTATTCACAAGAACTTCTAATCTAGCTCCTGTGGCAGACTTCAACGAGACACCTTCCATCCAGAACGGCCAACTTTACACAAAGAACTCATCAAATGTACGTTTTAAACCAAAGATTTAATAACAAATGAAAACATATTCTCTAAATATTATAAACAATACATTGAATACTGGCTAATTGCCTGAGCTTATTTACTTTCAATAACACGCGAAATTCATCAAATTAAGTTTCAGCTAGAGTTAGACGAAAACAGAATATTGGTATTCCCCTTGGACTTCCTCGGTCGCCGAGCAGCTCTCACAGCGCTCGGCCACAACACCCCCAACCATTTGGTTGGGTTACCAAAGGCTATATGTTTCCCGTGTTAAAGCGAAGGACCAAAGAGTAAATGCAGAAAGGAAGTAAACCCAGTAATATGGCTAAGAGCCAAGAGCGTTGTGGTGCAATACCTGGGAGTCACCAGACGCTGGAGTGAGGGACGCTCTTTGGTTTCAAAACACACACACACACACACACACACACACACACACACACACACATATGCAAATCTTAAATATTGAATATAATTAAAAGGAAAGTGTATATACCTAAGATATAAGATATTTTTCGATTATTTGGAGGTTGTGCAACCTAAGAAGGAGCCGCCACTGTTCTGTAGTTAAAATCGGTGGCACAACTAGAATTTTTCTCTCTGGAGGAGGCGGACTAAAGATTGTGTTAGTTGATTACTTCTTATAGAGAAAATTGCATTTACGATGAAATCAAAATTAATTTTTACTTTTTGATTTATGGTAATGTATATGGTATTTTATGGTAATGTATATGGAATGCACCCTAGCGGTCCACTAGAGGACTGACTTTGTGTGCCCGCGACGTGTAATTGGAGAATGATCTGTGAGGCGAATAGATGTGGTGAGGTGTAGAGACGTGGTGTGGGAAAGCCGTTAAGAAGAATAACCAATTATATATGATTATACCAGACCCCAACATCATTTAATTGAGTTCGTGAACGACAATCATTACTATGTTATATCCTACTGCTAAAATTAAGAAGTAAAAAACAAAATCTTACTGGTTTGAATCGTGTAATTGTTTCATTAATATCATCCTAAATAAAATATTTAAATTATTTGTTATTGACGCAGGCAATAGTGATCAAACTATTTTATTGAAATTTCTTGGTACTTTCATTAGGTACTTTCTCTGCATTAAAGGGCATTTTCATGAATACAATATTCTAATAATACAATGTTGGTTTGAGACATCTAGAAGTTGATGTTCCTAAGTAATTAAAGTAACTAAATAATAATTGGAACTATAGTATGAATATTTCTATTATAGTTAAATGCGAGTCTATTTTTATTGATGTCACTAGATTCTAATATTATTGTAAAACATTATTTTTTTAAGGTAAATAATATCGTCTCCTATATTATTTCAAAAGTATACATGCCTTTTGCGGCTCTCACGGGCAACCATTATTTATAAATAAGGCCCCTAAAGAAAGAGAAGTTCAGGGAAACGTGACAAATCTCCCCTTAGACTTAAACATATGAAGGATTTGTTTAAAAATCTGCATCCTAATATTCACGTCTAATGCAACCCACAACATAGGATCAGCTATATCGTTAAATAGATCCTAAACTAAGCGTTCTAAAAACCTAAGCGGACTTTAAAAAACTAAAATATTGAGGCCAAATGCATCTATGAAACCTTCCTCATACCGTACTCTACAAGATAAGGTATACTTGGACATTTTATTAAATATTTGCCGGTTCGGTGCTTATCGATACTACCAATACCACATATACATGGAGGAATGCAGAAAATATAGTTCTCCAAGTCCAATATTTCAGACCTTGGTTAAGGCCGTCTCGATCTATCGAAACGGTTTTGCCTTAGTACTGGTGGACATGTTAATGACGTCACGCTTTGAAGCCTTAGATTCCTCCATCTTTCGCTTTCTCTATATTACTCGCGCAACTTTTCTTGAACGATGGATTGAAGAAATGTGGATAGAGTGGGGGTATTAGTTACGAAATCGACCACCAGATTTTTTGAAGCAATGCCAATCTCTGGAGAATCAGTCATGCCTTCGCAACATTCTCAAAAATTTGCGTACTTTCTCAGGAGTTCGATATGATCGAGTATGAGTATGATATATCTTTATCTGCTTTGGCTATTTCTTTAAATTTTTGGAGAAAATAACAGATAGAAGTTCTCGTTTTCAAAGGAAAATTGTTTCTATTTCGCGTCAGTGAAGATGTGTACGGAATGTTGTCATCAGTGCTCGCTGCAAGCTTTTGCCCTCAACTGTTTATTGTGCCACAGAGGGGGAAGCAAGGTCATCGTTCAAGAACAGTATTACAGCGTGGTTTGCGCAGACTGACGAGGTTTATTTTCATAATTATTAATTCAAGATTCGCTCTCGCAGCAACAACTAGAAGTACGATTAATAGTTGCTTGATACCGATGAAAATTGTTTTCTATGCGTGTATGCAACCATTCATACGAAGGTTGCCTTTTATGTTTCGGGATTTGGCAACCCTGGTGTTGCAATCTCGTAACTGACAGCTCTGTCGTAAAGTTGGATGTTTTGAGGTTATACGCACTCACAACGTTTTGACATACGAGCACTATTTGTGTTGTTTACAGTAACTTAAAAGATTCATCTTGGCCCAAAAATGGAATTAAATTGTGAACATTTTCGTGCGATTATTGTTTACAACTTTCGACGTGGATTAACTCAGCAACAGTGCATGGATGAACTTAATTCAAGTTTTGGAGATGAAGCTCTATCAAGGACCAGTGTTTATCGATGGTATGGTGAATTCAATCGTGGTCGTAGTTCATTCCAAGACGAATTTCGCGAAGGTCGTCCAAAATCAGTTGTTGTTCCGAAAACCATTGATGCTGTGCGTGAACTGATATTGCAAGATCGCCATGTGACCTATCGTGAGTTTGAGACAACCTTAGGCATTTGTGGGACCAGCATGCATTCAATATTGCATGAACATTTGACTGTCAAAAAAATTTGTTCTCGTTGGATCCCACACAATTTGTCAATCGCTCAAAAAAAGGCTCGTGTCGATTGGTTGAAAGAAATGCTCAAAAAATACGATCGCGGTGCTTCGAAACACGTCTATGACATCGTGACAGGTGATGAATCGTGGATTTACGCGTATGAGCCCGAATGTAAACAGCAGTCGACTGTATGGGGGTTTCAAGATGAGCAAAATCCAAAAAAAGTTGTTCGCGCACGAAGCACTTCCAAACAGATAGTCGCCTGTTTTTTCGAAAAAAACTGGACATGTCGCAACCGTACCACTAGAACAACGCAGAACAGTCAATTCTGAGTGGTACACAACAATTTGTTTGCCAGCTGTCTTCCAAGAAATCAGGAAAGCCAACCGCAGAAGACGGATCACTCTTCACCACGACAATGCGTGCTCTCACACATCGGCTCAAACAACTGCATTTTCGAGCACCCAAAACATCGATTTGATGGGTCATCCGTCGTATAGTCCTGACTTGGCACGGAATGACTTCTTTTTATTCCCGTAAGTAAAAAACAAACTGAGAGGTCAACGTTTTTCGACACCTGAAGAAGCGGTTGCTGCATTTAGAATGCATGTTTTGGAGACACCTCAATCAGAGTGGCAAAAGTGCTTCGACAATTGGTTCAACCGCATGCAAAAGTGTGTAGATCTTCATGGGGAATATTTTGAAAAACAATAAAGTGATTTTCGATGATTAATATTTGTTTTTTGTTCTCTAATCCTGAAATATAAAAGGCAACCCTCGTATAACGGTTGCCGTAGTCTGTACCTGACATGTGTAGTGCTATGTACATAATTGTGAAGGGAACTACGATGGAAAGGGACTACATGCTCCAAAGTTTCAGTTTCACGATACTCATAGGAAAGATGAAAATGAGAGAGTTCTCGCACGGGTACGCTAGTATTGATTGATAGTCTTGATTTAATTGCAATAAAATTGTATTATATTATATATTTTGTATTTTATTGTATACTATTAACATTCTAGACAACTACCACTGTATGTTATCCTAAACTTCCTTTGTAATAGTGAAATAAATAGGAAGTAAACTACAGCAAAATGACGGTACATTCAAAAATACCACACAACATATTCAATCTAATTGGTCAAGAGTATTTTCACTTTTCCCCCTACCACCATCACGTTGTCAAACGTAGTTTTGTCGCCAACTGTTTGAGGGCAGCACTGAGGCAGGGCATTAAGCTGATCTCAAAATTCAATTCGTAGTACGTCTGTTGTGGCACCACATCCTCTAAAAACTGCAAGTTGCAGGAGTGCTGTTCGGTGGTGGTTCTCTTGTGAGACTTTCGTCGCTGAGTTTTTTTTATTATACAATTTTTGAAGTAAAAATGAGATATATTTTGTTGTACTTAGTCGTATTATTGTTCCATTTAACATTGTGTAAAAAGTTTAAAGATGAGGATAAACCTGCTTGGGCCAAAAAGGATATTCGAGATTATAATGAAGCGGATTTAGAGAGATTATTGGAACAATGGGAGGTATGTGTTAATCGTAGTGGAAACCATAGAGTGTAATATACCTATCAATAACATTGCATCATTTTAGGAAGACGATGAACCACTGGAACCAGATGAATTACCTGAACATTTGAGACCACAGCCGAAGGTGGATTTTTCTCAGGTAGCTCCTAAGTTTTTAAACTTTATAGTAAGAATATGAAATGTTGAGTTTAGTCAAACAGAAACATATTTACAGATTGATTCCAGTAATCCAGAAAACCTGTTGAAACTTACAAAGAAGGGTCGTACTGTTATGATGTTTGTAAGTGTAGCTGGCAATCCGTCTAAAGATGAAACTGAAACTGTCACCAAACTTTGGCAGTCAAGTTTATGGAATAATCATATACAAGCTGAAAGGTGACTTTTGTTTAGAAATGATCAATTTGTCTTGATAGAAAACTGTGTGTAACATTAGTTTTGTGTTCCAGGTATTTGGTTGATGATGACAGAGCAATTTTTCTCTTCAAAGATGGAGCGCAGGCTTGGGAAGCCAAAGATTTCTTAGTGGATCAGGAGAACTGCAAAGAATTAACTTTAGAAAGCAAAACATACTTTGGAAAAGGATCTAATAAAGTAAGGAACTAACTTCTACAAAATTATTGTTTTATAACTCAACTTATATAAAATCTAAACTGTTTTTCCTCTTGGAATCAGCTTCAATGAAGCTGTATCTTTTGCCACACCTGGCATTCCTTATCATCCATAATTAGGGTCTTCAGAGGGGACACCCCCCCTAATCCCTCACCTTTTCCTCTCTTTTTCTCGCTAGTTCACCATGCTGGAACCCTACCTTCCAGAAGTTGGCTGATGTAGCAATGGCCCTTCTCAGCTAATTCCTCAGTTATTGCCTAGATGCTGATGTGATCCTTTGATCTTCAGCAGAATGACAGTTAATGATAAATAGGGTAGAGAATGATTGATGAAGCATAGTGGTAAAATGCATGTTGTCTTGGGAAACAGGAGCACTCTGAGAAAACCAGACATAAACCCACTTTGCCCACCATAAATTCAACTGGGAACTACAACTAGGGTAGCTTAACTATATATTTGCTAGGTAAAGAAGTCAAGTTAACGAAAACCTACTGCTGAACATGGTGCTGAAGATGGATTGTGTCTATTGTAGTATAGTGTGTTTCGTTTAGTGCCGTGTGTGTGATATCTTTGATAAAAAATGGTAAAACTGCAGTCTGACAGTCGTATTAGAGCAAGTATCATGAATGATTGTGTTTAAAAATGGCTTAGATTAATATCTTTGTAGGCTAAGTTAAAGAACATTATACAATGTAAGGAAGTCATTTAAACGAGCACTTCATACTGTTCAGGGAAGGAGGACCTCCACAGTGGAGGGACTAGGAGGTAGTTAGGGGGTTTTGCTGGGATTCTAGTGGTCGGGGGTAGTAAGCAATATGTGGTATATATCATAAAGATTATAATAAATAAGCAAGGCATGACAGGTATCTGCTGCACAGGCTGCCTTGGCAGCAAAATATCACACACCTTGCTTATTAGAATTTAGGGTTTCTTTTACTAATCCATCATTGGTAACAAACATTTTGACATGGGTGTATCTTTGCATCCATATTGTTCAATTTTCATTTGATAGGACGATCCAAAAGGAAAATCATTTGTAGTAACTGAAATCTGAAGTGGAATGTCTTAATTGTGAAGAGGGTACTTCTGTAAAAACAATCAAGTAGTAAAGAAAATCAGTGGGATTCCAAAGATAATTGATCGAGCTTATCAACATTAAAAATTTGTGGAGAAACCACTCCCTGCCACTCAATAAGTATCCACTATCAAAATGTGAGGGATCTTTGAACCAAAACTATTGAGGGTCATCGGTTACTTCTTGGTTATCTTTACAAAAATGAGATCAGCACAGATGTTTTTTGATGTTGAACTGAATTTAATTATGATATTTAGAGAAGGGTTTGTAGTTCAATATCTAGTGTAATGTCAAGGGATGAGTGCCTGTATCAGAGTTGATAAAAATCTTGTTACTTTTTAATTATTTATGGATAATGCTGATGGCGATCATTTGTGCAGTTTGCTCTGCGAGTTTTGGTAACAAAAACATAATTGGTGTTGTTCATTTATATCCTAGAACTCTCATTGATGTTTACTATAAACTCACAATTGATATCGAAACATTAAAAGATGATCTTAAACAAGCTGCGGTTGCTTATAATCTCGCAGAATTGGTGTGGTCAAATAATAAACAAGGTGTAATTGTACAGGCACATAATAATGCATTTCCTTCTGTTTGTGGTAATGCGTATTTCAGATGCATTTAGTTCACTGCACTTGTATTAAAGTAAGTCGAATAATAAAGTAAATAAAAAGTAAGTAAATAAGTCTAATAATTGATTTGATTAGTGCTTTTCTACAATAAATTCTATCTCATCTTACTTATTATTAGATCCAGTAATTAACATTGATTCACTTCACCCACTTTTGGAATGTGAGACTAAATCTTAATTGTAAATTTCTGTCCACCCTTGATTTCAATATCAATACTTGTCATTTTATTGCAAATTATTGTAATATTATTGACACGATAAAAGGGTCTTGAGAATTTATTGAAAATTAACCTATATCTTTTTTCTTTTACAGTATTATTAGAGAAATAATTGATATTAATATTCCTAAAAAATAATTTTTGTCATCTAAATCTTTCTTTTGGTTTTCTTCCTCATTTGTGACTTATTCTAAAATTAATTTATATTTATTATGTTTGAAGATGTGTTTATATAATTTTGAATCTTATTTCCCCTATATTTCACTTGTTTTAAATCTATAATTCTTTTGACAGGGCCAACGTGAAAAGGAGGAATCCAATTCAGCCCAGAAACACAAAAGGAAAGAAGATCTTTAAATACTGTACAGTCTTATAACATTTTTTGAACACAGGTTTAACCAGTTGTCTTAGAAATAAACTTAAAATTAAATGAATTTCAATTATTGAAAACAGCTTCATTATTCACTCCATTTCCTTTATGTTGCTATATGGTTGTTAATGGCTGCAGGTACAAAGTCCATAGTATTAATGGCAGTTTTATTATTTAATATAGAGTGAAACCAGCTCAAATGGCCATCTCATTTAAGTGATGGACCTTCATTTTTACATGGACTTGATTTGTTCTTCCATAAGATATAAATATTCTAACTTCTTAAGTTGCCGTCCAATAGAGGACAGCATCCAAGCACATTTCATAGATTGGCCTCGTTTAAGGGGTCATATGTAGTGAGTGTGAACCACAACTGATGGAAGGTGGAAAAGTGTTGGATATGACTGCTGATTCAGTATCTTCCTACATTGGGCTACATTGTCAGGTTATCTCAAACAGGATCAATAAGAATCACTTATCTAAGATAACACATGAATTTCTCTTTCAACACATTCCCTTCGCCCATTCTACAACATACTCATGATCTCTACTGACTATGCTTCCTTACTCTGGAAACATGTTTTTTCTCTTAATTTGTTGGGTCATTTTTGCAATATGTGCTGTAGCCATTCTTGGGTATTGAGTGTGTAATCTCTGGAGTAATCTTCTATAAAGTTTTTGTTGTCTCGTTAAGTCACTGTCAGTCAACAGCTTTTATTCCTTTGGCCAGGGACTCTGTGTCGTTAGTAACCGTGGTTGTCAGAAATTTCCCCAACCAGGTGTGCTTGGTGTCGTAAGTTGCTTAACTTCTGTGACTTCATGGAGCGTAGTTAAGCAATTTCGCTAACGAAATCTGCTTGCCAAAGTCCCATTGATACATGCTCCTTTTTGACAAATGTTTTGTTGGGGAATGCAGGTTCAATTGTATTTCGTCTTTTGAAGTGCAATATTCATAAAGCTATTCTCCAATTGTCATCCAAGTACAAGAACTATTATCCTACTTTAATTTATTCATGTTGAGATTTCAGAAGCTGGTGGAAATATTCAAGTAGACAGGCATAGTCATAATTTTAAAAGTGTGTATTATAAAATAATGTTTACAACATTAGCTGTTTTTCTTTTTTAGTAGTTTCTGTATATGAACAAAGTCTGTATTTTTGTACATTTGATATTCAGAAATAAAACCTATATTTGTTAATCTCATGTTCTTGAACTTTTGTTATTTATCTAACATTTTATATTCCCCTTTCTCCCTAACCTTATCTGAGTAGTGGTGTATTACTTGTGAGGGTGGGGGTGGCATGGTCTCCTTGAACCTAGAATTTATTTTAAAATTACTGTTCCATTTCATGTTATATTAAATACAGTTTATTTTCTTGAACAGGAACAGTAATAATAAGTTAGTAAGATGAGCAACTGAGATAGGAAATACAAAATAGGTATTTGAAAGAATAACTCAAAATATTGTAAAAACTATCAAATTAATTCAAAGAAGGCGGTAATTGTAAAAAGAGCAATTCACAAGGCATGCGCTTTCTAAAGGACCTCTGCTCATCTTTCCAAAAATGTTTCGTATCCCATCCTGTGAAGAAGGAAGGAATAAGCACATGAGGAATGTTTAGAGAGAGAAAATCAAATTGCATTGGAAGCACCATAGGGTATAGAAGAGCAATGTACAGTCCAAGTGCAATTTGGAGAGTTCTGAACCACAATGTTGTAGAGTAGGAGGGACAGGACCTGTTATTTGGGATAGTCAACATGGAGTGTAGGATGCGGGGGCCGGTCTGCAAAAAATAGTAAGATAAGACGTCTTTGAACACTTATAAAACACACATTCCTGTCAGTATGAGACAGGACCATTATCATTTCAGCAGTATTTCAAAGTTTTAAGATATCCATCTGAATTGACAAACTAGTTATTGCTTAAATTTGTTTTCCTTTCATGTTTAATTCTGAAATTGGTAGTTTGACTATTTCTTTAAATCTTAGGCCAAATTTTTCAATAAATGAAGTTTAAATTAGTACAGACATGGATAAACTTTCATGGTCATAGGTTTCCTTAAAGTTATTGAAGTTATATGGTTAATGTACATTCTTTTTCAATACGCAATAATTTTTTTTATGAATCGGATGATTTTAAATGTATCATTCATCGCTGGACTTTTTGAGCAATTTATAAAAAACTGCTGCCAAACCCATCACAAATAGAAGTACAGGCTCTTGGTCTAGGAGTTTCGCTGTAAAAGTCATGCTATTGTCAGGACTGTTTCTCTTAGGGCATGAGAAAAAACCGCGACAAAAATATGGATTATCAAATAGGTTTCAAATCATTTCTAAAAGGTTAATTAGGAAACAAGCTTAATAAAATAACAGCTCTATCTTATCACCGCCACCATCTCTTTGTTCAACATTAATGAGTTTCTCAAAAATCAATTGCGGCATTCTTGCACAAATTTCAATGTAGCTTTGCGGATTACTTGAAAGAAATACATCAATACAATGAGAATAGAAATTGTAGAAAAGTGATTATGCAAAAACTATCTGTCTTTTAAATAAAAATTGCCCCTTTTAAATAGCTAATTTTGTACAAAAGACTTTGCCTGAGGCAAAAATATCTTTAATTTTGTAGTTTTGAAATTTATTTTTACAATTTTCGAAAAACTGAGCAATACCTGAAAATGGTACTAACGCCAGATTTTTAACAGTCTCTTATTATATAAGTGGAGAAAATTTAAAGAAAAAAAATTAGAGAGGTTTTTGCGTGAATTTTAGCGCAAATTACGCGAAAACTACTAACTGTTACAAAAAATTGCACATGACCTTTTTTAAAGAGTTAATTCAGTTCAACAGACTTCGCCCGAAGCAAAAACCGATATCTTCAATTTTATAGTCAATTTTAAATATTTTTTTGCAGTTTTCGAAAAATCGAAGCATTTCTCTTAAATGTCCTTCGCACAATCCAACAACAAAATTTAATTTAAAAAATTGGAGCATTTTTTTTTTTGAAAATGTGCGAGGAGCTTGTAGAGTACACCCAAAATTAACATATTGGTTTCAAATTTCAGTACCCGTGACACCAACCCGAAGGATTGGGGAATATCTATTTTCGAGAAAATCGACTGAACGGTTTATGTGTCAGCGTTGTGCACAGACGGATAGACAGACGTTTGGCCGCCAATCGAATTTTCGGTATGAAGGAATGAATTTTGAAAATAATTCTTCGTCCTTTGTGTTTTTATTGGGACCGAGCTCATCCTAGATGGATTATGAAGGCAGTGATAATCGAGGAAGTGGACAATCCGGATATCTGCAGTACGCCCACCTGGCGTTCTGTAATGTTTAGGAGAGTAAAATGTAATCTTATTTTGGACAGGAGAAGCAAAACACTCATGTTTGCGCAAATAACGAGATTGGGAGTGTTAAATGAAGGCTCCAACAGAGGCAGAACAAGGAACAATAGTGAATATGGCGTGAATAGAATAGTTACTCTGGTTGGCGATAGAGAGCAATGTTGGCAAGCAACTGATTACAGGGGTGGGAAGTAAGAATTCCTTGAGTGGAGAGCGAAGTGGACTCAGATTTGGAAAGTCAGGATACGGTTATTGGCGTTGGATGATATGAGAAGTGCCGCGTACCTACTGTCTGACCATGAGAGGCACGGTGAGTTGAAAACACAAGAGTCTGTGTATTCAAATAAGCTGCAACAAAACAGAAATCTCTACAATTATATCGAAGTTAAGAAAAGGATGATTTTGGCATTCGGTGCAGCTACGTTCAAAATGGTTCAGATGAACCAGAAATCTAGATTCATCTGCTGACTTGGTACGATTTGCTTGACCTGTGTGTGTGGGGAAATGGTGCGTGTGGTTCAGAAAGGTGGAGCTTTTGCGAACGTTGGAAAGAAGAGTGTCAATTTGCGGATCTACTCAAGTCTGTAATACTCGCGTTTGAATGAGGTTCTATGTTGAATGGGTATTATGATGTGAAAGGACACTGCGTGTTCAAAACACCCCTTCGGCTAAAAGATGCGGGTACAAGAGAGCCTCCGCAGTTCTCATTCCTAGAATGATTTTTTCCATACCGCTTTGGAGCTCAGAGAAATGATCATGTCTGCAACACCACAAAGGTAGGGGTAAAAGGGTAAAAATATTCGTTACGATTTCGATGTCACAGATTTCTGATTGCAGTTGATGGAACGTGGCATCGGTGGAGTTTAGAATCTTCAGAGACTGACGGATCTGTGATAATATTTCATAGTTGCTTTGGAGGGCGAGAGAGGTGTTATGTAAGTACTTGTAGATGAGGCCAAACTGGTTTTCGAATTTGGCAACCAGATCCCTTAGCGAACCCTCAAACTTCTGTAGATCGGAGGCGAACCAGTGCAGGAGGTCTCCTACATGAGTGAAGATGGCTCGTGCGCCTTTTGTGGGAGGACACAATGTAAATATCTGTCGTTGCAGGCAGTGGCGGATTTACACATGGGGAGCCCCTCGGCACGACACTCCGTGCTGCCTTTTTCTCTATCCTTTGACATTTTAATAAAGACAATAAAATTTCCAGTAATTCCTGAAGTATTTATACAATTAATAGTAACACCTTTTTGTAATAAAATGAAAAAAAAATACACAAAATAAACTCAAATCTTTGGCGTCTGGCTGATAGGACAGCAAACTAGTCGATGTCATCACACTTTCTTGATTTTAAAATTTCGGAATGTATTGCCAACAAAGCAAACACATTAAATCGATTTTTGGTCATTTTTGATCTGAGATAGTTCTTCACTCGTTTCAAACAAAAAAGATCTTTCTGCGCTGCAATTACTTCTCAGTATGCAGACAATCATTCGGTGTGCAATATAAGCATTGGGATACACCATTCACAAATCATTTTCACGAAGAACCCTCATCGATTCCATTGGAGACAAATTTTCAATATTTTTCTCAGCGCAATGGGCTTGACAGTGTAACATTTCAAATCACAATGTGCCTTCTCAATCCGAGTCGTAGAAGTCTTGCAACAAGTGTGATTTTTCTTGTACATTGCTTGCATTTATATTTCATATCTAAAATTATGAAGCACTTTCCACTGATATTTTTGTATGCTTCGTTTCCTCAAGTTAACTCGCAAATTAAGTTACCTAAAATCACATATAACGTATTGACTTTGAAGTGATCGCGGTTCAATTGTTTTTTAATTAATTAAAAGTTGCACGTTTTGATCACTTGAGTTCAGTCGAAGTTAAGTATAGCTCAACTATTTTTGGGCAAACAAAAATTCAAGTGACTTCTTTGATTATGTATTATTATTATTATTATTATTATTATTATTATTATTATTATTATTATTATTATTATTATTATTTGATTATTATTAACCGAGAAAAGACGCATTGAATTAAAAAATATACATAAGTATACAATAAAATATTTACTGTTTTTTATTTATTTCAATTACGGTAATTTAACATGTTATACGGTTAAATTACCGTAATTTACCGTACAGTGAACCAGGACGAGGTCCGGAAGGTCCTCGCGAACACAGCAAGTTGGATCTGTCGCAGACCACTTGATATCAAAATGCTTTGGTTGTAAAACTGCGTTGGTTATAAAATTGTATTGGCTATAAAATTAGAATTGAGACATGAACAATACGAACCGAAAATAATTAGTTCATTGATTCTTTGAAAGAATATTACCGCACAAAAATGTTTTATATACCTTCAACATTTTGTACAAACATATCCATATTTTAAACCTCCCGCTGAAATCCGCTCCAAAACTTACGATATATTTAATATGGCGGCCTCCAGCAGCAGGACACTTTCGCGCTGCCTTTTGATGTATAATTACATGTAAAAGATAGAATAATTGCCAGTAATATCGGTGTAGTATGTAGAGAGAAGTGATTCTTCAGGACGTATTGGAACAGATAGGAAGATCTGCTTCCTAGTATTCTTCTATATTTATATGTTTGTGTCTTCGATATATTTGTTTTTAAAAATATGTTTCAAATGTGTCTGTGTTTTCTTTAGTTAATAAAAACGGTCATTGTGTGAGTGCGAAGAACTTTTTTTTTTATTATCCAGACAAACTTATTTAGTTTTTAATTTAGTGTTTGGCAAGTGTATATGGAATTTATAGGTTAGAAATGGCTACTGATCAATTTTGTCTTCGTTGGAATAATTTCCAAGTTAACATTACTAGTGCTTTGGAAAGTTTAAAAAATGATGAAGATTTGGTTGATGTGACTTTGACATGTGAAGGTCAAAATGTTAAAGCTCATAAAGTAATTCTGGCAGCTTGTAGTCCATACTTTCGCAATGTGTTCAAAGTAAGCAAGTATTTGTGTGTATTTGAGCGATTCTTCTAAATTGTTTGGCATGTGAAGTGTAAATTTTTTTCTGTATGTTCAAGGAAAATCCCTGTCAGCATCCAGTTGTAATATTAAAAGATGTGAAATACGAAGATGTTACAGCTTTACTAAGTTTCATGTACCATGGGGAAGTGTATATCACCCAAGATAGATTAGCATCTTTTCTGCATACTGCTGAGTTACTGCAAGTGAGGGGTTTGACTGGTGCTGGAAATCCTTTAAAAGATTTTGTAAGTAGCTAACCAGGGCACTGCCTGTAACATTGAAAATGTTATAACATATCTTAATTTGGGGGATATTATTCTCTATAAATGATTTCAGTATTGAACAGTGTTAATTGCCCCATAATTTCCTGAAAACTTCTAAAAATAGTGTCACTTGACTGTGTCTGAACTTTCTGAAAATTATTTATTATTCTGCAAGCCTTACTAAAAAGTGTAAATTGTTTTGGAAAAACATGTCCACATTTTCAGGAATACTTGAAAACTTGTGTTTTGTAATTGATATTAAAAATATGATTTTAGAAATAGAGTTGTGACCAATGTGTATGCAAACTGGCAGAAGTTAGGCTGGTTACTAGTTTCAGGGTCTAGACATTCATCAGACAGAGTTCCTTCAATGCACACTATTCTTGTTATGTGAACTTTGATAAAAATATTACAATAATTTTTATTGAATGAATCATCATTATTTGAGTCAACTCCCACATGTAACACATCACCTAAAGGTTTAAACTAATGGAAGTTTGAGGTGACTTTCATTATTCTTTGTTCTATATGATCTCAATAAGAAACATATTTTTCTATAAAGCAGTGATGTATTTTGCCACCTTTAAAATACGTTGTGTTGTGCAAGAGCATTTAGGAACTCTCCTAAAATAAATAATCAACAGGACTACATTTATTTGTCAGGTACGTTGGGGTAACTGGCTTAACTTTCTGTTCTGTTAAAATTGATTTTTGTTCAATTTTTTTTTTACGTGCACAAAAAGTTCAAAGTATAATTTGCCAAGAACTGTTTACAAAAGTTGTTTGCAATTTAAAAATTCTTTGTTTTTCAATATAAACAGAATAATGTGCTTTTTGTAATTTATATTTCACTGTGTGCAGACCCAGTTATCCTGTTCCCTGGAGTAACTGAAACCACCCCCTGAATATCCTTATAATACTTTGGTAATTTCTATTCGGTATCTAGGCCCATTCTTTGTCTATTCATGATTGTGAGAGAAAAAAGTACAGAAAAGTACTTCACTCCGTGATGTTTCTTTACAGAAAGTTTCAGAAATTAATGAGCCATTCTGGTCCAGGTTTTCCATCCCTAAACTTGGTATATTATGTATAAGTTTATACATAATTTACTTTCACAAAACATTGTAGTACATCAATAACCCTCTCTTGAGAGGTCAGACTCCCACTTACCCATGATTTGAAGACAATTTGCTAATAGGTCCTCAAAAGTAAGTAGACGTTGATGTCTTCTTTCCCCTCCCATACTCATCCCAATTCTAGGAAACAAATCTCACATATCATGTCTCATTCATGTAGTGGCAGAGGAATTCTGCAGTGCGAAGAAATAGCTCGAAGGTTTTAGTTTCTGTTTTTGGCATCTTCAACTGCCTGAGCAAGATCCTCCTGTGAGAATGATCCCTGATCAGCTCCTTTTATTGTGCATTTTAATTTATTTCTTGGCTTTGTTGGAAAATAAGTAAGTAAACCAGTAATAAGCATGCAGGTTTTTTATTTGAAGATAATTTACATTGTGCATTCACTATTATGCAGGTTTTTTCAACCCACAGGGTAAGTGGGCCCTACTGGGACACAGTTTTCTGGAGGGTATGGGCTAGTTACCCCACTCAGCGATGATCTAATGTGATATCTGGGCTATACCCCCAAAACTAGGGTTGAATTTGTTTTCCCAACTGCCAGTTTAAAAACTATTTCTACATTTCTCGAAGTGTTTTGGGTAACAACAGTTCAAGTAAACTGGAAAGTGTTGTTACCAACAGTTACAGGAGGAGATTGATTTGGTAGTTGTAAGTGAACATAATAGTGCAAAATATCATGATGAATGTTTCTCATATGTAAAACAGACAAGAGTGTGACAGGCAGTTGTTTTAGAACATACCACTTATGTGGGATGCCAAGTTCACAACAAAACATGATTTCTTCAACGTCAGGGAGAAGGTAGTAGAGGTATGGCCGTTACCCGAACTTGCCTTCCAGTCTGTAATAGTACACAACTGGAAAACCTAGAAATCTTGGGGATGTTTCAAGTTCAATTAGGGAACAATTAACTGGGGAACAAAAGTAACTTTTTTCTGACTCAAAAAGGAAAATATATGTTTGTAGTAGAACTGTTTGCACCGAAATCAAATAGGAAAAGTTTCTCAGATTCATCCACTGTTTTTTTGTTACACCTTGGTAAACTTTGAAAGCAAACCTTAAAGAAGCTCAGATTAACTAAAAGCATGCTAGTAGTCGAATCGCCTGAAAGTAACAGTAGATTTATTCTTCTGTGCATGGAATTTGACATGTTAATCTGTCAGCACATTTTCACTCTATTGTCACTAATACCTCTTCTCTTTGACAAGAGTTTTATTAAAGAAATGTTCCTTGTGTATGTCAGAAACTATTCCTAGATTTTTCCAGAAGAAATGTGGGTGGAAAACCAAGAAATTATTTTTTTGAAAGACTGCACACCATATTTTTGTATGATTGCAAGAATTCATCCTCATTCTCAGAGTAATTTGAGGTTTGAGGGTTCCCTCAAAAGTTACTTTCAATGATCTATCCTCTGCAGTTTCGAACTTCCTTAGAGTTTCTTCAAACTTCCATCTGTGATGAACCACTCACAATAAATTTCTTCCATTAGTTTAGTACTACTTCCTTGAGATATGCCTTTGGAAGTACTGAAACCCATTACTTTTTTTTATCCATTGCTTTAACAACATTTGAAAAAAGCCTAATTTTATATGTAGTAGAGACGGAAGAATATTTTCAAAGTTGGCTAGTGCAGAAAGACTTGGGTGTTCGATTAGTGTTATGTAACATAATTTTTTTTATTTTTACATTTGTTGAAATACTTGCTTTTTTGAGTCTAATACTAAAACAATAAAGTATTATCTAATTAATTTAAAACATAAATAATTTAAAGTTGTTAATAGTTATAATAAATATAAATATTTTTCGATCAATTTTCTTTTGAATCTGTAAGATTATTCAAATCTGTAATCGAATCTGTAAGATTATTCAAGAAATTATTCAAAACTGATTTGTAGTATTTTGTAGAATACAATTAATTTTGCGCAGTAGACTCTCGCTGATTCGCTCTCAACATTGGCTGTGTGTCCACGGCTTGTGATAAAAGAATATCTTGCCTGCGCGTCCTTCCTTCACTCAAAATTTGCCCTCAGTCTTATTGTTAGGTGGTGTCAGCATCGACAACTAATTCTCGCTTTATCATACATAACACACACAAAAATGAATACAATTTTTTTACTGAGCTATAATTGATTTTTACTTCATGCATTTGCAAGGGGGGTGTTGTCGCAAGCGTTACGTAATTTTTTAGGGTCGGGGTCAATCGCGCGTTACGGGAGCATTGGAGGGGGAGAGGGAGTATTCAAAATACTCCAAATTTGCGTTACGTAATTTATGGGCGGCCCCTTAGAAATATGCTGGTCATGGAGCTAGGCTTACAAGTAGTAATAGAAGGTATTGAGCTGGGTCGCCTGGATGCAGCATGACAATGTTGCGCTCTGCCGATCGCTGCCCGAATTGCTGTCGGGCGCGTACACAAACTAATCTACAGTTTAATTATGTCTTTAAAGAAAATTTGTGCATAATGCCTTTGAAATGCGATATAAGTTACTGTCAACATGCGATTTCGTAAAAACATTTCCATTTCAATTTATATCAAGTAAATTTTAGTGTGTATGGTTTCAGTTATTCGAGAATATTTCAAAATAGGCTAGGAATTACAAGGCGGTAAATTAAAAAATTCCGCCAGCCTGTAAAATATATTTAATATTATTTATTGATTCCGAAAGCGCATTTAAGCTTCGATTGGTTAAAGGTCAAAATTGTTACTGGAATTTTGTTGGGAGTGTGGAAAAACGGACCCACTTATTTGCCTGCAGCAGCGATGATAGACTCGTAGTAATCACGGCAGGTGTCGCCAAGCGAGGCGGGGCTGGGCGGTGTTGGGGGGGAGAGGGTGCAGCTGAGCGCGTTGTGATTGTGATTAAAGAACAGCCGCGCAACGCAGGGCGCTTCCGCTTGAAGGCAATGTCTCTTGTGCTTGCAGCCGGTGCCGCCGCAGCCGCCAGCGCAGGCGAAGAAGATCGGCGCTCCGCCCCCGAGTGCGGCCCTGCGCAGGGAGACGCCCCCGCCCCCGCCCCCTCCCGCCGCGAGGGCCGCCAGGAGCCCCCTCGTGTCCCCCCCGCCCAAGGACTCGGCCAGCCACGACGCCGACGGAGAACTGCCGGCCAAGTCGGCCCATCAAGTTCTGCCGGTGCCTGCTCTTTTCTTCACTTCAAACGGTCAGCCGGGCACGTTATATTCGGTGCTGAATCCAGACCAGACGGCTACTTTAGCCGCTCCTCTTCCTGCCAATGCAGCTACGTTTCAACTGCTTAGTAGTAGTTCTTGTGGCCAATTGTCACCCCGATTTTCAAGTGTGAGTGGACAGAGCTTAACCCAGCCCTCCTCGCCGTCTGCTACGAAGAGACGGAAAACGTTGCCTCGACGTTTTAGCAGTTGCATCGTCCCGTCAGCGCCAAGCGAGTCGCCGTTCAATAAAAGCGAGCGCGAGAAGGACCCCTTGCGGGATTCAGGCGAATGTGTGGAGGCGGAGGGTGCGTTTAAGGAGGTGGAGGTGAAAGTGGAGGAGGATGAGATGTTGAGCGAAGGAGACGAGACCCGAGAGAGCGCTGGCGACGGCGACGGGGACGGCGAAGGCGACGGGTCGGAAGTGGCAACCGACCAGCAGGACGAGCGAGACGAGTGCGCGGAGCGGCTGCTGGAGGGAGACGCGGACGTGCCCGGCGCGCCGCTCCTCGGCCCGCTCGCGGGGAAGCCTCAGAGGGACGGTGAGTGCATGTCCTCATGTTCGCAAACCATTTGAACTGACTCCATGTTAGTTGATGTTAATAGAAAGTTAAGAAATTGAATAATTTCTGAAAAAAAAACAACAAATTAATGTATTATCTTCAATGATTTCTACTTTCTCTTATACTACTTACCTAGTAGAGAGAAAGTGGAGCGAAAGAGAATGCTACAGCGAAACACTGTCATTTTCGGCAGAAAAATGTATGTATAGATCCACAATACCGAAAAAGTGAATAATTCTTGTTGGAATATATAGTAAATTACTTTCTCTTACACGTGTTATCAGAATCCACGTTACGTTGGTCCTTGATACCGAAAATTTGGTTTACGGCAAACAGTCTGTTCGTCCGTCTGAACAGCGAAGTGGCTGAACTCCAAGAGGGATTTTCACCAAAATTGATATTCCCCGATCGATGTAAATGGTGTCGTGACCCCTTGGATTTTAAACAAATTTTCGTTTTTGGGAATACTACCCTTTCATGATGCCTCAAGCACATTTTCAATTTTTTTTTTTTTTTTTGCCAAAAATGGCCCCAAATTTTTGGATTAAATGTTTTATCGAATGGAAGAAAAAAGTGGTGCAACTCCAATTTTCATTGCATTTTCTGAATTTTCGATAATTACGGAAGATTTCCGGTGCCTTCTTACAGCTCAATATTGAAGATGAACTTCTTTTTTTGATTTAAAATTTCTTCAAAATTAGAATTTGAAATGAGCTCTTGTACATTTATTTCAAAATATGAGTTATTTTCTCGTAATTTTATGTGGAAAAAAATTTTAGAAACGTTTCCCCAAAACACAGCTCCAATTTTTTTCTTTAATCTTTTTGACAAGATAGTACTAAATGCACTGAATAATCATGCATAAACGAATATAATATGCATAAACGAATATAATATGCATGCTCACTTCGTTAAAATTAGTCCGATGAGATTTGAAAACTGATGAGTGTGAGAAAGTCTGTGCCATTCTGAAGCACCACGGTGTGAACACATTTTTATTTTTCCTCCGTATATTGTAGTATGGAATTATCTTAACAGTACAATCTCGATTTTCGGTCGTAAAATCCGTGTTTTAAATTTTTGAGGTGTAACTTCGCTCACCAGCCAGAATTAAGGTCATATTAGTTTTTCCAAATATTGTTATGATTGATCCAGGTGGCGATGAGATACATCCGTACCCGAAATCAGGATGTGTGTGTGTGTGTGTGTGTGTGTGTGTGAGATAGTGTGTGTTGAGCATAATGCGATCAGATTTGAAACTTTTGAGACCAAACTTAGGTGACATGACAAGAGTGTAAGATCTAGTTGTGTCGTTCAGGCGTTAATTAATATATTTCAATTTTTAAAATACCTTACATGATGCTCTTGTCGCATTTTTCAAAAATTTCTGGAAAAGAACTGGATTTTTTTCAGTAAATGTTTTGCTCAAATAGAGCAATAGTTCTAAAAACTTTCGAACATGTCCTACACATCTAATAATAAAGACGGAGATTTCTCTCTCAATGCAGTGCGTTCCTAAACTTTAGTGCTTTAAATTATGTCATTGTACATTTAAAAAAAAATCAATTGTCTGTTTATAATTTCGACGGAAATCGTGATATTTTTAAAAAAATCTTACGTATATTACGTACCCTGTGGTATGTGGAATTGTATTAATGGTAGTGTTGAGTAGGACGTGACCGGGACTAATATATATATATATATATATATATATATATATATATATATATATATATATAATGCCCCCCCTTATAATGCCCATCGCGCATATATATATATATATATATATATATATATATATATATATATATATATTCTAACCGAACGAATACTATCGTAGCCACCCAGTACCTATCTGTACACTCCAGGTGCTTTAAGCACGTCGATAAGATATTATGCTCGTGAAGCGAGCTTAGAATCTCAGGAAGCAGGATCTTTGGGGTACGAGAAAGGTCTGAACCCTCGACACAATAAAAGTCACACAAATAACACAAGTGAGCATATAATTCTCTTAAAATTTGGTGGTATGAACTGATGATAATGGAAAACAAATCACACATATAATTACACTTCCAAAAGAATGATTGAATGAACACAAACAAGCAACTTTTTTACAGCCTATTCAGCACGTGAATATTTGATTTCGTTTGGAACTGATTTTCTGGATTAATTACTTTAAACCTAATCACACATAGAATTTACACTTCCAAATGATTGAGTAAATACAACTAAGCAACTTTCTACAACTTATTCAACACATGAAACACTTAGTTTCGTTTATAACTCACTTTCTGAATTAATTACTTTAAACCAGTACTGGGATTCCCTTTGAAAATTTACCACGTCTAAATTGAACTTACTCTAATTACAATTGTTTGTGATACTAATTCTAATTTACAGTTTCTTGCCTTTTAAAATTTTACATTCAATAATTGACTTGTGGGCAAGCGCACTACTCTTAATTACTCCTTAAATTACAAATGCTGGTAACAGAATAATAACTGCTACTCTAGAACGGTTAAAGGCAAGCACTTTATGCATTAAATCTCCCACTCCAAGCTACAAATTATGAATATCCGTGTCCTCAAATTTTAACACGTTTGAAACTGTTCTATTTCCCTGCCGTCGTGAACTTGACCTAATTCAGCTTTACGGGTTACCTCGATATTGTCCGCCTTTCAACCTTGAACAGCGTGTTGCGCCCCGCACCACGATGCTCGAGTTCGATGTACTGCGTTGCTCTCGCCGTCCTTCTGCTCAATCGTCGTTTTCTCGGCTGATTCGCGTACTCTTGCGTCTTCACTAACCAATTTATTCTCCTCCCACGGCTGCTATCGCCTCCAATTACGCCCAATTTACAGAAATGTCCCTTGCACTTCCTAACTGCGAGTGCAAGTACGTCGCTCGTTCCTAACTTTATTCTAATAATTAAGAACTTTCAGAGCTTTCTGAGAAACGGGCACACTTTTACTTTCCGCGTTATTTAATAGCAGAATATTTCTCTAACTCCTGACTATTGCGCGGATGACTAGCTAGACGTTCCTCAACGCCGTACACTCCTATTCTATACAGTCGTTGCGGCAATCTCTAACTAATCTAATTCTCTAACAAAATCTTCACACTTGCCAAGCGGTGCCTTACGTGAAGAGCTGCTGACCTGACGCGTGCTAGCAGAAGAGATGTTGCTTCCAGGCGAGATGTCGGCAACAAAAGAGCTTTCCATCAGCGCGTCGGCCTATTTATTAGCGCTGCGCTGGGGAAATTCTGAGCAGCTACTGAGAAGGGGGGGGTAATTTCTCCTACTTCACTCCCTTCAGGAAAAACGTGACTCCAAAGTTCGTGGCTGCTAGTTCAGGCAACGGATACCAGGCTGCGCGTTTTGCTACACAGGTATTCCGACTGCTCTTCTCGCCATCTGCGAGCGTAAACGCCGACGAAACTGTGCTGTGACGGGGGTGTATAATCCCGTTTCGGCACATTGCCCCCTCCTTTTCTTCTTAAGATTTTTTTCGGCGTCGAAACAAAATCTTAAGCTGGCCGGAGATTGTAGAAATTGTAGTCGCCGATGATCTCTCCACCTTGATCGACGAGTCTGGCGACGTTCGGGGCAACTATGCTTTGAACCTCGTACGGGCCCTCGTACAGCTTAAAGAATTTGGCGAATAATCTTAATTGAGGATTCGACATTCGGGGTGTCCTCAACAATACTTGCTGGTTCACTGTAAATTGGTAGGGCTTCTTCTCTTTCCGCTTCCGTTCTTCAGCCGATTGACGAAGTTTCTGGAGAATCTGTTCATCGGTGACAACTGGTGGATTTCCCGTTACCTCCTCTCTGTCTAGCATTTCCAAGGTGTGCGGCGGTTTCCTTCCGAAATGCGCTTCCCATGGTGTCGTTCCAATGCTATCGTGATGAACCCGATTCATCCAGATATTTAAATATGGAATTAATTGATTCCATTCACTGTGGTTTTCGGAGCAGTACGTTCTGAACAACCGGGACAGCTCCTTCATCACCCTTTCAGATGGATTAGATTGGGGATGTCGGATGCTGGAATAAATAGGTGTTATGCCTTTCTCCCGTAATGTGTTCTGGTATTTAATACTCGTGAATTGCGTCCCGTGGTCGCTGAGTATTCGCGAGTACGCACCGGCAATCTCGAAGTGCTTCTCAATTTGGTGCAAACAATTAGCCGCGTTGGTCTTGTTAAGCGGATACACCCTAGTAAACTTCGAGAACACATCGACCATTACTAACACATATTTATTCCCGTTTGTTGTTCGTGGCAAGGGCCCGTAGATGTCGATGGCCAGGAGATCATTTCGCCCTGCAGGGATGATGTTGTGCATGGCGCCGGCGTACTTCCGATTTGGGTGTTTAGTAGTTAAGCAAGTATTGCACTTGCTTACTACGCGCCGTACGTCTCGCGCCATCCCCTTCCAGTAGCACAATTCTTGTATATGGATCAAGATCTTGTTGGCCCCGTAGTGGGCATTCTTGCAATGCACGTACCCTATCAGATCGTCTACTTTACTTTTAGGGATCCATATCCGGTACGTGGGTGGTTGACGACGTACGCGGATCGTTAGTAGACCATCCACTACGTGCCATTTCTCAGGATCTTGATCATGCTGCTGCTTAAGTGGCGAATTGTCTGCTCTTCCCTCCTTGATGCGCATGATCTCCGCCATCTCTTCATCCTGCTCTTGCCATGCTATCACGTTGCTCCATTCCCACTGTAGTTGTTGCGGGACTTTCAAATCAATCGGCGCGACTACCAACCGAGTTTCTGCTCTTGACTTGTCCTCCACCTCCTTCCCGTATCTGCTCAGGAAATCGGGCAATTTATTATCTCTGCCTGGGCAGTGTTGTATTTGGAAATCGAACTGCTGGAGCCAGATGATCCATCGTTTCAAGCGGTCGTTCTCAGTGAAGCATCTGTTCAGGAACGTTAAAGATTTGTGGTCCGTCCGAATAATAAAAGTTCGGCCGGTCAAATATTGCCGTAATTTCATCACGGACCACACTACTCCATAGGCTTCCTTCTCCGTGACGGAGTAGCGCAGTTGGGGTCCTCGCAGCGACTTGCTTACCAGCTGGATGATTTTGTACTCCTCGCCCTGTTTTTGAAGAAGTACAGCTGCGATGCCGTAAGCGCTACTGTCTGTCTGGAGGATCATCGGTTCCGAAAAATCCGGGTGTGCGATGACGCACGAGTTCCTGAACATTGCTTTGACCTCTTGAAATGCTCTTTGATGCTCGATCTCCCATGCCCATTTCCGATTTTTCTTGAGGAGATCGTAGAGTGGGGCGACGACCAAGGCGTAGTTAGGGCAGAATCTGCTATAGTAATTTAACATTCCTAGTAAACTTCTCAGCTGTTTGACGTTCTTTGGTGCCGGGATATCGTCGATTTCCTTGGCTTTATCTTCCTTCATTTTTACCCCTTTTCTTGAAACTTCGTAACCCAGGAAATCGAAATTTTCGACACAAAAATAGGTTTTGTTCAAATTCAGCGTGAGATTGTTTTCGATTAAAGTCTGGAAAATCACTTTTAAATCTTCTACATGTTCCTCAAATGACCTAGATTGGATTATTAAATCGTCCACGTATAACGTCGCCCGTTTTTCTATAACTTTCTGTAGAATACTGTCTAAACATTGTATTAACGCTGCTCCACTGTTTTTCAGTCCGAACGGTACGCGTTTGAATACGTACGTTATACCGTCGAACGTGAAGCCCGTATACTGCTGGTCCTTCTGTGCAATCTGCATCTGCCAGTAGGCATGGCGGAAATCTGTACTGGTGAACCATTCATGACCCCCAAAATTTAACAGCATGTCTGCGACCCTCGGTGGTACATCACGGTACGGCACCGTCACGGCGTTTAATCGTCTTGCATCTAAACATAGGCGTAAACTTCCATCTTTCTTTTTCACAACAAGGATTGGATTAGTGTACGCCGTAGTTGCTTTTTTAATGACTCCCTCCTGAATCATCTCGTTTATTAGCTTTCTCACTTCGTTACGGTAGGCTATGGGGACTGGATAATTTTTCGCTTTAAAGGGTCGCGAGTCCGTCAGCTCGATCCGAAATTGATACCCCTTTACCGGTTCGTTGTGATTTTTGAAGACATCTTTGACGCTTATCAACATTTCGTACAATGCATTTTTCTGATCAACCCTCAATTTTTCTTGCTCCATTACTTTCTTCCTTATCTCTTCCTTTATTTCGTTCTCCTCCATTTGCACGCTACACATTTCGACTTCTGCGAATTCTTCTGATTCGTCTCTCTCGTCTACCTGTGCATTTTGCGCCATTTTATTTCCATCTTCCTCCATTTCTACGCGACACATTTCGATTTCAGCGAATTCTTCCGATTCGTCTTCCTCATCTACATGTGTATTTCGCGCCTCTTCATTTTCATCTTCCTCCCAAATATTTTCACCGTTGATCAAAACTTGCATTTCTCCGATGTCGATAATAACGCCATGTTCCGCCAAGAAATCCATTCCGATAATCAATGGGTAAATTAATTTCTTCACCACCAAACAAATTATATCAAACTTTTTTCCTCTAATTGTTACTTCTACCATTACTTGTTTTCTTACTGGACAAGATTTCCGCCCCCATGCATCTACCATACGAGTATTATTGGTTGGTAATTCCAAGACGTTTATTTTCTTGCTTATTAATTCTTCATATAATTCCTCCGATATCACAGATTTGATTGATCCGGTGTCTACCAATGCCTTGCTATGCACACCAGCGCAATTAATTTCTATTACGGGACATTTCTCCCCTTTTCTTGGCTTCCAGTTCTCCCATAAATTTTCTCCATTATTTGTTATTCGGTTCGCAGTTATAGGGATCGCGTGTTTGGCGTAAATTTTGTTCGATTTGGGACCCCTTTTCAACTCGAACTTGGCGAGTTTCCCGGTCCCGTTTGATTTCTAGTACCGTTTTCGACTCGCGGACTCCGCGACCTTGCCCGCTGAAAGGTGTGCGCATTTCTGCTCGTACTCGGTTGTTCGCCACCGTGACCTTGACCGCGCAGCTCTCCGTTCGCCGTTTCTCCGTTCCGCGGCCTCGCGTCCTGCCCATGTTGTCGAGAATCACCTTTATTCTTGCTTCCTCCTTTCTTCGACGACGAAACTATCGTGTCTTGGACAACTTGCATCGCGTTGATATTGGATTTGGTCGTCTTTGGTGTCTGGTTCATGTTTGCAAACGTCAAATCATAGTTGCCTAATAAAACTTGAAATTTATCCACGTCTTTTATATCAACGCTTCGCAATAGATTCTGGATGCTTAACGGGAAATGTCTCGTGAGAATGCAAATTATTTCTTCGTCCGGCACTGGAGGAGAGCACATTTTCAATGCTGCTATTTTTCGTGCCGCGTAGTCTCGCATGGTTCCGCTAGCATTACGGTAATACCCACTCATTAACGAAATTTTAAAATTCATCTGCTGTTCCTTTCCCCAGTAACGGTCTAGGAACCTAGCTACAAATTCGTCAAATGAATTTGGCAACGGGCATAACGTTTCTAGCCACGCCTTTGCATTGCCTTCTAATGCTTGATGCAATAACAAAGTTTTGTGTGCTTCGCGGACATTTGAAAGCACGAAAAAGCTCTGTAGCGCTTTAACAAACGCGTTCGGATTCTCGCTTGGATGCCCTGAGAATTTAAGCGATGCTGGTATGTTAATATTGCTTCCACGGCATGCTCCCCCTCCATCTACTTTACTTTCTGCTATTTCTCGCAATTCCTGAATCTTACGTTCTTGTTCTTCAAATTGTCGTTTCGTATCTGCACTACTTTCGGTAATCTTGCCGCGAACCTCTTGGACTTCCTCTTGTATTTGCCCGAAACGTGCCCTATTCTCTTCATCTTTCTTTTTGATTTCCGTAGACATTGACTCGATTCTGGCTCCGACTTCTGCATGCCTTTCCTCGATTAACTGAGTGCATGTTGCTACTTGCACAGCGATCTCTCCCCGAAGTTCGTCGCATTTACCAACTACTTCCGACATTATGGATTGTTGGAACTGCTCGAATTTTTCATTGAAAACCGTGGTCTGGTCGTCAATTTTCTCGGCTAATTTCTGTACTTGCTCCTCTGATTTTCGCGACTGTTCTTTAAGTTCTACCGCTAATTTTTGCGACTCGTCCTTAATTTCAGCTAATTTCTGCGACTGTTCTTTAATTTCAGCTGCTAATTTTTCAGACTGTTCTTTAGTTTCCGCCGCTAATTTTTGCGACTCGTCTTTAATTTCAGCCGCTAATTTTTCCCCTTGCTCCTCTGATTTTCGTGACTGTTCTTTGATGTCTCCGGATAAATCTCGCCTTAGATTTTCTACTTGTATTCCGATCTGTCGCGCAAAATTCCCTAATAACGCCTGCATTAATGTTGACATCGGATCATCTCGCGTACGTTGCAACAGTTGTTCAGGCGTGGTTTCGGTTGATTCGGTGCGATCCGCGGTCGTCTCGCGTACTTCCTCTGCCTCGTGCAACCCTAAATTTTCCATTCTACGAAGTACCTCGTCCCCCGCGTCGCCCTCACTGTCCTCGTCACTCCTAATCTGCCTAGGTTCCCTATATTCTTGATTGCCTGCCATTCTAGTGCTTTGCGTTGCCTTTTACCTTTCTAACAATACAAAATGCACTCCCCTTCCAAAATCACAATACAATGCACTGTATAACACTTCACTGTACACACAAAAAAAAAAAAAAAAAAAAAAAAACACTTGCTGAAAAAGAATACAGTACACAGCCAAACAAATACCACAAAATGCTCGTTTATTGTGTCTGGGGTTCACCTTTGCTTGCTCGATTTCAATCGATCGCTGCCGCATGTAATGGGCACCAAAATATCTAACCGGCCCTCACTTGCACCATTCGACAATTTCAATCGATCGCGGCCCCACGTTGGGCGCCAAAATATCTAACCGAACGAATACTATCGTAGCCACCCAGTACCTATCTGTACACTCCAGGTGCTTTAAGCACGTCGATAAGATATTATGCTCGTGAAGCGAGCTTAGAATCTCAGGAAGCAGGATCTTTGGGGTACGAGAAAGGTCTGAACCCTCGACACAATAAAAGTCACACAAATAACACAAGTGAGCATATAATTCTCTTAAAATTTGGTGGTATGAACTGATGATAATGGAAAACAAATCACACATATAATTACACTTCCAAAAGAATGATTGAATGAACACAAACAAGCAACTTTTTTACAGCCTATTCAGCACGTGAATATTTGATTTCGTTTGGAACTGATTTTCTGGATTAATTACTTTAAACCTAATCACACATAGAATTTACACTTCCAAATGATTGAGTAAATACAACTAAGCAACTTTCTACAACTTATTCAACACATGAAACACTTAGTTTCGTTTATAACTCACTTTCTGAATTAATTACTTTAAACCAGTACTGGGATTCCCTTTGAAAATTTACCACGTCTAAATTGAACTTACTCTAATTACAATTGTTTGTGATACTAATTCTAATTTACAGTTTCTTGCCTTTTAAAATTTTACATTCAATAATTGACTTGTGGGCAAGCGCACTACTCTTAATTACTCCTTAAATTACAAATGCTGGTAACAGAATAATAACTGCTACTCTAGAACGGTTAAAGGCAAGCACTTTATGCATTAAATCTCCCACTCCAAGCTACAAATTATGAATATCCGTGTCCTCAAATTTTAACACGTTTGAAACTGTTCTATTTCCCTGCCGTCGTGAACTTGACCTAATTCAGCTTTACGGGTTACCTCGATATTGTCCGCCTTTCAACCTTGAACAGCGTGTTGCGCCCCGCACCACGATGCTCGAGTTCGATGTACTGCGTTGCTCTCGCCGTCCTTCTGCTCAATCGTCGTTTTCTCGGCTGATTCGCGTACTCTTGCGTCTTCACTAACCAATTTATTCTCCTCCCACGGCTGCTATCGCCTCCAATTACGCCCAATTTACAGAAATGTCCCTTGCACTTCCTAACTGCGAGTGCAAGTACGTCGCTCGTTCCTAACTTTATTCTAATAATTAAGAACTTTCAGAGCTTTCTGAGAAACGGGCACACTTTTACTTTCCGCGTTATTTAATAGCAGAATATTTCTCTAACTCCTGACTATTGCGCGGATGACTAGCTAGACGTTCCTCAACGCCGTACACTCCTATTCTATACAGTCGTTGCGGCAATCTCTAACTAATCTAATTCTCTAACAAAATCTTCACACTTGCCAAGCGGTGCCTTACGTGAAGAGCTGCTGACCTGACGCGTGCTAGCAGAAGAGATGTTGCTTCCAGGCGAGATGTCGGCAACAAAAGAGCTTTCCATCAGCGCGTCGGCCTATTTATTAGCGCTGCGCTGGGGAAATTCTGAGCAGCTACTGAGAAGGGGGGGGGTAATTTCTCCTACTTCACTCCCTTCAGGAAAAACGTGACTCCAAAGTTCGTGGCTGCTAGTTCAGGCAACGGATACCAGGCTGCGCGTTTTGCTACACAGGTATTCCGACTGCTCTTCTCGCCATCTGCGAGCGTAAACGCCGACGAAACTGTGCTGTGACGGGGGTGTATAATCCCGTTTCGGCACAATATATATATATATATATATATATATATATATATATATATATATATATATATATATATATGCGCGATGGGCATTATAAGGGTTTTAATGATCGAGCGGCGACAAAAAGCCCTCGCCCCAAAGGCCCTCGGGCATTTTGTCGCCGCTCGTTCATTTGAACCAGTTGACGCCCGTCGTACATATATGATTTTATTTTTTTCCTGTTTTTATTGATTCATTTTTACTTATTTACTAATTATTTCCCCCACAATTCCCTTTAAAAATTCCGTCCTTAACAGAACATGACGCATCATTCAACTGTTTTCATAATTCCCTCGAACCACGATCCTTTTGAATCTGGTGAGTTATGCAGTGTATATCGAGCTCCGTATTGAAGGCAATAACAAGCTATAACGCAACAGTAAGAAATAAATGTATTCAATACTGTTGGCAGTGTCGTAAACAATTAATTTAGTGTGTTGGTATACTTATTTGCGTGGGAGTGAGCGACAAGGGAATATATTTCACATCTGAGTGGAGTGAAATGCTGTCACCATCCTCACGATTAGTATTAATTGCAAAATCCAAATTATGCATTTCATACCACATAAGGGAAAAGTTTCGTTATGTTGCGCATTTCCACTAGTTTGTCCTTAAACTACACTCAGATCCCTATCAGATTTCAGTATCAAGTTTACGTCTATTAATACTAGGTGTCAAGAACAATTGGGACCTCGACACTTTGGTCTCTTGGATGGGTTTGGACGTGGGCACTGTTGATAATGCGTCTATGGGTGTTGATGTCTTGGCAGAATTTGTCGTTTAGAAAACCGAGGGGTTAGGAGGGAAGATTAGTTGGGTTAAGGATGTGTCGTGGATTTGGGAATTGATTTGATTGATGTTGTGACGGGCGCGGATTTTATTCATTCAGGTGTAGTATATTGAAGGATGGAAAATTATTTCAATGATTCAATTTTCTAAGCGGATTAGTAAGTGGAAATTTTAGAGGTTTGTGGTAAACCAGGTTACATGGGCGTAGGTGACAGATCTTATATTGGAAGTGTTAATTAGAATCCGATGTTTGTGGGTGGATCAAAGGAGTTTTTGGTGGAATAGAGTACCAAGGTTGGTGTCTTTATTCCTCTAAGGGATGGGTTGGTGGCAAAGTCGGAGACGGGGGATGAGTCGGGAGGTGTTTCCAGGAGAAGAAAATGACTTGGACAGTTTGTTGGTTTCTATTGAGTTTTGTTGCGCCCAAGTAGCGAGGTTTGAAGAGAAAGGAGTGTTTGACTAGGGATCTGTTAAGGTTGGAATAGGGTACAAGAAAAAAAACAAGATAGTTCGAATGTGAGAATTCATGAACACCAGGTGTGGAAGGATGTCATTGTTATACGAAGAAAAGAGGATCGGAGATAGAGAAGCGCCTTGAGCGACGTCACATTTAATGGGGGTGTAAGCGAAATATTTTTGAAGTTTCGCATGAAGAATATTCTGTTAGCTTTTCTGAGAGGATTAGGACGGGTCGTGGGATATAGGTTTTACGTTTGAAGAATAAGGTGTGGGCGTAGAAGATGCCAGGGAGCGGGAATTTATAGTTTAGATTGAAGAGGGATTGTGATGGATTAGATCCATCCCGCAGGGCGGCGGTGCAGTTTTCGCAAAAGCCGAATTGGGAAGTATAATGGCAGGAGTAGGATGAAATTGTTTCAGAGGATTCCCTTGGTGAGTTTACCTAGAATACTTAGAAAAAAGACTTATGGGTCGATACTTTTGGGCCGATGATGTTTGCCGGGTTTGGGGATAGGGTTTACTCTCCATATAGTGAGAAAATAAGGAAGGGATAAGCAGAAGTTGAGAATTTTGGTGAGGAGGTGTATAGGATTTATAAATGACGGGTTTTGGGCAGAAAGATTCTATCGGGGCTCGGGGATTTGCTTTCATGAAGGGTTTTAATGACTTGTCGAATTTCCAAGTCTGAGGTGTTGAGGGCTGTTGACGTTTGGAGGGAATGGGTAGGGCTTTATGGAACGCAAGAATAGCTTGCTCTGGCATAGGGGCGTTTCAAGGTTGCCGTGCAGTGAACAGCCGGAGATCGAGTGAAGGTGTTAGCTCTGGTTTTTTGGGGTCGAATGTAACGGAGTTGAGAGCAGTTCGTAGGGGTGAAATACGGGCTGGTTGCGATCACCTTGTCTTGCTTTGTAGACATTTCTGGGACTATGTGAGTCGTTTATAAGTTGGTCGTAGTTGTCCTCGTATTTAGTTGATCTTCGATTGCAGCTTATTCAGTATTTAATGGAAATATAATGATGCCAAGTGACGAAATATACAAAATTGGGACCAATTAACCTCATTGCCTCATGACAACAATTAAAACAAGCAGGTTTCGGCTCCTAAAGCAGTGAGAATGTCAGCACATGAAATAACTAACATTCTGTGATGAGCAGTAAGAACGTTAAGAATAAGCTTAAATGTCGCCTGGCTGTTTGTTTATATTCGTGTTCACAATTTCCGTGTGAAGGCAGTTGTGCTTTTGGCCGGCTCATATCGCCGTGCCGCGAGATAACCGTGAATGCAAAGAGCGTGTATCAGGGGCTCAATAACGCACTCAAATTTTATAAGCCAGAAAGGGTGACAAAACCGCTCGCCACCGAAAGAATGTATCTTCTTCGGCACTGCCTTCCAAAGGCGTGCGTCGGCTTTCCACATTCAGCTGTGACTTGAGCAAGCGTCGTTCTGAGTTTTGGAATTAACTAACGATCTAAGTGATCATAGAGATCTCCGTGACATGGTGTTCGGCTCCTGTGTCGAGCTGTGCCCAGGGAGCTAAGTCTGAGGAGCCAAATTGAAAAATGCAAATGCATAAAATGTGTGGTCAACATCGTTCTGTCGAGTGTGGTTGTGTGCAGGAGGCGCAGACTGCTGTTTGTCGGCAATACGCTTTGATGTGGTACAGCTGCTGGCATTTTCTGGATTGTGGAATTTTGTGCGTCTAAACTTCAGTCCGTACGATTTAGTCCCCAATGATTCACAGTTCGGGTTTTCTGTCAACAATACGTTTCCTATTAATTTCCGCAGAGTAAAAACTGAGGCGAGTCCTGTGTCCGTTTAAGCATCTGCCGTATGGTGGTGGGTGGTTTGTAGTCTTTTCAGGTCTACTTTGATGTCATTTAGGTAGTTGGACGGTTATCCATTCATTTTGTCACGTGGTTTTTCAGAAGCCCTGGCGCAGTGGTAGTTTAGATTGGTGAAGTGAAGCCTTTAAAGTTTTGGCTCAGATTTTATTTTTTGCAGTTTCCTTTCGATTGTCTTGTAGTTTTAGGCTGAATTAAAAGTTATGTCAGTGTACATGTGGAAGAGAATACTATTTGAACAAAACTTTGGAGCCGTTTTGAGAATGCTGTTAAGGCTTCAAGAACAGTACGCCCAAAAGATTCATTTCAAATTGAAGGGGCCGCGACATTGATCGATGGGGGAGTATCAGTTTTGGTGAAAATTCTGCTTACGGTTTGCCCGCTAACATTGTTCACAAAGAAACGTATGGGTTTTGCCTAAGTTTAGTTTTTCGGTATCGAAGACACACCGAACAGGAAATCTGACTAGACAATGTGTTAAAGGAAGTATTGTACTGCATATTGGAACAGATTTATGCAGTTTTTCTATATCAGAGTCCCACAACACGAGTTATTCTGTCGGAAAATCACCGTTTTGGTACAGCGTTGCAATACTTTCCCAATGCTACATAACTAGTATAAGAGAAAGTAAAAAGCTCTGCTACCCTTGGTTTTGCAATGTTCTTTTTTGCATGCAATTTTCGAAAATGCAGAGGGTTCACCGTGGGACTAATAAGGGTTCTTTATCGTAAAAATAAACTTAATCCTAAAATTTGAAACCATTTTGATTCTTTTTTAAATTGCCTATATTTTCGACAAAATAACGCGAAATCTAAAAATCGTACATGATCTTATTTAAAATTCCAACTTTGAGAACAGATTTTATAAATAAAAAATCCCTTATATGTTGTATAGTTTTAGGAAGTCCAACAAAATTTTGAAATCCACAATTTTCAAAAATACGGAGAATTTAAAGAAAATGAGTTCTGCGTCTGTTTGTATGAGCCTGTTGTGCTCTATTCGATAATAGGAAGAAATAAAAAACGTATGGATTCATTTTTGAGAAAATGTGGAAAATATTGGAATTTATGAATGAAAATATCCATTTGAAATTCACAGAGCTGAGAGCCAGATAGATCATAATTCTTCCTTGTATCCCTCCGCTGAAACGCGTGGTCTGGGGCCACTGAGCTGTCATCTTGTCAGCCGTCAAGGCTCCGCTGACTGTTGGCCATCTCGAATTTATCCGCTGGGTGGTCAATACCCTGTCAAAGTCTCGAAAAAGAATCGAAGATATTTCTTTTTGAAGAGGAAAATATATTAAAGAAATGTTTTTACAGATCTGATATGTCTTGTAGCTCTTCTACGTCTTTTATATGATCTAGCATTTTCTTTACTGCAAGAGCTTGGCAATGAAGACAACAATGAGTACTTCTCATGTGAGGCTTTTTTTGTTTCATGCTTACAGCCACGCCATCCAGTCTTCCAATCATAACCTTGGCTCCATCGGTACATACTTGATTATATAAATCCCAAAATAATTGCTTTTAGAAATATAAAACTATCGAATTAAAAATTTCTTCTGCAGATGTTCTGGTTTGCGGACTTCAGCAAATTAGCATATCTTCATGGATACTGTATCTCACAATAACTAGCAAGATTCTAATGTAGCTTTATCTGAAGTTTCCTCACGTTGAAAAGTAAATCCATGCTGCAAATGTCTTATGAGCTGATTCTCGCACGCGCGCGCGCTCACACACACATAGATGTCTTTAACACACCTTGAAATTGTATCCGAAAGGGGAATACAATCAACTAATTTGGCATGTTCTTCACGCATAATGGTAGTTCAGTAAAACCTAAGACGGAACCTGACGGTTCCTTAAAAGTTGTTCCGATTTGGCAGGTTTCCGTCTTACAGAGAGTTCCCAAAAATTCATCATGTTCAGTATTTTCGTTATAATTTTATCATTTTAACCATTCTTTTTGAATTTTGTCCTTATTAAAATGTCAAATTTGATTTTTACTCATTTTTGAATTTTGCAACTAGGTCTTTTGCAGAACTTTTTTCTTCTAGTGTCCATCAATCACATTCTTCTGTAGCGGAAGTGTTTTGCACGTACGTATCAAAGACATATTGACACGCTAGCTTACAGCTTTCTCTTTACGACTGCTGTGCTCGAATGAAAAGACAGCCTTCCCGGATTCCATTGTCGACTGATGGAAACGTGGTGACGCTTTTGGTAATTCAAAGGGATACATCCACTTATCCATTGCGACGTCCAGCGTTAACGATTCGGAACGACAACGACGAAGTCGCGCTTGTTGAGACCTTGACAATCACACGAGAGCAAGCGAAAGTCGCAGCGAAATAGTCGCCGTGTTCGCCGAAGATTCCTGGACATCAGGCATGAGAGGAATAACTCCTCGTTCACTTTATTGTCTCAGCATGCGATCTTTCGTACTTTGCCATTCCGAAGACAGTGCGAAATAAATTCCCTTTGTAGCCAAGTAATAATATATCTACGTTCTCTAAAAACCATTCTGTTTCCACATTAGACAGCTTGTAGAGATAATTTTGTCGTAAAAAATCGTTCCGTTCTGAGATTATTTGTCCGTGATGGCAAGTTTCCGTCTTAGAGAGGTTCCGTCTCATGTTTTACTGTAACTACATATTTTACAGAGCGATTAATTGTCTCCGATTGTAAGAGCTTCACCCTGTTGAACAATACTATAACTGACACGATGCGATAATTCCAAAGCATCATGACAGTGTAGCGTTCGTAAAGGCTTTTTTTTCTATTATTCAACTCATTACATTTCCTTTTAAAGTACCGTCGACTCCGGTTACAGTGAACTTGAGGGGGACTCACATTTTTGGATCACTATATCCGTGGTTCACTGTATCCGATGTCAAAATTAAGTCGAATTTCTCCGTAACTATTGATTTTATTATATAGGTATACAGCACAATACATTAACAGCTCGAACTGAAAATTTCAATATCTTTAATTGTTCTTCAAAAATAAATTATTTTCAATTGTTTGCTTCATATGTTTTCGTTAGAAAGTTCTCTAGATTCTTCTCCAGAGTTCGTGCTCTCTCCGTACTTGATTTTGTTTTCTGCACTTCGGAACACCGTCCCACACACCGAAGGCCTTTTTACTCGCCTAGTAGCATACGCGATGCCTTCGGTGGAGGGATGGCGCAAGCGGCTAATGAAACTGATCGCTTTCCCGCGCGGCCCGGCGGATATCGCCCGGCTGTGGCAGTCGTGAGCTTCCTGTCGCCCACGTACAACCCAATGCGCTTTACCCCGCGAAATATAAAGAAAGATGAAGATTGGAACTGAAGCAAGCAATAGCGCGTCGCCGCCGCCGCCTGTTGTAGCCCTCAGAGGACACGGCCTTTGTTTCCGTAGTGAAACTGTGTGACAAAAGGCCATCAGTAAGGTCGTCATGCCGAGTTGGGGAGACTTCTTCGATTATGACCTTTGGCAGACGAAATTAATTCGCAAAACGTTGTATTTCCTATGTTCACTATAGCCGATGTTCGTGTTCACTATAACCGAATCTTCGTATGCTTTTTCGTAATGTAATGGAAACGGGACCAGTGACTTAAGTTCACTACAACCGCAGTAGACTGAACTCGACGTTTTTATTTTGTAAAGTTTGATGACTTGTTACCAAAAAGTCTCTTCAATTTTGTGGGATTTAAACCTTTGTTGTGCATTACATGTTCACATTCTTCACATACTCGTCGCATATACTTCGCTGACTCGTGTGCCGTTTTACACTTTAACCGAAGTTAATATTTAGTATTTCTGAATGTGATCACTTTATTCTGTAACTATTTGAATATCAGTTAAAGTAAGTTTGAATTTTAAATCGTTTATTACAGGAACACTTTTGCAAGAAATTTAAATTTCAGATGCATATTCAACTATTACGAGTACATTGGTTGACTCAGGATCATTGACACTACTCTAAGCGTGCTATTATCATTAGAGAACCAGAAACCACTATTACTTAAAAATCTACATATATTAAGTTATTTTCAAAAATAAGAAAATAATGATATATATATATATATATATATATATATATATATATATATATCATAATTAGCAATTAAAATGTGTGCCAAAAGTGAACAAACGGTACGTCGCCGAAAATCGCGAGGTGGGTTAATTCCTGCTTATGACCCATTGATTGATAATGAAATTAATACATGTTTGTAAGTGAATGAATGCTAAACGCATTCCTTTGAATTTCGAAAAGGAAGAAAATTCCGGAAAAACTTCTAGAATTGTTGTTGCAGATTTGCAATAGATCATTCAAATGTGCAGTAAATGCCTTCGTTTCACCATTAATAAGTCACAGGGCCAATCTATCGAAAAAATGAATATTTTTCATGAACCCTTCTTCATCCATGGTCGACTTCGCAGAGCCCTCTCCAGTTTAAAACTAGTAATGCTATAACAGCATAGACCTTCTCCCATTAGTAACGGTTACTTTAAATTATAATACTGGGATTTCTGTTCACATTAACATATTTCAGTCAGCACTTGTAAAACTAGTTACCAATCTTCGCGTTTTATACGTGAAAACTTAATTCATTTAAATATAATTCAACAATACACATTCGACAATCCAAAACTGTGTTCTATACTGCCAGACACAGTGCCCAACTATGGGAAGATATTCTAAGAATTTCGCAATTTTGTATCGCATCGTACGGGAAATTCGAATTTGCATTGCAAAAATTACTCAAAACTATTCATATTAAAACAATGTACGTTTTTTAAAGAAGTAATGTTGAAGAACGCTTTTCGTTAAGTGAACAATGTTTTATCTGTCTTTAATGTTGTAGTTTTGCGATGTTAATTTTTACCAATTTTCGAAATTACGGAAGGTTCATCGAAAATGAAATCTGTGCCATTTTTATAACCGTATTGTGCTCTATTCCAGAAAAAAATTAACAAAATAAGTTGGAGCCGTTGTTTAGGTATTATTTTCAAAATTTGCGTATATTTGTAGTCAAATTACGCGAAAACTACTCAGAATTACGAAAAATTGTAGATGACCTTTTTTAAAAATACAACTTTCATTGAGAAAAAAGTCTCTATCTTTTATATTGTAGTTGAAGGAATGAATATGCCAACATTTTTGCATTTTTGTAATTTTTGAAAGTTTAGTAAATTCGACGAAAACGAGGCCATTTTAAAATAATTTTTTGTCAGAGAAAAAATTTTAAGCTTCATGTAAGATACCGTCAAAAATCAGCATATCAGATTCAAATTGAAAGGGCCGCGCCTTGAACTAGATCGATGGAGGAATATTAATTTTGGTTTCAGTCGGACGGGCATACGGTTTGCTGTTACCAATTTGTCGGTATCAAGGACCCAACAAAATATGGATTCTGGTTATACAATGCTAAGAAGTAATTTACTACCTATATGGACAAGTTTAATCCACTTTTTCCGGTTCAGGGCCACACGATACAAGTTTTCGGTCTCGCCGTTTTTATTAGAATACTTTCTTTATACTACGTACGTAGTATGCAAGAGTGGAAAAATGTTTTTGTTAATCAGAGTGTTTCAGAGAGAAAATTGGTGAACTTTGAGAATAAACTAAATCTTAATACGAACGAAAAACGATTCGCACATTTTTGTAGGAATGTAAATATTGTGTGTTTTATTCATTATTAAAGCGAAAATATGATTTCATCAGTTATTTTTGTCCGGTTGCTTGGTATGTCAAGATACGAAACCGTTATCAACATTACGAGAAGGTATGTGCTGTTATATAGCACTAGTTTGTATTGTTTCAACCAGTGTGAGTGAAGCCTGACTGGAGCCTTGGGTTGTGTTTGGTACCGCAGGCAGCCCCTCGGGCCAAGCCACGTGTCTGCCGCACGTGCCTCAGAGCGGCACGTGCCCCCACTGCGGCCAGACGTATTCCAACCAGTCGGCGCTCAAGTACCACGTGCGCCTCGTGCACACGGACATGACGAACAGACACTGCTGCCACCTGTGCCCGCGCTCCTTCGCGCTGCGCGACGTCTTCAAGGCGCACATGTGGTCCAAGCACAAGCAGCGCTGCTAGTAAGTATCAGCCAACACTCAGCTCAGCCACAGACTGGGGTCGAACGCGAAGTGGACCAATCCTCCTTTAACATAGCCATAGCCGGCCACTGCATTGTATCGCTTCTGCAAGGGATCGACGCTGTTAGATTCATAGGGTTCCCAGACCGTCACCCATCTAGGTACCAGGATGTCTGGAGTTGCTTAATCTTCGTGACTTCACGGAGCGTATTTTCGCAATTCGGCTCAGCGACGCTGGTTTCTCCAAGTTCAGGTCGTAAATATGTAAGTTTTTTTTCGGCTGTAGCTCCGTTCACACATCAGGATTAATGTCGATTAGTAATGTTCCAAAGATACTAAATGTTGGTGCAGGAGGCGAGGTATAAAAGCAGTTTTGTACAAAAAAAATCGGGACATATGTTACGCTTACGTTAAAATACGGACGTACATGTTACGCTTAAAGCCATCAGATTATAAGCTTTTTTGCTGAAACTTGGTAAATACTACAGGAATAAGAATATAGTTGTACCGTTCCGGGGATCATTATGAATTTTTAATTTTTGGGGTTCTTTACATGAAGCCCCTAAGTTGCAAATTTTCTTTAATTTTTTGCTCCAATAGAGGAAAGTGCGTTTATAAGTATGATATAGTTCCGATTTTTATTGAAGACTCTGAAATTTTGAAAAATAGAAAATTTTACATATTTGTTGATGATGCCCACCACCTCCAAGAAGCCAAATATTTTTTCTCAATGTAATTTATCCGTCAATTTTAGATCTTTAAATGATGTCATGACACATTTTTTTAATCGGTATTTTTTTAATTAATTTTGTCGTAAATAATGAGATTTTGTTCGCAAATTTGTAAAGATTTTTTTCAGAACGGTTCAAAAACATACTTTGGTGATATACCGCTTTCCACCTCGTGGCAGTACTGTGTGTGTGTCTTGTGGTCTTGTTGCTAAAATGACGCGCTCGCCCGAGAATCGTCAAAATCACAGCTACCTCTCCCAGTAGATGCCTCTACCAATAAAAAGTGTATACTCGCACCATGTATTATTATTATTATTATTATTATTATTATTATTATTATTATTATTATATACGAAACTATTTTTGTTTCTGGAAGTATACGCAGGTATCCTACTCATGTATTCTCTTGCAATTTAAAAAACGTTAATTATGCCTTCAAATAATGATGAAATAATTCACTCAATAACAGTTTCACTTATGTTTCAAAAAATTCTGTTACCTTAATTGGACAGTGATTTGACACCATCCATCTAGACGTGAAATATTTCTTGTCTGTTCTCTCTGAATCAAAATGTCCACATTTTATTTTGTGAAACATACCCCTTCACCTTGATTCCACTTCATTTTCCTTGGTTAATTGATACGGAGGAAGTCTACAAACAATTGCCAGATATTCCTGTGCGGTCTAGTCCACAATATTATTACCGATATGCCCACGCACACAATTTACGATATAAAGCAATTCTCTTTTCAAGGAAACTTCAGAAAATGCGATTTTTTTCATTGTCAGTCAATTCTTAATTTAAGGGAATAATTATAAGGGAATTTTAGCTGAGAAAGCATCCTTTTTCTTTAACGGCTCACTTCGTAAAAGAGGGGGTATTTTAATCGTGCCCCGGAATCGGCGATTTTTTTCGATAGAAAAACTCTTACTTCTTAGCCCTGGTGTGGTAAACTTGTAGAATTCGTGTTATATTATGTACTAACATACGTTCTCTAACACGTCTTCTTGTCAGAATCCATGTCCTTGATACCGCAAAATCGATTGGAGGTACAAGGTCGATTGAAGGCTGTCTGTCCGTGTCTCTATCTGTCCGTCCATCCGTCTCTCTGTCCCTCCGTCCGTCTCTCTGTCCCTCCGTCCGTCTCTCTGTCCCTCCGTCCGTCTCTCTGTCCCTCTGCCCCTCTGTCCGCCCGTCTCTATACGTTCGTCTATATCTGTCCGTCCGTCTCTCTGTTCGCCTCTTTGTCTGATGATCGTGTCTATCTGTCCGTCCGTCTCTCTCTCCCTCTGTCTCTCTGACCGTCTCTCTGTCCTTTCGTCTGTCTGTCCGTCCGTCCGTCCGACCGTCCCTCTCCGTCTGTCTGCCCTCTCCCTGACTGTCTGTCCGTCTGTCTCACCGTCGCTTTCTCTGTTTGTCCACCCCTCTTTCGGTCTGACTGCCCATCTGATCGTCTGCTCGTCCGTCTGACTGTCCGCCCGTTGATCCGTGCGTTCGTCTGTGATCATCGCTAGCGGCTCAATCGTAATTAGGATTTTCATCATAGTTGATATTCCGCGATTGATCTGACGGTCCCTTAAATTTGAAACATATTTTCATTGTTAAGGATACATTATATGGAGCTCTAAACAACAATTTCTCAAAAATGATTCCAAATCTTTTCCTTTAATTTTTTCCCTCGGATAGAGCTAAAGACGCTTAAACGAATGCCGTAGGTATTTGCACTCCTTGAACATTCTGAAATTGCTAGGTTCGAAATTTGTTCGGCGTCTTCCTATGATTAGAATAATGAGGATAAAACTGTTTTCTTAATAAAAAAATATGTTTATCAAATACATCTTCAAGAAATATTAAGTTCAATTTTTCGAAAATAGTTGTTTTGCGAAATTTTATATGAAAGAAGCAAGTGTGAAACCATTTAAATAATTATTTTCTGAAAAGCGACACCAAGATTTTCTTTATTTTTTTTTCTCGTATGAAGCAAAGAATGACAAAGAAAGGTGATTCTGATTTTATTATCGGCTAACTCTCTGTATGTTCGAAACACGCTTACATCAAAAATGTAACATTGCAAAAGGAAAAGTTTGATGATCGTGTTGTTAAATGGAATGTATCAGTTCTTAAAAAAATGTTATTTAGAATTTTTTTAAAAATATTAGCTTAGCGTTATTTTAAATTTTTGAAAATTGAATATTCGAATTTCCCGTACTTTTGTAGAAACTTTCAGAGATGCCACGTTGCAATGGAACGTCGGACATTACAACGCTGCGAGACGGCAGTTTGAAATTCCAAGAATGACTTCTCCTTTTTGAGTGTTGTTTGTGTGTATATAACGGAGTTTTGCATTTTCGAATTTATGTTGATGTACTACCTTTAAATTAATTATCTTTTTGAGCTTAGTACGATAAGTTTTTCATGTGGTGTCTGATGTGTGGTAATATGGATAGAAATTTCGATTTGTCTCACTGTCCTTGAATAACGCCAGCAACTAAACCGTAATCAGGCTTTTCACTGGAATTGATATTCCCTAATCAACCTGGCTGATGTCGCTGCCCCTTGAATATCAAATGGATATTGAAATTCGGAGAAGGGTGTCTTTATATAAAGCCATAATGACAATTTTAAAAATTTTCTCAGACATTTCTCTAGTTTTTTGGATTCTTTTATCGGGTGCGCACAAACGTGTTGTCGGAATCTTCCTGTAACTACAGTACTAGAGATGAAGATTTTTTCTTTGAATGAAATTGTTTTTAAAAGATAGATCTTTAAATGGAGTCATGTACTCTCGATCCCATCTCGATCAGGTCCAGTTTCCCTGATCCATTGAGCAAATGCTGAGATGACCCCTTGTTTTGCTTCTGGGCGTAACTTCACGATGCGCACGCTTTGTTGAACTCTTCGTTTGCTTGTAATGTTAAGAGAAGAGGTAAGGGCGAGTTACTATTTTGTTAGCAATGCAGAAAAATCATACTTGCCATTCGTGTACCGATGCAAATAAGTTTTCTGTAACTCGGAAACGAAAATGTCTATTTTTTTCAAATATTGCTAATCTTGCGATTTTTAAAATTTATTTTTTATTTATGTTAAACTTTTACTCATCTTTCAACTATTTATAGTTAAAATAACGGAAAGGGATTCTGGAAATTAAGAAAACGTGCGCAGATAATCTTCTCCCCCAAACGTCACATACCGTTTTTTTTTTTTTTTTTTGGACTAAATAAATCTAAATCTACTGTCGTCTTCAACATTTCGCACTTCTGAGAAACCACATAAATTTGTTTTTCTTGCGCACGGTAATTCTCCCTTGTTCATAAATTCCAAATTATTAAACTTGCTCTTCCACCATCTTTTTCTTGCATGTAAATATTTTGATTCCCTGCGTCAGCATTTTGTGCTAACTTTCAACTCTTGGCGGCTGACGTCAATCGTTGCCTGGAAGACCTGCGAGACGCCACTCGCAGTACCAACCGCTCCTCCGCGGACATTCCCAGTGAAGTGCACTTTGGCGCTCCGCGAACAACGCATAAGCCAATCTCGATCCCGCGTCTTCAATTACCCGTATGACACAAGTGGTTAAAGTGATCTTTTATTTTGCGACCCGAGGCCGATAGAGCGGCGCTATCCTTCGAGCAAAATAAAATCACGTTTTATCACGCGAGTCATTCACAATTTTTTAGACAGCCGTACTAAGTTTTTATCCTTTTTGTCGATTTTTCATTTTTATCTTTTTTCCCTTTTGGTTCTTTTGTCGTATTTTGTTCTTGTTGCTCATCCGTACTTTTCGTCCATTTGTCATTTTGTCTTCTTGGCTATTTTAGTCCTTCAGGACAGACGAAAGTATTTTGTTTTCTTTATTGAATTCACAGATTTATCAGAACACTTAATCATCCGCTCATTTTTGCACTAGAGATAAAAATTAAACTCTTAGCATGTTAGACATGCCCTAAAAGGGCCCCGCTTTTAGTAGTGGCTTTCTAAAAACGTTTTTTTCGTAATTGGGATGAAATGGGTGTTCTTTGACGGTGCTGACATCGATGCAGTGTATAGAAAATGTCCATCAAGTCACATTATTGAGACCTTCAATTTTACATTCCTTAAATCTTTTGGCATGGCTCCAATGCTTACAATAAAGTATGTTTTCAGTTGTAATGAATCATAAATAGTTTACAGTTGTTTAGAATTAAAAAGGAATATTAATATCTATATATAAATAAAAGGGAATGTGCGTGTGTGTGTCGCACATGGGAGTGTTTATAAAGTGGTTTGAATTAAATCACACGTGTGGGGGCGTTGATGATTTATTCGTTTATGACGATTCAAGGGCTCCCAAACTCTACGCAACCCACCGCACAGTCAAGGATAAGCGCGTCTTCACTGCATACAAGTATCCTGCCCCTGCGATAGTGAAATATCGGCCGGCATTATTACTTGGATCTCGGACACGTAAGTTAAATTTCTCCAAAATGTCATAACGAACGTCCAAATTGAAGGGAGAATGTTTTAAAAATAGGATGCTTGAGAACTGTGGACAGAACAAACCCATACTTGCGTGAAAATCTTCCCTCTAGAATTTTTGCGTAAAACGAGATTAAGAATCATCTGACCGGTAGTGTGCGATGTGCAATGCATTGCAATAGCGAAGCATTTCCGGGTCCTCTGGTTGTAAATACAATTTGTTCACTGAGTATTTTTCATCCGCAGATTGCTTTATCTGCGTTGAACTGCTAGTTTCTCAACAACGGAATTTGCAAAAATCACCCTTCATCGAGGAATCCCCATCGTTCCATTTCGGAAATTTCCTGGTGAAATCTCTCTCCATGATCACCTCATCACTCATACTCCCCCACTCCCCAAACAACGAAAAAAAAGGCCAAATGGAAATTAGGATATTCAACTTCTTGTTTAACTTCGACATTAGACAGACAGGAGCTTGGTAACAAACTTTACTTTAAAAGCGAGGTCCCGGGGTCGATTCCCGGTGGAATAAAATATTTGCACTTCATGGCAATCCATTTTCAACTTTAGAGTGATTATTCTCGCATTGTATCTGGCATATAGCACTAGCCTGCAACACCCAGTTCCGGGTCTGGCCGTTTCAACATCGGTTCTAGTACGAGGTTTCTGTTTTAAAAAAATCATTTCCGAAGTGCGCAGTGTTCGCACGGGCCCAGCTAGGTACTAGGTGTAATTTAATATTGCCTGCACGAAACAACCGGGATACTTGTCTGTGCTGCTCGTTACTGGCTGCCCCTGATAGCTCGCAATGAGATAGATTTTTGCTGTTGTGAGGAGAAGTATATAATGAATTTACCAGCGGTTAATATGCAAATGTTACTTTCATTAGTTTTCATTTCTTTTTTCTTTTTTGTTTTCAGATCGTGTCATGAGCCTACTATGTCCTTTCTGCTTCAAAACAATATCAAACAAATCAAACCTCCTAAAACATATGAAGATTCGTCATAGTGGGCTGTGCTTACAACAACAATGTCAGATTTGTGGTAAAATGTTTAAAAATAAATATAGTCTTAAAGTTCATGAGTACACATACCACAGGACAAATCAACCATTATTGTAGACTCGCTGCCTTACTGAAGTCCCGTTCAAGTCAGAAAATACAGATATTATATAGGAGTTCAGAAATGGCTCTGGCATGGCATATCCATTGCTTTTCAAAGGATTGGTTTCAAATTGAAAAAGTAACCATTGTTTCTTCTACATGCATTTCCTTGTAATCGAAATAGAAATATTTACAAAAATGAAACACATTAACTCGGGGCTCCTGGTTTACGCTCAGGTCAGTCAATTAGCTACCGAGAAGACCAATTCTTTGAACGGTTTCTTGGGCCTACTGTGTTGCCCATTATAGAATAATAGCGGAATCCAGCAGACGTTGTCCTGCTCTCTGTCTCTCTCACCCCCTCTCTTCTTCCACCTTACTCTCTCTCTCTTCATCCCTTTCTTTTTCTCTCTCCATCTCTTCCCCTCTCTCTCTCTCCATCTCTTTCTCTCTCTCTCAATCTTTCTCTCTCTCCATCTTTCTCTCTCTCTCCATCTTTCTCTCTCTCTCTCCATCTTTCTCTCTCTCTCCATCTCTTTCTCTCTCTCCATCTCTTTCTCTCTCTCCATCTCTTTCTTTCTCTCCATCTCTTTCTTTCTCTCTCCATCTCTTTCTCTCTCTCCATCTCTTTCTCTCTCTCCATCTCTTTCTCTCTCTCCATCTCTTTCTCTCTCTCTCCATCTCTTTCTCTCTCTCTCTCCATCTCTTTCTCTCCATCTCTTTCTCTCCATCTTCTCTTCTTTTTGTCTGTCTTTCTCTCTCTCTGTCTCTTTCTCTCTCTCCATCTCTTTCTCCCTCTCTCTCCGTCTCTTTCTACCTCTCTCTCCCTCTCTCTCTCCCTCTCTCTCTCCCTCTCTCTCTCCCTCTCGCGCCGCCTGTCCTGTTCTTTGGTCTCGCCCTGAGTCACACGGCAAAGCTCAGCAATACAAAAGTCCAGGTGGAGCTCAGTTTAAATGGAAATTGAATTAAGCGTAATCTTGTGCTGCTGCGCCTTTTATTAGAGTTGCAAAAAAAATTAACAGCAAACAAAATCTGCGTGAAAAGCAACACGTAAATGTGCCATCTTTCATGGAGATCGGGCACACGGTTCGACCGTACCGCAGCTCACCTATAGCGGAATATTATCGGAAACTGTCTCATAGGAATATGTAATGTAAAAGTAATGGTTATGGTGCTGCTACCAGCATATTATTTAAATTATTTATTTTCCGCATTTGTGTTGTATTAATCTTTACTAAACTTCATAAGGAGACTGCGTCAAATCCTGAAGTACAGCCTGTAAATATTTCGTATCTACTCATACACTCCTTTTGTGGAATCGATGTCGATTACATATTGTCGAATTCACTTTTGTTAGTACAGTTACGTAAGCAATCTATTCCCTGTAACATTTTCTGCGCGGGTAATTACTGGCTCCTTAACGGTTACAGGGGGTGTAAATTGAGTGTGATAACGGGCAATACATCAGGCCTATGAAACCGTTGATTGCCTCTATAGCTCAATGATTAAGCAAGTGGACGTAAAGCAGGAGACCAGAGTTCCATTCCGGCGGGACTGACAATTCTTTGAGCCATTTGTATGATTAAAAAGCATTTGTTATTATTTGCGCACGTTCTCTTGGGTTCTCATTTCACAAGATGCGAGGGAAGTGGGGATTTTATGTTTTGGTCGACAGGACATTAGGTCAAATCTGTGTATCGTTTTTCAATGCAAAATACAAGGAAATTACACGGAAACGAGCATTTCTGGATATCAGATTATGTTAACAATGCTCTTTGCTGTAATTTATTGTGAAATTGACTAATGTTAATAAAGGAATGGTGGTAGGTCTTCCAAGGCTCAAGAAAACGCGTGCGTATAATACCCAGTAACAAGATTACGTTATAGAAAAAGTTAATGGGCGGAACTTATTTCGGTCGTAATTGCCTCTCGCCAATGGTGACAAGGCGTTGTCAATTGCATTCAATTATAAATTTTACATTTCTTTTTAACTTTTTACTTACTCTTGTAGAACATTTGTAATGCTGGAGGAAGGAATTGATATGAGCCCAGAACGAGTGGTGGTACAATCTATTACATAATTCCTGTGATCCCATCAATGTATCCTCACATTCAGCTACTGTAGCAAGATAGAAATATTTTTCATACCACTTTTTTTAAGGATATGTGGCCCAAAACGTTTTAAGATAGGAGATACCTATAATACTATACCAATAAAAATAATAAATTAATAGAAGTAAAAAAAATGCTATTCTTCAAATTAAAATAAAGATCAATGTTGAAGAAATGCACTTAACAATAGAAAATAAAAATGTATTAAAAAGTCAAAAATAAAATTTTTAAATCGAAAAATCCTGGCAAGCAATTGTACACAAAATTATTTCACTTCCTTGAAATATCAATTATGTATCGCAAATTTTAAAGAAAACATGGAGTCTTAAAACAAAGCTAATGTATATAAAATTGACAATTCTTAAATGAAAAATTTCAAAGACTATATATATATATATATATATATATATATATATATATATACACACACACACACACATTGTATTTATATGAAAAAGATAAGATTGGTCGTTTCCTTTTTGAAAAAAGCAGTGGATTTATTCATCCAAACATTTCATTGGCTACGGCCTCAGTAACACAGCATAAATATAAAAAACTCAAAAAATACGTGGATGTTCCTTGTACCTACCACACAATAGACTAATCAAATACAATATCATTCAATTCTTTGTACAGTTTGTTTACGATTCATTGCCCTAAATTGGAAATAGGAATGAACTTGAATGTGAATACTTTTGCAAATATGCTAAAACAAAATAATCTCGTCTAAGCGAAAGAATTAAAATAAAAGCAACGAAGGGGAGTTCCGATGCCCTATAGTCCGATCGTGCCGTGACGCGGGGCAGCGCTACCTTTTCCCAGAGAGCCCCACCTTTGCCGTCTCCGCTTCATTCCGATTTAAACGTAGTGGCGCCTTAAGGTCACGAGCTGCACGGAGATGGACACTCCTCCAATGAGGAGCACCTATACCAAAAATTTAAGACCTAACGAAGCTCCTGATTGGATGACAAGTATCCCCCTATACGTTCAGCTCGTGACCTTGTGGCGCAACTGTGTTTAAATAGGAGTATAAAGGTCTATTCACAATGCAAACATGAACATACGCATGGCGTTAACAGGAAAGTTAGGACTACGTCCATAAGCTATTGCATAAGCATAACACGTAAGACGTTAACTTAAAAGCTTGCAAGCTTCTGTGCTTATGCTTAAGTAAGACATGAGAAATGAACCAATCACAGAACGGTAACTCAAAATGGAGAATCGAAATTCGATCGAAATGGATAGAACTAACACTATATGGGCCCTGGATACAGTCGATACCTTGAAATCGATTCTCACATCCAACCAGAATGTCTCACAGCCTATAAAATCTCTTATTTTGCGTACGTTTATGCCAGAAATGTTATTGTGAATAGTTCAGTGTATCACTTATGTTAATGTTTATGTCTATGCGCTGTGCATATGTTCACGTTTACGTTGTGAATGGGCCTTAACGTCGGACCGGCCACTGGGGTGCCCGACACCACCCGAGCTTCCTCGATGTCTCCCGAAGCGCAGTCGGCGCTCGAGAGTCGCCCTCGCAACAACGTTCTTCGACCCACCTCCTCTTGCTCCCGGCCAGATACGGCCCACTTGACATCACTCGCAATAGCCCAACCATCCAGCCTCGCATTCAGGAATTACGGCCTCATGATCGTTTTATATGCGCGCTAAGAGCAACGCACGTACGTTCGTTTCGCCCACACAACCTCCAAGTACCTCCGCACGTGTCCATTCGTTTGTGAATTAGTCCGTGGCGAAAGAAAAATTCGTTTCGCTTATCTACACTCCTAATAACACAGTTCATCCAACAGCAAATAATAAATAGAATCCTATTGAGCATCTTTGTTGACCGCGTGTCGACAAATGTTCACCTGTTTCCGGCCCCTGGATTCATTTTTATCGGATTTTTTAAACACTATTACACTTGCCCAATTACTAATCCCATTTCTCGATTATTACGGAACTCACATGTTTAAATAACTATTTCTTCGCGCCAATGCAATTATAAAACCCGCCCGTCGTCTACCATCAAACGTTTATACAGTCTGGTCTCTTCCGCCGGAAATACCGCTCCTGTCCGGGGTTAACCCTAGAAGCAACTTGTCCACAGTTCACCCTCTGTGCAGCGGATTCCCTACTTGGATACTGCTGTGCAGCGCTATGCAGTTCTGCGCTAAGCGTTGTGCAGCGGATACCCTACGTGGCCCCACCTTCCATTTACGCCAGGGCTCAGCACGCCGGAAACGGGAATGCACCCTTCTGCGAGGCAAACTTTAAAAGCGTTAATTTCAATTCCGTCATATATGCTGGTTTACATGTACGAGACGTCTACTCAACCGATTTCGCTGAAATTTTCACACTCTGTTATTAGCAACGGGAGTATATAAAGAGTGGTGTGAATTAAATCGAACAGGTAGGGGCGTTGATGATTATATTTTTATGTTGATATTGTTGTCTCAAAAGCCCCTGAACCTAAGCGCTAGGCAACCAGCCGTACCGGCATGTATTAAGCTCGTCTTGGTTGCATTTTCTGCCCTTTTCATTGCGTCAAAGACTTAAAAACGGTGTGTGACGTGCTACGGGGAGAAGTTAATTTGAAGTTTCGTTTATGTCCAGAAGCAAAACAAAGGGCCATCTCATCATTTGCTCAAGGATCAGGAAACTGAACGAAAACCTGATGTAGATAGGGTCATTGACTCAGAAGCTGAAGTACTTGTTCTTTAGAATTACACACTCCAAATGATAAATAATGCATTAAATGGCATTGTTAAAAGTTAATATTACTTTACTTTTGGATGCTCGGTATAGCCTCTAATTGTATAGAAACAGTTTTGCAGCAGAAAATATTTAACTTGGGATTTAAACTTTTGTATCGAATTTAATCGTTTAATGTCATTTGGCAACTTTTGTGTCAAATTTAAGCGTTGTAAAATAATGTGCATGTATTGTACGTGAATTTTTTGTAGTGAGTTGTACATATTGTCACCTGATGAATATGATTGCTGTGTCGAGTGTTATAGTCATATACGTCGGCGTTTACTGATCTGTACGAACGTTGACAGAATTTGAAAGAATTCTGAAATCGTAGCATAATGAACTTAATTGTGTATTCAATTCATTTAAATAGACGTTCCATTTAAGGTTTGACTGAATTGAAAGGCCCACAAATTTTGTTACCTTAACATCAGTCAATGGCACATCGTTCAATGGAGAACAGAATTGTTTATTTGAAATGGAAAACTGCATTGAATCCGTTTTTAATTTACTATTAACTTGTTATTAGGGAACCAATTTGAAACATATGTACTATTTATGGTTTTTAATTGCAAAGAATATTCGTATCATCCGCAAAGAACGTTCTTCCGTTTCGAATCGTCGAGGGCATATCGTTTACGTATAGTAGGAAGAGAATAGGGCCTAAAATTGATAACTGCGGGACTCCACGTGCAAATAGCAAAGAATAGGAAGGGTATGTACGTAATGTTTCATTAGTCCAGTCAGGTATTTCTAATCTCTGAAATCGTTTAATATACGAACATAGCCAATTAGAGCAATACCACTGATTCCATACGATGGTTATTTTTAAAGTAATATATTATTATCAATGACGTCAAAAGCTTTTGAAAGATTAAAAATATTTCGATAGGTGCGTCGTTTTGATTCATGGATAAGGCTGACATCATTAAGAAAAAAAATGTCTGTTTACGTAGATTTTGATTTTCGAAACCCATTTTGGCAATCTGAAAACACGTCGTGTTTACTAAGAAAAGTTTCCATTCGTACATAAAAAAGTCTTTCTAATATTTTTGAAGAAAAAAAAAGACAAAAAAGAGAAATTGGTCGATCATTTTGAATTTCAACTTTGTTACCTTTTTTGAAAAGCGGCTTAATCTTAGCTGTTTTAAAAATACCTGGAAAACTTCCTGTGCATAAGGATACATGAAATATGCAAATTACCGGGAGTACAATGACAGGCGTATGTCTTTAACAAACAATCCGGAAATTCATCTAAACCGGCCGAGTATTTATTTTTTAGTTTACCGATTACTTTGAGAATTCCATAGGAGGAAGTTTCGGAAACGAATATTATATCTAAATTTTTTTGGGAAAAACGTCTGATGTTGAATTTTGAGGCTAAAGAGTCTAGCCACTTTTGCCAGATTGTTGACATTTCTATCGTTATCTTTTAAAATAACACTCTCTACTAGGTTTCTAGTTGATTTTGACGCCTTTTTCCTATATTCCACATTGCTTTTGTTTTATTATTTGAGTTCAAAATATCCTGATAATGTTTCATGATTTTAGCCTACCTTATGTCTTTTCTTAATGATTTGTAGTTTTAAAGGAAAGGTGGATATCTTGAGATACGTTATGGTGCTTAGAAATGAATGAAAGGATTCGTTTGTTTTTACAATAATTAATAAATAATTTTATTTCACTTTTAGTAAACAATCTACTCATATCCTCGCGATTGTAAAATATCGGCCGGTAATTTAACAGCCCATATTACTCGAACGTTATCTCGAACAAGTAAATCGAATTTCTCGAAGGCAGTGTCATATCGAACACATGCCCTTACTTAATAGAGAACGTTTTAACAATAGGATACTTGACAATCATGTCCAAACGAGACCCACACTCGCGAGAAAGTCTTTCATCTATGAGAATTTTTGCAGAGCGTAGCGTAAAACGTGATTAAAAATTATGTGACCAGTAGCGGATAAGTGTACTACATTGCAATAACGAAGGATTGCCGGGTCCGCTGGTACACGTATATTCGAATAGGACAGAAGAGTGTCGCTGTTCAAGAGCGGGATCGTAAGGAACGAATCTTTGGCGACGCTCTTCTGTCTCACTCCGCAACATCTGAAAGGAGACGAGGAGATCGCATGGAGAAAAATTGTAAATGGGTGACCATTGGTCACGGAATCTTGCCTGTGGAAGCCCAACGTTGGATCACTTCGTAAAAGAAAAAGTTTATTTTCGATAACCAGAACAATGGATTTATTCAACCTCCGTAGGAAGGTCTTTTCCACTTTCTATTGACATATTTACTATCAATTAATACTCTTTTACCAACAAATGTAGTAGTTTACACTATTATGGGATGCCATTCTACTATTGCCTGATAACCTTGCCTACTCTTCAACATTACTGTCTTATGTTGCTCTCACTGTCACAAATAATGTAAATATTGGACTCCTGGAACTAGGACCCAAACGGTTCTAGCTTGTCGAATCCTTGTGTTTCCGTTGCCACTATGACTGGGGCTGTTTCCGTCGGTCGGGTTTTCTGGCCTACTCCCGGGCGGTGCTGAAGGCGGTCGCCTCTCACTATCATCGGCGCCGGGCCTTCATCCGTCGCGTTGCCAGGGCTGTTGGTTACGCTGACCCCCATTCTGATAGGGTCTGGGATTTCTCTCCCTTTCATCGTCTGGGAAGTTAGTTCTAGTGCGGTCGAATTGCGCTAACAACTCATGGAATCTATCGAGATTCTCACACCCCACACTGTTGATTAAGTTCTGCACATAGAACGGAAAGTGAGCGGTAAGTAGCCAAACAATTTTCTTCTCACCTGCTTGCACCTGAAAGTCGCAAGAGAGCGACAAAGACTGCCTACCAACTTTACGCCATGAGCTCATGGTTCTAATAGCTAGGAAGAAACATCTTAACACTAACATTGGGGTTTTGTCTACAATAATTCGTGGATTATAAAGTAATAAAAAACTGCCTGAGCACGGCAACGCTGAAACTTTCGCCGGAATACCCAGCGAGGGAACCCCGTGATGTAATCAGGGGAGAGAGTTCATCTTCGGTTAAATACCGGATTATCACCGCTGGTTGTCGGCGCCTCCGCAGACCGGCTGAATGGCTGTCCTCGTCTCGTGATTCACCTTCGCTCTGGCGAGGGCTAGCGGCGACGGCGGGGCGGTGGTCCGGTCACCGACCCTTTGTCGCTCCCTTGCGACTTTCCTGGCAGTTAATGTTGTCAGGAATAAATTAATTTTCGCCCAATTAATGAAATGATTCAATAGATATTTTCATAACATCCCTTCTCTTCCATTCATTCATTATAGGAATGAACCAGCGACCCGACTGAGCTAAACGTTACATTTGGCTTTCCCAAGCAGGGCTCGATTAGAATTGTTCGATACCCCATTCGGCTCTTCTTCCCAGCTGGCGGCGAGGTGCGGCTCGGAGTCGTCAAAGGCGGGCGGGCTCAGTGTCAGTTCGAGGACACACGGGCGCCCGAGACGGCACTATTGTCGCGAGTTGAGGGGAAGAGGGAGGACCCCACCAACTCGTGCAGGAAGAAAAGAGAGTATTCCTTTAAAGAAGTTTATTTCACTTACCCGCGTTGTAGACCCTATGACCTGGGAGCGGGTGGCGTGGGGACGGCTGGCTCCGGCAGGTTGACTCGTAATAAGAGGGCGAGGTGCGAAGACCTCGCCAATTTATAGCCTCGGAACGCTGGCGTCGACAAATGACAACTGGTCACTTGCCGACGGCAGCGTGTCGCGAGGGCCAGAAAGCCATATCGCGACACTATGCGGCGAACGCAGATTGACGCGTAGTCTGCGCGGGTCTTAGGTTTGGAGAAAAATCGCGCTCGGTGGCACAGTTCAGCCCTACGAGCCAAAATTAACAATGTTCCTCACTCCACCGAGTCTTAGCTAAGAGCCACGTCTTTTCTCCTACAATTTCTCCCTAATCAGCTCCCGGCCGAGCTCGCCTCCATTCCCCCCTCCCGAAAACGTCTCAGGACCCGTAGCTTTGCGCCTTCCCTCACCGGGAGATGTCTCATAGGCCGAAACTATATGCGTCGCAATTTTATGTCACCCAATCGAGACGCACTGTTCCTGGAATTTTCCAGGGCGATCTCTCTCTCTCTCTCTCTCTCTCTCTCTCTCTCTCTCTCTCTCTCTCTCTCTCTCTCTCTCTCTCGCTTTCTCTCTCATTCTGAAAGCATCTCTTGCAGCTGCCCGAACACGTGTTCAGGCGGCTTTGTTTTCGGAAACATAATTCTTCGGCGCCGTGATCAGCAGCCGGCGACGGGTGAGCTATAAACGATACCTCTGGGATTTCCGGAAGTGTTGTAGGGAGATTCCTTTCGCGGGCGCGTGACGAATGGCCGGCAGGCGTGGTCTGTCTCCGGGCCAAGACGCAGGCGGTCATTGTTTTGCTAAGTGCGCGGGGGCTCCCAGAAGGGGAGGGGGAAGGTCTTCCCTGCGGATCGGCAGCCGACGAGGGGCGTGCGACGGGCGAGCGCCGAGCGGGCGGGCGGGGCAGCTGGCGACAGGCGAGCTGAAAAAGATTCTTTGTGACAAGAGCCCAGTTTTGCGTCCTACTTTCTTTCCGTGGATAAAACTATCTTAATATTAAATTAATATAATTCAATTTGGTGACGCCACAATATTATGTTGAAATTTTAAAAAGATACACTAATTTTACTTTTCTTGTTTTGTTTTAGGTGCAGAAAATAATCATGGATACACGAGTGAACCAAACTTTTTGCAGCCATCACCTGAAATAGCCACGAGAAGCAATGACATTCATTTTGTTAGGGAAAACTTCGAAGTTCAGCGAAGAATTACTGAAAATTCAAGGTATTCAGAAATCGAAAATTTTAACGTAAGCCACGAAAGTAATATGAATATTTCACCATCATCAATAGTTCTTCAACAGTCTGTCATGTCTGCTAATAATATTAATTATAAAAATGAATTAAACAGCAATCAACCATGGCTTTATACAAATAGAATGTTATATCACAAGAAGAAGCGTTCTTGGCATTCAAGGCGTCCTGTTCCATGTCCTAATTGTAATAAAACAATCACAATGGCTTACAACTTGAAGAGCCATTTAAATTCATGCTTGAAACGCTTTGGTGTTATTAAAAATAGTGCCAATGCTTAATGTCACATGAATCTTTCAGTTAATGCCCTGTAATAAAAAAACTAGGTGTGCTCAACAGCACACACTTTCTCGCATTATTGGGAACTGTTACATAATGTTATAATTAGAGCGGGACAAAACGCAATCTACTGTCGATCGTTCTCGCTGGTTCGCTTTCACGGCCCCGGAAGCCGGGGCGAAACTTACCTGCTTGTGAATTCGTCTCTAACAAGCATCGGAACAAGCAGGACCGCTCATTATCGGCTGATACTTCCGATTATGATATCAGTGCAATGATACGTTCATTAAGCATTTGAAAATATTTGAAGTCGTATTATTTTTCAATGTATATGTTTCGTTGGCAGAAGTACTCTTTTTACATAATGTTTGCTAAGATAATTAGCTTTAAATGTTGTCAATCTTATGAACGCGACGTATGGATTCACGTTGTGCCGGAAAAGCAAATTGTAGTAATTCACAGTCGTTTTACCACCGTATGTGTCTTGAAATACCCAAAGAACATGTTTTTCTAGTAGTTTTTTTTCTTCTTCACAATGTACTAAAAGGCTCTGCCTAAAAAATGACTACATTTGTCTCATTGAGATGAATCAAATAAGCTATTGATATGCCGTAAGTCACTGAAAACACGTTTTAGACGCCTAAGAAAGCAAACACGTTTTTGGAGAAATTTCTTAGAATCATCTGAATGAGTCCCCAAACAATTCGTTAGTTCCTCACCAGGAGACCCAGACACGTAGAATTACATCTAATTTTTGTCTCGATTGCTGAACCGACGGGGTCTAAGTGATGGGCGGAAGGTCGCCGGGTACTTGAATACAATATAAGGATAATAACACTGTACTACAAGAGTTAATTTTCTTGTAAGACGATATGTGTTTCTTCAGATTTTGATGATGAGTTATTCAAATCTGGAATTAGAAATTTGCCATCAGGCACAGTTTTTCCTTTAAAAAATTTAATTAAAATTTGAGTTATATTAGAAATGCAACTTGGCTACACCAAGTACAGATGTTTTGTGTGTGGGGGATAGCCGCTACAAAAATTCCCATTACAAAAGAAAGATTTGGCCCCAACGTGAATGGAAAGTCAGATGAAAAAATTATTCAGAAAGATGAATTGGAAGTCTGTGATGATGTCCTCCAGCCTCCATTTCACATCAAGCTTGGTCGTATGAAACAGTTTGTTAAAGCCTTGAATCCGTCTGGAATAGGGGTTATTTATCATTACCAATAATTTCCTGGTCATTCGGCTGCAAAAATAGGAAGGAAGGGATGTGTATGGGTCTCGAGAACTTCTGAAAGATACCTATTTTGAACAACGCTTAACTCCAAAAGAGTGGATGCACAAACATTTCAAGAATGTAATACAAAAGTTTCTAGAAAAAAGAACTAACAACTATGAAGTAGTTCAAGTGATGATTAACTCATACGTTATTTTTCTGAGAACTGCAGTGACGTTTCCGATGGGCATGGTGGAAGATTTCATAAAGGCATTATGACTATGAATTGATACAAAGGGAAAAGGTTGCCTTCAAAGCTTGCAGACTGCTGGTGGAACACGAGTCAAGAGTGGAAAAGTGATCACAAGACAGAGAGAGAAAAAAATAATTTTTTTGAATTCTCACGGGAGAGATGATTTTGTTATTATGTCTGTGAGTAAGTTTTTTTTGCGTACAATATATTACATTTTATAGGGCTATTCCTGTTTTTAATATTATTCTGATTGGAATGTTCCTTTACAAATTTAAAAAAAAAATCTAGAATAGTAATTGTTACTATTTTTTCTAACAAGACGTATAGAGTGGGGAAAAAGTTTTAAAAAACGGAATTGTCTATAAATTAAAAACTACTGTGACTGATAGAAAGAAACTGATTGCAGATGTGGACTCAGGAGATAGATTTCTATATAATGACTACTGTTTCCCTCAGAAAAATGATTTTCATTTTTTTGTAGAACAGTGTATTAATTATTGTAAATGTTCTAACATAAGATTGCAACTTGCCTTGTGGGATCAAATTTTTATTCAGCTTTCACCGTAAAAGAGTATTCCATACTATATTACACACCTTGTTCAGTTATCCCCACCTTAAGTGGAATAAATAATTCGTTTAAGATATTTGATAGAAACGCGTGTGCAATAAACGTCTGGAGATCAAGAGACTCCTGCTTTTGTTTACCCTCGTATATTTGCCCGCTGACTCGGAGGGCACACCCCTGTAACAGCCATAGAATCGGGAGCGATCGTTCTGGCCGTGCCGGAACTAGCATTATCGGACGAAGCGGTCTCGGCTCGCTGGTCTCGTCGCCAAGAGCGATCGGAACTGGAAGTGTTTTTGTCCGGCTCTAATTGTATTGCAATTTCTCCCCGACTAATACTTTTAATAATTAATTTCATAATCTGGAAGGAAGAAATTTTGGGGGGAGACAAAGAAAATGATTTGAATAAGACATTACACTGGCCCAGGTCAATGAGAGAAACAACCATTTTCACTGAAGATTTATTGAAAATAAATTTTAATTCAATATTTCTAAAGCTTGTATTTCCAATTTTTTTTTTCTTCGGCAACATCACATATATTTGTATTTCAGAGTCGCTCTTCATTCTGATTCCTCTTCATCCTTCTAAATGAAAAGAAAAAAACCACTATTCTTATTAATGGGGAAAATTATCTTCTTGTGATACATCTTATTTGATGGTTCTTTTGATAAAATGCGATTATCTGAAATTTCATTCTATAGTTTGTGTATTAAGTTTAGGTTCTATTTATTACACAGCTTTGATAAGCGTTTATTATATTCTCTCATTTAAATATGAATGAATACTTTATAACAAATAAAACACTGTGAGAAAGTAGCAAAGCAAAGTAATGTAAACAGTTTAACCTGATAATGAATATGAAAAAGCTATATGTAATTTTTTTGTTAATTATTTTTTAACTTCAATATTTTTATTTTATTCAAACTTTGCATAATTTACAAGCTTAAAATGTCATCTGTGGGATTAAACTTTCAGGATATTAACAACGGTTGTTATTACATTGACCATAAGTATCAGAGTGGTAGTGAACAGCAACTATTGAATTTGGTATATTTTTGCCAAATACATAACGGCAAACCGATATGAAACAAACCCATTGTCTGTGTTAATAAAGTCTCTTGATATTGAAACAAACAAGAAAACATTGATTGTCATGGACATTCATAGGGAATTCTCTTTTTTACATATTTGTAAATGCAATAAAATATACAAGAAGCAACGTAGAGTCTAAACGTATTATCTGGCTGGAAGGTAATGAGCATGAAAATACAAGGAATTGAATGTATGAAATGTAAATCACCTTATAATTTTAGAATTAATATTTAAAGAGTTATTGTTACAGAATTTATATGTTCATTTGTTCAGATAGATCAGATTTTAAATTATATAGCTAAGCTACTGTGTAAACAAAATATGGTACTGGTAATTAAATTTGCTGTAGACCATTTGTAAATAAATAAATAAATTTGTTAAAGAATAATGCAACTTCAATTTTCAATTCAAAAGTAAGAAAATGAAATCATCTTAAATTCAAATTCAAAGCAATTAAATTAGACTACAATTTTCATATGAATTCACACAAAAAAAACAACCAACAGTGGTGTTAGTTTGGCATAGACTTTCATGCACTTGTTTTCTAATCTCATTAGTCTAGGCCACTCTAGGCTAGGAGGTCGCTGAAGACATGAACTGATGACACTGACTGGGAGGTCCTAGGTTTGATTCACGACAGTGACAGAATATTCGACGCTAGGACGAATTCAGTCGCTGGGTGGAGGAGAATTCCAACATCTGGCTGCTTTGGTCAGTAGTTTTCCGTGGTTTCTCCAATCAACACCAGGCGAATGCTGGAGCAGTACCCTAACAAATGCACCACGGACAGTGCGCTTCCTCTTCTTTGTTCTATCCTCACCTTTTACTTACACACAGTTACACTTACATGCACTATACTACCACACATGACAGGAGACCAGTTGGGAGCTTGGAGCTTGTTTTGGCTGGATGGTGCCCTGTTGATGGGAGATACCTGGTTGAAGAAGACCCTGCGAGTCACAGTGTATGTCAGTACAGGATCTCGCTATGCAGCAGGGAAAAGATCACTGCCATCTCCAGAGGGGAGAACAGGACCTTACAGGACAAATGACCTTAGCAGTTGACATGCCTGCAATCAACCAATTTTTATTTTAGACCAGCTTTCCAATATTGTATCACCCTCTCCTCAGCTGCCAGCAGAGCCAAAACAAAACTTTTTCACATTTTCTCACTTTTTTGGCCATCCAATTGTAGAACTGTAATAAGTAGTTTAAAAAATTACAGAAGAAATGAACAGTTCTTTATGCAACTTTTCATTGAAGAATGTGAAGCTGTTCATGAGAAAATGTTGTTTGAGTATTTCCGATAATAAGCAAATTTCCCACAAAAGCTTTTGAGTTTTTGAGGAACTTAATCAGAAAATGTTTAAAGCATATGTGCTTGCAAAAGCAGAAATGTATAGAAAATGACTATAATGTCTACAAAAGAATTTTTTTAAAATCATTGTTATTTTACAAAAAATCAAAAGTAATCTTATTCAGTACTATCCCTATAAAACGTTTACAGAAAAAATGTAGAGCCGTTTTTGAGAAAATGCTGTTCCCAGTGTTTCTGAAAATGTGGCAGTTTGAGTTCATTTTCACAGAAAGGCAGTAGTGAGTTTTTGAGAAACTTATACATAATTTTTTTAAGCATTTGTACTGACAAATGCAATAATGTTTACAAATTGTTAGTAATGTAAATATTAATGTGAGAGACATTTTTAGAAATAAATTCATATCTGTTTAAAAAAAAAGAAACCCCTGTAAAATAGCATTTATGTCATCTGATTCATTGCATGTAGAACTACTCCTAAAAAAGTTCCACAAAAAAATGTTGAGTAATTTTCAGAAAACCTTGTTTTTAAAATTTTCTTTGTTTCATGCAAAATTCTTGGAACACTACTATTTCGAAAAAAATGTTCATGTCCTCATTTAAATTGAAAAACAGATTGTATTTAGAGGAAAAATGATCTCTTCCATACCACAGTGATGCCGAAAACAGTTTGAACATTTGCAATTTTGTATAATTCAGATATATAAATGGAACTGAGACTTGCGCCAGTTTTTTAAGCATTCTTTACGCCATCCAACAATAAAGTTTAATAAAAAACGTCAGCCACTTATGAGAAAACTAGACAATGTCCTTGAAGGATAAACAATCCCCCAAAATTAAAATATCAATTTCAAACTTAAGGAGCTGCATCATCAAGTTAATATCCAAAGAATATCATTTTTGTGAAAATCCAGCTTACCATTTAGCTTTGTTCACAGATGGACTGGGAGACATAATCCATTTATTTTGGTGTCAAGGACTCACAATATGTGAATTCTACATAACATGTTAGAGGAAGTAATTGACTACATCTAGGAACAAGAATTATCCACTTTTTCAAAATTAGGGATCTACAATAAGAATTCTTCCAAAAAAAAAAAAAATCACTGTTTTCGCTGCAGCATTACATAACTTTTTGCTACCACATACATTTTGTCAAAATAATTGTTTATTGTATACTACATTTAAAGTATTTTACCCACCTCTGACTACAAAGATATCTTTTCTGACAATACATTTGCCAGTTTTTACCCATCTTTATTATTAACTTTATTAGATTGAAAACAAATAATATCTACTTAGGAAAATTGGGAAAGCATATTTTAGAAAGATAAAGCATCTATTTTAAGGTTTCCTCCAAAGAAAAAATGTACATCTGGTAATGCAAGTAGAAATAATATAGAAATTGATACAAAATATAAGTATTATTTATTGAAAAAAATTAATTACATCACTAATCGAATTGTACTGCATGCCAATTTCTGTATTCCATGCACATTGTCTTGATACTAAGGATCACAGTCCAGCTCAATGTAACATGTTCACATGCCGGTTCTGCAAATATGATTAAAAATAAAAAGTATGAAAAATTGTGACTGTCAGCAGAAAATTACTAAATGTAGCAATAACATGCATGTTATGTCATTGATCCATTACGATGTCTGGTACCTGAAAAAGTTTTCACAGGTATCAAGGCTGTTTTTGACTACCCCAAACAATATCCCCTAATAAGCTGAAGAGAATAGGGCTTATGCAGAAATTACTTTTAAAAACACATCACATATTTTTTATTTACATCAGTAAACACACACTTAGCTCCTTTGCAGCCAACCATCTAATAAACGCATATGTGAGCGTGTCCATAGCAACAACTGTTAAAATGCTCAAGAGACCATTAATAATATTTTAGCAGACTTCTGGGTTTAGATTTTACTAGGGCTCATGAATCTTTTGATAAATATGTTGTTGCCACAAAACAGAATTTTTGGGAATAAATATAAACAAAATTTATTTTTACAATTGTTTGATACAGCTATTTTAAAGTTACCATTTTTTAAATTACCACTGAATGTAATGCCATTTGAATCCATGACATTTATCTTCGTTAATATTACAAGAAATCGATCCTGAAATGTTTGTCCTTTTTGCTACCTTGTCTGTTTGTCCCAATTGTCTCCCTTTCTAATTTTATATCTCTTCCTCTTTCCCAATTATGTCTATTTTGTCCCCTTGCCCTCGTCGTCTTCCTTTCCCAGCTGTGTTCCACTTGCCATTTGATCCTTTCGCTTGTGGCGATCGCTAATTAAAAAATTATCAAGACCCTGTACCAACAACCCTTACTAAGAAACATTGAGAGTAATGACAATTCTTAACTCATGAAAGAGTTAAATGTTCATTTAGAATAACTAGAAATAATAAGAAACATAGTATTTAACATGTCCTCTATGCTTCAATTCTGTTATAGCTCTGCCTCGCAGTTAGCCTTCTAACCTCAACCTTAAAGAATAATTTAGAGGAGTAGTCTCATAAATAACTATTTATGCTTAAATTACATTTAAAAACATGTCATAATTTAAATTCAAAACATTTTAATGTCAATTTTAATTTAATCTTTCAGGGGAAAATTTTTGAAGATTTTGTATGAAAAAAGTGTAAATGAAAGATTGGGTGAAATTATGAAATCAACAGAATGTGGCATATATTTTAATTTTTTTGGTGGCATCGTTTCTGAAAATTATTTCTTTACTTACAATTAAAATAAAAAATGATGTGAAGTTTTGTGTATTACTACCATAGTAGTGATAATAAACAAAACTTGGTTTAGGGTACACAAATACGATGGTACATTTTTAGAGTATGTTAAATACGTTGCATCCCCTTTTTGGAACAATGGCAACGTTCTTGTGAGGCATTACTACATTCATTCTAGAAATGTATCACATGTGAAGTGTTTTCGTCCACTTTTCTTTCCCTCCCTCCTCCAAGTCATATTTGCATTGTTTAACTTAAGAATAAAAATAATATTTCTTGCCATTGACCAAAAAATAGCATGCCCAAAAGTTGCAATTTAGTAAGAAAGAAAAAGGTTTCCTATACAAATGTCAATGAGAGTTATAAATTAAACTACAAAAACTGAAAAACCATTAATATCACCATTCACTGAAATGTGGCACGAAAGATAGCATATTCTTTCTGGTGACAATCATTTCAGCAATGGTTTAAATAAAATACATTCAATTTCTACGTTTTTTAAAATGTGTATGACTAGGTAGCACTGTTGAAACAATTCATGTAGAAATTTACATTAGGCTTTTGTGCTATAAATAATTAATTCACTACAAAAATGAGAAATTAGAAGGAAAAAAATCACACACACCACAAATACGATCTACTTGCAGATATCTGCAATTTAATACTAACAAAACTTCTGAATGGACCTGGACTGAGTAGTATAACAGAGCACATATGACCCACAAATTCATTAATTCAGTAGCAACACCACTTCTTTTTGGATTGGTCACATATCTTTCATTACAAATTTATAGACGATTTCTTTCCTCTTAAACCATTCTATAAATTCTAAAGAATTTCTTTTTTAATTGTTGCCACAGAGACATAATCGGAATTATTTTAAAGTATTTTATTATATTATTAAATTATTTTAAAGCAGACTGAGTGGCTGATTAAGAGAATAAATAACCACAGAACTGAATTTGAATAGAAACCAAATAGGTAAATGTAACACAGGCAACTTTTGTTCAAATGTTTAGCTGTCAATGGATTTCCTGTTTGATATTTCCTATTTGATAGACTTCTTGGAGCAAGAGATCATATATTCAGCAATTGTTGACCAGATGTAGTTCCATTCTTAAAAGAGAAGTTTCTAAAAGGGTGTTCTCTTTTTGTTGTCATTGAAACCCAGTGCTTTGGTAATTGTGTGCTATAAAATTGATTTTTTGTTACATCATACATAATAGAAGCGAAGCTGTAACCTGTACATCAGGTTTGAAACCTCTGCAGGAAAATTCCATAATAGTGTCAAGAAGAAAGGGTTTGCATGCTTTTGAAACTCTAGAAACTAAAACCCTGACAATCACTGCAGGAGCAAGAAACCGACCACCAAAGTGCGAAGGCACATTACAAACAAGGACTCTAATCCTTAAGTAAATTACGTGCATGTTTGACTGACATTTTGGACATAATATAGAACAAACACTAGTGAATATAACATGTTATTGTTCTTGCAGTAACACTTGCAAGTAAGTTTGCACAAAAGGTACAGCCAATCACAAACAGAAAGGCAGTTGCATACATTAAGTTTGTTTACATATGAAGATAAGCAAGACCAAAACAGATCATCATTTTGCAAGATATATTTAATGAAATACCAGTGCACTTTTCTTGTTTTGTTATTTTTTAATCTGATCTGACAGTACTACCTACACAGGAATAAGACTAGTACATTTTCTTGGTTGTGAATGACACTAATTTCCGTCTTGATTTTACTTCCAACACTTACAACAACCTTTCTCAGTCATCAAAATAAGCTCGGAGTTAAATGTCAATAGTCACTAAACAAAAAGAAGGAAATTATTAATGTGCATCTAACAATTTAATATAATGAAAATATTTAAAATACAAGTCTTTGTGGCAATTCATGTTCCTTTACTTTCTTGTCTTCTCAACAGTTTCTCTTCCAATGACATCTTCCTCTTCACTTTTCTTAATTTCAGCCACTGATCTTTTAATTTCAATGACAACACGAGCTAAAGCTTCAGGATTTACTCCACACTGGATAAGCCTAATACATGTACTGAGAGTCTCAGGGTCCAGTCCTGTATGCAACATTTCTGATATTTCCAGTAAAATATGTAGGCATTCTCTTGCTTCAGCAACTTGATGAGCTTCTAAATTAGCCATTTTCTTGCGAAAATTTGGTATTCCTTACGAAGATCGTTCTGAAACATTTCAAATAATTACACTCACGCTATTCTTATTAACTAAAAAAAACACTTATAGCTTACTACCTTACATTTTATCTATTTACATATTTCGAGCAAAAAAGTGGGAAGTCAGGTAAATAATGACAGGCTCATCAACATTTAGCATTTTCTAAACTTTCAACTAATAGGCAAAAATCAAAACAAAACAAACTAATACATTTCCCGCGGTGACGACCTCGATTCTTGAATCCTGCCTCTTCTTTCTGATGAACAAGTACAAATCCTCGGATTTCTCAACAGAAATTCCGATGCTCAGCAATGAATGAATACAAATGCTCTTCGAGGTATGGTCCTAGGGTGGACATCTGACAGATTTGGACAACTTAGACAACGGGCGATCTTTGTAACATTCTGAAAGGATATTTATATTTTCTAATTTGGGGGTGTGTCGTTTGTGAACGAACTAGTTCAATTGAATCACGGTTCTCTTATTCCGTGAATTGAACTATTCAACAGTGTTAGAAATTTTCTTACATCGTGAACTATTCTTAAACTAGTAAGACAGTATACTGTGCTAATATGTGCTTCACATGGTACAAATTTTCTCTGACTTTCTCGTACTAGTTAGTTTTCAAATTTCTTTGGTGTGCGCTAACTTTAGCCCAGGGAGTGGAGAGCGGATCTTGCGCATCGTATCCGACTTCAGCCAATGAGCTTCAGACACCAGCTTGCGTCACAATACTAGCGGAAATTTTAAATACAGAAAAATACTAAAATTATCACATTGTTACAAGTAATTGCAATAGATAAGTGAATCATTTCTTTTAAATATTAATTCTGGTACACCTTCATCGCGTTGCGAATAAAGTGTATGGAAGAGTATTATAATGACTATTCCACTCGTGAAATTAAAACCAATAGTGTTGAACTATACATACATCAGGGGGTGTACTTCACAAAGTTTATCGCTTTTTATATACTAGTTTCTTACCACTTTATCCTACTGGCCAATTATAAATTGTGACTCATCTATCTTAGGAGGCGGTATACATCAATTGTTATGTCGATGTCCAATAAATAGCGTATGAACATCTTTGATTTTAACATAGCTTTCAGTTATTTTCAATATTTGGCGCATTTTGGAATTCTGTTCGACATAATTTTACTTATAGAATAGACCTATTCAATACCAATCATGCTTTGGGAATTCTTAGATAAATTCTAAAGCACTTGTGGTGTGATAATTTCTGTTACCACAGCAGTCAATAAGGGGCACAAATTGGTGGAGTTGCTAAACTCCTCAGGTAGTTCAGACTAAAGGTCTAGAAGCACTTCAGTTTATTAGGGTGTCAACATCATATTCTCGACTTGGTTCTACGTCACTTGATGGATTTCCTGTTCCCAACATCGCGATTACACCACACTATCAATTCATTGATGATGTTTTAGTACAGTATGATGACTTTAAAAAAAGTTGTTTTGGCAGACAAAAGATATCGACCCATGAAAACCCAAGATGGCGAGATGAATTCAGGTTTCTTTTTGAATTCTGTGAAGGATATAATTTCTACCAGAAGGAGAAACTTAGCCTCTACTCAGTTTTCTGAGGTTCTCTTCCCTAAAGGAACGGTCCGTGCTTTCGTGCGTCCGTGAGAGAGAGAGAGAGAGAGAGAGAGAGAGAGAGAGAGAGAGAGAGAGAGAGAGAGGGAGGAGAGAGAGAGATGGAGAGCGAGGGAGAGGGAGGCAGAGAGAGGGAGGGAGCGAGAGAGAGGGAGAGAGCGCGCGAGAGAGAGCGAGCGAGAGAGAAAATGAAGGGCAGAACAATTTCTGCCTGGTTCTCCTTGTTACTTCATAAAATCTAGTGACCGTATTCGTAACTAATACCGTCACTTTCCGCGCATTTCTTCAATCCTTCCATCGAGAGAAGTTGCGAAAGTAATATTTTGCTGCGTTTACGATTCCCGCTAATGTTGTGACGCTATCTGATGGATGAAGCTCATTGGCTAAAGCCGGATAGGCTGCGCAGCACCCATCCATGTTAATGCATTGTGCTTGCAACTGACATGCGTTTCGTGTGCCACCATCTCTGGTCAATCAAAGAGAGTAGTAGTAACAGAATACACATCTTGCGCACAAATGTGCACAAGCGCTTTAAAGAATTCACATGTCTATTCTGCTATTTATTTATAGTGACTTCCCACGTTTAATTAGCCTGGACGCAGTTATCGAATCGTTCGCTTCATAAATAAAATAAAGTAATAAAATTTTTAAGCGGATAACCAAGACTTGCTCAAGAAACGTTGGGAGTCTCTATATTTAAATTAGAGTATAGTTCGAAGGCAATGATGCCAACCGAGTATCCTGCACGCTGTATCCTGACCGCCCATTATTCAAACGTGGATTGTTCATCAGGAATTAGCTTTACTCTGCGCCGTGCATGCTATAGTAGTTGACAAGCCTAATTCGCAATTTATGTGAATTCAGAGCTTGTGGAAGGATGGCATCTTTTCAAGGAGACTTAATTTCTCCGTGTGCATATCTATTATGAAAATGGGAGTGAACTGACTGGATCTTGTTGAAATGTGCAAGGTGGTGCCAGAAAGTGGTTCGTGATCGCATATCCTGTCAGTAGATTATTAAAGAATTTAGAATATTTTGTTGACCATGGTCAATTTCGACGTTGGAGTTATTTTACCTGCTGCAGGCACTGGTGATAGATTGGGAGGTCCTACCCCTAAACAGTACTGTAAAATCATGGTAAATATTTCATCATTGTGGAACATATAAACCACTCCACATTGAACGACTTCCTTTATGAATTTTGTTTTAGGGACGGCCTTTATTCCTGTTTGCTTTACAAGAATTTCTTGCTGTGCCATGGGTGAAAAAAATTGCTTTAGTTGTTGACAATCCAGATCATGCATGTAGATTTCTTGAAGAAACCTGTTTTGACAAAGATAAACTTATCGTTGTTCAAGGTGAACATACTCGCCATCGCTCTATTCGTGCAGGTGTGCAAGAAATTTTGAAGAATGGTAGGTGTATTTTGTTTAAACTTGACTGTCACAATTCTGCTAATAAAATAAAAGATGTTTCATCTTGTACTTCTAGACCTCAACTTGCAAGTTCTTGTTGTGCATGATGCTGTTCGTCCTTTTGTGCCAATGGGATTTCTTGAAGAGTTAGTTCTTTCTGCAAATGAACATGGAGCTGCAGGTGCTATACGCCCTTTAGTATCTACTGTCGTTAAACAGGATGAGAATGGATTTCTTCAAAAATGTCTAGATCGTTCAGAATATGTAGCCAGCGAGACTCCTCAAGCATTTCAGTCGAATGTTCTCTCAAAAGCATTCAGTCATGTAAGTTTATATGATTGTGGAAGTTGTAAAATTAGAATTTTCTCATATTAAAGGACTATACTTTTTGAAAAGGAAAATTTTTAAAATTGAAATTTGGCCCTATTACAAGGCTTGCAAGAAAATAATTAATAGTTTGTAATCTGTCTAATTTTCTTCTTCATTTGTATAATTGGCCAGTTAGTGCAATGAATCAGGGTTGACTAAACTGTACTCTCAAAACAATTACTTTTGTAAACCCTGGTAAAATGCCTTAAAAAATCCATAAAAACATTTAAATGTTGGATGTTTTAAAAAAATATTTCAAATTAAATAACTAAACTTATTTTATATATCAAAATATTCATTAAAAACTAAGTATTAATCTCAACAAACTCATATAAACGGGTAAAAAAAAATATTTGTGCAAAATAAAGTAAATTGACAATAAAGTACGAATTTCATTTGTTTGTATTGAAAATTTCATCACAACAAACTTGCATAAACAAGTACAAAACGACACAAAAAAGAAATTCTAAATGAACTGAAAGTACTTCTTTTGCAATCTGGCTACTTGTTACTCATTTGCTACTTTTTTACGCAAATATAATAATATTGAAAATAGTTTTATTACCTATGATGACTATATGAGATTAATCTGCCACATGGAGATTTGTGCGCATACTTAATCCCTGGACACACTTTAATCATACATGGTGTACTGAATGTATTTTAACTTAATGAAAATAAGTATTTTAAAATAACTAAATTTAAAAAATAATATTCCATAATAGAAGAAAAAAGAAAAAAAATCAATATACTATATCCACTGGTTGTTTTTTATTTAAAGAAGTGGATGTTTTCTAACCATGTTATTAATTGAGAATCTCAGAAAGCTATGATTAACATATGAAATGATTGATCTTTTAATCATATTCTTTTGTTTTTCACAATTTATAGGAAATATTTTGTACAGTGATTATTCTTAATTCTTTTTCAATTTCATTATATGTTCTCTTCATAGGATGTGCATTTTAAATGCAAGGACTTCCACGCACTGTTGTTGCACTTGGTGTTACACATGATTCTGCTGATTTTAATTATTTTTTAAGAGGCATATGTATACATGACCAATTTATGTATTCTTTAAGAAACAGAAAGGATTTATCACTTGAATTGGAATTAGATGCAATAGTCTTCAGGAAGGTGACAGAATTATAGAAGCAGGTTATAGTCTTCAATGTGGATTGGATTCTGTATGGTTATTTCTTTTTTGATTGATAAAATCCTCTAAGTAATCTAATGTGTTTATTAACTGAGAGTATCTGTATACGTACAGGTGGTATTGAGGTATGGATAGTGATACATCTACCTCGGTGTGATGTCCAACCATAGGCTTGTTGAAACACCTCTGTGTATTGCTACCTGTCTTGACTTGATATGTAGTTTTGTCTTAGTGCACTTATAACATTAGGATTGAGACTATGGCTAGTTCATCAAAGTGTGTAGCATGCTTCACCTTCACAACAATGTGCTGGTGCACACAACAGTGAAATCTGTCACCATCTGAATCTGCAGATTCCAGCAGCTGTCAGTCACCCTACCGCCCTGATCTAGCATCCTCCTATTATTTTCTGTTCCAAATCAAAAATTCTGAGGATAGCGTTTCTCAAGTGGTGAAGGCAGCAGTGCCAGTCTAGTTTGCAGAGCGGCCAAAGAATTTTTTCAAAAGATTTAATGTTGCAGGAGAAGTGGTCAAAGTTCATTGAGATCTAAAGGGATTATATAGAAATATAAGAATGAATCCAATATTTCGACACCAATTAGACAATAAAAAATAACGTTTCATTCACCCAGAAACACCGCCCAACACTGAAAAGTTATTCTGGGATAATTAAACTGCCGTCTCACTGCATTCCCATTGTTGCAATGCGACCTGGTAACTCCTGAAAGAGGCCAGCAAAAGAGCGCGGGAAATTAGAACAGCAATTTCGAAAATACAAAGTGCCGTTAAACCACTAACATGTTCACTACTTTTTTTTAAAACTGATTTTTGGAACAGATTTCATTTAATAAATCTCTACCATCAAAATTGTACTTTTGCAATTAATTTTTTGTTTGTCATTTTTGAAAATAGAGTTCGCTGAAAATAACTTAGGACCACCACTACTACCTTTACCGTTCTTACGAGAAAAAAAAATTAAGAACTTATTTGGAGCTGTTTTGAGAAAAATATTTTTGTTTAAAAATTACTTGTAAAATTGTCCTAAAACATATTTTCGAAAAAATTAACCTGAAATTATTTCAAGATACATTTTTGATGAAAAGATTACATGAAGGGGGAAAAACTATCTTCAATATTGTACTAATTCTAGGAAGACAACGAAAAAATTGAACTTTTGCAATTTTCGGAAATTCAGACTCCAACAAAATTGTCATTCCACGTAAAATCGCATACATTTGTGCAAAGTGGGACCTTCATATCCCAGATTTTTAAACATTTATTCTATGAAAAGTATAATCAAAACTATGAAACACTCGCTTTTAATTTTTTCCAAAGGTTTTTTCAAACCCATATTAATATAAAAATTTGCGAAAAAATGCTGGCATCGCCAAAGTTAATTGTTTGCAACTCGTGTTGTAATTGTGACAGAAATGTAATTTTTGATATTAATGAACTAAAGATGCTCTTTCATTTGATGTATGTAATGAAAATTATTTTTTTAAATGCGTTTTTTGCAAGTTTCTTCTTTAACCCGACATTTAATTGATTTGAAAAGAATAACATCGTTTTCTCTGAAGTGTTTTACGTAAGTCTAGTAAGTTTCAAAGCGGGACTCCGAGAGGATTCTGAGAAATTAAATACAGTAGAAATTTGTACTAGTTTTTCTACAGCACAGTCTGGCAAGGCGTTAACCCCAAGCAAGCGCCAATCAGCAGAAAATTAACATCGGTATTCTTTCTCAGAGTAATAAATGAAAATATCCTTGTACATCTTACAATGTACCGGATGTATATTTATGACTGAGAGCGGATTTTGATGAACTAAAACATTGCCAAAAATGCTCTTAAAATGTTTTTTAAAATGCCCTAAAAGCAGAGAAAAATGAATTTAAAAATGTTATCAAAACCACTTGAGATGAACAAGTCAATCTGGATACGTTACTGATATAATGAAGTCTTCTTTTATACGTTCAAGGGCACTCTGCTGGCAGAGTTTTGATTTGGACTGCTCTTGACCAAGAGATCCGTCTTTTGTTATCCCAAAATCGGCCGAAGCGACAGCGGTGCTGAGAGGCGTCACAGGAACCTTAGATTACATACAACGGCTGACATTTCAATTTCTGAGCGAAGAAATCGAATTAGCTTCTCAGGAATTCTGTGGAGAACGTTTGTTACACCTTGTTAATATTATTTGAAGCAAGTTCCAGTAAATGATATTAAAATGAAATTAGCGAAGAATGCATTAAAAATGACGGGAAAAGATAAAAAATGACTTTAGTCGAAATTGGCGAAATACAAATAAGTAATTTCCTTTTATCATAACAAAAAAATAATTTCTATACTAAACAGCATTGTTCTAAAGTGAAAAGAAAAAAATGTCAGCAACACCGCGTAAAATAGCAGAAATCAATGAAGGACGTACTACGAAATAATCCTTTAGGACAGAGCTGCAAAATTAAGCTATAAGAGGCTACGGCTGCAGAAGGTCGACTCGAGTGCCTTTGCTAACAGCACGACATCGCCTGCAGCACCTCTTCTGGGCTCCTGACTTTACCGATTGGAGTCTAGACAACTGGAAAACCGTGGCTTGATTAGACGAGTTCCGATTTCAGTTGGTAAGAATTGATTGTAAGGTTTGTGGCATAGACCCCACGAAGCCATGAACTCAAGTTGGCAACGAGTGCAAGCTGGCGGTGGATTAATAATAAGAGATAATTTTACATGGAGTAGGCTGGGTCCTATGATCCAATTGAGCCGATCGTTGACGGGAAATCGACTTCACGTTACCAAACAACGATTTACGTTCGGACGTGGTGCCATTGATGCCCCAGGGAGCTAATGGTCGGCCTTCCTGTACGTGCTCCCGTTAATAAACTGTTTTTTTAATGTTATTTTTTGGGAGATAGATGCATAATTACTGTAGAATACATGAGTATTTAAAAAAAAATTGTCAGCCTAATGTAAAAACATTGATTTTATAAATTAAAATGTAATTTATTTATTAAATGTTTATAAAAAGGATATTTGGATCACATGAAAATTTATCTTTTAATGTTTAATTTTGATGGAATTGTATTTTTCTTAAGGAAAAGGTAAATGTATGAAAAATATTTATATAATAGCTTGCAGGATTCTTGTTAAAAATAATCAATAACAATTATAGTAATTGAAAATGTGTTAGACATTGAGTAACCCTGCTTATTTTTTACTTTCTTGTATACGTACGTATATATGGAGTAATATGCATGTAATAGAGAGTTATGTGATGCTGCGCGGGAAACGGCGGATTTTCGTCAAAATAACGGCGGTCCTGATAATACACGAATGTATTATAACAAGAATGTTATTAAACAATGTTTTGGTTTTGATCAAGTCGAAAATATGAACACGACAGCTATTTATCATTAGAATAGTGAATGAATATTACATATTAGTGTGTCAGTCATAATACATATTAGTATTGTGGTTTAAGTGTCATCAGAGTCTATTACTTACCTAGTGGTTTTATTTCATGTGCATCCGTTGGAATAGAATGAACGTTCGTGTGCAGTTTCTGGTTGGGAAAGTTTTATTATACCTTTGTGGATATATTTAGAATGGTTGGACGGTTATCTACTTTGTCTATTAATTTTTGCTTTCTATCAAAGGATAAAAAAGTCTTCATTGTTTTGTTGACAGTGCAGTGAGGAAGAGTTAGAAAAAGGCACAGAGTGCCTTCAGCTGGCATTGGCTTATGCAGGTGTCTCTGCTCGTCTTATTACCGGTCCCAGTGACTTGTGGAAAGTGACCTACAAGAAGGATTTATATGCTGCCACATGTTGCATCAGAGGTAATCCTTTTTATTTTATACTTCAAAGTAAGAAGTGGCGGTGACTCAGTGGTAGGGCACTGGCTTACTGACCTGGAGGAGCCAGGAACGAATCCCAGCCGAGATTGGGATTTCAATGTGGTCATTTCCATTCAGGGCGGCTCTGCGGTCGGCTCAGCTTCATTTCCAAGTGACTACCTGGATCTTTCCTGAGGAAAAAGACGATCGGAAGTTATGCTAACCACGCAACCTCCTCCTTGTGCCGACTGCGAAGTCCTATCTTCATCTCCCCCTTGGGCCACATTGGCCAGGGATGATGGAGATGGACCTTGGGATGAAAGGACGGTTATGTCAGTTGCTGGCATCTAGGAACATTTAGGAGACTGCCTCGTTTTTGACCAATTCCTCACTAACACCAATGAGCTGCTATCTAAGCTTTTGCGCCGCGGTCTGTACGAATGTGGTAGTATTCTACCAAACAGAAAGTACTTTTCTATACATTGGCTGCTGACAAACACTTGAAACTAGGAGAATCTGGTTTTCCTGTGTCACTTGTCATTTGAAGCTCAATGCACAATCCAATATAATAACCTTTTGTGACAAAGAAGAATAGAGGAGTGACTGTTTTCCGGGGAATGACTTCTTTTTGTTTCTCTGTTGTTTGGCGCTTTTGTGCTAGCGCCTTTTCCTAGCATTACTATTGCATCCGACGTGTGGAATGTTTTTTGACTGAACTGAGTGGAACGAATGAAAATCCGTCGTTCATTTGTTTGTGCAGAGCGCGCGCGCCGCGCGTGCGTGGTGGCGGCGGAGGACAGCGCCACGGTGCGGCAGGTGGAGGCGGCGCTGCGGGGCTCCTTGGGCGCAGTGGAGCGCGTGGCCTCGGCGAAGGCCATTGCCCCCGGCTCCTTCAACACCATCGTCTTGTGCCACTCGCGCGGAGTGGACCCCGATCGGCAATTGGTGGACTTGGCCGCAGCGGTAGATGTGAACAAGGAGGTTAGCGATCATGTGCATGCGTACACATTCCTTTTTTTTTTCTTCTTCTTCTTCTTCTCTTTTTTTTTTTTTTTTGTCTCTTTCTAGTGATGTTTAGGTGACCACTTCGCCTGAAAAGGTATGAGAACCACTGAAGGTAAATTCTTGATTTCAGTAAAGCTAAATCAAACTAATTTGAGAATAATTTACACTCGTCATCAAATGTTTCAATTAAGATAACGATAAAGAGAATAGTGATATTTGGTAGAAAGTAAAATGTGTAAAATTAATTTAAATAATTACTTTTTGACATTAGTATAAGCACTATGTAAAGCGCTGTACATACATAAAAATGTTCACTTGCCCAGTCAGAGATGGCTTAGAAGTCCCTCCCACCAGGCAATCCTGGAAAGCCCTCGGTCTGGGCGACCAATCGCTGGCATGATAGGTACAAATGTAAAGAGGAGGGCTCGTATGTTTACGTACGAGTCAAAAATGTCATTTGTGGCTGTCGACGGTCAATTCGCCTGATAGTTCATAACTAATTTGCATCTCCGCATAACCCTGATTTTTTGCTGTCCATTCGCTCTTGAGACCTAAGTGTGCTGTTGGAACCGTTTTGCAGGGCTAGTTTCGTTTGCCCGTAAACATGCGCTTGCAGGTGATGCAGCGGCGCCGATGGATCATGCAGCCCCTGTAATACTTTGAGTAAGTGTTGCTGCTTGCTTGCTAGGCCCCGCTTGCACCCACAATGATATAGGCAGGCAGGGCGTCGCAGTTAAAGCAGCAAACGCGTATCACAAATTATTTCGAATTTATGGGTCCTTGGGAGCTAAGTCCCTTCAGAAGACTGCAGGATGGTGGATCAGCACAAGTGAAAATGAAAGACAGAATATGTTTTAGCAAATGTCGAAACAAGAGTCCTTTACTTACAAAGAAATGAATTTATACAGGAATCAAAGTTACATCTAAGTTACGTGGAGACCTCTGTCCAAGTAAACGGTAGCTCGGAGAGTCCCCCGCGGGCGGGGCCCGTCGGCGTATTTTATAGTACTCAGGGCTTTGTTCATGATACGCTTCCACTTGGGTGGCACGTGGCCTCCCTTCCCCAAACATGACGTGGCCACTGGGCGTCGAACCGCCTCTCTGTGCTCGGACATGTCGTCCGTCACCTTAAGGGCTTACTCTTGAAGCTGCGGGCTTGCTAGCGGGTGACCTCATGTCTCAAGAACCCACGTGCCTAAGTATTCACATTAGTGGATACTTCCCAGTTGAATGCGTCATGATCAAAGCTCCTATAGAGTATGATTACAATTACAATTATTCATTACAGTTACAATCATTCATTACAGTTACAATCGTTCATTACACCCCGACTCTCGTTTGACTCTTTCCAGACACGTCAGTTGATATAGCCATTAGTACCCAAAGTCGGTTGATATAGTCATTAGTTCCGTGCATGTTTTACCGCGAGATGTCGCTGTGATCTTGCCCCCACTGGATAGCGAGATACGGCGCCGACCTACGTCAACGACGATAAAACTGTTGAGTTTTCAAGAAATTTTATACTTAATTTAAAGCACAAGCCGTCTTAAACGCAATAATGTGAACAAATCGCCTCTAATGTAAATTTGAACAATGTGAGAGACAAGTAAAAACTTTTAAAATTCTTTTGAAGAAAAAACACAAAAGAATATAGCATTATGGCGTTTGTTATCGTATAGATTGCACTTAGCACTACAGCTAATAAGATTAAAGAAAAAGAATGGAACATTATTTGTGAAAATCTGGTTTTTGATATTTTTTAAAATTGCTCATATTGCTCGCAATATCGAGCGAAAACTACTAAAATTTTCAACAAAAAAATGTGTAGGGTCTTAATAAAAGAATTAATTAAGAAGCAAATATTTGACTTGGAAGAATAATCTCTATCTTCAATTTTGTAGTTGTAGGAAGACGCCGAGAAAATTTCAATCTATTGCAATTTTCAAACACAAAGTTGTCAGTGAAAATCGGACCTACGCCACCTTTATAAGTATATTTTACTCTATTCTTGCAAGAAATTGAAAGAAATAATTTGGAGCCATTTTTGAGAAAATATGGAAAATATCCCAGGGGCTTGATATAAATTAATGAATGTTTTTCAAAATCGCAGAGCTTCGACCCATGTCAGGTGGACAGAGGGTTCTTCAATTTGCAAAAAATCCTGCGCATGCGCTATTGTTGTTCACTTACACCAGACAGACGGACGTTTTCAAAAAAAAAAAAAAAAAAAAAAAACACTTTTTCGGTATCAGGGGACCCCAAAACGTGTTTAAAATATGTTAATTATATATAATGTTTATAAAACACCGAGCGAAGTGGCTCAGTGCGTAGCGCACTGACTTCGTAATCGGGAGGTCCGGGTTCGATTCCCGGGCCGGCCATCCTGACCGGGGTTTTCGTGCTTTCCCTCGGTCATAAAGGCGAATGCTGGGATGGTTCCAAAAGTCCACGATCACCTTATCGCCTCCTAATCCATTCCTATCATCTTTCATCTTCCATACCCCCGGGCTAACAATCATGGGGGATAAAAATCGGATCCAGCTAAATGCTGGTCCCCCCTAAGAATTGTTGCAAGCACTTGCTACCGCGATAATAAATAAAAACTGAGCCACGGTAAATGCAGAATGCTTGCTTGCGTGGTCCTAGTCGGCCGAAAGAAAAGAAAAAAGTTTATAAAACATTATATCACAATAACAGTGTCAAGATCTAGGGCTATAAATACATTTTTGTCTCTTTCAACAAGGGGTCGTCTGTAAATTACGTAACGCAAATTTGGAGTATTTTCAATTCCCCTCTCCTCGTTGTAACGCCCCCGTAACACGCGCTAAAGAATTACGTTATGCATGCGACATTTTAGCGCAGTAAAACAATTAGTATGCTTTTACTTGTGTTGTATATTGAATTTAATGAAAATGAAAGCAGAAATTAGTTGTGGATGCTGGCTGCACCTAACAATAAGATGGGGTAAGTTGTGAATGAAGGAAGAACTAGGACGAGAAATGGTTGATCACAAGCTGTGCACACGCCGTCATGGATAACGCATGAGCGAGACAGCGCCAATTCAAATGTATTCTAGAATATACTTCGTATAAATTTGGAATGTGGTCTTTGTAATCTGTTACGTAACGCATAACTGAATCCCCCTACCCGTATGTAAAGCAACGTAACGCCGCTTCAGACACCCTCCCTCCCTCCCTCCTTTAGCGTTACGTAAACTCTACTAATTTGTGGTGCAGTGGTGAGCGTGTTGTTTGTGTGTGCGCAGGGGGTGGTTGTGCACGTGACGGAGCACGCGGAGGGCGTGCGCGAGGGCGAGGGCGTGGTGGCCGTGCGCTGCGGGGGGCGGGGAGGCCAAGAGCGGCGCGCGGCAGCGCTCGTCGAGGCGGTGGTGGCCTCCGCCGACCCCTCTGCCTTCGCCGGACAGACCTTCTTCTTATAACACAATGCAGCTTTTCTTAATAGTGACAGGTCAATTATTTGTATATTGTACTGGAAGTAGTAGCAGGCCTTCATTTCTGGCGGAACGAAATAGGAACTAGTGGTGCGACAGAATGGCACAAACTTTCTCGTACTAGTTAGTTTTCTAATTTCTTTGGGCTGGGCAAGCTTTACATTTTGTAATACCATCTTCTTATAAGAAAAAAAAATAAAAAAGAAACACCTTTGCTTAATACGTGGGAGTGCAACGCCATCTTCCATTTAAATTCTATACGATGAATATAAAATCTACTCAAGGTTGCAACCAGCTACCTAAGGAGCAGATCGTGACTTCAGGTGCCTCTGCGCAAAATGTGGGCTGTTCCAAATAAAGCAATTTCTTGCACTTCCCAGTGTATTGAATGACGTAGGAGTTAATCCAAGTTCTTACTCAAATTGTACGGAACAAATTCCAGAGCTCCGATGTCTATCGGTACGACCTGTGCTTTTACGTCCCACATTCGGCTGATCTCGATTTCCAAACACTTGTATTTAAGACGTTTCTCTGCCTCCTTGGTTAAGGCATTTTGGTCGCAAGGCACAGCAACATTTACAAGTAGACACGATTTTTTCTCCAAATCACGAATAACAATATCTGGTTTGTTTGTTGCTATCATGCGATCCGTTTGAATTTGTTGGTCGTACAATATTCTAATGAGTCCAACAGACATCACCGGTTTTGGTGAGTGTTCGTACTCCTTGGGACATGTGTTTGGAACTTTGAAGGCAGTACAGATCTGCCCGTGGAGGTAACTATACACCCTGTCGTGGCTTTTCAAGTATTCGGTCTTTGCTAGAAATGGAGAAGCTGAGAAAATATGATCAATGATCTGATCAAAATATGATCTACTTGTTCCTGGCAGATGCGACATTCATCGATTTTGAGAATGCTTTATCATAATAACCTGTTCTCAATGCCTGATCCTGAGCTATTAAACTGCTTCCAATTTTGGCTTCATTGCTCCTTGTCCATTCTTTCTAGATATTGTCCATGGAGTGATTTGTCTCCACGATTTCTTAAACATTTTTTGTCTCACATTTCATGTTTTCTTGGAAGTTCAGTGTCTGTGTTATTCTGCATGTCTTGCCTAATGTCCTGTGCAATACTTCTTGCTACACTAACAATACAATTATTATTATTATTATTATTATTATTATTATTATTATTATTATTATTATTATTATTATTATTATTATTATTATTATCATTATTATTATTATCATTATTATTATTATTATTATCATTATTATTATTTATCTATGAAACAGGCAATCGCCCAATATACATTACATTCAATATCTACGTAATATAAGTTAATTGTATTCGCAAACATATTTTTTCCTTGCTAAATCTGAACAATTTGATAGTGATAAACAAAATAGTGATATTATTATTATTGTTATTTATTAATATTATATTTTCTTCATACCACATCACGATTTTAAGACTTTACCAAGAACTACTTTACTGTACTTATGGAGTTGTTTTAGAGAAATTTCATTTTGCCTATTTTGGCTTCTGGCTTTAGTATTTTACATTTGTTTTCTTTTTCATCATTCTTTTCCCTATATTCTCTGGCACCGATCAAGCTGGAAACATGTCTGCAAGCCTAGATAACATGAAGGCACTGTTGCGTTTTGCCTTCCTCTGCTAGCGGAGACTCCAGGGACAGAAAGTTTTCAAAATCTAAATGAGAAAGGGAGATAATAACATTCAAGATTTTTAGATTTCTTTCACTGAAGCTGACAAACTTAGTTCGGTCTCGAAGAATCTCATTTTACCTTTGGTCTCAGATACCTTTTGAGGACCGACTTCTCTGAACTTGATAAACGATGCGTCTCCTTGCAGTGCTGGCGATTACGGCAGTGCGCAAACAATCACATTTTCACTTATTTCATTTCAGAATTCAAAAGAGACCACAAAAGCTTTTCGTAGAGATAGCATTGAGAGTAAAACAAATTCATAGCTGTCATACCGAAATTTAATGTACCGCTAATAGAGTTGCCACCTATTGACACATACTCACCCGGAGATTTTCATGAGCGTGGGGGTAGGTATGTTTTATTTAACATTTACACATATTTTTTTAGTTGTACAATCATAATTTTAATCTATTAGTTTAGAAACAATCAAATAAATTACATTTCCATAGTCAACCATCTATAAAACAAATAATAAATGATTACATTAAAAATAGAATCTCTATATTACTTTTCTGTAATATTTATTTTTAAAAACTAACTTTTCTTCTAAGTATATTTCTCATTTGAAACTGCTTTCTTTAGTAAGCAAACTTGCTTCTTATTGTTTATGAATTTGTGAAATTCGGCACAAGACATGTCATAGTTTAAGTTTTGTGAAGAGTTCTGCTTTGACTAATTCGACTCTCATCCTGTTTCTCAAATCGGACCTAATGTTTCCCATAATTGAGAAAAACCTGTTCTACGTAAGCATTACTTACGGGGATGGACAAAACCCTACTAACAATTATGGGTAGTTCTTTAAAATAATCTGATGCAGAAACAGTTTTGACCCATATAATGCCTGTCGTGTAGTCTTGAATTTCTATTTTGGAAAGTGTGTTTGATACTACTTGTATTTCATCGTACAAATTACCTTCGTTAATATTTGCATTTACTATTCCCGCAACTTGTACAAATTTGTCAAAGCAAATCTCTTCACCTTTCTTCAAATTGAGAATATTAAATTACTGAAAGGGACTGTGATCGTAGTTGTACCATTTTTCTAGATAATAATTGCCTTAGTATCAACCTTTGTTGCTTCTTTTTCGAATTTTAATTTACTGTTTCTGTCAAGTTTAAGAAAAGTTAGTGAGCCAGTAAAACATGTAGAAATATGTAAATTCATTTAATATTTTTATTTGTAATTTATAAAAAAAGAGAAAACACCAACAATTTTTATTTGTTTCTACAAATCTCATGAAGTAAAACAATATTTAATAAAAATAAAAAATTGAAAATACAGAAAATGCGTGCAAATTCTTGAAATCTAAGAATCAGAAACATTTGAAAGTGTAGTACATTCATCTCCGGGTCATGCACAATATTGAAAGTAGTAAACCTGGAGCCCGGAGATTGGTCACGAAACACAAAGTCTCCAGGTGAAACCCGAAGAGGTGGCAACTTTAACCGCTAAGAATAATTTTCAGTAGTAGAAGTAAGAAAATATTCTTTCTGATAGGCAGAGTGTGTAGAAAAAATCTGGTGATCATGAATAACAAAGAAACTTATTGTTTCCATCCACAGTAAACTTGAAAGTTAAAAGAAATGTTCGGAATATTTTCATTACTAGTATGGATTTTTAAGTGCCTAAAACACTGCGATGAGTTGTTCCAAAATTGATATTCCCCAATCGATTTTAAGGAACTGAAGGCCCTGTGAATATGTAATGGATATTTTGAATGTAGAGTTTTGTTTTAAATTAAATCTGTTCTAAAAGAACAGAACTGTAAAAAATATTGTGTAGGAATTAAAAAAAAGAAGTATATATGTAATATCTGTTTGCAGTTAGCGCAATTTATATATTTAAAATACATTCTTTTTAAAAATATTCCAAATTTTTTCTTAAATTGTTTTCCACGAATAGAGCAAGGGATGCTTAAGAGATCGGCTCAGGTCTAATTTTTGTGTAGTTATGTGAAAAATTTTGAATTTTTCAAAAAATCGTATTGATGCCGACAGGCTTGTTCACAGAAGTGAAAAGAATAAAATCTATAATTGCTTTCAATAAAGCAGTTCCAAATTTTCAAAAGGAGTCACAATAGCATTTTGTAGACTGCATGGTGAGTGAAATTAATTCACAATCATCATACCAAAATTTAGTGTGCCATTAAGAATGATTTTCTATTGGAATATTGAAAAATAACCTTTCCGATAGTCGGAGTATGATAAGAAAGAAAAAAATCTGGTGGACACATGCAATCAAGATATAAAGAAATTAGAATAAAAATATGAATAATTTCAATTATGAATTTTTATTTAATGACAATTTGTTTTAAATGGTGATTTCTCATTGTTTACATACCTTTTGCACCCACATTTTTGCTAGAAATAATGTTGTTTTCTTATGCTTATTAAAAAAATAATAGCCTTTTCACCTGCCTATTTTGAGTAAAATAAATGCTTGAACTTCTGCACTCTTGTTATAATCTTTATATAAATTGTTACTACCATAGATTTTATGGGTTAATGTTACAAACAACCTGACACATCATACACATTGGAAATTGTATATGTGATTTAATAAATGTTATTATTAATACATTATTGAATATTAAGCTAGGTACCCTATCAATGATAATCAATGCAAGGAAATGTGTAGGTATTTGAATGGTGACCATAGCTGTCAGTCTGCTTACTTTCCACTGATGTGACTGGGATACAATCCAATGAAAGTGGAGTTTGTGGTAGACTAAGCAAATGGGTCATGGTATGAATTTATTTGGTCAGTGCATGGGCCCTGTCTTTCTTTCCACAATTGGTCCATCATCATTCACTCCCACTTCAGTCCCATACATCTTTAACATCACCTCCTTTTCCATCCAAGGGCAAAGAAAAGACTGAACAGTAGAAACACGAGAAGGGGAGGGATACAGAAAAAGGACGAAGTGGGAGAATCAGAAAATTATACTTCTTGTATTTTGAAGTAAAATAATAATTAATTTTTATTATATGAAATATTTTATTTCCATGTAATGAAAAAATATTTTGCCTGTATTAATAATTGTATTCAATAAATTTATTAAATGAATAATGCCGCCTTTTGGTATACAATTAAATAACTAATAACAATGAGATAAACAACTCTTGTGGCATCGATGACACTGCCTAATTAATTTTTTTGAAAATTCTTAGATCATTATTATTACAATGAAGATAGAACATCTTAATCCAAGTTTTTAGAAATCTTTTATTTGAGTATAATTTTTTATAAAAGTCAGTGGTTAGATTCCTGTTAGTAATTTGTCAGTTTTCTGACTTTACTTAAAAATGACAATTAATATTTGCTTAAAAAATAACAGTAAATAATATTCTTAAATCTTTCAAAAATCTTGTTTTTAAAATAATATTGGTTAATTATTTTTAATATAATTCTGAAAATTATATTTTACAATTTTGGAAATATTTCAGTACAAAATGATGCTCATCTTATGTAGTACCTAAGTCTTTTCTGCTCACATCAAAAATTTTAACAATAAAATGTCTTATTTGTGCAGTAATTTATAATTAAAAAGTATTTACTTTAAAGATTTATCAATCGTGTCCATATGCACTTGTAATAACATGCAATAAAAATGAACACAACACTAGATAGGTACTGCAACATAAGTTAATTTGACCAGCTTCCTTAATTTATATTGTAATGCACCCCCTATTTAGTTGTTTTTTTTAATGTAGAAAGGAACAACCTTTATGTCATGTTATATATTTTTTATTCATAAAACTTTTTTCACACAATGTTTTGGGAATTTTCCCTTTCTCATCATCAGGTATCTGCATAAAAAACGATTGATTAACATGTAGTTTATCTGTCCAACATTTAAAACATTAGATTCAATCCAATTTTGAATAAGTCAATTTGCCTACTGGGCAGAGAGGGAAATTCACTTCAGCAGCAAATCAACCCTCGCCCACAATGAAGGAGTGAAAGCGAAGGAGAAACAACAGCGGCCAAGATGATGTTCAAATCGACTGCAAGTAAAGTCGCACCTCAACAATATGTAATGTAAAAATGTACAATAACATAATTTGTAGAACATCAATATGTTTACAGAATAAGTGATCAAGGTGAGCTTTACATTTATAATTTGTATGAAAATAGAAAAATATATTTGCAAATTTTTGTGCACGATAACGTGTAAAGTAATAAGTAATGAGCATTTTAATGACAATTTGTAATATTTTAGTTTTTAGTATTATATAAAAACATATTCAAAATTGGGTTGAATGTAATTTTTTAATGTTGAATACATAAACTATATGTTAATCAATTGGTTTTTATATAGACACATGATGAAGAGAAAAAGAAGATTCCCAAAACATTGTGTATGAAAAAAGTTTTTTATAAATTATGAAGTTGTTTCTTTTTACATAATACATGGCTACCTAAAAGAACTAAATAGAGCGCAGTACTATATAAATTATTGCAACACAACATGACAACTATATAAAACCACTTTTTCTATTTAAATAGGTCTACACGGAGTATAATTCACCACCACATGAAACGTTATACAGCTGTAAAAAAATTGTTACTCAACCTTCCATCCCCAACCTCTGTAAAAATAAAGAGTAATAGGTATAACAAAAAAGATAATGTGGGGGTATCTATTAATACATATTTTTAATGTCTTTGACTCTTCAACTTTTTTGTACTGCTCCTATCATACAAGGCTATCACAAATGCTAGGTCCTTTCAAAGTCAATCAATTCATATCTTCACCATTTTTCGTACGAAGACTCATTTTACAATAAATAAGTTCATTGATATACTAGAAAAAGCCTTTATTATTCCATTACAAAACAATACTTCTAGTTAACATTTAGACACAAATTTTACTTTTCAGAATATTTTAAGTTTTAATTCATTCTTGTGATCAATGACCTTTATCCTAGAGTACTAACCATATTCCTCTCCAATAGATACCAATCATAAGTAAAATTTACTTACTTTCTTTCACTCGTAAAACCTAAGCAACATATTTGGTGAATACCTTCTTTGATTACATGCTCTTTTTTGTATTGTTTTTTAGGGATACTAACAGCAAAAATTATGGGAAATAAAATTCAAAAATTATTTTATCGATGTTTTATATTTCCGAAACACATAATTATGTATATTACAATATAATTGTCTAAAAAAAAAAAAAAAAAAAAAAAAAAAAAAAAAAAAAAAAAACTGAGTACACAAAAAGATGCAATCTTAGCCATGTTGAGAAAGGCTCATCAATCAACATTTTCTTTTGATGATTACCTCAAACAGACTTTTAGCAAGAAGGACAAAATGTGTAACATCAGGTGAATTGACACAAAATCCAGTACTTTCCTTATGCTTTTCCAATTGATGGATCTTGTGGGAATTCGTTAGTTCCTAGAAAATAGTTAATAATTAATCTCAAATTTTTGTATCGTTAGGGGAAGAAATTCTTTGCATATGGGAAGAATTAAATTACTACTTGTTGTCACACCAGATCTAAGGTTTATACTGCTCCATTGTTTTTATATTACAATATCAGGTTCTACGAAAATTGTTCAAAAGTAGTTTCATCATGCATTATAGACACAGGAGAAACTACTTTGTTGGTTTTTGGCTTGAAAAATACTGCCACACCTTCATCAGAAACATCTTACAACACTTAACAAGGAGTAAATTTTACTCCTGTTCTACATCCAGTAACAGTGATAAAATTTCCTGCCTCTTGGAAAAAATCACCACTGACATGAACCTAATGCAAATTTCTCTTAAAAAGACATATCACAAACTGACATAATGAAGCTTGCAAAGCTAACAGCTGGATTGTCAGGGGCTCAGGAGTACAGAGTAAGTAAAATTTACTCTTGGTTAGTATTCTAGGAATAACCTAACAACAAATTCATATTAGTTTTCTCAACTCCACCAAATATTACATGCATTATTAAAACTAACATGTTAAAGACCTGAGACTACAAAGTACCCATTACGATACAAATTATCTAGGTAGTATTCTAAAAAGTCACATAAAATAACATTTAAGTACTGTATTTTTTATGAAATACTGTGATTTTAGTAAGACACAACACTAACAAAGAGCAATATGCATTTATTCATGGGTATGTGTATGCATTACACATGGTACAGTATGCATTATTTATGCATATACTGTATGATGCATAAACATTACAGATTCTACAACACACAATTCTTAATACACTTGTAGTAAACATTCAAATTTGGCAAAGATCTCACAAGATATGAAATGGACTCTTTTTATTGCTTTGTAATGTTTCAGATTGACTCAACGATTCATTTAGAAGCGTCATTGTTTTGGAGCTTATGTTTCTGCAATTCTTAACACTGACATTGGTAAGATGTTTCATATTTTCCAAGAGCATTGGGAAATATTTTCCTGACAATAGGCAGTTGTCAAGGACTAGTGTCCTCAAAGTTGTACATTTTAAAATATATGTGATTACTTCATCAGTTAAAGACAGACAAGAAGTTAGATTTAGGTATTCCAATTTCAATTTACTTACAATTTTACCTACATGATCGTCAGTCAGACTTTCACATCCTTTTAAGTTTAAATGTCTCAATTTTTGACATTTTGACAACTGCATTATACAATTCTCTGTTAAATGATCACACCATGAAAGTACCAGCAGTTCAAGGTGACAAAATTGTAACATGTCTTCTAACCCATCAACTGATTTGTCAAAACAGCACCGAAGAATAAGTCGCTTAATGTTTGGGCAACATTTTTTGATACTCTTAGCTACAGCTTCGTTTAAATAACCATAATAACTTAAATCAAGTTCTTGTAACTGAAAAAACTTCCCATTAAGGAAGAATCGCTCCATTTTGACTGAACTTGTACTTCCCAAGCCTAACAAGCACAATGCCTTCAGATTCACTAAAGATCCGATTGAATTCAATTCTTCTTCAGACATACAATGTGTTCGTCGGGCATGTAATGTTAGAATTTTTAAACGAGAGCACTCACATAAAGAACAAATTGTTTTCACAGACAAATTGTTGCAATTTAACAATACTGCATTAAGTTGTTGTTTCTTTCTTTGCAATAAATATGCCAAATCTTGATCTGCGTGGTAAAAATGAACAAGATTTAAATACTCAAGTCCTTTACATCCATCTGCAATAGGTCTCAAAATGTTCATTTCATACCGGTGCTCACATCCATATATAGCAAGACGTTTTAAGCTGTTGCACTGACCAAGTAATTTCATACATTTTTCACCATTACTTTTATTCAATCCCAAACAAAGTGATTCGATGTTAGGAAAATGTTCAAGTAATTTTTTTAACAAAGGAGGTGACAGCATTGTACTGTTCCAAAACTCCAATTTTCGAATATCTTTACAATGCAGACATAGTGCTTCAACAATATCATATATATTAACTTCTGTTTCGGAAACAAATGATCTCAGCATCGGAGACTTTTCTAAAATATTGATAATATCACTGTGTTCAGACCTGGGATTTGGAGAATACGTAATATCTTTCCAAAGTTCTACATCTCTACTCACTTCAGCCCAACGTCGATTTACAAGTTGGGCAGATAAAATTAAATCTTTAAAGCTTAAGTAAGAAAAAATCTCCACCAAGATTTCGTCCGGAAGATCGTTTATAGTTTTGCCTCCTGCCATGCCCAATAAAATTAATAGTTACACGTTAATACTATCATTGCATTACAGTACTCTCCATACATCGTAGGCAATAACTATCTTGAACTAGTTACAAATGTAAAATTGTATGTTTGCCACATGATGCACTTTTGTCATACTAAAATTAGTATTTTCTTGGAACAAAGACATCACTTCGTGATAACGAGATTGAATTATCATTCAGATTTAATTATCTCATCACATCACACTTAATCGCCGCGATTTTAACAGGCAGTTCGACATATCAGGATCATATGTTTCTACTTTCAAGTTTTCAAAGGACATTCCTCTCCAAGACACGCAATAGTGATTTCACTTGTCAAGCTCCTTGATAAACTGTGATGTTCTTTATAAGCACTTCCTCAGTGAAGTTCATAATGATACGAGATCTACTTGAATTAACAGCTGTTGTTAATGTTAAATTGATAAATAACAATCACTGTGGCTATGATCCGGGACTAATAGCTACTTATTAAATGTATAGACACTACCATGTTAAACCTTGCGACCCGCGTTTACGGTTATTTCAGTAAATGCTCAGTACTGCTCTCGCAGGATTGGCGATGTAACGTCGCCAGTTGTGGGGGACAGGATGAGCTTGGCGGTAATTTTGAATGTGATCTTGAGCGGGATTTCGACAAGTTGAGGATTTCCTCTCATCTCTAGGATATTTTTTCCGGCTTAGTCGAAGGTTTGTGTTTTTGGTGTTTGCAGTTTGCACCCATTTCGCGTTTTACTGCTATGTGGGTTCTCGTCGGACCTTTAACTAATGACCAAATTGGCTTTTGTGTTGCACTACGCCCTCAGAATATCACAGGGGAGTGCTTGTCTTCTTTGTCCTATATTGAGGACGTGTCTAGCTAATTGTTTTAGCGTTGCCGGAGCGTCGTTGGTTTTAAAGGCTTGATGGCGTCGTTAAACGAAAGCCGTCTCAAGCATAGAGTGAAAGACTCGATATCAATTTCCTTCATCAGTACTTTCAACAGTCTCCGAAACGGAGGGCGTGCAATGAGCCGTAGAACTTTGTTCTGTACTAGCTCGAGTGTATCCTTGTACGTCAGTGCTGTGATCCACCACGTTGCAGCAGCATAGGTGGCCACAGACCTGCAACACGTTTCATAGAGTGCCAAGCGAGGTTCCCAGGGGAGTGAAGGTTCCGTCAAAAGATGTTATAAGAGTCGAACTCTTTGCTGTAATTTTGATCGAATTCGCCTGATATGTAAATGCCAGCGCACTCTTCGATCAAATGTGACGCCTAAATAAGTTGCCTTAGGCGCCCATGTCAGTTTTTGTGTGCCAAGTGTCATTTGTTGTGGTGGTGTAAAACGTTTTGTGTATTTGTGTTTGCGGTGGGTGCAACAGATTGCCTGCGTCTTTTCCGCTGAGAAAGTCAAGAGGTTTTTGTTCCGCCCACTTCAGTGTCAGGTACATCTTTTAGTATTTTCATTTTGTGGTCTAGGTTTATTTCTATTGTTAAGACGGCAATGTCATCAGTGTAAAGAAAAAGCCGTATTCGTGGTATATGTGGGATGTCATTGACATACAGTGAGGACAGTGCCCTGAGGGACTCCGGCCGCAATCCTCCGCTTTGAGGATCTCGCTTTACGCGCATTGACCACGAATGCGCGGTTAACCATTTCGGTTACGTCTTGTGGAAGGCAGCTCCGAAGTTTTGTGATGAATGTACTGTGTGGCACTCTGTCAGAGGCTAGCACCATGTCGAGATATATGTCAGATAGAACCTGTGTAACATATCAACGGAAATCTGCTGGGCCATACAAAGTGTTTGTAGTGAAGCGGAATGGCCCGGTCTGAACGCAAACTGTTCATCTCGGATGAGGTTCCGCGAGAGAGTAGTAGACAGAATTCGTGCGAGTAGAAGCCTCTCGAATACCTTTCCCCAAATAGGAAGGAGTCTGATTGGCCTGTGGCTCGTAGCGATCGTGAGATCCTTACCGGGTTTTGGAAGCATGGAGATACTTGCGAATTTCCAATTTTCTGGAAAGTGCCGCTGTGTAATGCAGCTGTTGTAGATTCGCGTTACGCTCCGTGCCCATGAACGGTAGGGCCTCCTTAAGAACGAGAGGACCTATCCGGTTAGGGCTCGGCGCCTCGCGACTACGCAAGCATTTAATTGTAGTCGAAACTTCTTCGATTATGCAATGTGTAAGTGCATTGGCGCTGTCGTCTGTTTCCTCCTCATCTACCGCCTGTGTAGTGCTGTTAACAAACCTCTCTTCAAGCATGTCGACAAAGAATTCTACCTTGGCTTGATCTAAGAAGATGTATGTTTACCCTCCGCATTGTCGTGTCCACGTATGGCGGCTACGGTATTAAATACTGGTCTGAAGGCCTTGGAGTTTAAAAAGACTGTTTCGAGAATGGTCCGAACCGATCTCTCTCAACCGCGTTTCCAACTCTGCTGTGTGATGGTTCGCGAGCGCCGTTTTCAGGCGTTTTTCGCATTCCCGTAGCTGTGTTTTAAGCACAGGGCACTTAAACTGCTACCAAAGTCGCCTAGCTTTGCGCTTGATGTCCTAGGATTGCAATCATATACAATAAAATTAGGTGAATTAATTATAATTCAATGGAATAAGGGGAAAATATTTAATTATTTGTAAAAGAAAAAATAAGCCAAATTACAATAAAACTGGGCGTCCTTTGATGATAATAATAATAATAATAATAATAATAATAATAATAATAATAATAATAATAATAATAATAATAATAATAATAATAATAATAATAATAAATGAACGAGTGGTGCTACAGAATAGCACAGACGTTTTCGCACTAATTAGTTTCCTAATTTCTTCACTTCGGGCTATTAATTCGGTTATGCCCTTGTTCTCAGTTGCCATCTATTGGTGCCTAAACACATTTTTCAATTTTCGTGATATCCAAAAATGGATTTGAAATACGACTTTAAGAATATTATAGAAGGGAAATACCTGGTCATATATGCATATTTTCATTGAAAAGTTCAGAGCCGGCTGTACAAAAATGTGTCAGCGTTTGTGAAAATGCGCATTTTGAAGATAATTTTCACCCTAAACGTTCGATTTTTCGAAAAACGTCATAAGAAATTATTTGATTTTTTTTTCACCAATGCAGTAATGTGTAAGAAATTGTTGTAATGTAAATGTCGACATGGAAGATATGTCAAAAAAATACTCGCAGTATTCGAATTATTATGATATACATTGGGGTACCTCTGAGTTTGTGGCAACAACAATTTCCAACATATATCCTTTTGTGTTGAAACAATAATTGCCTACACGAAACGAAAAAAATGTATTTCTTGGCTTGTGAAGGCCTTTCTTTACTATGGAATATCTCACGACATTTCGCGTGTTTTTAGGCCGTGTCGCTAGATGTCTCATGATTGTGGCCGTATCGGGCAGTGATGGCGATGATACGACATGTGAAGATATCACATCACTCGACATCACCGAGAGAGACACAGAATGCGGAGAGATAAAGATAGGCCCTCATACGCCAATTAATACAAACTCAAGTATAGTTGACCATCATAGTGTTACCTACTCCAGCGCTGTGAGTGCAGCACTGAGTCAAGACGTAACTCTTGTCGCGTGATTTATATTGTAGTTCTCTGGTTTCGTGTCGGCACCTGTGGCACCGGTTGGCGTGTTGTTTGGAGGCTGTGTATTTTTCTTCTTTCTTCGAACATGCAAATTGTTTTCTTGGGAACAGCGTCATGTTTCCCTACCCCACATCGTGGAGTCTCCTGCACCGGCCTTAGATTTGAAGGTATTTACTATCGACTCCACTGTGCCAGTATTAAGGAGTAAAACGTTGAAGTGACAGCGAAATATTTCACGTTTTGGTCACGGCTTAAAACTATTCTAGTAAATTGTCATCAATTCAGAATATATTATTCCATCACCAGGGCTGATTACACTAAAAAACACATTATTAAAGTTACATTTACTCATTGGGGATTTAAAAAAACAACAAAAAAAACTATAAATTTTCTATGGTTACTCTTAGATGAGAAGATTTTGAACTCGGAAAAAAACTTTACTGCACAACTAGAGGGTACCTCAGGGTACAGAATATGGTTATCTATTAATGAATTTGTTTATGAACGAATTGTGTGAATGAATTTGTTTATGAACGGCCATTTGGATATAAATTGCATTGTCTTTTTCTCTTTTGGTTCACAAATTTTTTCTCTAGATTTTCTTTTTCCAATTGAAATCGCAATTAAAAGTTATTTTTTATCCATTAGTAAGAGTGGTCGAAGTGCATGTACTTGCAAACCAAAAAACTCTTAATAAATACTCTGATAAATACATAAAACAGAAAATCCTGCTGGGGACGGCTTCCGTTTTATGTATTTATCCGATCATGTTGTGAACATTTGTAGTTGAACCATGTTGCTTGGGCTGTAAGTATTTTTAATTTTATTTATTTATTTCATTTTATTTGTTAATTTTTTTTTTTTCAAATAAGTTTACTATATTTCTTTTGGCTCCCTTGATGTTAATATTTCAATTTCCCTTCTCCTTGATAGAGACCCACTGAAGATTGGAAAAGTGTTTTCCGAAAGTTGACTATGGGAATGTAATTATTAATAAAATAATTATAACTTTGATTGTGGACGATTATTTCCTTTCTCACATTATGGATTACCATAAGATATCTACTACCACCATGGAATTTAACTATCTATAACATAATTTGTTTCAGTGGTTCTGAAGGGAGGTTCAGTTTGATTGAGTAAAAATCACCATGCTAGATAATACAGGCTCCAAGGTCTCAGTTTCTTGAATGTGAATTCTTGAGTGATAACAGTGGCAGCTTGTAAGATGAAACTTGGCAAACTCAGGTCTAGATGTGCCTTTCTGGGGATAATTAAGTTATTTTATTTTAGTGGTACTTCACATGAAGTCCCTAAATGTCATGTTCAAAATATTCTGAAAAATGAAAGCAACTTTTTTTCTTTATTTTTTGTGCTCGAATAGAGGAACATGCATTTATAAAAATGTTATATTTCGCATTTTCATTAAAAGCTCTGAAATTTTGAAAATTATAATTTCAAATTTGTTTTCGAACATGTCCTACATCTCCGATCTTAAATTGGCAGAATGTAGCTGAGAGCGGGAAGTCCTAGGGTTCGAGACCCGACGGTAGCGGATTTTCCTCACCACCTCGAAAACTAATATCTGTATGCATGTATTTGACATTTAGAGTAGGATTTATCTGACTTGTGCCAGCTAGCGGTGTTTCCAGACCGGAGCCCTGCTTATATTGATTATCCACGCCTGCGAGTTGTAACCGTACGCAGGACCCCAGTCCAATAAACTTTCGTAAATAAACATTTTTGTCTAGAAAAATACGGTTATTAGTAAATAAGTCGGTAGAAGAAGAAGAAACAAGTGACAGAGTGAACGCGGAACCGAATTTGAAATTCTTGTTGTATAACAGGAGAATTTTCGAATTAGAAAACAAACTTTAGGAAAAATAAACAATTTTAAGAATCATGCGGAGGCAATTCGAAAGCGAGTACACAAATTTAAAAGAAAAACTTGGAGGCAGAAAGATACATACCCGTAAGAACAATTGAATATAGGCAGCTGATGTAAGTAGCTTTCAAAACAAGTTGGAATTTCGGCAAAGCTGGTTAACCAGAGGGCAATGAACTTTGGGGAACGTGACGAATTCAAAAGCAAAATTTTCAGAACCTCGAAAAAGTGCCAGATCAGAATAAATTTGACGAAAATATAAATTGGTCCAAAATATCTCGGTGACAGAGGAAAGCGAGCGTTGTTGTTTTGTTGAAAACACAATCGAAAGACTAGACTGATTGACAAGAACACGGAGGGATGATAGATCCGAGCCGTCATGTGCTGGCAAGTTTACGTGATTTGGGAGTGAATTTTTATCAGAGAGAAAGGGTATTGGGAGTATGCGTTGACAGTAATAATTAGATAATTGTTGGGCCTGAAATACGGCATTTAGTAGGTTGCGTAGAATCGCATAGGATATGTAGAAATATGGAAACGGCGAGCCCAGCTGATGGAACCCTTATGGTGAAATGGTGGGTGGAACGGACTTGCAAGCCGATGACAACGCTATCGCATTCAGGGAAGTGGACATTCTGCCGCATTACCCGCGGAACGAAAAACATGTATAAGAATGCCAAGTATTGTAAATTTAGTAAACCTTGAAAGAACGTAGATTGTCATCAAAACTATGACGTGCTCGGTATCAATGAGAATGGTGTAGATATTTTGTTATGAAGCGTGAATTTTGAATTTAGATTTTTTTGTTATTATATTAAAGGGTTTCTTACTTTTGGGTAATTATTTTATTGCCAGCGTCAAAGAGTAAAGAGGCGACGGCGCAATTAACGTCGCCGAATAAACAAACAGTACCACTGAGCATGGTACTGAATATACATTTGAATAATGTCTAAGTCTCTTCTTGGTTTTTAAATAAAGAAAGATAATTTCCATTGCCAATAAGATAATGAAAAGTATCATTTTCTCTTTCCTGTACTGGAGGGAATGAACTTCAGTCCCAAGGACCAATATTCCAGTGACAATGCAGCTCGTGCCGGAAAGATTATTATTTTAAAATTTTTACAAAGTTAGGGTATCAGGTAAATACATAATAGATGTAAGGACAAAATTGTAATAAAGAAAAGGCACGAAGAGACGGTCACAGGGTTAAGGCGAAGTTACCCCTTTTTACTGGCAACAATAACATTTTTGAGATTGGAGATTTTAACATTTTTACCCAAACTTACTTTAACAATTAAAACATGCCTTTAAGTAATTATTTTATTGAGATTTTAAATTTAAAAATTGAAAGTAGAGAATATGGTACAATTATGGTATGGTATTCATAGTACAATCCCTCGGACGTTTGATCTCAGTATTAAGCATGAATTCCGGCCTGTCTTCCTTCAACAGTGTTCTGATATACTCTTGCCATTGTTTATTTGGAATACTTTCCCGTATACGTACGTACATACGGAGTAATATACCTACCATAGGGAAAGATGTAATGCTGCGGAAATCGATTTCGACATTTCAACGGAAATACACGTTTTAGATACCGAAAAAGTGTTGTTGTTTTCTTTTCTTTTTTTCTTTCAAAACGTCCGTCCATCTGTTGTATGTGAACAACACTAGCGCCTAAACCATGCGTAGGATTTTTTTCCAAATTTGAAGAAATCTTTGTCCATTTGGCCTGAGTCGAAGCTCTGCGATTTGAAAACCATTCTTTAGTTTTTGGGGGTACTTAAATGAAGTCTCTGAGACATTTTCAAAATTTTCTCAAAAACGGCTCCATATTTTTCTTTAAATTTCTTGTAAGAATGGAGTAACACAGACTTATAAAAGTGGCACAGGTCCGATTTTCACGTTTAAGTCTGAATTTCCGAAAATTTTAAAAGTATGATTTTTTCGGAAACTACAAAATTGAAGATAGATGTTTTTCCTTAAAAAATTAAATTTGTTGTCCATAATTGTTCTTTCATTAAAGTCAAGTAAATTTTTTCGAAAATTTTAGTAGTTTCCGCGCAATATTGCGTGTAATATATGTAATTTAAAAAATTTGTAAAAACAATATTTTCTCAAACAGTTCCAATTTTTTCTTTAAACTTTTGTTAAGGATAGTGCTAAATATATTCTATAAAATAACAAGCGCCATATTACTTTTTCTTTTGTTTTTTTGTTTTTGTTTTTTCAAAAATTACAAAAATGTGATTTTTCTGTTTTTTTCTCTCGTGACGTTAATATTTGTAGTAATGGAAATTTGTTCACGTTATTGTACTTACGAGTACATGTGCTTTAAATAATTTTTGACCACATTTTGAAAAAAATGAAACTTTTACTTCCGTTGAAATATCGAATTTGATTTTCTGTAGTATTAATAACTGTATACTATGTAAATTACTCTGTATGTATACGAGAAAGTAGAACTGGGAAGTGCAAGGCATTATTGAAATGATGCGATGAAGTGTAATCAACATTTAGTACAAAATTATAAATGTTTAGGTTTATTCACTTGGTTTTGGTTTAATTAAAGATTGTGCTGTTGGGTCTTATTAACTGTAATGATGGAATTATGCAGGTACGGATCCATGGGGAGGGAAATAAGGGAAATCTCCCCCCCCCCCTAAATTTTTTCTGTAACTATTAATTTTAACTTGTCACAAAACTTTCAAGCCAAAATATTTTCAGATAGTCATTAAGACAAATAAAATCGAATCGCAGCATGAGCTGAGTGTAGCCTGCAACATTTTACAAAATCTGTAATGACACATTCGACCAAAATATTTTTAATTTCCTCTTCCAGAATTTGTGTCGGGATCCGCCCGTGAATAATGCAAGCCGAAACATCGGCGAACTGGCATAGTTTCATTTACCTGAACAGAAAGCCGTGAAAACATGACAATTGCTATGTAAGTGATCACATCATGACACTATTGTGTTAATTGACTCATAATTACTTATTCTTCTGTAACAGATGGCTCCACATGGTTGTTCGATTGTGGAGAAGGCTCTCAAATTAAGTTACAACAAAGTGTGCTGAAAATCGGCAAATTGACGAAGATCTTCATTACACACTTGCATGGTGATCACGTAAGTTTTGTGTGAGTGGTCTTGCATGCGCCTTGATCAGAATTGTCATTGCATTACAGCCAATGCCAGTTGTTTGGTTTGCCAGGCTTGGTGTGTACTATTGGTGGTCATTGTCCTGATCGGCCAAATTTTGTCCTGGAGATTTATGGACCACTGGGACTTCGCAAATTTCTTAGACAAGCTTTGAGTCTTTCTAGATCGCCGTTACCATTTTCTTATGTTGTAAGTTTTTATGAAGTGGCTCCATTTGCATTTTTGTGCAAGTGAAAATAGTGAAAAATTAAAATGTGCCTAACATTTTTATAGGTCCATGAATTAGTACCAGTGGAAAAACAATATCCAGAGGATTGGACAACGTGGGAAGTGAACCACCTATGTAATGATTCAAAACATCCGCAAGAAATAATTGGTCGTGATATTTCTTCACAAAAGGATGTATGGGATGTGTAAGTTTCAGTGAAGTATCATCTACTAGTGTTCAGGAGTGCATATGGGCGCACAAGACTCCATTGTTGGTTGTCAATTTCTTTCTTTTCCTTTTTCTTCTTTTCCTTTTTATTTTTCTTCTTCTTTTCCTTTTTATTTTTATTTTCATTCCTTTTTCTTTTTCCTTTCTTTTTCTTTCTCTTTCTTCCTTCCTTTTTCTTCTTCTTTTTTTCTTCCTTTTTCTTTCTTTTCCTTTCTTCTTTTCCTTTTTTTCTTTTCTTCTTGTTCTTTTCTTCTTGTTCTTTTTTTCTTGCTTCCTTTTTCTATCTCTTTCTTTCTTTCTTTCTTTTTCCTCTCTCTCTACTTTCATGTTTTTTACACTACCGCCTAAACTACTCATAGGATGTTTTTTAAAATCAATATTCCCGGGTCAACCTAGCACCACTGGAAGCTCAGCGATTTTGAACTACATTCTTCAAATTTTGGGAGTACTTTTTTTTTTTTTTCATGTATATCACATATTTAAAATTTATGTTATGAACGTTAATTATAAATGATTGGACTTGTAAGTAGAAGTGCATCAAATTATTTTCAATAGAATTTTTCTCAAAACTCAAAATTTTTCTCTTCAAATTGTGCGTTATCCGAAACGCTAAAATTACATTTTCTCAAAAACGGTTCTATTTTTTCTTTAAACTTTTTGTATGGATAGTACCCTGCTTAATACACTGAATGACATGGCATAGTATATGGCAATTTAATGTGTTCTTTTGATTTTCAAAAACTACACAATGGTCTTTTTTTTAAATATATCTCCCATTGTTAATATTTACATTTCAGGTATTTTCTCTAATTTATTGCATTTGTGAATACAAGTGATTACAGGTGAATAATTAGGAGTGCTATTCAAAAAGAAATCCTTGTAGATGGTAAGTTAGGGAGATTGATGATTTTGATGCATTAAATGGAAGTTTCATGCAACAGTATCATCTCAAAATAAATATATATATATTGAAAATTTTCACGATAGCTTTGATGTTGCTGACAATGATTTTGTGCAGTACATAGACAAAATGGTATTGTAAGTAGATATTCTTGTTACAGCTGCCCATATTATAGTCATTGTAATACTCGACATAAAATGAGGTACTCGCTTGTTAAAAAATGACAAAGTGTGACAATCAGTGGCTTGTCAGAGTCATATATCTCACAGAACTGGTAAGAAAGGCTGGTGATTACTGAGCTGAATCATGGGAGAATGCAATGTTAGAACCTTATATCCATGTATTGGTAAATGTTGATGTTAAAAAAGAAAGTGAAGAATTACATTTTTTAACTGCGGTAGATTAAATGTTAGCGGGATGAAATGCGAAACATTTTAATATTACTTGTTCAATATCTATTGTAGGAGAAAGAAGAGCTATTATAGCCCCACTAGTTTTTGTACTTCTTTGTCAGTTCTTAAAAAGTTATAAGAACAATTCTATGATGAAGATACACATCTTGTCAATGGTTTGTTTTTCAGGTTTTCTGATGAACATTTAAGTGTCAAAGCTGGGCCCGTTCTTCATCGAGTACCATGCTTTGGATATGTAGTGTCTGAAAAAGACAAACCTGGAGCTTTATTAGTCAACAAGCTAGAAAAGTTAGGAATTCTTCCAGGACCAATGTATGGGCAGCTGAAGAAAGGAAAATCAATAAAAACAGCAAGTGGAGAAGTAGTATCCTTTCCTGTCATATTGTTTCTTAAAATTATTGCCATATGCAGGCAGAAGATTAGCCTGACTTACTAGACTGTGACCTGAAATGTTTTAATTTAAAAGGCTCAACATTTTTATCAAGTGCCTAGAATATTGTTGCCAACTTCTGATGAGGTAATTTATAGTGAACGTGTGTGAGTTTCTAATAATAAAAAATACATATCTTTTCAAATATACAAGTGCTGTTGACCAAACTTAAAATCCACCTTAACTCTACATACAAAAAAAGTGTTCCTGAAATAAAAACATTAAAAACAACCAAACAAAGAAGCATACATACATTACATTATACAAAACACTTAACATATCTTCTATCCACAAGAAAATTGCATGTTACAATTTCTTAATAGGGCTATGAACTTTGAGATTGGCTCTTCAACTTATTCACTTAGCATGGTTTTGTGATCATCTCCCACTAGAATGTGAGTGATGGTTCCGGTTTGAGGTGGGCTTTTGGGCTATTGTGGTGTGATATTTGGGGAGCTGTGGGCCCTTTTGGCGCCCATAGGTGGCAGCTGGGAAGTGTTGGGGCAAAACTGACAGGATAGCCCTGATACAAGGAAAAGGAGACATAACTTGTACAGGAAAGTGTGCAATTTCATAGCTCCACCAGTTCACAAATAATATTATTGGATGCTTTTGTATATTTGAGGTAGTCACATCCAAGGAAGTTCACCGAAAGAAAGCTAGGTTCTTGGGGTAGAGGATCTACGGGGGTCTCGTATTTCAAACGAAAGTCCCCCTCTCCAATGTATAAACAGAATTAATTTCTCTATGCAACAAAAAAGTCTCTAATATTGTATTGATTATCAAGTATTTGGTTAACATATATAATGTTAAATATTAGCATGTCTCATAAAAGGGATTATTATTTTTTACTAACTCATAAATCTTTTGTGCCTGTCTATTGTATGCCACTAGTTTATTTTAATAGCTTATCTATTTACTTTGACCAAAGGGATTTCAAATTAATTTATTTGAAGTATGTGACTTAATATTTAAAGTGAAATTGTGATTGTTGTGGTTAGTTTTGTGCATTTTATTGGCATACCTCTAACCTCTTAAGACCTTGTTTTAAGCAAAGCAACATTACCTCTCCAGAGAAATGCAAAAGGAGTGGAGGCAAAAATACATCACTTCTGTGGGAATAACATCAGGGATTTTCTCTTTGCTCTGCAAACGCTCCATGTTAAGAAATTGTTACATGACATTATGTACATGAAATGATTACTTTATTCCCAGGTTGACCAATTTCCTGAAAAGAAGGCAAAAAATACAATGTCCCCCTACTCTTCAACAAATTTTCTATTTTCCTGTTTTTCCTTGACAAAATTCATATTGAACCTTCAGAAGTATTGGGACCTTCAAAGAAAGGAAGAAAAATTACAATTTTAGGTGATACTCACAATCCATCATACATGACTGAACTTGCTGTGTAAGTAGCACCACTCATGTCAATGATCAAAATTGGTGTTTTTTGTATGACTTCAAAATAGCTACTATTTTTTATAAGCACATGTGATGATTAACATGGTACAAAAAGCCATATTATTAGTTTTTACAATTTTTGTTTGGGCTTATCTAAGAACAGCAAAAACTATTTAAGGCATTCCATGAAAAGTAGGTTATTTTATTAAAAAAAAATGAAGTTAATTAGTTTTTATAAAATCTTTCAAGTTATATTCCAGTTCTAGGAGAGTGAGAAATTGAGGAAATGTGGAAAAAATATTATTTTTTTTTCCCCAATAGTCTGACTGTCCACCTCTCTGTCTACCCATAGGTGTGTCTGTCCGTTCATCTGCCCGCCTGCCTGTCTGTCCTTCCATTTGCCCGCCTGCCTGTCTGTCCTTCCATCTGCTCGCCTGCCTGTCTGTCCATCCATCTGCCCACCTGCCTGTCTGTCCTTCCATCTGCCCGCCTGCCTGTCTGTCCATCCATCTGCCCGCCTGCCTGTCTGTCCATCCATCTGCCCACCTGCCTGTCTGTCCATCCATCTGCCCGCCTGCCTGTCTGTCCATCCATCTGCCCACCTGCCTGTCTGTCCTTCCATCTGCCCGCCTGCCTGTCTGTCCATCCATCTGCCCGCCTGCCTGTCTGTCCATCCATCTGCCCACCTGCCTCTGCCCATCCATCTGCCTGCCCGCCTGTGTTCATCCATCTGCCCGCCCGCCTGTTCGTCTGTCCATCTGCCTGCCCGCTTTTCTGTCCGTCCATATGTCTGGCAGTCAGTCAGTCGGTCCATCCATCCGTTCGTCCATCTGGCAGACAGTCTGTCCATTCGTCTGTCTGCCTGTGCCCACATGATTGTTCATTGGTACCTACCGCAAATTATACTAATAATTCTGAAGTGTGTGTGTGTATGTGGGAGGGCATTAAAAGTTGTTTTATCAACATTTTTTTGCGTATATCTACCTATCTATCAATTCTACCAAAATTGTGCTCTAGATAATTAAAGTATACAAAATTTCCTGCTGAAAAGTTTCTATGAGGTTTTGTTGTATAATTATTGTTTCGAAGTTACAGGCTTGAAACGTTTGAAATGTTCTCGATTTTTATTTACGACAAGGACCTTTTTTAAAATACCTCCCTTATAATATTGATTTGATGATGTGTTCTGTACACACAAGTATTTTTATTTTTAATTAATTGGATTGTTGGTGATGTAGATACCTTTTTATATGATAAATGACTGAAGATATTGTCTGGTATCAATTTTAATCAACTTATGATCATTTCGATCGCGTTGCGATCATCATCAGAGCTAGCAGCTTCTGGGCCGAAAACAAAGTTCTGCAGAACTTTGTTTTCGGCCCAGAAGCTGCTAGCTCTGATGATGATCGCAACGCGATCGAAATGATCATAAGTTGATTAAAATTGATACCAGACAATATCTTCAGTCATTTATTATTTTTATTTTTAATAAACCATTATCAACAATAAGTATTTGTGTATTTTGCAATAGAATATGAACTTATAAAAATCTTATTTTGTACACAGACGTGCAAGTATCTGAGGTCATTGTGTCAGAGTTTACCTCGCTAACAAAAACTCATAATGTAGAGTTTATTTGATAAGGATTGAGTACAAATTTGGTAATGGATTGTGTGCACTGCCAACAAATTACATATAACATTGTAAATGGAAGAATCATGTTTAGTTAATGGAATAATCATGTAGAGTCTCGCCACATAAAATAAGGCATTAATTCAATTCAATTAGTTAATACATAGTGGGACAACTAAAACTGTCAGTGACAATGACGAAGGACACACTCAATGTTTGATGGGGGAATCCCCCTAACCCAGCTCACCCCCCACTCTTCAGGATGTTTAGTGTAATGTGCAATAGGTACCAAGGAACAATCTTGCCAAATTTGATAACTCCAGAATTTTTGCCTTCGATCACCAGTTTTGGGTCTAATTTGACTGGGCTGTAAGACCGAGATGAGTCTATGGACTATCTGGGTGTGGTGTTTGGGGATTGCGAGAAATCCCTTGACTGAGCATTGTCCTCAGCTAAGCAGAAGTTACCATATGACTCCCTCTGAGGATCCACGATTGATAGCACTTGGAAAGGTTGGGGCAAAACAGTGAAGGTTTTCGCATCGCGAAACAAGGGCACTAACTAGTACAAGAAAGTCTTGCCATTCTGTAGCACTGCTAGTTTTCTTTTGTTCCCCCTCCTCTTCCTCCCAATTAAGTCTATATTGTTCTCGATTTGAATCCCAGTCTGAATATTAGTATTCTCAATTTGATATTTGTATTAAGTTGAATGTATTTGACCCCAATTTGGAGTTGAAATAGTAGATTCTATGAAGCATTAACCATGGTATCTAAAACTGTAAACTTGATTTTCTTGCATCTTCCTGCTAGAGCTGTAAAAATGCTTTCATGTACTTGTATACTTACTCTATGTGGCTCAGCAAGTATTTTCTCAATTCATGTATTTAGTGATTGTATAACAGTTGGTTCTTATTTTACAAATTTTGGGTCAAATCAAGCTTTATCCTTACAGGAACAGTGATGTTTTGATTCATGAAGCAACTATGGAAGATGCTTTAAAAGAGAAAGCCATAACTTTTGGGCATTCGACACCTTCTATGGCTGCACATTTTGCTCAAAGCATCTCTGCTAGAAAATTGATTTTGTATCACTTTAGCCAAAGATTTAGAGGGAATGAAAAAGAAGATACAGAGGCAAGTTGTCAATATTTTAAGATTTCCGTGCACTTCTTTGTTTTTGTAATGTCTAAAAGAATGTTTTTAATGTTTAATCTTTTATGGTCAGAATCCTCATGTGAAGATCTTACATGATGAAGCTGTGTGTGCTCTAGGTGACCAAACAACTTGCGATGTTATCATAGCTGAAGATTTACTTTCAATTTCTATTCCCCATACATAAGCAAGTAAATATTAAAAATATTTTGTGAGTAATGATGCAAAATAAAATGAAATAAAGATTCTGCTCATTTAATGTTTTTAAGTATCTATTGACAAAACTGGCAGGTGATGGATTAGAAAAGATATAAACTAATTTTAATTGTAAAAAATTGAACAATTGTGTAGCTATATCTGATTGTAAATATTAATAATATTTTATGAGAAATTATTCAAAATAAAATGAAATAAAGTTTCCTTTCATTTATTTTTTTTAGATAACTAATTATTAACAATAGTGGCAAGTATTGCCTTAAAAAAATATAACACTAATTTTAACCGCAAAAAATTGAACAATTATTATGTAACTATATCTGCAATTGAAAACCAAAATTATTAAAAACACTATTAGCAATGAGTTGTTTACATTTTTTATTGATTGTTATCAAGAAAATGCAAGGGTGCATTCTGGATTTGTTCAAGAGACAAAGCATTTTCCTTTTTTAAGAAATCAGTACATAATTTTAATATATAATAGAAATTACATTAATTACTAATCCTTATAAAAATACAATAAACAGATGCCTTACAAACAGCCAATAAACAGTTGCCCAATACAAATGCCCTCTGGCAAAGAATTACTGAGATTTCATTTTTGTAAAGGTTGTCAAACTCTAGTGGAAAACAAATTATAAAAATGCAGCTAAAATAAGTTAACGGGATGAGAACGATTATTTGTAGTAGAGAAGAATTATTTGAATGGTTTAAAACAACTTCGTGTTTACTCAGATAAATTGTGTAACAGGGTTGTAGTTCTAGTTTTTTTCCTGAAGGACAAATCGACTACCTAATTTACCTATTCCAGCTGAGTTTGCTCAGAGCCAGCATTATCGTTGTCTCTGTAGCGTCTCTTGACTGGGAGGTCGTGGGTTGGAGTTCCGACTGTCGAATTTTGGACAAGTTTCACAGATAGATCGATTTCAGCGGCTTTGTGGAGGAGATTTCTAGCGGTCGGCTGCTCTAATCGGTAGTTTTTCCTTGTTTCTACGACGAATACCTGCTGAACGCCGGAGCACTACCCTAACAAACAGGCTACGAACCGCTTGCTGTTTCCGTGTCCTATCGTCTCTTCTTTCGCACAGTTACTCTTGTGTATCTCTTGCAAAGGAATTAATCTGAAACTTATCTACTTCAAATCTTAACCTTGTGTACTTCAATTAATCGGAATTATGGTCAATCAGCGTTTGGATTGCAGGGCACAAATCTGCCCACTCCTGTCCATGATCAAAAGACATCAGTCAACTCTGGACCATCTCGTACTCGGTCGCCTTGAGGCAACAACTTGAAGCCGAACTTTTTGACATAAAAAAGGCCTACGACACCACTTGGAGGTTCGGCATTTTGGGAACCCTGCACTCTTGGGGACTGAGGAGAATGATTCTCCTATTCCTCCAAAAATATTATCTTGATCAGATTCTTCCGTGTTCGCGATGGTGATAACCTGTCTAGCAGTCTCCCTCTTGAAAACGGCATTTCCCAAGGGTCGGTACTAAGTGTCACTTTTTGCATTGCCAAAATGGAATAGCTTGGGTCAAGTGAGTTAAAGGCATTGTTTGTGGATAATTTTGCGATCTTTTGTTCATCCAGCAGCATCAGTGCAATTCAAAGGCAACTTCGAATGGTCCTTCATAAACTACACGAATCTCGACTGGCTTCAACTTTTCCAGTACGAAATTACGGGTGTGCGGGATATACTACATGCATAATGATTTAAATTTCTTCCATGGGGCTATCAGTTTCCGCTCCCTAAATCTGATTTCTCTGTCTGACGATTGATAAAATTCTTACGTGTCGTGCTCAGATAAGGAACCTGCAAAGCAGACTGTCTTCCTCAAACCTACGTATTGTGAGTGGTCCCTCACAGGGAGCCGATTGCATTAGTCCACTGCGGTTTTATATATGTAAATAAACCGCAATAGACTAATGCGATCGACTAGAGCACTTATCCGCTGAATTCCGTGTTATGGCGGTTTTGTCTATGGATCCGCGGTTTCCTCTACTCTGAGAATCCTTAATAATACCCTCCACATCGGCATCCATTTGTTTATATTTCCAATGGTGTATATCGAACTGCCTTGTAGTTGGCGCCTGTGAGCTAACCCTCATTCGAATATGGGAAATCCTGTTAGGGTGCTGTGCTGCTAATATTTGGGGTATGTCGAATCATCCATCCCGCCAAACTAAATTCATCCCAGATATCAGAGCACACGTGCCCTTCTCTGAACATCGCTTCCCCCAGTTTCAGTTATTCGATTTCGTAACATAACTTATAGAAACATAACATACGTTCTTATTGGCTAGTAAATACGAAAACTCAAAAGCCTCAGAAAAATGTGAAACTCTACCTAAAATTAAAGATAATTTTATGCTCTACGGAAAAATGGGTAAAAAAAAGCTCTAGCCCATATTTTCTTACTTCGTGAATGTACAAAGACAAACATGTAGTACCGTACGTTCTTATGAATTAAAACACATGAACACTCAAAAGCCTAAAACAAATATGAAACCCCGTAATTAAAGGCTAATTTTAGACTAGGAATACATGTTTTCAAAATTTTAAGAAACAATATAAAAACCTCTGGAAAACTATAAAAACTGGAAAAAGTTCCAGAGAAAGTTCCAGTTCATATTTTCGAGAAATCAGGACTATACAAAGACTAATATGTACGAAAACTCGAAAGCCTAAGAAAAATTGCGAAACCTTACCCAAAATAAATACTCATTAAAGCCGCAAGGAAAATATATTGCTTTCTTTGTATTCTATAATTCACGTTTGTACAATGTGAAACGAGTAACCTGTTTTCTTATTGGCGAATACACACAAAAACTAAGAAACGTCTGAAAAAAATATATCTCGTCAAAATAAGAGGCTAATTAGAGGGTCTCGAAAAAAAAAGTTCCACTCCATTTTTTTCGAAAATCAGGGCTATACAAAGAAAAATATGTTGTGTACCTTTGTAGGTCATTATTTCATTGTGAGAGTTACACGTGAGTGTGAAGTTGATGTTAGCGAAGCCAATATAAGGAAATAAAGAAAGATGAACTGGTGCCATTTTCCCCCTAGAGTCTAAAATTAACCTTTATTTTTGGATACGGTTTCGTATTTTTTTCAAATTCTATTGAGTTTTCGCGTACATTAGTCTTTAATAACGAATTGTTACGGTTTCCCTTTGTGCAGCCCTGATTTTTGGAAAGTATGGAGTGTAACAGTTTTCTTTCTGCAGTTTAAATCTGGGTAGGGTTTCATATTTTTTCAGACGAGTTTTCTTGTGTATTAGCCTAAGAAACGCTCGTTATTTGTTTGATTTTGAAAAATATGGGCTGGACTAGAGCCTTTAATTTTGGATGTCTCGTAATGATGGGAAATTGTACAAGTACTTGTATTTTGTAGGTGGGCGCTGCTTTGTTTAGACTAAAGCTAGCTGCGCCTACGATTTTGAGAAATGATCAAGAGCCTAAAATTCGGCAATAGAGTGCTTAATTAGCCTTTAATTTGGGATATGGCTTGTTTGAGTTTGTTTTTGGACGCTGCTAGCTTTAGATGGCTCCCTCGTCTGTCACCGGAAGCAAACGCCTGCGGGTCCCTCCCGCGACAACTTCGCAGGGAGACGGGCGTCGCGGATCCAAATGACCTTGAGGCTTGCATTCGAATTGTACCAAACGTTTCTTTCACATATTTAGTTGTTGAGATAGTATGTGTAATTAGGAGTAAATCTTGCTGTGCAAGTTCCGTCCTTTGAGTCCTCGCAAGCAAGTAATAAACCTGCGGGTGAGTGTTTTGAGGCGAGCGGAGTATTTGTCCGGTGGCGGGCGGGAGAGGGGGGTGGGGGGAGTTGGGAGGTCGTTCACGGCAGCGGAAGGCGCCTCTGCCGGCAGCGACCGTTTCGCGACGCAACGGGGGCGATGCGCGTTTGTTGTGCGACGAGTGGGGGCGGGGGGGGGGGGCGCAAGATTGATGGTGCGCGGCGGAGGGGGCAGCAGCGGTGCGATCGCGATGTGGCGCGGCGCCTCAGTCGCCCTTTGTGCGGTCGCAGGTGGATCGCCTCGCCGCCGCCGCCGCCGCCTTCGGATTGTGCTGCGGCGGTGACAGGCGGGGCGATGCGCCGCGCGGCCGCATTTATCACCGCGCGCCGCCTCAGATTGACGCGTCATTACCACCGACGATCGCGACCCTCGGCGCCGTGTTTACGCACGCTTTATCCGCCGCGCGGCCTCTTCGGGAGGTGGTTTTGCATTAGTCTATAGCGGCCTGCGACGCGCCGATGCCCCGGAAAGGCTCGATCCCTTTCAATGCCAGAAGTTAGGCAGATTTATGATAGTCTGATTTATGTAGCTGTCGTAAGGTTTCTCTTAATTTGAGACAATCAGTACAATTAGCGTCTGAACATTATTTATTACTCATCTCGATGGTTTGTATCTCACGTTTCGAGAGTGGGATTAGACACACGAAGCACCGAATACAAACCTTACAGATGAGTAATAAGTAAGGTACATACTCTGATTGTATTGACTGACTCAAATTAAGAGGAACCTAAACATGCTGTATACAATTCAAACCATGAATCAATTGTTCCTAATAGCACATTCGAATACAAATTCCGTCTATTTGAGTTTAGGAGCTACTCACTTCAGAATTCCACAACATTCAATTTTGGGAAAGGCATTACTTCAATTTCTATTGAAACTCCTAGCACGAGTACTCAATGCACGAAGGACGTAACAGTTCCAGGTATAATATTTCAGAATATATCAAATTGTGTTTTAATGTAAATGCTAACAATAAATAAGTTAAAAACATTATATATTCGAAAAATAATAAACATTCTTTGCCAATGCATCAACAGTCATTTGTGCATTGTTTTGTTTACTTCACGTTGCCGTGATAATCGTCCTCTAAAAATCATTCTTGACCTAGGCCGCCAAAGTTCACCTTTGTAGCGAACGAATACTCTGTCAAATACAGGTTTTGAAGTGAGAATACGAAAAAATGATTTTCGATTGAGCAGCAAACCATTTATGCACGGTTTCAAATCCTATATGACAGCGGCAAATCTTCGGGCTCCAAAGGCAACTTCAAGTGGGCAAAAACAGATAATGATAGACATGACCAAAACTGTATCCGGGATGCTCTAAACCTCCAAATACGAGTACAAATTTAGAAGAGGTTGTGTGGCGGTGTCTGCATACGCGTTGTCGTTCAACAAACGAATGTCTTTCGACAATCCATCTTGGCACTATTATTTGTAGAAACTGACTAACGTACATATGACTTGCCACTTTACTAATAGTCCCTCGTCGTTATTTAGAACGAACTTCCTCGCACAGTAGTGATCGAGGGTGTACAACGTACACTTTTTTTCAGAGGCTTATTTGACTGCTTTTGAACGGTTCAAACACACTGATAAACTCTTCGCCAAGAGAAAGCCTTGCACCCACATTGTGCTGAAAAACTTCTAAGGATTTCAGCTTTTGTCATACATTCAGATAAAAAAGATTTACGAAAGTCCTTTTTTGTACAAAGGGAGAGTGGCGCAGCCATGTTCACTTGAGCTATTGCGATGTATGTCTCTCGGTCTCTGTCTGTCTCTGTATTTCTCGATCTGTCTCTGTCTCCTTTTTTGTCTCAGCCTATTGTCTCTGTCTGGCTCTCTCTGCCTGTGCCATTGTCTTTTTCTTTCTCTCACTCTTACGCGCGTCGTCTCTGTCTGCCTGTCTCCGTTATACTCTCCGTCTCCCTCTTTGTCTGTCGCGCGCGCCAGTCCAGTTCTTCTGGGCATCGCCCTGCGTCACACGGCAACGCAACAATGAAGCTCGGCTGGAGCGCAGTTTGAATGGTATTGAAATGAAACGCAATTTTGTTCTACAGCCCTATCTAGTAAAGTTGCAATAAAATTAGCAGCACCTAAATCTTCTTGGTAAAAAAAAACATGTAGGTGTGTGAACTTTCATGGAAATCGGTCACACAGTGCCGGAGTTCTCTGCCCTGGTATATACCAATATTCAGTTTTATATAGAGATTCTGTAGTTGTTGAAACGTTGTAGATGTACACGTTGAAACAAATTGAACTTTTGCATATTTTGAAAATTCAGAGGTTAACGAAAAGACACTCAATTTTGGTGAAAAATCCTGCCTATGGTTTAGGCGCTATTGTTTAATTCACGTAACGGCAAGAACTGGATTTTCAATGAAGCACCTGAACCTACTTCCCGTCAGAACAATGAATTGTCAATCCGCCCGCCCCCGATTGACATAATTTATACAGTTGATTGTTGTCCTCGTCTGTCGGGGTCAGGCTCTCTGCGTGGAAGTCTTTTTTGCTATGTGATGGTCTTTCTCTATCGTCTTTCGTTAGAGTAAAACATCTCATCCGTAAACAAGCGTGAACTCGGCGCACAACTAACTGAAATAAGTCATCGATGTTTTCGAGTAAGGGAATTGAGTGATTTTTACGAATGAACATGGAACCTGAAAAGTGATCTGACAAACTGTTATGTTAATTACTCATTTAAAATAGAAGACCTAACAATGTACTAGTATTTCTCCTAATAATAAAGTTTGAAAGTCTCATAAACAAAATTGTGGAAAGATTTTAATCAATTGAATATTAGTAACGGGGTATAATTAATTATGTAGTTCATTCTTATCTGAGAAATACTTCCTCTGGTTGTCTTATTTCTTCTAACATAAATGTATCTATGTGTTACATGGAGACTTATAGTAATTAGAAGTACTATACTTAAAAAAAATACTTTATTTAATAAACTGAAACCAGAAAAATATCGTCCCCATAATAAAGTCTTTTAATAAAGTTTTTATAATAAGATTGCTATTCACAACTGTGGTTACATGCAATCATGTAGTAATTACATTGATTTAAGTAATTATAAATCTGATGATCAACTTCAACTTTTTCCATAGGCATGTATCTGAAGTAAGTCCTAATAGACACACAAGCAGTGCAATCTATTAAATCACTTTAACATAATCATGCAATACTGATAAGAATTGTATAATTATAGGAGGTAAGTGAGAGAAGTTTGTAGAATTATTGTTAGGGAATTTTCGATAAGTAATCCTTAAAGCATTAGGCAATCAGAGGCGAAGAATATAACGATTATATTAGAATTTATAGATAATGGTTTCGTAAAGTATCGAATAATATAAAAAATAAATAAATTTATAAACACATTTCTATGGATAACTTGATCTTCAAATCTTGCAGATTTTGATTGCAGTAGAATTCTTAGCAAATCTGTTAATTCCAGTGGCAGAACATTCTCAGGTGAGCTGAGATGTTTTGTTTCACTTTTCGCAGTTGCTTATAATACTGCAACTGAGAGCACACTCGCCTATTGAGCTTGCTAGACATCTCGCGTGCGCAATGACCACAGCCCACGAGCGCTGAAGCTCCTCCCGCCCCATTAGCTTGGCGCAGCTGCCGACTGACCCGAAGGGGCTCGAAGGCCTATAAAACTCGATAAAGGGCGACAGCGTCGCTCTTCCAAAGCCACCATCTCACCTCTGGAACTCCCGCCCCAAAAAGCAAAGAAGCCACTCGACCGTCATCAAATCGCGCCTCGCGCACTTGACACCCGCATTGCTGTGAAAACTCGGTTATCTTTGTCTCGCAAATGCCCCCTCGCTAATCCTTTGGGTCTAGCTGTAATTCTCCACCCGTAGCGCCGACTCCCAGCAGATGTCCCCTCCCCCCCGGTCACCTATCGTCCACAGTAGCTAAACATTGACAATTTGTTCGAACGATCAGATTAGGTAAGTCATCAAAGTGGGACACCATAGAATATTCTATAAGTAACTAAGTGAACAAATACCGGCGTAGGGTGACACGCACGTGACCAGAGGGCACCGACACAGAGAGATATTAGCACAGGGCAGAGTGCGAAGAGGCAGATGCTGTCTGAATTTCATCGAGAGAGGTTGTTTGGTTTTCATCGAGAAAAGACGCATTTCATTAAAAACTTGGAGATCTGTGACTTTTAAAATCGCGATTTGAACACCACAAAGTTTTCGCTCCACCGGATTCTATCCTTTCTGGAACCGATGCATTATCAAGCATGTATTATATTGGAACTGTCGTTATCAAGCAAAATAACCACGACAAACGGAATTTATTCCGCTGTGCAGACGCAAGCCAGAACGTTCGAAAAGCGTTTGTCATGGTGAGCAACCTGCTGCGACGTACATTGCGACGCGCACAAGGTGACGTGTGACGACCTGACCCAGCGGAAAAAAACGCACACCATCATCGGATCGAGGGCGAAGGCCTTCAATTCAGTCATCGGCGCGTTCTATGGTCCCAGGACCACCCGTGTGCGGCACGAGCCCGCGCCCGCGCTTCGACCTGTGACGCGACCCCTCCTCTAGCGGCATCACCTGGCGTGCGCGAATCCAGGACGCGACGAGCACTTACCTGCAGCGAGATAACTCAAGATCTATCACTGTAGGCCCTGTTCAGAGTCAACTGACGGTAGTGAACAAAGAAGGGGATTGCGTACTTCCAAATACATTAAATGTCAGTGTAATGGAATAGTGTTATTTTGAATAAATGTGTGCCCACCATTCTGACGGACAACACTTACCTCATCAATTGAAATTGTTTTAGTTAATAAGTTAAGAGCATGCGACTCATCCCGACCCAGAGCGACTCACCCCTTGAGATCTCTAGAGCTGGCGCAGGAGGCAGTATTGAATCGCGTTTGGCACGACTAAACATCTAAATGAATTTAGCGCAAGCGACGTGACATCCTGCACTATATCGAACACTCCTCTACCACGATACGTGGAGGAACTCGGTACTCACGTCACCGGCGTATTCCGACAGGCGGGTTCATCGCACTACAAACGCACAATAACTTTATAAAGTACAATTGTTTTATTACTATTTTTGTTAATGATCATTAGCAACAATAAATCTCTAATTATAGAAATGTCTCTTATAAACAGTTTAATAATACAGTACTGGTAATATAAATGGAATTCACTTACCTCCAATAAGTTTGTCACCCATGAGGTAATAAAGATGTGGGTGGCAAGAGTCCTTTCATCTATTAATTCTTTCCATAACCAGCGATGTTTATTTCCATTAAAGCTAATAAATTCATGTGACTTTTACCCAAGAACAGGTCTATATGTCCTTGGTTGAGCAAGTCTAGCTTCAGAATAACTCAATATAATGAAACAGAGATAATAAATTAACAAGATAAAATGAAAAAAAAATTGATTAAAACTAAAATACCAAAATCTAAATAACTGATCAACAGACTAAATAGTAGCTGAGGAAAGTAATGTAAGAATAAGGACTTTCACTCACAGCACTACAAGACGTGAAATAACTAGAATTAAAACAAATAAATAGAAATAATGGCGCAAGTCACTCGAAATAACGGCAATCGATAAAAAAGTGGATGCACGGTTTAAATATTGGCGGAATCTCCGGAAGTCATTTCTTTGTTGCAAACAGTTTTATAACAAGTCGCTATTCGTTTTATTACGATATATATCGGGTAATTCAGGTAATGATGGCAACAATAACTGCCAACACAAAAAGAAATGAAAATACCCTACGTCGTATTTCAGTACATATGTCCATGCGACAGTAACATTTTTTCACAAGAAAGTTTCATTTCATCATTCTTGCAGGGTCCTGGTAACGAAAAAGTGGATAACTTAAGTTGCTAAATTTAGGAGTGTGTGTGTGTGGGGAGGGATGGGCAGAAATCATATAAAACGTGCCAGAACCATGTCTTGTGGGTCCTCGATACTGAAAAAACGAATGTCACCCAAACGTCTATTTAACTGAGAACAACGATAGCGCTTAACCGTTCTGTCGATACTTTAATTTTGGGGGATTCGTTTGTCCGTCTCTGAAGCCAACTAGCGTCTAACCCATGCGTAAATTAAAGAAACCACTGTCCATCTGGCTCGAGTCGAAGCTTTGAGATTTTGAAAAACGTTCTTTAAAATTTGGGATATTTTACAGGAAACCCTCCGGACATTTTCAAAAACGGCTACTCGTACAATTGTTTTCTTTAAATTTCTTGTAAGAATAGAATAATGAACTTACAAAAGTACAAAGATTTTTCCTTCAAATGAAATTAGTTCTTTCTTAATGAAACTACTAAGATCATATAATTTTTTTTTGAAAATTTAAGTAGTTTCACGTAAAGTTGCGTGCAATTTGTGCAATTAAAAAAATTTAAAAACACGATTTTCTCAAAATCGGCCACAAATTTTTCTTAAACTTTTTGTAGGGATAGTGCTAAATGTAGCCTATAGGATGACATAAACATCAGTTTGCTATATTCTTTTGATTTTTTCATAAAGTACAAAAATATAATTTTTTGACTTGCCTTTTACATAGTTAATATTTAGCGCAAAATTCTGCATTTTCAGAATCATTCAAACTCCATTTTTTCATAATGATTCCAAATTTTTCTTTAAACTTTCCGAAGGGATAGTACTAATTGCACTTTTTAACATGACATAAAGTACATTTCGAAGGACTATTTTGTTTTTTCAAAATTTACTCTAATGTAATTTTTTTGGAAGATCCCTCACACCGTTAATATGCACATTTCCAGGAATTTGTAAACACTATTTGTGTATTTGTGAGTTAATATGCTTCAAATGACTTTAAATGAAGTTTTTCGAAAACTCAAAAATGTTCTGTGAAAAACAGTTTCAAATTTCGAATTTACAGTAGCGCTTAAGCGCCATTTTCTTAAAAACCTCTCCAAATTTTTCAAAGGAAATTGCCATTTAGGCCGAGGCTTTACTGTTCTTTAGTATCCTTATAAAAATAGTTCCGTTCGACTATTAGGAAATCAAAAAGTTACGAAAAATGTCAAAAAAATGTACTTTGGGCGGAGATAGACGACAGCTGGCAAGAATATGTGGCAAGTTCGTATAGCTAGCCGAGACCCAAGGATATAGAAAACTAATACGGGAAAGTCTGTGCCATTCTGTAGCACTACTAGTTTATTACATTTTCTTGTTGAATAGTGAAAAGGACGTTTAAGAGACTGGTGCAGGTCTAATGTGCGTTAAAGTCTCTGATTTTTCAAAAATTGCATAAGTTCAGAGAATTCTGGAAAATTGAAACCACTTTTTAAGTGTTCTGGCAGTATCCAGGAAAAAATTTGGAACTGTTTTTTGACAAAATATTATAAATTACCTTTACTTCAAACAAGGAATATGCGAAAAATACTTATTGTCAAAGAAATTTGTGCATGGCTTTATTTGAAGAACTAATTTTTATTTTCACGCTACTGCTTTCGCCGTAGAGAAAAAATTATCTAATGCTGAGCGAAAAAAGAGTGAATTTGTGGCAGAAAACTCCTATTACAGGGCCCTGGTAACGAAAAAGGAAAATTTTAGTTGCTAAATTAAGGGGGGAAAATTCTCTAGTACGTGGTGTAGCCAGAATCCATGTTTTGTGGGTCCTTGATACCGAAGAGTGGAGTGCCGGCAAAACGTCTGTCCGTCTCTGTCTGTGAACAACGCTAGCGGCTAAACCGTTCAGCCGACTTTCTCCAAAATTGATATTCCCCAATTGATCTGGCTGATGTCACGGCTCCTTGAATTTGAAACCGTTACTTCAGTTGTAGGAGGAACGTATGTAGGTATGTATGAAGCCCCTTGAACATTTTCAAATTAAAAAAAATGGCTCCATCGTTTTTGTTTAAATTTTGTTGTTGGATAGTGTGAAGGATGTTTAAGAGAATAGAGCAGGTCTCATTCGTCGAAAACTGATTTTGTGACAATTGCAGATCTTTTTTTTTTGAGTTTTCATATAACTAAAAAGACCAACGAACCATGCTCTCTCATGTTAAACTCTCTCCCCTATCTTTCCTTTTCCATATTAAGAGGGAAAGTTGTAAACGAAACGTGTTTTTTTTTTGTTTTAAAAAATTAAAAAGATAACTTTCAATGTACTTATAGAAATTTTAATTAAAATAAAGAACATTGAAGCTGACGTTTTAAACAAATGTTGAATAAAGGTTTCTGTAAAGGACATGTTCTTAAAACAATTCACAACACTTTCATAAAACAGCATTTGAAGTAATTATACAATCTTCCTTGAGAGTTAGCTTTTACCTTTCCTTGATAGTCACAAAAATATTACATAAGCTTTTAACTCTCGATAAAGCAGCTTAACGTTGTCCATGCTAAAATACAAGATCAGGCTAGCATAACCCTACTCTTCGGAATACTATTTAATTTTATTACCGAACTGAGAGGTACTCCCGTGCAATTCGATTGTCTAGAATATCAATTAATTAGTTTCATTTCACATACAGTTGCAGATTCTGTAGATACTGCAGATTACAAATATCACAAACTCTTCACAGAAACAAGAATGTCAATACTTACATTCGATAAATAAAGGTCTCTTTATATACATAAAACCAATCTTCATCGGTATCAAGCCACAAATTAATACTTCTTGTTGCTGCGAGATCATTTAGGTTTATTTGCATAATATTGAATTAATGATTATGCAAATAAACCTCATCAGTCCTCCAGCGCCGAGTAATATAGTTGGTATTGGATAGTACCGATAAGCGACAGACCAGCAATAATATAATAGAATATCCAAAAATATCGTATCCTATGACTACGGCGTAAGAAACGTTTCTTTGGTCTCAAAAACTTCACATTTTAAGACGCTAAAACGCTTCGTTTAGAAGTTATTTAACGATATAGATTCAAAAATCGTTAAAAGTCCTGCGGGTAGCATTTGACATGAATATTTAAATGCATTTTTTTTAAAACAAATCCTCCATATTTTTAAAGTCAAATGGAAATTTGTCACGTCTTTGTGAAATTCTCTTTCTTTGGAGATATTATTTACCAAGATTGGTTGCGTGTGGGAGTCGCAAAAGGTATGTATACTACTGAATTAATATAGGAGACGATAGGGATATTTTGCGTAATAAAATCTGTTTCTTAAAGATATCTTTTAAAATGAGGTCATGTACAATTTTCGAATATTTGAGTTCTTTTCGCGTAATTTTGCGCGGAAATACGGACGAGAAAGTACGTGTCGTTTTAGCACCATTAGTTTTCCGCATCGTTTCATAACTTCCTCTCTATCACGTAAGCGATAGCTGTTATGTTCAGTAAATGAAAGTTGAAGATAGACATAACGTTACTTTATTCAATCTTAATTTTTTACATTTCCTTAAAATTCTGTGCACAACCTAACGTCTTTCTGAAAACGATTTTCAACTTCTCAGCGACGTGAAGCGCCTCTTGTCACGCCTGGCCGTCACCTCCAACTCCAAAAAATTGAACTTTTTCAATTTTCGAAAAATTAGGGTTTTCAACGAAAATGAAACGTGCACTATTCTCTCAAAGTCCCTTCACACTCCGTCCGTCCGTCCACCCCAGGACGGAAGGACGTTTAAAAAAAACGCCACTCTCTGGGTATCAGGGAACCGCTGAAATGTATTGATCCGTTAAAATCTCGAAATAGATTTACCCCGGCGGATTACACAACTTACCCTAATCGACATTATAATATTGCGCGCATACGCAGGTGTGCGAGAAAGTAAAACACTGGTTAACAAGATCCTTAAAACTTTCGAAGTCCGAGTTAGCTTCGATTGTACAAGGAGAATACTTCTGGACCTTCTATTTCCTGTTTGGAATAGCTCTTCGTTTCATTACTCCATTAAAAGGGAGCCCAGAAAAGTGCAAATTTTTAAAGTCAATGAAAAATATATTGCCTGTGCAGCGTAATCGCATTGATCTAACAATTACTATTTCTGTCTAAATAAACACTCAGCAGTGCTAGGTTTACCTGCGTACAGTTCTGATGTACATAAAGCACAATGATGTACATAAAGCACCTTTCAGAGCCTGACTGCTTGAAGTTCCAGTAAGAGTTTATTTTATCCTTTAAAAACAATAATTTACAGAGTTTATGTTTGAAATGTTGAAGTAGAGGTTGGAGGGAATGTCGGAATTGGAGTGGGTCCAAGAAGTGTGAAGTATTAGAGTAAAATACGTATAAAATGAAAGGCATGTAATTTAATATAAGAAGTGTTTCGAACTACGTCCCGCTCGCACGTGCAGAATTAAAAGTTCTCAGTGCGTAGAAACAATAATTATATATTTCAATGGTATCCTGAGGATCTAAGTGTCCTCAAGCACTCTTGCAGAAGCGAAATGGAAAGACGTGACGTAGCGCTCGAGTGACGCTTAAGGGCCGGGCTGCGTAAGTGTCGAAGTCTCCAAGTGCATGAATTCCTCAGAAGATGGTTTACTCGAACCTCTTCTAAGCATTCCGCTTACTTCACAAAGCCATTTACAATGTAATTTAAAGAAAATATAAACTACTGACTTTTCTATTAACTTGACAATAAGACATTATTTATATTGATACAATACATACAAAATATCGTATCTTTAATCTAAGGGTATTTTGTTTTTTACACATACATTTGATTCGTAAAACACGGCCCATAACTTTCTAAATCGTTCTCAAGGCACTGGTTAAAAGTTTGAGTATGTTGGCCTCAATTGATCTGAAACATTAAACAGTGCTTCATTACACGAGTGATTGAAAACCATACTGGATGAACTTCTTTGCTTAGACCATGTATTTGTTGGGACTGTGAAAATGCTTTGAAAATTCAACTAACATTTCATGGACATTTAATGTAAAATTAAATTGATTATTTTTGTACACTTAAGAAAATTAAAATTAAACGTTACACTTTCAATATTATCTATTATCTAGTAAAATTATTAACATATATATCACTTACATGTAATCAAGGGAGAAAAGGTGAGGCATTGCACTGGAAGGGCATGGTGAAACTAAAACAGAAGGTAACATACGGTTGCTCCTTCATACAAAACGGAAATGCCTTGAATAATGCAGAATAAAATCAAGTCAGATGGGCTATCCAGCTAGAAATCATTAAATATTTTAGATTTATGGGCGAAGTTGCAAATGATCTCATAAGGGCTGTTTAATATTGATTTTCATGGAAGTCTCACTAACACTTCCTTGGGGTTTGGACATAATTAAATTAGATTAAATTAACATATCAGAAAACTCCAATAAATAGGAATAGACCAGCTAAGAATGCGAGAGGGAATTAATTGTCTTAGTAACTACATTCCATTCCACCAAAACCAAAAACAGAATACAAACTATTGAGTTCCTGTGAAGAATGTAATAACACAAGGAATTAAATCAGTTGTTGACGTCATTAGGCCGATGGAAAATATCAAACGCGTCTGTTATTTGTGTAATCGGCCGTGCATCGGTCAATACTTTTCGTAGTACATTACGAATATCGCGGCATCGCATCTGAACGGAAATCATCGAAAATGGACCGTCCATGAATTACGTAACGCAAATTTGGAGTATTTTTAATACCCATTCACCCCCCTGCAAATTGCGTGTAACGCGCGCTTGACTCAACCCCTAAATAATTACGTAACACGTGCAATCAGCCCACCCACATTTACAGTATCAGTAAATTATAAATCAGTAACGAGATTATTAAATTTGTGTTATATATATTAAAATTTATAATAATCAAAATCGGAATTAGTTGGTGATGTGATCTACGTCTATCAATAAGATTGGGGACAAATTTTGAATCACAATTTTTCAATACAGGTGAGAAAATATCTGACAACAAGCCAAGACAAGTATATACTATAGAACACTTCGTAATCTAACAGATTCAGTGATGAAAAATATTTCCATTAATTGCAACAATATTCATTTTTCAAATCATTTATATATATTTTTTAATTTTAATGTTTTCATTTATGACTGAATAAAATAAAATATTTCAGTAAATGTTGAAAATATAAAAAAATAAATATCAGTGTTATGTAACACCGAGCTGTGACGCTTCTTTCCCCTATGTAACGCAGCGTAACGCTGTTTTAAATCCCCTTCCTCCCTATTTAGCGTTACGTAATTTATGGTCGACACCATAGGCAAGCCAGTGACTCAATTTTACAAAAGTTATGTAATGCAAGGTTATGGCAGCAGATGTTGAAACTAAAACAGCTTTCGTAACACCAGAAACGTACTTTCTCACCTTTAGTAATGATTACCTAATATTATTATTCCACATTTTCTTACTGTACTAACATATTTCAGACATCATTTGAAAAACTCATTGCAAATTGTTGAACATTAGGTGCGAAAATTATTCCTTTGAAAGAAATTCTTTTCTTTTACCAACACGAACTCGACAATTACAACTGCGTTTCACACAGTTATAACATGTCAAACAGCAAAAATTAGAGGGATTTCAAAGAATTTCAAATCAATATACCAGGGATTCGCATCTTTCAATCTGATATCTCTTGAGGCTAGCAAATGGAAAATTCCAATTTGCAAATTCGAAAAGAGGAAAATTTCGCAAAACTACTCATATTTTACTATATATATATATATATATATATATATATATATATATATATATATATATATTATATATTCGTTTTTAAAGAACATATTTTTTAGAAAAGATTTTACCAAAAATGACTATCACCAATATTCATGTTAAATTTTGTTGTGGTTGCAGTTTTCGAATATACAGAGAGTTTGCCGAAAATGGGAGAGTACCATTTCCTTTAATGTTTTTACTACATACGAGGAAATAACTGAAAGAAAAAAATTGTAGCGGTTTTTGAGAAAATAATTAATTAACATTGTTTCATAATTGTCCATGTTTCCAGCAAAATTACCCCCAAACTACTCACATTTTCGACAAATTGATATTATCTTTTTTAAGATCTGTTTTTAATTAACAGAATTCACTTAGCAAAATCTTCTATCTTCAATATTGTACTTGTCGAAAAAAATTTTTTTTTGCAATTTTCAAAAATTCAGAGAGTTTAACGAAGATGCTACCAGAATCACTATTTTCCCCGTTATTTTTCACATACAAGAAATAAATGAAAATAAAAAAATTGAGCTGCTTTTAAGACAAAAATTGTTTAAAAATGCCTAGGTTTCACGCAAAACTACGCCATAACTACTCATATGTACGAGAAATTGAGCATAACCATATTTCAAAAACTGTTTTTGATGAACGGATTTCATTAAGGAAAACGGTTTTTGTAATTATAAGTTTTACAGTTTTCGAAAATGAAGGGTCTGCAACGAAAATGCCTTTAAAAAATTAACTTTTTTAAGGACTTGGGAAAAAAAATTAAGGAAAAATTGGAATTTTTGAGAAAGTGTTGAAAATGTTTTTAAAGTTTCCTGTAAAGTTCTGTATAATAAAATCAAAACAACCGGTTTAAATTCAAGGGACCGCGACGTCAGCCATCGATCGGAGAAAATACATTTTGGTAAATCTCCTGCTCACGGTGTAGCCACTGGCTCACAGACGGACAGCCGTTTGGCCTTCAATCCATTTTTCAGAATCAAGGACCTACCAAATGTGGATTATGACTACACAATGTGTTAGAATAAGTAATTTATTACATATAAGAACAAGATTTTTCTACTTTTTCTTTACCAGGGCCCGCCCCCAGAGTTTTTCTGACGAAAATTGGTCTTATTCACTCCAGTATTACAATATTTTCTTTATATTCCTTAAGCAGTGGAAAGTAAAAATAATAAAATAACTAAATAATTAAAAGTAAATATAGTAATAATAATAAATAAATGTAAAAATAACTAAATCATTCTGGAACAGCATTGTAAGAAATATTTAAAAATTGATTGAAAAAATAATTACAGATTGTCACAAATGAAAAACTATCATATACTCGTATCTTTTACAAATATTTGTGCAAGGTATTTGGTATTTGATTTTTTGTAAATCAAATACCAGAGGAAAATTCTTTTTTGTTGGTACAAACAAAATCCAAAAGTTCCCACTCACAAAAAACCTACAATATGTTTAAGCATCCAAATTAAATTTTATTATGTCCTGAACAACATCTACTAAATTAATATGTTGGTTTTGAATATTCGGTACACCGCTCACAGGCCATATTCGAAATTCACGTAACGAGAGACGCCAGTGAAACAAAATTTCAATCGATTGTTTTAGTTTCCCGAAAATCAAACGTGATTTTTTTAGTTTCTTTTAAACAGTATCACACTTCACAGTCGTGGTAGTACGTTTCGAAGACAAAGATAATTCGTTGCAGGTTTTTATCACGTAAGAAACTGAAAAAAAACATTTTGTCCGAAACAAGTTATGATAGTTTCACGTGTTATAATCCTTTAAACACGTCGCGATTATGACACAGGCCCTTGAGTTGACTTGCTGACACTTCGACTTGCTTCCTCCTTTGAGCAAGCTGCCCCACTGAGAGGCCAGAAACAGTCTTACCAACCTTAGTATCTTTTGATGTGACATATTGAATGTTAATATTTATAAAATGTGTACAACCCAATCACAAACAGAAAACACAATTTTCAGATTAGAGTAAGGAACAGGAATTTAACAAACGTATTCAAAATTTAAGTATTTTTATTTTCCTAACGTGGCTGAGTTCAACACTGAACGTTGGTAGTTGTAACCGGATTTGTATATAAAACCGTATATCGTGAACGAGTCGTCACTGCTCAGCGAAGACTTAGAGGCTATTGTGTACGAGGAGCACCTGGCTGTCTCTGTAGCTGAATCTCTTTTATTGGTGAAGTTCCATCTTTTCAAGGTAAGAATAATGTGTTTTGTTGTATTATATCCATGTTCTGTTTCGTCGTAATGACTTCCCTTATTGCAATTTTAAGATAGCTTGAGATTCTGGACTACTTTTATCAAAATCTAAGTTATTAATATAAACACTGCGTGTGAATAATTTTAAAAAATGTCTCGCCGACGTACAACTTCAACATGGAAAATAGACATTTTGTATTAAAGTAATTTGTAAGTCAAAAAAGTATTCCACCACACTCACGTACACTTTATATTATTAGCTTTTGCAGCTTTTTTCATGAAATTAAGGCAATTTTAAAAGCAAGGCTTGTTAGAAACCATCCAAATTTTTAAAATAAACTATTTTTCGAAGAGAGTTCTTGAATAAAATGTCCTCAGGTCCTACAGGACACAGACGATTGTGCGACGCCGGCAATGTTCGCGAATTCAATGGTATCAGTGTATCAGGCTTGTAGCCCAAATTTGTGACTTCAAACACGATCGAAGCCGTGGATTTTTTAAAGGCGAAAAACCCTTCGTACGCCTTCCTTTGAAGGGGAAGTAAATCCGTCTATCCCATGTAGTATATTTACTGCATGTAAAATATCCTCAAGCCTAAATGAAGCCTCTGACTAAATGTAAATCTCCTGTTTCGTCGCCCGAGAGATACTTTATTGCTCTGCTATATGGTGAAATAAGTACAGCAAAATTTGCGTGGTCAGGCGGAAGAGCAGATCAGATGGTCTCAGCCTCGCCACGTAAAATAAGACGTCATTAAATTAAATTGAATTGTAGCACTGATTATCCTAACTGCTTGCTGCTCGTCATTACCGAATTCGAGTTTCAGCGTGATCAAAGATTTTTGTGGGTTACAAGTACAGTTTGTTCGTGCAGTTTGAAGATGCATTTGTGTTTTGCAATGTATGTTTCCTCTACTCTTCTGAATTGGTAACAAATGTTCAGGATGATAGCAACGATGCTCGTATTGTACATGGCATGGTAAGGCGGGTAGGAGAGGGGGCAGACTAGGCAGCGCAGGGGAGGAGTGTGAAAAGGAGCAAGGTGGATTCGGGCAGTTCGGCGTAAGGCAGGGGAAATCAGGCTGGAGGTACACTGTAGGTGGAATTCAATCCTTTTCCAGTTTGAATAGATGAATATGATAAATAAATAGTAAGTAAAATTCAATTCGGTTTGAACTCCCCGTGCGATTTAATCCCACAGGATTCCACTAGTATATCTAATTTCTTAGTTTCCATTTGTCAATTCACTTAAAGCCAACTTCAAGTATCTCTCGTATATAAATAAAAACCTTCACTGCTATTTTTCAGATGAACAAGGATCAACGAGATAACAAAGAAAACCAACTCAATCCAAACCACACAAGAAGTGGAAAAGGTATGGAGGTTGAATTATCGTCGATTTTGGCTTGTTGATTGAAAATTTATTCTCACCTGTTCTTCATTTTGCAGGAAACCCTCACGAAGACCGTGGGCAAGGATCAAAAGCGGACCTTGATAATCATGCTAATCAATCAAACCCCAACAACGAGCGTTTTGCAAAACGAAAAAGTAACTTTTTTTAAATTCTGTACTCCTCGGAGGTTGTATCTTTACAAAATGTAGATCAGATTGACGATTAAAACTTCTGAGGTGCTTTATTTTCATGTATGGAAAAAATATTGTAGTTTTTGGAATGTTCATACATTAAATAATATGGAAATTAAATTTCATTTGTAGTTATTGGTGGTGGTCTACATTTTATCAATCCTTACTGCTTTGCAGTACTTGCACAACCTATCCTTTTCATAGCTTTGAATCACCTGGTAGTGAATTAGCAGTAGACAGGTATGAAGACTGAATAAGGAGTTTGCCTAACTAGATATGGAATTTGCCTATTCAATCTTTCTTTCACATTTAATGAACCTCCCTATAAAAATCTGCCGATAAATGTTTAAATTAACAACGAATGTTGTTAAACTTTAGGAATGAGTTACCAAGCTATCCACTTCCTGTTAACTGACCCTTAAATTTAAAAATGGATTTGTCATTTGTGTGCTGCTACATAACCGTTTCTATTCCGTCAGAAACTGTCCTATCAGAATAACAAAGATAAGTAATTGTATGGGAGAAATAGTTAACACATAGTTAATAGTAGGAAATACATATTTATTAGTAGTTGTAGGGTAGAATTTTAAAAATACTAAATATGCTTGTAAAACGTAATATTCTTCATCATCTGTGTCAGTGAACATATCTCGATCAGCTTTTTCCTACAGTTTCCCTGATTTATTGTACTAATTCTGAGATGGCCCGTTCTTTTGTCTTTGAACAGAGATGTAGTTTCATTATGGGCACGTTGTATGGGGCTCTCTTTTGCTAGTTGTGCGTGTGCAACCGGGGATGTGGATTGTTATTTGGTAAGCAATACTAAAAATAACAAATCTGTTGTTCGTTTACTGATGCACTAACGTTTTCTAGTTTTCAAATGTTATTCACCATTCATTATTCAACTATGTAATGTAAGTATGTAAAAGGGGGGGGAGTGATTATGGAGCATAAGATAACTTGCGCAGATAATACTTCTCCCCCATACGTGTCATACAATTACTTTCTAGAATAATGTATACGCAGTAGAGAGAAAATATTGTAATTCCGCGGGGGGGGGGGAAGCAGATTTTTCGACAGAAAAACTCTTATTGCCGGGTCCTGGTGTCGAAAACGTGTATAAATCTTACACCTATCAAAATACATATTTAAATCTTATTATTATACGTAGTAAGTTACTTTCTCTAACATGCTGTGTAGTCAGAATCCACGTTTGGAGAGTCCTTGACGCCGAATAAGAGATTGCTAACAAACCGACCTCTCTGAATCTGGCTAGCCACCCACAGCGGAGCACAACGAAACAGACTCTAACATATAGTACTAATTAATTACTCATAAACTAGTTGAACGTGGTTTTTCCGAAGCTGTAAACACTTGTTAAAGTATTTTCATGTGTTGAAATTGTAAATGTCACGCTGAGCATTGTTCAAATACGTTCTTATAGTATCTGACATTGGACACACCAATGAATCGTAGTCGCTGATTCTGATATGCTCCCGTTCAAAAATTCCTAACATCCAACCGGGAGAGGTGGCTCAGTGCATCAACTTGTGGCTTTGCAGTGCCTATATTCAGTCCTAGGTTCGAGTCTCGACAGTGGCAAACTTTTCGACTAGTTCGACTTCAGTCGCTGGCTGGAGGAGAATTCTAGTGATCGGCTGCTCTGATCGATAGTTTTGCATGGTATCTCCGATCAACACCAGGCGAATGCCGGAGCAGCACCATAGCCACGGACAGCGCGCGATCTTTCCTTCTTCCTTGACCTATTCTAACACCTTGCATACGATTGCACTAACATGCACTACACTACCACACATGTCGGGGGCTTAGAGCCTGTCCCGGCTGCAGCGGTGCCCCGCTGGTGGGAGATACCTGGTTGGGGAAACCGCTAGCCGACGGTTTCTCGCCATCCGGCGGGGGCAGATCACCACCCCTTCTCGAGGCAAAAACACGCTAGCCAGATTCAGTGTGGGTGGCTAGCCAGATTCAGAGAGGTCGGTTTGTTAGCAATCTCTTATTCGGCGTCAAGGACTCTCCAAACGTGGATTCTGACTACACAGCACGTTAGAGAAAGTAACTTACTACGTATAATAATAAGATTTAAATATGTATTTTGATAGGTGTAAGATTTATACACGTTTTCGACACCAGGACCCAGCAATAAGAGTTTTTCTGTCGAAAAATCTGCCCCCCCCCCCCGCGGAATTACAATATTTTCTCTCTACTGCGTATACATTATTCTAGAAAGTAATTGTATGATACGTATGGGGGAGAAGTATTATCTGCGCAAGTTATCTTATGCTCCATAATCACTCCCCCCCCCTTTTACATACTTACATTACATAGTTGAATAATGAATGGTGAATAACATTTGAAAACTAGAAAACGTTAGTGCATCAGTAAACGAACAACAGATTTGTTATTTTTAGTATTGCTTACCAAATAACAATCCACATCCCCGGTTGCACACGTACAACTAGCAAAAGAGAGCTCCATACAACGTGCCCATAATGAAACTACATCTCTGTTCAAAGACAAAAGAACGGGCCATCTCAGAATTACACTTACGGAACTAATGACCTTAGTAATTGACGCGCCCGGCATCACTAACAAACAATGAACCAACCCGAAACCAACGGCCTTTTAGGTTACCTCCAAGGTAATTTGCAATTTCAAAATTGTAATTGCTGTAAAAAGTACTTGCAAGTATGGATGATGCAATATGAATAGCTAGATTTTAGTACAGCTACATTTTGTACTTTGTTTTGCTAATATGCCCCAAAATGCACATGAAGACCACCCGTAAGCTGTTCTTCGGCGTTATTCTTTGAAGAGATCATTCTCAACTAGTTTCGATTCTTCTGTCGCAAAATCTTCTGCAACTGTATTTGATTCTTTCGCATTTGGCGTAACACTTCCACATTTTTGTCCCTTTGAAGATATTAAAACACCAAAAAGCTCGGTCCAATTTGTGTTGACTTCTACTTCTGCAATATCTCTATTAATCGTTTTGTCGACTTATCTTTATGAATATTAAAAGGTGACTGTTTTGTTGATGAGTGAGTGTGTATGTGAATAAGGTGCTAAGATGAATACGTATGTTGTTAATCACAGTTATTTGAAAATCCATATTTGAACGCTGAGGAACCTGAATGTGAGAAGTCGAGCGTAATAAAGGGCATGTGCTGTCATTCTCTAGCAACTACTCACCGTTTGGTTTCCTGTGTATTCACTCGAAGTTCTTCGAATTTATGAGGTTCCAAGACAATATGGTTCGAAGGTTTTTGCAATTATATTTTTTTAAATACGGTAAAACGAATGAAAATGAAATGCAATCTACTGAGCAATTCATGTTGCCAACATACAATCAGCGTTGCCATCCTCGCGAAAGAAAATTATGGCGGCGTGGATTGAAAATTGCCTCTGGGGTTTAATCAACGCCACCTAGATCTACTTAGGTGGCGTTTGTTTAATTATCGATCTATGCACTAAGGTTGCTGCGCCAAAGTACGCAATAACACGTTTTTGGAAATTTCTTAAAATCTTTAGGCCTAATCCGAATAAAAATTCTGTTCCCCACTAGAAGACTGAGACGCGTCGATTGACACTTAATACGTTTTGATTGGGCGGGATATTTTCGCAGAGGTAGATTACAGATTTTCTAACACATATTACTTGAACACACACTATAATTAAAGAGGACACTGCTCCACAAATAATTACCGCTCGCAATTATTTATAAAGGACCATTATCAATCACGAGAAAATGAAAACAACACGTTTAAAATTTAAAAAAATCATAGACAAAATGACCTATTTGACAAAATACAGAAATTGTAGCACGTATAAATATAATAAATGCTTCTTAACCCATTTATTGCAACAACAGAAACTTAAATATATTAATTACTCCTCCCAGTTGTTGATAAAACCGTACAACTTTTGCATCAAAATTGCAATATACAAACACAGAAAAAAATCATTGTCAAAGTCAATGTTTTCAAACTGACATCCTAAAAACAAATTACTTGTAAATACAATGTATTTAATGACGACACGATTCCAGAATTAATGGCTGCTCGTCACAAATAAAAAAAACATTGTTGAATTTCTTTATGAAAAAGTGAATTAAGGATATTCTCCGTAAAGTGAAATAAAATAAATATCAATTAACTATATCACACAGGTACTCTTATTTGTTTAAATACAGTATTTCGCCTGTCTGTTATTCGTATACATACAGTAGGCCGATCCTCTCAGTCCCATTTTGAAACATTTTACGCTTGTGTAGAACACGTCAGATAATATCATGATATTTTTTCAAATTTTTAAATTGTCGGATTACAAAAGAAATTTAAAAAATAAATATAAAATAAGTAAAAAATTGCATTTAAAACATTAATGAACTCAATACATACATAAAATGAAAGAGCATCTTTGTGAATAATAATATCGCAAAATATTACATTTCTGTCACAATTACAAGATAAACATTAGCGATACGAGCATTTTCTCAAAAATTTTGAAAAATTAATGTGAAAATTAATTTTGATAATTGAAATAACAAATTAATTTTTGGGAAAAAGGAATAACGTGTGTTCATGTTTCTGATTTTACTCTTCATAGGAAAAAGTTTTAAAATTCTTCATGCTTCTCTTCTTGCAAACTGTTCCTTAAATTTGTTCTTTACAGTGGAATGAAAGGGAAAATTCAGTTCGTTTGTCGCGAATTGATTCCAAAGGATATTGTGGAGTGAATTTTCCAGAAGGAGCCATTATTAAATGAATTCCCTGTGGAAGCATCTTAACTGCCCACGTGATTACTTGAGCGAGAATTTGATACGTGATTTTAAGGAAGTTGTTCAGCAAAGAGTTCTTATTTCCTCAGAAGGCTTATCTTAAAAATACAATAGAAAATATTTGTATCCTTAAATAAACATTAACCCTAAAATATTAATATTGTCTTTTTCACTTTGTACATTGATAATTAATGAATTCCCCTTCAAACCTCAAAGGTTCTAGACAGACAGTAGATGAAGGTACAGACAGATAGCAAGGATTGAAGGGAATTTTTTAATTTGAAATAAATTAACCACAAATGGCGAATTTCTTATTAACAGTTTACGAAATACTTAATCAATTTTATTATTTCATTTAAAAAATGACAAGCGATGAATTTGTTAATGTTTTACTAGTCGAGCTTTATGTTTTATGTCTAAAAGATGAGACTATATATTGTGTATCCAATTCGATAACCCAAGATAATAATACTAGTGTCTTGAGAGATAATTATATCTTCGAGGAATGTTTTGAACATTGTTTCTATGTTTCCTATGCAAGGTTTCAATTTTCTCTTCGTCTGTTTTACACAGTTGTTCACTATCAACACAATTTTCTTTGTAGACTACATTTTCTGATTTTACAAATAGTTACACTATTTTGAATTTTCCCCTCTGAAATTTCTTAATAAATTAATTGATTGATCGATAATTTCGGGCGCGTCTCCTTCGAAAATCATTTGTTCCGTAAGTGTAATACATGTTTTACCGCGCATACACAGCGATTAATGTGAGTCGGGATTCCTTTGACTGCTACAGCTCGGCTAAAGGAGTCAACATAACTGCAGGTTATGTCCTTACACTCAATTCATCTATGCGTTCGTTTACAGTTAGCTCATTTGCAAATGGAATGGAATTTCTGTTCTCTTGCAATGCCATCGTCCACATGACGTTCATTTGTTTTTGAACTGTTCAAGTGGTCTCTTTCTTAGAGGAACTTCTCTCTGCCTACGGGAGCCTGCGGGGATTCTCCTCAGGTGTCTTCTCTCAGCCGCCCCAGCCGGGACAAGCTCTAGGCCCTCAGCGACTTCTGTGGTAGTATAGGTAATGATAGTGTATAATGTAAAGGGAAGGAAAGGAAAAGGAAGAGAAAGAAAAGCGCGGTCCGTGGCCCGTTTGTTAGGGTACTGCTCCGGCATTCGCCGGGTATTAATCGGAGAAACCAAGGAAAACTCCCGACCAGAGCAGCCGGCCGCTAGAATTCTCCTCCAGACAGCAGCTGAACTCGACCTAGCAGAAAAGCTAGTGTCGAAAATCCTGCCACCGCCGGGACTCGAACCCTAGGACTTTCTAATCAGAGGCACTGCAGTGACATCCGTTGATGCCTCGAGGCTCCTCTCCCGCTACCACCAATTAATATTTACCAATACAAAAAGATACAATTTACAGTTCGTGTACCGAAGCAAAACAGTTTTCTCTCTTTTTTGAGACTTTTAGTTATCATTCAACTATTTTGAGTTAAAATGTTGCAAAGAGACCCTGGAGGATGGTACTTTTCCCCCATACGTCACATACAATTTGTACTATTCTTTGACTAAATACCTACGTATTACGATTTACGAGTATTACGATTTTAAAACTTTTAACCCACTCCAAGGTATTTGACGGGTTGGTTATTGATTAGCCACTTATTACTAACCCGATATTACTGTTAGAAATCAGAAAACGGTCGCAAAAAACTCCCCAATGACGTACACTATTATCTGTTTACCCTAAGAAAAATCGTAATGTAAACAAATGCACGTGTGTTAGGATGATTCTCATTTGTTTGCAGTGTGAGCTCTGCTGCCGTAGGGATTCTGAGGCTAAAGTAAAAAGTTCTCTGTATAATACCTAATTTATCTGCCATCGTTCGTTAAATTAACCTTGCTTCAAACTATTGCAACGGTTTCGAGAAAAGAGACAATTGTGAAGTGACTGTGTGTTACTGTGCGATAAGATTACGCGCCTCTGACAGTTCAGCCCACGACGTGCTGAGCGACGTGGGTCAGGCGCGTGGGACTTCCGGCGCCGCGCCGCCCATCGGCCTGAGAGGCCCTGCTATTCAATTCGTTGTAGAATGTCTGAGAGTGTAGTAGATGGTCCCATACAATGACTGTGTAGGCAGTGCTGTTCGATCGAAAGTGCATTCCTTGCATCAAAAGGGCAAAAGCGCAGAAACAAAACAACCAACGCTTGCGAAATTGTGGCAGCTGGTGAATTGTGATCTAGAACTTCAGAAGTTTTGGCCAACCAATTTATACAAATAATTGACATTCGGTTATTGACAACTATTTACTGAAGCAGACTGATCGTAAGTAAAGTAGTTGAATGAAAATGATGTTTGCATGACAGCTCTCATTACATGTGAATTGGGCGGACTATGCTACTCGCCTCATTCAAAAGTAGTACGTTCGGAGGTGTCCAATCAGAAAGTTGTGCAGCGCAAAGATTTCTTCTGTTGGTTTACATAAGGTTTTTCTTAGGGTAAACGAATAATTAGACCCCAATAGAAAATTCGCGGAAAGTTCTCACGCGGAACAGCCGGAATTTTTAATAAAAAATTCTGCATTTCGACACAAGCTTTATACTTTCCCTACATTTCACACGTCTGTTTTTCGAATTCGAATTTCTCCTGGAAACAGCAACTGCGCGCCTCGCTGCTGCAGCGCCTGCAACACAACGGACGCAACCCACACAACAGACGGCGCGCCACCGCTCACAGCCGCGGGCGGCGTAGGGTCTCCTGCAAGCGAAGAAGCTCGAAAGAGCGCCAACCGACGCACGCCGCCGAAATCTCTCCACCAGGAAGCGGATTCCTACGTAAATACATATTTACTACAGCTAATACCGATAGTAATTTGCATTACTTTTATGTTTCACAATGTGTATAGTTGAATAATGCTACTTTTATTTCCCTTTTCCCAATTTTTTTTTTCATATTTTGGGTTTTGGAACATATTTGAATAAAAATCCGTATATGTTCTATATTTCTTATAAAATAAGTCCATGTAGCATATTAAGCTTAACAGTGAAATTTCATTAAATATTAAAAATGCATCTCAACAAAAAGAGCTTAAAACTTTTCAGTAATTCTAAAAACATTTAAGTTGTTTTGAAGTTAGGGAGAATTTACAATAGGAAAGCAAGTTAAGAAACTAATAATGTTTTAATTTACGTGAAGAATAGATCCGCTCTCCGGCCCTAAGGTCATGTCTGAGTGTCCCACGAGGTGAATAGGGGTGCGAGGAAGTGATGAACTGTTGGATTTGTTTGACAGATGAACCTCGCTTCAGTATCCATACTACCCCATCTCCTTCCCTTTGAGGCTGCCACCCGGAAAATTGCATGACGTCACAGAGACGTGGACACCAGAATTCAACTTACACAGCTTCTCATTGCCAGTTACAATCCAGTAAGAGTACTATGTGTTGGTTCAGTTCTAATAATCTCTTTGTTAAGCTAGTGCAAAATGTCAAAAGTAGCACAATCAGCCAGTGAAAAATTATAAGTTACATTTCAGAATTTAAGGATGAAGGTCTATCAACTGAAAATAAAATATTATTTTACAATAGTTATTTTTGTCATATTAAGGCCATATTTAACTCCGTATTTTGATAAAAATAACTACATACATATTTACATATTTCACATATTTTTAGTCCATATAAGCCCGTTCCCTGCTCATCATAATTCAAGAACCGCCCCCCATTACTATTCTACCGGACTGGAAAATTGCCACGCCTTCGAGGGAACCTGTAAGGCTATTGCGTCGAAAGCTAGTATTTGCTTTTATTCATTTCCGAGCGTTAACATTAGTGGCGTCAGCGCGAGCCTCGCGGGGAAGTCAAAGGCGAGGGCTGCTCGCTTTGAGCTCAGCTCTTGGTTGAGCATCGCGAGAGGCCTCAGTCATTTGTCGTGTCGATTCGCTAGTCCGTGATCGATGGGGGGGCACATTCGCGGTAATGAACAGGCAAAACTGAAACGTCATGTTTTTATTGTGGGACCGCGTGGCGCCGCCCTGCGCAGTCGCCCCGCCGCGCCGTGGGCCGAGTGGCGGGTGCGGTGGGGTGGGGGGGAGGGGAGGGGTCGCGACCGCCGCCGCCGCCGCCGCCATTCGCCACCATGGCCCTCGCGAGCGCCCTCGCCGGCGGCCCCGAGGAGGCGGCCGCGCCGCTCCACGTGAGTAGCAGCCTTTGCTTGCTTGCTTTCTTTCTTTTTTTTTCCTTTGCGGTTAATTCAACACTCTACAGAACAATTTCAGACAACTTTCTCACGTAGTACAATTTGCTACATTCTGTTATTAGAGGAAGGGCGTCCCTTCTGGGAACTTATATCATCCAACAGTGAAGAATTTATTTTTCATTTTAGTTATTCGAAAGTTTTTTATACACGTATTAGATCAGGAATGTATGATTTATGTGATTGATTTGGGGGGCGAAATTTGTCTCTGGGAAGTCTGGAGGCAATTCTTGTTTGTAGAGAGAGGGAAGTTTTGCCTAGATGATAAATGTTCTGTAATGAAAAATTAGGTAGTTTTGAGAAAAACCTTTCTAAGATGGTGGAACTATGTTTGGGAGATTGTTGGGAAGCTTTTGCTCTCTCGTCCTGAAAACCTCGCATCATGCTGCAGGAAAAAGTGCAAACATTTCGACAGAAATACGGATTTTGTGTGTTTCAGGTACCGGAAAAGTGCTTTTTTTCAAAAGGTCTGTCCGATACAAAACTAACGCCTAAACAATACATAATATTTTTGTATAATAATATTATTGACCGCGATGCCTCCAATTTGAAAAAAAAATGTTTTAAAGTTAACCTCGCGTGCGTTTATACGATATTTTCTAAATTTCTAAGAAATTATTACGGTTTTTCTTTAAATTCTTGTTTGAATTGGGCGTGTAAAATTGGAACAAGTCAGATTTTTACAAAAGCTTTAGACTGTTTTGAACAATTCAATAACTTAAATTGTTTTCGACGTTCTTCTGTAACAATAGTATTGTTGACAGAAGTTTTTCTTAATGAAATCTGTTCTGTAAAATAATAACTTTATCTAATCTTATATACAATTCTTTAAAATGAAAGTAATTTTCATGTACCTGTGAGTACAATTGCAACAGTTTAAAAGTAGCGGTGCCACAACAGTATTTTTATATAAATTGCATTAACTTCAAGCAAAAAAAGTGAAAACTATTAGCTTTTTAAAACGTTGCTTATGACTTTAGTCAAAGAGCTCATTTTCAAGAACATTTCATTTTATATAAAAATCTCATGAATACTTTTGCAATAACTTTTTGCAATTTTAAGGATCTAATGCTCTGTTAGAGTTTAAATCTATAAAAAACTTGCTAGAGCCGGTTTTGAGAAAATAATTGTAAAAGTGTTGCCCATATTTCATTCAATATTACGTGAAACCTACTCACGTTTTAGAAAATCGTACATGACCTTATTTCAAGATCAAAATTTGAAGGACAGAGTTTATTAAAATAATGTATATTTTTTATTGTAGTTATTAGAAGACTGAAAATTGTGTTCGCTATTTCACAATTTTTGACATTTTAGATATTTAAACGAAAATGGGATCTACGCCATTGGTTAGCGTCCTTTACGTAATTTAATCAAAATTATTGGAGCCACTTCTGAGAAAATTTTGAAAATATTTTTGAGGCATCATGTAAAGTATTCCCAAAAAACAAAATATCTCGTACAAACTCGCAAGGCCTCGAGTTCGTACAGATCGATCGGGTAATTTTTGGAGAAAATCGTCTGAATGGTTTAGACTTGCTCATAGATGGACGGATAGACATTTTTGCAGTCAATCAATTTTTCTGAATCAAGGAGCCACGAATGGTGGATTCTGATTACATAATGTGTTAGAGGAAGTAATTTACTACTTTTAGGAAGATTTATCCACTTTTTGAGTGCGGGGACTTCACAGTCAGATTAAAATAATCATATATTTCTGCCGCAACATTACAATACTTTCTCTTTACTTCGTAAGTAAGTAAAGTTTAAAAAAATTAAAACAAAAAATGTGCCATTTTTTATAAAAGTATTTGTTTAAAATGACTGAATGTAGAAACTGCTGAGTTTTACATATCTTATTTCAAGATCTGTCTTTGAGAAACAGATTTCATAAAGGAGAAAAATATATCTTCAATATTGCAGATGTAGGAAGACCTTGAAAAAATTTAAACTCTTTCAATTTTCGAATATTCAGAGAAATTCGGAATTGAGACCTGAAATTAACGGAAATGAGACCTGCGCCATTTTATGCGTCCTTTACGATATCTGAGGAAAAAGTTAAATCAAAACATTTGGGTCGATTTATTAAAAAATTTGGAAAATGTTACATAAAAGAACCTCCAAATATCAAAATATCCGTTTCGATGTTGTATGGTCTCAAATCTCTTGATTTTGATGGGAAAATATCAATTTTGGAGATATAATATATCATCCGAACGGAAGGCGCCAGGGTGTGAACAGACCGACATACTCGGACAGATGTCTGAACGAGGCAGACGTGTTGTCTTCAACCGATTTTTCGATATCAAGGACTCACAAAACGTAAATTCTTATTACACAACGTGTTAAAGGTACTTTATTACATGTAGGATCAAGAACGATCAACTTTTTCGATACCAACGCCAGACAAGACAAGTTTTTCGGTGTGCAAATCGTTGATTTCAGTCTTTACATTGCGATATTTTCTCGTTACTGCGTATTGTGACCGCCTACCATTTCTTTAGAAAGACACGCGGCTAATCAAATGCCTATCGGTTTCAAAATGCGCGGCTCGGCTGACGGGCGACCTGAGTCAACGTTCCATGATGAGCGCGCACGAGTTACAACGGCCCAAATGTGCACCATCGCAGATGAAGAGGTTAAGGTTTTGGAAGTGGTCGGCGAGGCGTAACACGAGTAATTCTGGTGTGAAGCGGTGCAGTACGACGTCGTATTAGAAGAGAATATTTGTTCTGGATATCATCGCCCGGAGTATACAACTACAGATGAAGACGCTCTGGTAAAAAGTTTGTTTCTTTTCTTGAAACAATTTGAATTGTGATCGAGTGAATGTACCGACACGTGAACATTGCATATCATTATGACAGGGTGGGAGCAGAAAAAGGCACACTCACTGTAAGAATCCATGATCGATTGAGGGATGATTGGGTCGACTGCCGCCACGCTTACGTATTAAGGCAAAGCGGATTCTGGGAAATATTTCGGAGATGTTCAATACAAAATGTGAATTTATACAAACCTTAATAATGTTTTAAAACATACATACAACAAATGATAGTTTAAGTTGTTTTGAAATGCTCGAGGGACCTTAATAGTTTATGATTTTATATGTAGTTAATGCTGGCCCCTTGAATATTTAAAGTTCTAGTAAAGAAGTTTCTTGAGCACTTTACCTACGATTGATGGGTCTTTTTTGCGACGCTTGCACTCGTAGAAGCAATACTTACAGTTGAATGTCCAGGGACAGCTTCCCACATCAAAGAACCGATGAGTAGGAATGGCGGCACTAGTAGGCGGGACAAGTGATGTTTGGTCGGTGTCGATGTCGGTTGATGCAAGTGGGCGCGGCGGCTAGAGCCCAGTTTGGTACGGTAAGTAGAATCGAGTTCGCGTCTCGTGTATGTAGGTGCGCAGTGATTATGGTTAGGAGAAACGCAAAGAACTTTTGTCAGAGATATTATAAATTAGGGTAGATTATTCGTTTAATTCATCTCAACATTTCAGACCGGGAATTTTTAGCCATCTTGAAGGTTCACATCAATAGTTGTACTACTTCATGTATATAATGTGTCATTATCAAGACATTGGTTGACTGGAGGAATGTACTGGTATCAACGATCATCTTATTTATTCCCTTATCTCTGATTCTTAATTATCTTTGCTCAGCTTACACTTTGTGATTCTCACTATAAACAAAAATGTTTGGGTTTACCTAAGTTTGTAATAAGTATATATATATATATATATATATATATATATATATATATATATATATATATCAGATATGTGATACCAGAACGTTCCTCCAATTATTATACTCTCACGTTTTCTTGAGCCCTTGGATACATACCCCCACTCCCTTATTACCATTGGTTGAATTAAGAATAAATATTAGCCACGAGCGTTGTTCACATCACTGTTGAAAATTATAAGCTATGTTCGCTCCAGGGTAATAGAAATTACTTTACATCGAAAAATGAGCTATAGGTTTCGTATAGTTGATCTGTCGTCAAATACACAAACCCCCACTCCTCTTGCATCTAGCGAAACGAGGCCTCAAGAACACGTGCGCGGATAATAACCAGTATGTCTTGACAGTCATGCATTCTGCACATATGGCAGAACAGATGATGACAATTAATGTTAACTAGGTATATTACTGTTAATTTTATATTTCAATAACAAGTTTTATAAGACAGATAATTTCCGTTTTTTAAACTTGTTGTGTTAACTTAGACGCAACGTGTATCCATGCTCCTTGGGGAGCGTAGAGCGCTTCGTGCTTTTGGAGTTATCCTCCGTTAATTACTGTGCGGGAATAATCATCCATTAATTTAACATGATCCGCCACATGTCGTCTTAGTCAGTTGCCAAGATGACCGCCAGATAGCATCTCCGCGTACGCGCCTCTCTCTTACGCGCTCCTGCGTCGTACCCAGCAGCCAGAATTGGGAAGAAATCAGGACACGTGGTGAGCATTTCGCTTGTCAATGTTATTAGTTTTGAAGAAGACGCAAGTCACCCGCAAGTGGCATTTGGGGAAGACTGACCGCGCGCGCTGTCAGTGCCAAGTTAAAACCACTAGATAGGTGAAGTTGCCCAGGCGCGAATTCAATGAAGGCGAAGGGAAGGGGCAAGTCTTCAAGGTTCGGGAAATGGACCATGCGTGGTAGGTGACGAAGAATGAATAGCATTGAGACATTTACAAGTATTTCCTCTCGGGCGTATGTGCGGCGTACAATGCACGCTGGTTACATAAGTGGAGTGTAGTAAACGTGCCGTGCATTGGGGCACGGAGACAAACGAGAATATATTTAGGGCGAAGGGTCCCCTGGTGGAAACCGTTTCTACGCCTTTTCAAGGAAGTATGGACATACATTTGGTGTTATATTGGACATCCACAGATGGAACGCTGTAGAAAGGAGAACTGGCTTAATGGCCACGCTCCAGCCACGGAGAGACCTCTACAGAGGGACAGGAGAAAAACAGAAGAAGCTTTCTGCTGCGAAATAAATGATCGGCCAAAGTAAGACTGACTCACGGTTTCTTTTCGTAGAGTTAACTTTAACAGAAACGAAATAAAAGTATTTAGAAAAAATATTCTTGCATGAAATGTGAAGCAGTAATTGGGTACACGGAGGAGTGAAGTTACCATAAGTAGTGCCCCCAGCTGAGTTGTAGATTAATAACTACTCTTCCCTCAATATAGTAATTAAATTGGGAGAAGAAGAGTTTTGTATGTTTGCATTAGAAACAAGCATACTACTTTTCTAATTGATTAACAGAAAGCAAATCTCCCTGATTATTTGGTTGAGGAAATTATTTGTAGAGAATACTTCTAAGAGAATTTACATTAATTTGTGTGAGATCCTTGTTTAAAAACAATAGTTCATAAAATTTGATTTATTTAATTTGATTAATTTTGCCAAAGTAGAAAACACTGTTTTAGAAAAATGGGGAGGAAGAACCTTCTGCGCACGTTATCTTTAGATCCAGAATATATTCCCCACCTTTTAACCACAAATATTTAAATGGTGGGAAAAGATTCTAACGAAACGAGGTTAGGAACATTTGAAAACTAGACATTTTCTCTCCTGAGTTATAGAAAACTTAATTGCTTCGGTAAATAAACTGCAGATTTGATTTTAAATTCTCGTATACGTACGTATATAGAGAAAGTTATGTAATACTGCAGAAAATCTATTTCGAGTTACAGGTTTTGAGGTCCACTGAAATGGAGAAAGTGTTTTTAACTCTCTGGCCCTTAAGAAGGTATTTTGTAACAAGAGAACGTTATGTAGTCCGTTATGTAGTCGTGCGCCGGAAAACGGCGAATTTTCGGCAGAAAATCTCTTAGTGCCGGACTCTGATATCGAAAAAGTGGATAAATCCTGTTGCTATCTATAGTACATTGCATCCACTATAGGCCCATTCACAATGCATACGTAAACATAAGCATTGCACATAGATCTAAACATAACTGATAGACTGAAGTATTGACAATGTCTACCATTAACGAAAGCAAAATAAGAGTTTCTATATGGTGTGAGACATTCTGGTTTACTATTATTTGGATGTGAGAATCGATTTCAAGGTATCGACTATGTCCATGGACCATATGGAGTTAGTTCTTTTATCGATTTCGCTCCAATTTCGATTCTCGATTTTAAGTTAACAGTTCTGTGCTTTGTTCATTTCATATGTCTTACTTAAGCATAAGCACAGAAGCTTGAAGCTTGCAAGCTTTTAATTTAACGTCTTACGTGTTATGGTTATGCGAACGCATTGTGAATGAGTCCGCTTATGGACGTAGTTCTAACTTTTATGTTAACGCCATGCCTATGTTTGTTTGCATTGTGAATGGGCCTAAACACGTGGTGTAACCAGAAGAGGATGGAAGTTTCGAGATGCCGCGTATTTCCTCTAGTTAAGTGTGCCGTCTTCCGAGTGACTTTGCGGTTCGGCTCACACTCGTTTAGAATATAATTTATTGAGCCCTCCTTCCCCGGTAGACCTATCGCTCATGTATTATCGTCTTTTACAGTGGTCGCGTGATATTTTTGTTAGGCTTGCCAAAACTATGTGTTTGTTTTGAAAGTTATAATTTTTCTCTAAAAGAATCTCATATTCTTCATTGAACACTCTCGATTCACGAACGATTTAAAAATACAGCACAACACATCTCTTGAACACTAGACATTGACATTCACAAATACTGAACTGAGTTATATCCCTTCATATAACTCTGTGAAACCGCATATCACATCCCTTAATCACTCTGCTCTACAATTTACACTTGGTGCCCCGAGCTGCGCCCTCGCTCTTTAGCCAATGGCCAGCGTGCGCGCATTCCATGACGCGACTCCGGGTTCGATTCCCGGACGGGCAAGATTATGGTGCGTTTCTCTTGCGATGTCCCAGCATCTGTTGCTGTGTGACGATGAGAAAACTCACTTCTCAGGTTGAGAAGACCAGAATACGGGCGTGAGGAAGTCTTCGTACTAACCACACGTACCCTTGCGTGTGCGGCGGCGATGGTGTAACGGTTAGCGTTTCGGACTGTTGTACCCAAGTTGGCGGGTTCAAACCCGATCGAAGCCGTGGATTTTTCAGGGCGAAAAAATCCTTCGTACGCCTTCCTTCGGAGGGGAAGTAAAGCCGGCTGTCCCATCTTACTCGCATGTAAAATATTCTCAAGCCAAAATAACGCCTCTGAGCTAAATTCAAATCGCCTGTTCCTCGCCCAAGAAATACCTCCTTTCTCTGCTAGTTGGTGAAAGGAGCGTAGTCAGACGGAAGAGCAGGCCTAATGGCCTGAGTCTCGCCACGTAAAATAAGGCAAATTCAATTCAATTCCCCTTAAAACTATGGCTCCGAGGCCGGGACGCTGCTGGTGGCCCTGGCCCGTTCGCGGGCGGTCGCGCCGAGTACAGCCAGCCAGCCAGGCCGAGAACTACACTGAACATCACAAGAAAGTACAGCACTGCCTTTGTGCGTTGATCATACACTTCTCTGAAAACAACTCACGTAATTTCAAAGCACAGCACTACACATCATTTGAACACTCGGCACTAACAGTTATACACACTGAACTGAATTTTACATCGAAGGAAACATTTAAAGGGAGAAAAACATAATATGAAAGTAAAAAAATGAAAAAGAAAGGAAAGGGAAAGGAAGAATGGAAAGAAAGAAAATACGTAAAGAAAACAACATAGGAAAGACTGTAATTTTTCATCTTTGAGTAAACAAAGAAAACGAAAGAAAAAAGAAGGAAAAAACTGTGGAGCAACCACGGAAGCAAGAGATAAAAGAAAGAATTGGAAACATCGGGATGTATTACTTCGGCATATTTTTGAGTAATTTAGCGTTTATATTGTCTGTTTCTGTGGCGTTTGATTTGAGGCTCTAAAAGGTGTCATTATTGAAAATGTCAATACAATTTGTAGAGATAAAACAAAGAATTCTTCTTTAGGGTAATAACTCGGGGTACTGACGACGCTAGGCTGATAAGAATAGAAGGCAAAGACTTTTGGCTTCAGGTATGACTGACAATGTCCAAGAAGGATTACTCCACGTTCAATCCCAAAAGGCTTGTAACGTTGTGTCGCAAGTAACAAATATTAAATAGAAGTGAAAATTGTTTTAAATGATTTGAATTAAAATCGAATCATCAGAATTGTCTTTTCGTATCTTCTTGAGCAAGATGGAATTACATTGTGGCTAAACCCAATATTTCTCGTTTTCTATGGCTGTGTTTTCTGTGTTATATTATATGGTTGTCTATCCACAGAAAACCATATAGTATAACACACATTTTATGCCAAAAATGTGACACACCAGCCAAGTTGCCGTCACCTCCACCCAGCGACGTGTCATTTGGATTTCGGTCCGATCATAGAAAACAGTTTCCAAGTTGTGAAATAAGAATGTTGAGTGATACTTTCAAGCCCATTTTTCAAACAAGGATATCATTAAAATGATGCAATGAAACCAACTATCGTACTATATCGAGGTGACAATAGGTAGACTAGGCATTAATGTGTCCAACAAATGATGTTTGCGAAGGGGACTTTAATATGTAATTAAACGTTTAGTGGATGTCTAGTGTTGGTGCCTTGAGAAAAAGGGGGTTATGAACGAGCGTGTACAGACGAAAAAGAGAAAGTATATTTTCTTGGAAATACCGAAGCTGCGTTAGGGGGAAGAGCGAGAACACTGCGTCTCCACAAGTACGGCTTGCGGGCATGTTGACGCGAGCACTGTTTCTGTGACAATCAACGCTAGCGCGAAAACCGTTCTACCTTTTCTCCACAATAGTTATTCTTCGATGGATCTAAACCAAGCCTGCCAGTTTGAAACTGATATTTTCATTTTTGTTGGTACTGTAATACCTCACACATGGTCCCACACCTTTGGGCGCCAATTATAACCTCCCCGTGAAGCTTAGACGTGGGTAACCCAACTCTCTAACTTGCCCGCTGCTCTGAAATTCTGGGTAAGAGTCTTTGCAAGTAATGGGATACCATGCGATGTGATTAAAAGAAGAGATATATAAACCATTAATGTATTGAATCAAATACTGAGTAACGAGAGATGTCGGTTGATCATATTATGCAACATGAGATGAACGCAAGCGCACTTACGAACTAAATGTTACGTACGGCGATCATCTGAATCTGCGGCGCGCGCGCCACAGACAACGCGCGCTCCGTGATCCGCAAGTAGTAGCGGCGGCACGGCCGAGACACGCGCCATCGGGCTGCTGGCGATGGGCGAGGCTATGCCAGCGCTGCACCCGCTAGCGGGCCAGCCAGCGCCGGGAAGGCAGTTCCGGCAGTTCAGTTGAGCATCGTGCAGTGCAGTTCCAGGCAGCGGAGAGTTCGGTTTCCTGCGCCATACGAGAGAGGACAGTCGGAGCTACAGGGATGTGAAATCGCCCGGGGGGAGAAGGCGACTTCGTGGGAGTGGAAGAGTCACCCTCCCACGCCGGTGACGGCCCAACTGGGGCCGCGTTTGCAACGACATTCAGAGGCGACGGCCGAGCTAGGGATTTCTGCAACGTGGAGATTTCACCCTACGTGGCCGGATGGAACGGCCTGGCCTGACACGAGACGCGTCACGCAGCTGAGAAGTTGAAGATCGTTTTCAGAAAGTCACTAGGTTGTGTACAGAATTTTAAACAAATGAACGAATTTTTATTATACGAGTATTTAATAAAGTAACATTAAATCTATTTTCAACTGAACATAGCACTCGCTTTTATCTCCACTGCAGTCTTTGTTAGTGCGTCGGTCTTTGGAGCTCTTTTCGTCGTCGGGCGTCGGCGCCAGCAAATATTAGAGAGACAATACAGGACTCCGCGATATATCGAGAAACACTGATGCCAGCTCCATCTAGTGGCAGAACCTGGTGAAAACTCGTAGAACCTAAGCTCAGTGCTCTGTTGGTGTTTGTTTTGTGCTCGATTTTTAAAAATTTGATTGTCTTTCTGGCCAATTTCTGGTATTTTACAATACTGTTCTTGGCATCCTTCCTTATGGCAGGAAACATTTGTGCAGTTTTTCGCTGTTTTAATTATGAAATTCAAAAGAACTCGCGTTCGTTCTCCACGTAAAAATAGTTTATCAAATGTAGATGAAAAGCATAAATTAAGAAACTCTCGCGTATTCTGACTAAACAGTATGTGAATGCCACTCTTTCTACCCAAATGAATTAGCTCTTAGTTTGTTTTCTAAGATTAAGTATGTTTTCGATAGAGACTTTTTAAATTGTTTACGTCACAATAAACTTGAGGTAAAAAACAATTAATGCAAATCATTAATATTTAATTGGAAAATATTCTATGTGAGGAGTGTACTAATTTCTATGTAAACCGAGGTATCAATGTATTGATAAAGTGGTTTTTAAAGAAAGCAAATGAAAAAATACCAAATGTATCACTGGAAGTGTTAAGGCAAGAAAAATCTTGCCTTTTGTAACCATTGTATTCTTGAAATATATAAAACATCTATTTTGTACATTATTATTTTCCGTAATTTAAGCCATTCAATATAATTAAGTCACAAAAAAGTAGGTAAAAATGAGTCTTATTTCATGAGGTCAATAAAAAAAAGTATTTCTTCCGTAAGAATCATATCGATGTCTTTATTTGGCTATAAGTTAAAAGTAAAATATTTTCTGCTGCATAACTGTTTCTACATAATTAGAGACTATACTTATTATTAAAAAGAAAAATTATGTTTATTTTAACAAAACAGTGATATTCGTATAATGAATTAGTTTACATTTGTATTGTATAATGTTTTAAAGACTTAATATGTTTGTAACAAATAATGTACTTCAGCTTCCGAGTCAATGACTCCCATTTCGATTCGGTTTTTGTCCAGTTTTCCTAATCCATTGAGCAAATGTTGAGATGGCCCCTTGTTTTACTTCTGGGCGTAAATGCAGCTTCACTATGCGCACGTTTTGTTGAACTCACCTTTTGTTTGTAATGGTAAGAGTAGAGGAAAGGGCGAGTTGCTATTTTGTTAATATTGCAGAAAAATCATATTTGCAATTCGTGTACCGATGCAAATAAGTTTTCTATAACTCAAAAACGAAAATGACTATTTTTCAAATATTGCTAATCTTGCAATTTTTAAATTTTATTTTTAAAATTTATTGTTATTTATTTATTTATGTTAAACTTTTACTCATCTTTCAACTACTTATAGTTAAAATGACGGGAAGGGATTCTGGAACTCAAGAAAACGTGCGCAGATAATATTTTCCACCCTATGTCACATACAGTTTTTACTTTTTTTGACTGGATAAATCTAAATCTAAAAGGCGGTGGCGGCGGAGGCGAGGTCGCGACCTCGCGCGCCGCTCCTCAGAAATGTGAAGCCTTTTGGGGCGGGGCAGGCCCGCCATGAAGCAGGCGCAACTGCCCGCGCTGCTCGTCAGAATTCCAGTGGAGGAACGTTTGCCCGCAACCACCTCGGAGGTTCCTGGGTTACGTGATCAGGGTTTTTGCTTATAGATCAGGGGTCGCGCGTGGGGTTTTTGAAGTGACGAACAAAGTCTGTTCTGGTAAAGTTTGGTTAGTATTTTCGTATCAGGTCCCCGTAATAAGTTTTTCTGTGGAAAATTTCCGCAACATTAAAAGACTTTCTCTATATTTCGTGTACAGTATATGAGAATGTAATAAAGATACAATTATCAGTAGGGCTGTTATTACTCACGCAACATTTCTTGAACAATGGATTGAAAAAATGCGGGTAAAGTGGGCGTATTAGTTACAATATCAGCCACTATATTTTATGAAGCAATGCCAATCTGTGGAGAATCAGTCATGTCTTCACAACTTTCTCAATATTTCGGTCATTTCTTTAGACCTTTTTTTAAAAAATCATGGATAGAAGTTCTCGTTTTCAACAGAAAATAGTTTCCATTTCGCGCCAGTGAATATGTGTTTGGAATGTTGTCATCATTGCTCGCTGCGAGCTTTTCCCTTCAACTGTTTATTGTGCCAGAGAGGAGGGAGCAAGGTCATCGTACAAGAAAAGTTGCGCAAGTTATAGCGATGCTGGGTTTAATGCGCTGATTTGTCTGTGCAGCCGCTGTGGGCTCTGTGCGGCCGCGCGCATGAGTTCCGCCAGCCGAGCGCGCCGCCGCCCCCGCCGCCCCCGCCGCCCCCGCCACCCCCGCTGCCTCCGCCGCCCGCTGCCTCCGAAGAAGGTGCGTAGGTGATAGAGCAAAAACACATATGGAAGTAATGCAAGTCTGATTTCAGAATTTTCAAAATTTGGAAAAGTTAAAAAAATCTTCGACGTCTTCGTAGAACTACAACATTCAAAATAGAGATTTTTCTCAATGAAATCTGTTCCTCAAAATTAAATCTTTAAATTTGATCATGGGATTTTTTTTTTCGAAAATTTCGTAGCTTTTGCTTAATTTTGCGTGAAATAATTCCCATTTTAAAAACACGATTCTTTCAAAACTAGCTCCAATTTCTTTCTTTAACCTTTTTGTAATGATAGTATTAAAGGCACAGGATAATATTCATAAAAGCTATTTTGTGTACATTTTTTTAAATTACACAACTTGTTTTTGTGTTTTTCTCGTGTTGTTAATATTTACTTTACGTTATTGCATTTATAAGCACAAGGGCTTCAAATTCGTACTTATGAAATCTATCAAAAACTCGAATGTAACCTTTTTCACCTAATTATGCATTTTAAGGAAGGCTAAATAATTTTTTCAAAAAAAAATCAAAATTTTTGTTTGAATTTGTGGTATGAATAACAGTGAATAACAGTGAATAACATGAAAAAAACGCTATTTCGATGTATTATTTTAACTAAAAATTCTATAATTCTAAATATTCTTCATTAAAATATTAATGTCATATTTCAATTCTATTATTTGCAGGCAGAAAAGTAGAAAATTTGAAAACATTCTTTTAGGCGCCAATAGGCAGAGGTGGAAAGAGCTGAGAAAATAAATTAGTGCGATAAAGTCTGTGCAATACTGTAACACCATTAAAGTGATAGTTGTTTTTAAACAGATCCACAAGTAAATAATTTTGCAGCAAAGTTCATGCAAAGTGATATAGTTTGAGAACGCGTTGTGTGCAATGTGTAGAGGGACCGTTGGACCTGTCGATGGGCGGCGCAGCGCACAGCAGCCGGCACCACAAGCGCCCCTCGCGGCCGCTCCTGCCCTGCGGCCTCTGCCCCAAGGCCTTCGACCGGCCGTCGCTGCTCAAGCGGCACATGCGCACGCACACAGGTGGGCCCTCTCTCTTTCTCGTACCCCTTCCCTCGCAGTGTTGAAAAGGCCCACAGTTGAGAGCATTCTCTCGGACTGGCCTCTGTCTTTTGCCTGACATCAAACGCACCTCTTTTACAAAGAAATGCATGCACCGGAACCTAGTTGACATCATTCTTGATTAAACCAAAAGACGGTCGAGAAAGCACTCAAAGCATTAAATTGGGGGAATGTGGTCATCCATCCTATGATTGCTGCTTCCCCTCTCCCCACCGGCTCTCATATTACACTTCCCGCACCCAACCAGGCGAGAATCACAGATCGCTCACCGCCAGGGCCCCTACCTGCGCCGAAGAAACAGTGCTGCACAACAGCCGAGACGTGCCCAGAGGCAGAGACTTATCTCAAGGAAAAAGTGCATAAACGGCTGCGAGCCTACTCACATCTCTGCAATCGAGCACTTCGCTGTTGCTGGCCGTGGCGGTGTACGCTCCACTGTCACTAACTGTAAAACCAATGTCACCAAAGCTATTCTATCATTATGACGAGGTCGCTGAACTCCTTGTTTCGGTGAGAGCGAATAGATCTCCATACTGGAGGCCGTAGAAACGTCTCCTACAACCCTGCACACGATTTGAGACCCAATTTCCCGGTGCCAGGTCTGAGAGGGCTGGTACTGCCTCGGCGCAGGCCTCAGAGGGTGCTAAATGCGCAGATCCGCTTGGAAATATCGATTAATGGTCCGACCCCTGAAGCTGCACAAGTAGACAACCCATCGCACCCTCCTGTATCGACGGGATGCTGACAGAAGCTGCACCCAGGCGGCGATAGGTGCCCCTGCATTCAACACCGGCAGCAACCCGCAGAACGCTTCTGCCGAGTGGGTTGCTCGATGGGGATGTTTCCGCACCCCGGTAGAAGCCAACCCCGCAGACACAGGTCGAACCGGAAACCCAGAGTGGCGAAGATATGGAGCCAACACTCGCCGCCGGCGCGGAGGAGGGAGTACTGGAAACCGCGTTAGTGACCGCGGCCGGGAAAGGGGCGAAGGGCGCGGAAATAGGCAGGCAAACGCCGGGCGAGCACCCTACAGGCCGGCAGGCAATTTCGGCGTGTCGCCGACCGGATTCGCGATCCAAAGTGTAACCCTGTCCCCGGTCTCCCCATAGGGGAGTCCCCCGCCCCTCCCACAGCGGAAAACAGTGGCAGGGGGTACGCACGCAGGCGGCGGGTATCATCTGGTCAGAGCAGCGAATGCCCCGGAGGTGATACGCGATGAGCTCTTCCTCCGCCACGTCGACCGGAATCCCGTCAGCATCGCCGACTGCGCGCCGGCGGAGGTACTGCAAAACCGGATAAGCGTAGCAACACTGCGCCAGGGCGCGCATCGCGTCATTTAGAACTGCTTTCGCACGACGGGCCCGGAGGGGCGAATTCTTTCTTTGATACTGGACCCGCTGTGTTCCAAGGGCTCCAACAGTCCTCAACCACAAGAGCGATGAAGGCGGGGACCTGAGCAACTCATATAACATGCCTCCACATAAGTTGTTGGCGACTTTTTTGTTGACTGTCTAAGTGGATGGGCAGAGAGATATGTCTGGCTCAGAAGAACTTCCAACTGCGTGATGGCGTATTGGAGCAGAACCACCTTCTATAGTACAATTTTTAGTCGTGCGTCTGGCAGATATCAGCTGTTGACGGTTTCATCCAATCGGGAGCTTATAAGTCACTACAGTGAGGTCACTATGGTATCGTTCAAGCTCCCTATTGAATGAAACCGTCAACAGCTGATTTACTTCAAACTCACGGGTAAATAAATCCAAGTACAGCTCCATCTCTGTCGAAATGGCCGGCAGAACCTGAGCCTGCCCCCATATGAACGTGGCGAAAGCGTTTGAGTGGGCGCCGCACGTTGTCGTAGATGTGGCACTGGACGCGGCCGCAGTCGGGGCCCCGTTGTGTGCGCTCGGGGGGATGTTTTCCGCCATTCGAGCACTCGCATCCTCACCGAGGAGGCCCCGACGGGACCCATAGCTGTCGTCTGCGGAATACGCCACGGCTGTCCTCTGTCGGGGTTGTTGTTGTTGTTATTATTATTATTATTATTATTACTATTATTATTATTACTATTATTATTACTATTATTATTATTAGCGTATTTTCCCAATAATGGAAAACGTTAAGCAAAAATTGACTCGTTTTTGTGGAGTTCTAATTAGTTTTTGTGGAGTTCTTCTTAATTTTCCAAAATTCTTTCATTCTGTTGGAGAATGCCAGTTTTCTTTCTTCAGACCATTTCGGTCTGTAGGGTTTAGATTTTGGTTCTGGTTTGACTTCCCATTTGTTCACTTTGTTACGGAAGGTGTTTTTGTCTGAAGTGTCAGTTATGTCGACGTGTCGCATGTCTTTTTTTGTTTCTTTCATCCATGGTGTTGTACTTTTAAGTGAGGATATATAGTTTAGTATTCTTTTAGTTAGTGGAGTATTTGGTAGCCTGTCTATGTGTCCGAAGAATTTCAGTCGTCTTTTCCTGATGTCGACTTCTATGTTCGAGTACTTTTCAGTTGTTTCAATAGATTGTAATATTACTATTATTATTATTATTATTATTATTATTATTATTATTATTATTATTCGTCGTAGGCATCCCTCTGTGCCTTAGATGTTAATGTGCCAGTGGGACCGACTGGGTGCTCGCCAACGCGGGTGATATGGTGCTGCTCGCCACGACGGGTCACAGGCCTGCCTGAAGACGGCGGGAGAAGACGGGCAGCGGCTAAACATCAGCGCTAAGTCAGGGAAATGCTATTCCCTGATGATAGAGACGTCAAAGCACATACCGGCGACGTTTCAAGCTGGAGGGGCGGGAATGCCGGATCAGTACTCTACGAAACGGGCTACGGACCGCGCTCGGTCTTTCCGTCCTCTTTCTTATCCTAGACTCCCCACTTACTTTCACTTACACTCACACGCACTACACTGCCACACTTGTCAGGGGACCAGTCGGGCGCTTAGAGCTTGTACCAGTAGGGTGAAATCCCGCTGGGGGAGATACCTGGTAGGGGAATAATCCACGCGAGAGACAGTAGATTGGCTCCGAATCTCACTCTCGAGTGAGGGAACATCTCCGCCAACTCCATCGATAGAAGCATGCACTACACCGACTGTCCTAATGATCTTAACACTTCAAGCGCCCGGATTCAAGCACCAAAGTACGCTTCGAAGCTGTACAACTCCTTCGGCTTTTAGCCGGCCGTTGCGGCTAACGTGGCCGTGCGCGAGCGCGTGCGCGTGCGCAGGCGAGAAGCCGCACGCGTGCGGCGTGTGCGGCAAGGGCTTCTCCACGTCTTCCTCGCTCAACACGCACCGCCGCATCCACAGCGGCGAGAAGCCGCACGAGTGCGCCACCTGCGGCAAGCGCTTCACGGCCTCCTCCAACCTCTACTACCACCGCATGACGCACTCCAAGGTGAGCGCGCGCTCACCTTTATTTATTCATTTATTTATTTGTTTATTTATTTGTTTATTTATTTGTTTATTTGTTTGTCTGATTGTTTGTTTGTTTGTTTATTTATTTGTTTGTTTGATTGTTTGTTTATTTGTTTGATTGTTTGTTTGTTTATTTGTTTGTCTATTTGTTTGTCTATTTGTTTGTCTATTTGTTTGTCTATTTGTTTGTCTATTTGTTTGTCTATTTGTTTGTTTATTTATTTGTTTATTTGTTTGTTTATTTATTTGTTTATTTATTTGTTTATTTATTTGTTTATTTGTTTGTTTATTTATTTGTTTGTTTTTTTGTTTTTTTTTGTTTTTTTGTTTATTTGTTTGTTTGTTTATCGTCATAAACCGTTAAAACTGGGTGTGACGTACTATGGAGAGAAGTATATTCTGTGCTCAGTTTCTTAAATTCTGAGATCCCTACCATAATCCAAATTCAAGTTGGATTCTGAATAAAGGTAAAAATGGGTCTTGGCATGAATAAAGGAAAAAATGGCATGAATTGATAAGCAAATGTTCGTTTCAGTGTAATGATAACAATTTTCGAAGGCAAATTAGATACTTATTTGGGCTGTGATCGCTCATCGTGCTTCCCCTGGGTGTGTGTGCGCAGGAGAAACCGCACAAGTGCGCGGCGTGTGCCAAGTCGTTCCCCACGCCCGGCGACCTCCGCGCTCACGCGTACACGCACAGCGGCGCGTGGCCCTTCCGCTGCGGCGCGTGCGGCCGCGGCTTCGGGAAGCCCACGGCGCTGCGCAACCACCAGCTGCTGCACTCGGGTAACGCGCCTCCTTCCAATGCATGGCAACTGGCTTGACGCCCAGGATGTTGCACTCTGGAAACACTTCTTCCCCTTCACATACTGGCAATTTTCTTGGCTTTTGGAGCCCTCCATCCCTGTGCTGCTCTCCGGTAACTCTTCTTCCCTTCACTTTGTGACACTTTCCTTGACTGCGCACAACGCCGCACAAGCACCAGTTGATGCACAAAATTTTATTCCGATTCAGTTTTACTTTCCCGAATACATACGTGTATGCGGAGTAATATACGTAGTATAGGGAAAGTTATGTAATTCTGCGCAAAAAACGGCGGATTTTCGGCAGAAAAAAATTCATTGCCAGTCCCTGATAACGAAAAAGTGGATAAATCCTCCTAAAATATTACTATAGCTGAGAAAAAATTGAAAAGAGAAAATTTGTAGACTTTCTTGTGAAAATAATTGTATAAAAATCTCTTTATTTCATGCAGTGTTACGCGAGATCTACTCCTGTTTTTTGAAAAATTGTTCATGACTTTATTTCAAGATGTTTTTGAACCACAAATTTCATTATAGAAAACGCCTCTATCTTTGATACTGCACTTGTAGAAAGACAATTTCAACGAAAATGTAACCGCGCTATTTTAAGTGCCCTCTCTGATATCCGTGGAAATCTTTAATCAATGAATTTTGAGCCATTTGTTTTAAATGAAAATGTTTATGCTTGATGTAAAATACTCTCAAAATCCAAATATCCCTTTAAATCTCGCAGGGTCTTGAGTTCTTTCAGATCGATCCGAGAATATCAACTTTGGAGAAAATAATCTGAAGACATTAGCTTTGACCACAGACGGACGAACAGGCAGACTTTTGCCGCCAATAGATTTTTCGGCATCAAAAACCTACAAAACATGGATTCTGGCTACACCATGTGTTAGAGGAAGAAATTTACTACATATAGGAAACTATCAATTCACTTTTTTTGCCACCAGGCCTTAGAATTCGAGTTTTTTAATCAAAAATAGAGGGTTTCCGACGCAGCTGCATTACAGTACTTTACTTTTTATACGTAAGTACGTAGTTAGGCGATAAAGTAAAAAATATAAGTTATGTTAACGTAGTTCTTCAGAGAAGTGCGTAGCTAACTGTGTTCCTGAGGAAAGAACCGCCAGTACAGAATGTGTTTTAAAAAATCCCTTACCATTCCTCTAAAACCGAATAATTATTTATATTTAAGGGATTGAAGTGAAACTTTATTCAGGGGAAGAAATGTATAAGCCTCAAGCAAACTCTCTTGGATGGAATAAAGCTCAATGAAACCCTAACCAAAACTTATAATTTGTAAACCACTTTCTTTACATTATTATACCCCATTGAATTGTGGCTATGACTGTAGCTGCACTGCCTCCTACGTGTAGTGCACTGCTCTATCCCATAAGTGTTGACATTACTTTAATTCCGTCGACAATACACACTGAAGGCGTCCACAACCAGAATCATGCAAATCTGTCAGGTGTTTCGGTGGCCCCGTGTCGAAGACCGTGCCCAGAAAATAAAATATACACAATGGACTTGCCCTGCATTCCGCGCGCCAGATTCATGCTATGTCCGCCATATTAAAACAGAGTAAACTGCTTACCCAACGCCATCTGATTGACCTGGACCCTGGCTCGCCGCCGCTGTTGATTGTGTTCTGATTGCATGGCGTGTGCCTTTTAGCAGTTTTTAGTATGCGAATTTCATGGTATTGCTCAATGTCCAGTTTGTTTTCTTGTAGACATTACATTTGTAATTATTTATAATGTAGTTTATGATAGTTTATAATGACTTTATAATGATAATTTGTATTGGATAAGAAGAAAGGTGGCTGATGATGTGTTTGTTTCCTATTCTCTGGCGTATTTCCCTCATTAAAATAAACTTTTAGTGATTTTTTAACTTCAGGCGTACGGTAGAATGTACTATTTTCTTAAAACTTCAATAGTGAAACACATTTCATTGAGATATAATAATCAGAATTTATTGCTATGTGCAAGTATCGTCATTACTCGATGTCAAAATGGTGGCCGACGCAACCTCGCCGCCTCCCGAAGGCTAAAGGAACGGTCTCAGAGAGTAGAAATACCTTACTGGAATAATGGAACATTATGTACACACCTTTCAGAGTCTTTGCCAATTGCATGTGGAGTCCCGCAAGGATCGATTTTAGGCCCTATTCTCTTCCTACTATACGTAAACGATATGCCATCGACGATTAGAAAAGGAAGAACAGTTCTCTTTGCGAATGATACGAATATTCTTTGCAATAAAGACCGGATATAGTACAATATTTCAAATTTGTTCCGTAATAACAAATTAATAGTAAATGAAAAGAAAACCGTTTCAATGCAGTTTTCCATTTCAAATAAACAGCTCTGTACCGCATTGAAAATGAACGGTGTGACATTGATTGAGGTAACAAGATGTTTAGGTCTTTCAATTCAGTCAAACCGTAAATTGAATGTCCATTTAAATGAATTGAACATTCAATTAAGTTCTTTATGCTACGCTTTCAGAATTCTTTCAAATTCAGTCACCTTTCATACTGCTCGTTGAGTATATTTCCCACCTGAGATATGCCATAATATTCTGAGGAAATACATCGTATAGCTCCCAGACTTTTAGATTACAAAAAAAATTACGAATAATAACGCCTCTCTTTAGTAATCTAGGTATTTTACCATTACATTGTCTCTTGATATATGAATCAATGATTTTTGTCAAAAATGACTTACTTAAGGAAATATATTTTCAGCAAACGCCGATGTCTACAACTAAAACACTCGAGGAAGTAATCATATTCATCAAGTGACATATCAACAGCTCACTACAAAAAATTCACACACAATATATGTACATTATTTTACACCACATTGCCAGATGACATTAAACGATTAAATTCGATACAAAAGTTTAAGTCCCAAGTAAATTTTTTTCTGCTGCACAACTGTTCCTATACAATTAGAGACTATACCGAGCATCCAAAAGGAAAGTTATATTAATGTTAACAATGACATTTAGTGCATTATTTATCATTTGTATTGTGTAGTTCTAAAGAACCTGTAACAAGTATTGTTCTTCAGTTTCTGGCTCAATGGCCCCATCGCAATCAGGTTTTTGTCCTGTTTGCTTGATTCTTGAGCAATTGCTGAGATAGACCCTTGTTTTGCCTTTGTATATAAACATAACTTCAAATTAACTTCTCCCCATAACACGTCAAACAGAACTTTTATGTGTTTTGACGTAAATAAATAAAACGGCCATCAAGTTTCCTTTCTGTATTCTTTGTTTTCTGTGCCTTGATTTCAATGTCTCGACCGACGTTTCGAGGTTTCAGCACCTCTGTCTTAATGAAGATACCGACAAAGAAATCCTAAGACATGCATGACAGACTTCGACGCGGCGCCACCCGGTCAACCCAAAACATTCGCAGTAGTGTATTTGTATAGAAGGAGCGTGTGCATGTCCTAATTATGGCTGAACCGGCTTAGATCATCAATAAATGTCACTCAGTGCCTCTGACAGGAAAATCCTCCGACAATGGCAGAATTTCCCACACTAGCTACATAGCTTGATCGAATTTAGCAATTGTCTAGATGAGAATTCTAGCGGCCGCTTGCTCTGATCGATAGTTTTTCGTGGTTTCTCCGATCAACAGCAGGCAAATGACGGACTCGTTCCTAACAAAAGGGCCACATACCACGTGCAATCTTTCTTTCCTCTTCCTTGTCCTATTCTCACTCGCTAGTTACTCTCACACTTACACTTATTACTATACCACACATGTCGGGAGCCCGGGTGGGAGTTTAGAGCTCGTCCCGGCTGGAGCGGTGCCCCGCTGATAGGAGATACCTCGCTGATGGAAAACCGCGCTAGCCAACGTACAGGTCGGCGCCGGATCTCGCTATCCAGCGGGGAAGAACACGTCCCCCTCCCGCATTGAAACATGTACTACACCTACAAGACTAATGCCCTTAGCAGTCGACGCACCCAAAGACACCGATAATTCGCTCAAAGCTCGTCCTAAGCTGCGCGTGTGGGGTTGGCAGGGGAGCGGCCGCACGCGTGCGCCGCCTGCGGGAAGACGTTCGCGCTGGCGTCCAACCTGCGCGCGCACCAGCGCACGCACCACCTCGCCCCGGCCCCCGCCCCCGGCCGCGCCCCCGACGCCGCCGCCCCCGGCGCCGCCCCGGCCGCCGCCGCCGCCGCCGCCGCCGCCCCGCTGTGGCTGCTGCAGCGCCTTCTGCACGTGCACGCCGCCGCCGCCGCCGCGGCGCCCCACGCCGCCTTGGAACGCCGCCTCGCGTGGGCGGACGCGGAGGCAGGCGGCGAAGGACCTCGACAGCACCAGCAGCCTCGTCAGTCGTATGCTGCTATTATATAAAAGTGAGAGGTTGTGTGTGTTATGTGCCAGGAAAATATTAGAAACACTTAAGTCATTGCTCCAATATTTGGCACAAAAATGCTTTCGACCGGCGAAAATATAATAAAATAGTTGCTATTCAAAATGTGACCCTAAAATGTATATTTTTTACAAAATTTATCTTCGGTATACGAAGTTAACTATGATACCTTGGCCATTATTCGAATCAAAGTAGACTACAAGTGAACCGAGAGAATAGGACTGTCTTGAAAAGACTAATATAGAATCGTTGAATTACGGTAACAAAATACCTCATCAGTAGGCTTGTCATTCACATGCTATTACATAAAAGTGAGGGGTTGTGTGTATTGTATGTGCCACGAAAACGTTAGAAACATTAGAGTCATTGCTCCAATATTTGGGACAAATGTCTTCGACTGGCCTAGATAAAAATAAAATACGATTTTAAAACGTATTTTTTAATTACAAAATTGCTCTTCCGTATAAGAATTTACGGATACCTTGGCCATTCTTTGAATCAAAGTAGAAAACAAGTGAACCTAGAGAAGAGGACTGTCTTTAAAACATTAATATGGAATCGTTGAATTGCAGGAAATACAGCAAAAGAAGGTATCGAGAACAAATATTATAAAAAGTGATTCAAAAATATGGAACTACGCAAGAATTAATTATATTTAATTATTTATAATTAATATGATTTACGAAAACATTTCCTAATTCAACAATTATACCTTATCATCGAAATAGAATATAATTTTTTGGGGGGATTTGGTCCGTTTTTAATATTGAAGTAATTGATGAATATTACTACGAATGCTCTTAAATTGACTATTAGTGAGAAATGTTAGGCTTACTCCTGATAAATGTTTTTTTTTTGTCATGATAAAAAGCCTGTATTGACAAAACAATTTACCTGTTCACATCAACATAATTATATCGACAAATTAGAGCTGTGTGGTTACAAAGAAAGAAAGTGTATAACTTTGTGTAAAAGCGGTTAAGTTATTAAATAACTTCATCTATCATAATAGTCTTTATTTTTATCCACTTTGGTTAGGTAAAGTAAAATATTATGACATTATAATCAGTTTCGTAATGAAGTACTTTACCGCCCTAGTGTGGGACGCTAGGGCTGTAAAGTAATGAAGTTTGCCGCTCTTCTTTTCACACTATTTTGGACTTCTTTGTCTTGTATCCATCACTTTTCCTCTTTAAAAACGTTAATAAACTTGCTCAGGCGTGGCTCGTCATTTAAGGCTGTAAGGTAGAAATTGCTGCCTCTTCTGTAGAAATTGCATCCCCCCCCCAAAAAAAAAGACATATAAAAATATATTTATAAACGTATTTATTTATTAATAAGGGATTTCTGAGTTATATTATGTTACAATCATATCAAAATGTTTCTCTGTTAGTTCGATAATGGCCGTACGTAACGCATTTGAAGCTGTTGACGGGGAAGAGAAAAGCATTAGGCCCCCACTTCATTCCGCCATAAGGCCTGTGTAAAACGGAGAGGCGTGACGTCGGGCGAAGGCTGCGGCCAGGCAGCCCTCAAGGGTGGGGCGTAGGGTCTGAAGAAGGGCGTGCTCACCAGTAGCCTTATTATACAGCTCAACGAGTAGCATTGAACACCAACTAGTTCTCTCAATATGCGGTAAGAGCAAGAATCCCTTATGCCTATATCGGAAGAGATTATGTATAGAATAACAATGCATGTAATGCAGTGCAGTGTTATGCAATGCATTTGCAGACTTCCCCATTTAGAAATCTACTAGCCGCGACTGAACTTACTGATATCTATATTGTCATTAAGTGATGTACTCTTAAAATAGATTAGTGGATCCAAAGACTATTACACCTGCACGTTTTCTTGAACCCTGAAATACCTACTCCCACGTCTTTTCTATCATTAGTTGAATTGAGAATAAATGTTAGCGACGTTGTTCATAAAATGTCATTATGAGAAATGTTTTCTCCTGTGTAATATAAATTATTTTACATTGAGAAACGAGCGACAGTTTTGATTCCTCAGATAGGTTAGGTCCATTCGTTGAATGAACTACCCCCACCCCCACTCCTTTCGCATCCAGCGAAATGGCTCCAGAAAACGTGAGCGGATTATGTTCAGTTTCTTCTTCGCTGACTTACCAGAAAAGTAAGCAATCAAGACTTGCTCTAATATGAAATGAACGTGTTTTTCACAACAATATTTAAAAATTAAATACTCACGCTTATATTTCTTTTTTGATTTGTTGGTAACAATGTATCAATAGCAGTATTTGCTGCTATTTCTATTTCCGAATCAGAACAATATTCACTTATGTGAAAAGCGTATCCCAAGTGTGTTTCAATTGTTCTTCTTTTTTAGAACAGTGTCGCCATTTACAGGAGAGACAAAGATGTAACTACTAAATGACGGCGTAGGACGAAATTTCACATTAATGTAAAATTTCTACAAAGTGGTTAAACGTTGTACGATATTTGTGTCGTAACATCTGATTACAATGCATAATTGGTTACCAAACTCGGCCTAACGGCCTCGATTGGCAGTTTTTCAATCATCCGGGCGGGTGGTGAACTGTGAGGCCTATTTCGGCCCCGGAAGGTCCAAGCACGTGGCCTTCACGCTCCGGCCCTGCCACCGAAGCTTCTCGCAGAGCTGTGCGAGAGCTTCTGTGCTTATGCTTAAGTAAGACAAGAAATGAACCAATCACAGAACGGTAACTGAAAATCGAGAATCGATTTATGGGCCTTAAACGCCCATTCTCAATGCAAACGAAAACATAAGCATAGCGCATAGACATAAACATTAACACTAGTGATAGACTGAAGTATTCACAATATCTAACATAAACGCAAGCAAAATAAGAGTTTCTATTGGCTGTAAGGCATTCTGGTCGACTGTTGGTTGGATGTGAGAATTGATTTCAAGGTATCCACTGTTTCCATGGCCCATATGGCGTTAGTTCTATCGTCTTCGTTCCAATTTCGATTCTCGATTTTGAGTTACCGTTCTGTGATTGGTTCATTTCTTATTTCTTACTTAAGCATAAGCACAGAAGCTTTCAGGCTTTTAAGTTCACGTCTTACGTGTTATGCTTATGCGAACGCATTGTGAATGAGTCCGCTTATGGGCGTAGTCCTAACTTTTATGTTAACGCCACGCTAATGTTTGCATTGTGTCTTTACTGCCTAGCCGCCAGGGAAGCGAAGTCGGCGTCATGGCGCATTATGAAGTGTAAACAGTGATCTGTGAAAAGTGCGCGAGATAGGTGTGACTGTTGTAAATATGTATAAAAGGACATACGAGCAAGTATGATGGTGTGAATGAAAGGGGGAAAAAAGGAACAGCAAGAATAATTTTAAAAAAACTAACAAGGCTGTAAACACTATTCCCTGAATGCGTGAACCGCCGGCAAAAGCTCCGGTTACTTCTTTAGGTTGTTATTATAACTTAGTTATTTAAATACTGCACCCTTTTTTGCCGCGAAAAACAAAGAGCTGCGGCGCATGCATCACTCGTGCTAATAAACGACCGCCTCGCCACGGCCACTGGCGATTGTGTGTGTGTGTGTGAAGGGAATCAAATGATAAAAATATTGTTTTTTAATTGTTTGAACTACAGCCTTGCAGTGAAAAATCTGAAAAAAATAATTTTTTTGATTTAAGAAGAACTTTTGAAAATTTTTCGAGTCAGTTCCAGGGTCCTAAGCCACGCTAAATTTTTTAAATATTTTTTTTTGTGTGTTTGAATTTGGTGCTGGGAAAATATTTAATTTTTTTATAGTATACATTATTTTCTTATTTTTCTATCAGACAAAATAGTATAGTTGGCGAAAAAAATAAAATAAAAAACACGGTTTGGCAGCAGAGGGGTGTGGGTGGTAGGTCGAGGCCTAAGAAACATGTCAAAAATTGTATTTTTAAATTAAGAGTTATAGTGTGTCTACTTGTAGGTCATTTTAGAGAAATTTTTATAATATTTTCCGGGGGTACCCTGTAACTGGCCCATCGCCACTGATGGTCACTTAAACAGAATGGGTGAGAACGATGGCCTCTGAAGCTCTGGAATTGGCAACTAGCTTCACACAGAAGACGAGGAAGACCTGTAAGTTCGTGGAAGGAAGGAGTGAAGAAGGCGATGACTTGAAGAGGATAAACTGCAGAAGACTAAATGGAAACTAGGATGCAAAAGACCCCTCATTGTGTGAAACCATAGATCAGAGTACCACTACTTCGACCGTTACTAGAGTTTTCGGACATTATACGGATGTTGCTAGAAAATGAAAGTTTTTATTTTGGTGAAGCTGTCTACCAATTCCTAGTACAGACTACCTCTATATCTGTAGGTGGCGTTGTGTCTACCCGTTTGATTTGTCACGCCACCCCATTGAGAATGAGGAATTCATGTAAATCAGGTAAATCTCAACAGTTTTCTTGCATCCATCCCCTTTAAAAGAACGTTTTGCTAAATCGATCCCCTCCACTTTTTTCTATTATATACAGCATTCAAAATAATTATTACATAAATAATTGCACATAAATTACTTAATAACAATGAGACAAAGAAAATGATTTAAGTTTGAAAAAAATTGTTTTTAAGGTTTATAATTTATTATTTTTTGTACTATTGGATTTTATTAGACATGTAATAGAGTATTATTAGATGATTTTAAACTTTATATAAGAAAATAACCAACGTTATTTGTATATTTTGTTATTAATAGAATCTTGATTTTATCATTCGTTGCCGGTGCATGTTCAGCTATCGATCCCCAATTGTTCCCTTGATCATCAGATCTCTTTCAAAATTCATCCACCCCCTAGGGGGGCCAATAGCGACGCATCCCTTTGGGAAACCCTGATGTTAACAAGTGTAAAATCATTTTATCCGTAGTTTATAAACTGACCTAAATGCTTCATAAAACGATATTAAATGAAGGCTAATGCATAACGAATAGAAGCTAATATAATAATTATATCATGATTCATCGCTCGATTTCAGTCATTTGTTCACAGAAAGTTATGTTTTATTCTTTGGATAAATGTCTTGAAAATGTGCCCTTATGCCATCCGTAGCCTGCCCGGTGAATGGTATATGTTTCTTCGGTGCGAAGAGGTCTCAAATGGGCGGGAATTGTTACTGCGTGATGCGATGTGATGCAGATGGGAGCTGACGTACAGTATTTAAATCTGTACGGTCTGACGGAAGTTTTGTTACCTCTACATTGTACGTGATTGATCTAGTAGGTAGCAGAGAATTTATCTGTGTATTAAAGCTGATTAGTTTTTTGGGGTAAATGTTCGGGGTAAACGAAGTATTTCAAAATCCAAAATTTATTTTGCAAGAATTTGTTGTGTGTGATGGTCTTTTCATGGGCGACGATTTTGAGTATTCATTGGAGGCATCCCCATGTCATACCGTTACGTATTTGATTTTGTAATATTGAAAGGCGAAATTCATCGATCTTTGTTGCGTGGAATATTTTTCTTATGATAACCCCGTTTTGTTATATTTAAAAATTAAAGAGCCCAAATTCTGTAACTGAATGATGTAGGTAATTGTATAACCTTTAAAAAATACAGTTTATCTTGAACCTTGTTTTTTTCAGCCTCCATCTGCAAGCTGCTTTATAACTTAATTGATTTTGTTGATTCATGAACTTTGAAGAACATCAGACACTCATTTGATTTAGTGGCTATTTTCTGAGTAAATTATGGCCAAGGTTCAGGTGGTTAATGTAGTAGTATTAGATAATCCATCTGCATTTTTGAATCCGTTCCAATTTGAAATTACATTTGAATGTGTGGAAGACTTGCAGGAAGATTTGGAATGGAAAATCATTTATGTTGGTTCTGCAGAAAGTGAGGAATATGATCAAGTTTTGGATACAGTGTATGTTGGGCCTGTGCCAGAAGGAAGACACATGTTTGTCTTTCAAGCAGATCCTCCAGATCCTGCAAAGATTCCTGTTGCTGATGTAATAGGTGTAACAGTTGTGTTACTGACCTGTTCATACAGGTATGTGAAATATACTTTTTTTTTTAATTTCTGTAATTATGAGTGGTGGGATTGTGTTACATTGTGCAAATGGATAATGTTTGAAATAATTCCTGTATTGTAAATTTAATACACTTGGCTTTAGTAGATGTGTAGAAAACAGTAATCCTTAAAAGATTAGTTTTCAAACAGCAGCGCAATAAAAGAAAATGTACAATAATATCCTTAAGAGATCTGTTGCTTTGAATTAATTAGGAGCAATGTTTACAATATTGATATTTTCAGTTCGTTCAAATGGTTGTAAAACATGTGCACAAAGTTTAGAAGATGCATAAGAATCTTAACACTAGATGTTGTTCTGTTATCACTATCATTTGTCTGAGAGCACAGATTAGATCTGAACTGTTTATTATAGCTAGATAAAAGAACAACAAAATGTTTTGAGGAATAGTCTTAGAACTTTTATTCTATTTGTAATTGTAATAAGTGTATTATATTGTGTGCCAAACTTCCAAGAGCAACAATGGTTTAACTTTCTTTAACACTCCATTTAAGTAGGCAATGTATTTTTGGTCCTGAATGTGTTTTTAGATGTGAAATGAAGTAAAATTAACCCAAAACCACCTTGATTCTTGAAATTGCAAAATTTCAACCAATTTTTATGCCCATTTACTTCCTCAACCAAGTTGACTTGCTTCACCTTAGTAGTTCCAAGTCTCTGGGTTTTCACCTGCATAATTACATTAAGCAACCTCTTATCTGGTCAAAATAAAATTACCAACTTGATTATTATGCCAAAAAATATAAACCGGCTTGAATCTCACCCTTATTACTCTTCCTACAGTGCCCACAAACATGCTAAACTATAGTTCACACACAACAAATTCCAATGTTGTCTCCTTTTTGATTGACATAACCTCATTCTGTAGTTATCAAGGAATAAATAAGACTGTGTGGCATTGCTTTCCACAGGTTTCAAGCTGTGAAATCGCTTTTTTAAGTTTTGACTTTAATCTTATGAATAAAAAAAGATTTAAAACAACCAAAAAATGTTTTTCCTACTTTTCGTCAAAATTATCCTCAGTTGAACCTCTTTTTTGGCTAGTCAACAATTTAATTGATAAAATACAAAATTTACTAATCAGTGAAGACCATAGTAGCAATTTGTAATACTAATTGAACATACTAAAACCAAGTAGCTTTGGATTGGTATTACATTAGCAGCTAATGATTTGTTCAATTTACCCTGGCCCAAAAAGCTCATCCCTTTTATGAGATTGGGCAGAAAGATTAACTCCGTTAATGTATTGAGAATATTATTCTTCTGTATTGTTAGATCTAAACTTGAATATGTTTCAATAATATGGTCACCTTATTTTAAGGGTGTTTGTAAAATTTTAGAACTATTTGTTTAATTACCTTGAGTGTTGTGACACTGGACTTTATCCCCCTTGTAGGGTTCACCATGAATACATTTTGGCTAAATTTCATATCTGAAGTTAAGACAGTAGGAGGCAGTTGTCTTTGATAATTATGTTTTTTAAGATCTTAAATAACTTGGCTGATCTATTTGTGGTGAAATTCCAGTATCTGTCTCATATTACCCTTCTCGTTAGTACATTCCTTGTGATATAACAACAACTTGATACTAAATAGTAACCTTTCTAGATTGTTCGTCAATGTTAACAAAATTGTTTCTAGTGTAGAAATGAGCATCAACGTAATTGCTGATTCTTTAAATACACTAACTCTCCTATTAAATAAGTGGAATCACTGCTGTGACATATTATTGCCATTTAAACATACATTTTTGAACTTTATAATAAGTCTATAAATGGGTATATTTCGCTGGCTTTGTACATTAATAATAAAGAAAATAGTATGAGTAATTCACATTTGTTACCACTGTTCATGCCCAACTCGAAAATGGTACATCTCAAGCCCATAATAGTTTTGGGAGCCCATGGGTGCCTAATTGATATATCTTGGGTTGTAATCTACAAAATGAGACTGTTTTAATCCATCTATTCCATTTTTGGAGGTTTAGCTCTTATAAATACCCACACCAATGCACAGGTTGTCAAGAACTTGCAGAATCTTGAAATCTGTGTTAAAGAAACAGGTAGGTAGTGATCATACGTCTTAACTCTATTATTTTATATTGATGGAAGATGGATTATTACACCTTTTTCTGTAATAGGATTGAAATTACAGTCTAATTGTGTGTTTATTTGTTCAAAGTTATACTAGATTAAAAGTCGATATTCTTTGAGTTGGAGTTAAAAGTTCAGGACCACTTAATATTATCTTTAAAAGAGCTTTCTATAATATGCGTTTTAATTTGAAAGACCATCTTTTACTGAAGCAAATGCCAAAGATCATATTGTTTTTTAAGATTTGAAAATAATGAATTATTTTTTTAAATGTGTTTTTTAATTTTATTTTTTTAAAAATTGTTTCAGAGGACAAGAGTTCATTCGTGTAGGTTATTATGTGAACAATGATTATGTTGATCCAGAGATAAGAGAAAATCAGCCACCATCAGCACCTCCTCAATTTGACAAACTACAACGTAATATTCTTGCTACTAATCCTCGTGTTACCCGTTTCAAAGTAAGTGGTTTATGATAATTTTTAATCTCTTGAACCTTTAAGTAATGAAATAAAATGGATTGAAAAGAGAAATGCTATACACGTTTTTATGTTTCTGCTATTTCCAATTTGGTTTTTCTGTTTTCTTGGTTTTTGTTCGTTCAAATGGTTACTTCGATTAAACTGTCACCTCAACTAATGGCTGTTTTTTCCTGGAACTAATTGATTTTTTCATAAGACATTTGTAAATATTCCCTTTTCAGCAGCTATCTGGTAAAGTGGCAAGCAATTATGCTCATTTTGTAGGTTAGCCTTTATTAAGGAGTAATCACAAGCAGTTTTGACTTGTATTATGAGCAGAAAAGTGGTGGATATTACTTTTCATTCAATGTCTTCATAAGATGGGATGCATTGTCAGATTATTTTGAATAATGACTTCCAGTCACTAATCTTTTAGGATTAATTTCTGATTCAGATAACAAGAAATGGTGTTAATAAATATATTTTAATGAAACGACATGATCACTTTTCCTGTTTCACAGCATTCCTTTGGTTTGCTATGCTAACTCATGCTTTCCTTCTGTGGGAATCTGTTAAATTGTTGTTGTTTCTTTTTATTTTATTTTTTTTATTCCGTGAGAATGGAAAGTGAGTTTCTGTACTAAAAGAATGAGTGACAAGTGCATTTTTTTCATATTAGCCAAGAGAAGACCAATGATCCTAAATACCTTGATTCATTTATGGTAATTAAACATCTGATAGAGAAGTTTTTATAACAATTGCCATAATTAAATTTGATTTATGCTCCAATCATCGCATAACCTTGATGAAGCAGCCACTTTTGTTAACAGCCTTCTTCCCCCCCCCCCCCGAACCATTGAAACTGAAATCAGGTTTTATTGTACTTTGTCAGTTTTAGATTATCCAGGGATAGTTTTTTATTTTGACTGTGAATGTGAATGTTGTGGCCTTTCTATATATTTCTTTCTCAATATTTATATAATTATTTTACCTGCCGCTAACCCTCTCAGGCCCTCAGGTCTCCAGTTACTGGTCTACCCCATCAACATCCAGGCATGCCTACTACAGTTTGATTAACCTGAACCCTCCCCATTTATAACCACTGGTGATATCAGCAGTTAAACACAGTGAGGGTCAGTGAAGACCAGGAATAAAATATATATACCATTCTTGCTAGAAGTTAATTCATGTCAAAGCTCTTCCATAGTTATCCTAATTTTGGGAGTTACTGATAGATAGTATTATCTGTGAATGAATTAAGAGATGGAAATCTCCAGCATAGTTCCCTGGCAGTCACCAGTTTAATTTAGGACTGTGCTTGACTGTTCTTCCACTGATTCCACTGATCAAATGAGAACCTTCTTCACTTTCACACTAATCAGCAGTGGGGTTGTTGATACTGTATTGCAACAAGTTGCTAACTTTGTATGTCTAAATAAAATATGTCTTTAGTTTCTGAAGTTGCTGAATTCATGATTACTGTTGGGTTAGGCATAGGAGTTGGGGGATGATACCATGTATACCCACCCGGGGTACCACTGAACTTCGCTTCATCAATGCTCATGAATATATATTACTGGCTTGTGAGAAATTGTACATTTCTTCTGGAACAATTCAATATCCAAATTTCACTACACAAAGACATCTGAAACATTTATTAAATTACCTTAGTACCACTGGGAACCAAGACAATTTATTACTGTACCCTTTAAGGCAAAGAAAAAATAATTTAAAATGGTATTCATTTGCAAAAGTTGTTGATAAACAAACATTAAATTATAAATTTGTAATTGATTTTGTGAACTCCTTTCAAAGTCAATTAATAATTGATAATAAACATAAGCAAACAATATCAAACTTGAATATTTGATGTAACGTGTAATGTTAAATGTATGTTTTCCAAAGCCATTTCTCATTTTTGTAATTATAAAATTAGTAAATGGAAAATGTTTATTATGTACATGTATTTATTATGTATTATGTAACGGACAGCCTAGAAGTAAAGAAATGTTTATTATATCAAAAAGAGAGAGAATCGTTTTGAATGTTAATATAGAATTTCCTGCAGATAAATGATCACCTAAGAGGTCTGAGAGAGAAATGACTATCATTTCAATTAATTTGCCTTAAAGATATAATAAAAAATACCAATTATCAGAAAAACAATTGGATTTTGCTAAGTCCCATTTGATGATCATTAGATTTGCAGATACCACCAGAGCAAGAAATTGTAATGTCATGGTATTTCAATTTTCATGAAAATTTGAGTTATAGTTAATCTGGTGCCGATTTGCAATATCATAACCTCTTGTTTTCCTGTGCATTTATTTGATCCGGTTTTCACACTTTCTTTAAATACAAGATCTTAACAAATTTTGGAAGAAAATAGATGCTTATAGTCTGTTTCCTGTGTTCCAGGTGGACTGGGACAACCACTCCAAACAAGAAGAGAAAATGGACAGTACCACAGAGCCTGTTGATAATAGCATGGATGCAACTTTCAAAAGTGGTTTTTTGAATTCAGTTCATGAAAACAGCATGAATGTGGAGCCATAAACATTTGTGCAGCTGGTGTTAATTAATTTTGAATGATATTGTGGGGAAGCTAAATGAGAATGAGCGATTTTACTGGCTTTGTATTGCCTCCCAGGCCAGAAAGGCCTGATGACAGTGATTGCTGCAAAAGTGACTGTGAAATGTGTGTTTTCAGTGTGTATGATACAAAATTAGCAGAATGGGAGAAACTATGCCGTGATGTTAAAAAGGAAGAATACAGAAAGGTTTTAGATTTACCATCTGTATTATCGCAGATTAAATATACACCTTTTCAACTTGTATCCATTTTAGCTCTAACATCTGATACTAAAATATATAGGTTTCAAATTTCCGAAAAAGACCGAACAGACTTAAAAAATAAACATTCTTTTAGTCTGAACATTGAAATTGGTCAACATTTGATAATGAAGAATAAAGTTGGCAGTAGTGACTGTATTGTTTCAAGGGCTTACACTCCGATATCTGATCTTGAGGCTCATATGCAGGGATGTTTTGAAGTGTTAATTAAATTGTATCCAAGTGGGAAAATGTCAAATTACATAAAATCTTGGACTATTGGTGAATTTGTTCATTGGCGTGGTCCATTTGGAGATTTCAAATATTCTGCGAATAAATATGAACAAGTAATTATGTGCTGCGCTGGAACTGGAATTGCTCCAATGTTGCGATTGATTAAATCAATTGTGGAAGATGACACTGAGGAAACTTTTATGCATTTATTATACTCTTGCAAAAAGTATGAGGAAATGCTTATGTGTGATGAAATTTCATACTTCAGAACCTTCTGGAATTTTTCATTTTGTATGTTTGTAACACAAGAAAATCCACAGAATGTTCGCTACGGAGAAACTGTGGTTCAAGGCAGAATTACATCAGATGTACTTGCAAAAAAAGTGTCTGAAAAGTCTTTGGATAAAACTCTTGTATTGATATGTGGAACTGAAACTTTCAACAAGGATATGAAGAATTTTGTGCAAGAATCAGGAGTGCTGGAAAATAACATTTATGTTTTTTGATGTTTCTTACTGTTGCAGTAAGAAGTATCAATGAAAACATTGATGTGTTAATGAATTGTGATAAACTTAATTTGAACTATTGTTGGCGATTGTTTTAATGGTTTTGTTTCTTGAAATTGAAATGTTTGCATATCTAGCTAGAGCTTGTGATAGGAATGCACATATTGAAAATTCAGTTCAATTGGGCTTTCCTACCAAAGTTATTTCAGAATGAATAGAACTAGAAGTTCTAAAAATTCTTTTCTATATTTATATCATGGTTTGTATGTCAATTTGGGGAAAGTTATTGACCATTGTACAAGTATTTTCATTTTGTGGTATTCATTATTACTAGACTAATTGATTTGTAAGTGTTGTCACAATTTTGTGTATTATAGAAAGGTTCTTATTTATTGCTTGGAAGGAATTGGAAAGTTATGCTGATTTGAGTAACTTCCAAATCCCCTTTTCTGTTATTCCTCCACTGTAACTAAACTGTTTTATGTTGCTTCTGTTTGTAATGTGTTTTTAGATGTATATGGCATGGAGTGGCATTGTCTTTTTATACTTGAGAAGTTTCTTCCAAGTTGTTTCAAATATCCATTTTGGATTTTCAGGTTTGGGCCTGGGAACTTAGAGTTTCGGTCTGAATGATTAAATGTGTTCAATAAAATTGGAATCTGTATTTTTACTATGAAAGTGTGCCCTTGTTTGTTTATATGTACATATTGTCCCTGAATATGTATGTTTTCACCTACCAAATTTCCAATTTCATGTTTAAAGCAGCTATTGATACAAATGTTTTTTGAAATGTTAAAAAACCAAAACAAAAATTTGCTACAACATAAGTTTTGATATTAAAGTTTCCAATTGGATAAATCCCAGCTGATCAAAAAATGTTCCCCACATTATAATTGGAATCTAATCACACTGTAAATATATCTCTCCCTCTTACAAGTTCCAGTGTGTTTCCGTTAATAACTACCTGGTAATTCCAAGAACAAAAGGTATTGCCCTAAGCATATTTACAGTAGTTTGTGCAAGAATGGCCATCTTATGTAGTACCTGTGGCCCATTGGTGGATGAAACTATTGTGTTGCAGTCACTACTTGACACTTATCTCCAGACAAGCCCATACTCTTGCTTTATGGCTAGAGTTGCTCCTGCATGCAGTGGCATAATTGCATCCTTTTGTAGATAGGACATTCATACCGTAATGCTGAATAACACAATATTTGTTTATTTAACCAATAATTTGCTTGCCAAATATTTTAACTTGTAAACAGTCCCAGTTTATTCTAGTAGCATGTGCTACCAGCCTCACACTTTCTAAGGCACAGCATTTAAAAATGTCTCACTTGTGAAGAAAGAAAAGTTTGCCATTATGAATTTTGTGAACCTCCAGTAAAAAAGGACAAACAAAAGTGCATGTTCAATGATTTTGAGTTTAATTTTCAATGCTGACTAATGGCACTTTTAGTTTTAAAATGCAACAGCTGGAAATTTATTTGTTTGGATAGTGTTACTGCACAAATTACAATCTAAAAATGATCATCTATTCTCTTAATACTTCAAACAATGGATGTGTGTGTGTGTGTGTGTGTGTATATATATATATATATATATATATATATATATATATATATATATATATATATATATATATATATCAACTTATAGGTATACATCGAATATATAGTGCGGTTTTTACAACTGTGTCAAGGCCCTACTTCCCAGTGGCATTGTCACTGTATTTCGCGACTTTCTCAGTCGTGCCGCTAGATGTCACATGATGGCGACCGTACCCAGCACTGCTGTACTGCTCTTCCAAGACGCCATCAGCTCGAGCCCCTGCATTGGGTGTCTCTGCCCTGATTGCTATCCGTTTGGAAGAAATCTTCCCCCGCTTCAATGTCACCTCCTCAGCCCTCATCCGTTCCTGATCTAAGATCGATTCCGAATTCATGGTTTTCGCCGGTACGGCGAAAATTGCAGTACTATGTTTCGCCACCAATGTCGACCTCGCATTCTGCCATTCCCATGGGTTTCACTGTGGCGTTCCCCAATCGTGTCGACTTATGAGTTGGATCACCGAATTTCTCATATACGTCCCACTGCATTAGGTTGGCATGACTTCTGGTATACACTAGTACACGACACTCCATTCTATTTACTGTGACTGGAAGAGAAAAAAATATATGTATCCTCGCTCGACAGGATGCAACGTACCTCCTCTTTCTCCGACCATCTGCGAGAAGTATGGCCGAATCTGCTGCATTAACAGTTCGGCTCCTCGTACGGGCAACCAGATCTCTCGTGGTCTTTAGATGTACAATTAAAACACCGTTTATGGCCGTCAGTCTGTCTTTCAATGTTCGTTTCCGCGTTGCTGGAGTTTTCACTTTCCTGCTGTTCTTTACATGACAGTTTTCAACTGACGTGTATTTCATCCTGTCTTATATTTCCAGTTTCTTCCGTAACTCTTGAATTGTCTCCACGCCATTAAGCATTACTTCGTTAATCTCGCTGTCCGGTATCTCATCTACGATGTAATCATTCAAAGCTTCCTCTTCGATTTTTCCCTGGTGCGCAGTCTCCATCATTGAGTACCGTCTCCTATTTCAGTAGTATACATACCTTTTGCGGCTCTCACACGCTATCTTATACTATTTACGGTTTATGCGTACACCGTGCTTGGGCAGACTTACAAGGTTTATTTGCATAAATATTAATTCAAAGTTCACTCTCGCAGCAACAACTAGAAGTACTATTAATAGATGTTTGATTCCGATGATTGTTTCTTATGTATGTAGTTGAATCATTCATTTAACGTTTTGCCGAGGTCTACAAATGCTGTGCACCTAATTGTGGAGGCATGTCTTGTTAGGTTAGGTTTGGTTTGTGTTTTACCTGTACCAGTATTTTCGTTATCAGCAGTGATTCGGTGAAGTTTAAAGTTAGAGTCTTTAGTCACGTAGCTTTCTCAAGAGTAAAAAGCTTTTTTAATTTGTTTGTGACTATCACTGTTTATTAATATTTTTGTGATCTACATTAACAACTCTCCTTCTTAAAGGAAAGGGTAGGCATATGAATAGGGAAAGGGTGAGGAATTCTCGCACGGGTACGCTAATACATATTGTTATCCTGTTGCGTTGGCCGACCGCCTACGTTGACGAAACTGTTCGTGCGGAGTTGATTCTGACACATCGCACTTATGAAGGCATTCCAATTGGACGTCTTTTGCGATGACATAAATTTCTTTGCGGACCCCTCCAGCATACTCTTCGCATATATCACTTTTTGTTCATCATTCCATTGCAGGTGCTCGCTGACGTCCTCAAACTCGCGGATCTATTATTTGGAAACTTTCGTCATCCTCGGAGACGTGCGATAAACTCCCTTCAGCATCCCTTATGGTGAACACGCTGTGCGGCGTCCATCTTCGTTCGTCGACACTGAGGCCGTACTCCCGTCGCCGACTGCGACGCCGTTCGTGATCGTAATGTTGACCGTCGTCTCATATGCTCCACATTCGTGATCGTAATCGACCGTCTTGCTCATATGCTCCACGATCTCGTTCCCCTATCTAAGTTGCCATTCAGTTACTTCGATCGATCGAGTCGCTCAATCCGCTTGCTTTCTTTTGTCTCGTTCTTTCGTCCTTCTTCGTTCGATCTCGATATCTGATATCAACATTGTCCTCATCAGTCGACCATTTCTCGTCGTTCATTTTGTTTCTTCTCATCGTCTTCGGTTTCAACTTCGCGCTTTTGGTTTGCGCCGCCTTCTCCGCATGTCATGGCCATTGTGCGCCCGCGACATCTGTCGGGTGTTCTGGCATTCACCTCACGACGCGCTGGATGAGCTTGATCGCTACTTTGCTTTGGCTGCTTCTTTTTTATGGAAACGCGCGTTGCCCACTTCCGCTTCGCTTCCCCTCTCTTTTTCTTGCGCAAACTTACCGAGTGAAAGATAACAGTCCGCGACTTGCTCGACTATCAATATGCCTCTCTGACCATTTCCATGTTTTCTTTTTTCGAGTTGTCGCGCTTTTCATCTTCTTTAAGGTCGACAAAAATTAGTGCGATATTGCAGCATTCTATCAGCGCATTTTTGTCCCCTGTAGTTGACAGACCTACGTCCAAATACTAAATGTGTATGCCGTTGAAAATGTTTTTGAAATGCCTTTAGTACATCTTCCTACGATAAAAATTATATTACTTTACTTCCTACAGGCCTCCAACAAAGATAGCAGTAGATTATATTATATTCTTAAAAAACTGGAGATAACACTAAACAAGGTCAGCATATGCTCTTTTGAATCCATTGCTGTATGCAGAGGTTTTAACATTGATTTTCTGGTCGAATCTTGCGAGAAAGAGCAGTTTCTCAACTTAATCCATTTCTTTAGTTTATATATTACAATAAATGTACCTACACAGACCACACTAAATTCAAAGAAGGCTATCGATCATATAATAATTAACAAAACCACTACTCGATATGAAATTAAAATAAATGATTTAGGATACAGTGATCACGATGCATAAATTCTTACCATTATAAGAAATGCGAACACTGACTTAAATAATTCAGTATGAGTAGATTGTTTACTAAAAGTAAAATAAAATGATTCATCAATTACTTGATTCAAGAGTCATAGGACGCGATTTACAATACTGTTGATACAAACGATAAATATTTTTTTTCAACGCTTTCATCTCATTTTAACACTTGCTTTCCTCTTCAAAAAAGAAAATTAAATATTTACGGAAAATCAATTCTTTGATCGCACAAGGGATTAGGACATCATGTAAAATCAAATTCTTTCTTTCATTTCTAAGCATCATAACGTATCTCACGATTTCCTCCTCTACTTAAAAAAATACAAATCATTGTTAAGAAAAGTCATAAGGCACACTAAAATCATGAAACATGATCAGGATATTTTGAACTCAAATAATAAAACAAAAGCAATGTGGAATATATTAAAAAATTCAACAAAATCAACTAGAAACCTTGTAGAGAATGTTGGTTTAAAAGATAACGGTTGAAATGTGAACGATCCGGCAACAGTGGCTAGTCTCTTTAACCAATAATACTTTTCGAGAATTATTGCCGATCTCACTGTCTTCAAACACAAAATTCAACATCAGACGTTTCCCTCAAAATTTTAGACAAGATCTGTGTCTACGAAACTTTTTGCTATGAAATTCTCAAAATAATCGGTAGACTAAAAAAATAAATATTTGGCCGGGTTAGATGAAAATCCGGATTGTTTGTTAAAGACTTGTGCGTCCGCCATTATACTCCCGTTAACTCATATTTAATATACCCTTATGCCCAGGAATTTGTCCCAGCTATTTTTAAAACAACTAAGATTAAGCCGCTTTTGAAAAAAAGGAAACAAAAATAAAATTGAAAATTGGTGGCCAATTTCTCTTTTGTTGTTGTTTTATTTTTTATTTTTTCAAAATATTAGAGATACTTTTTTTACGTATGGAAACCTTTCTTAGTAAACAACACGCGTTTTATTGCCAACATGGGTTTCAAAAATCAAAATCTACGGAAACAGCCTAATTCTCTTTTCTTAAAGATGTCGCCTCATTCATGGATCAAAACGAAGCACATATTGGATTAGTTTTAAATCTTTCAAAAGCTATTGATCTCATTGATCAAAACATTTTACTTTCAAAATTTCCTACGTATGGAATTCGTGTTGCTCTAGATTGGTTATGTTCGTACCTTAAACAAAGATCTCAGAGAATAGAAATACCTTACTGGAATAATGGAACATTACATGTTAAGGTAACAACATTTTTAGGCCTTTCAATTCAGTTAAACCTTAAGTAGAATGTCCATTTAAATGAATTGAACACTAAATTAAGTTCTTTATGCTACGCTTTCAGAATTCTTTCATATTCAGTAAGCCTTCAGACTTCTCATTGTGCATATTTCGAGAATGTTTATTCCCGCAGAGATATGGCATAATATTCTGAGGAAATACATCTTATAGCTCCCAGACTTTTAGATTACAAAAAAGAATTGTACGAATAATAACGCCTTACTTAACTAATTTAGAAATTTTACCATTACCTTGTCTCTTGATATATGATACAGTGATTTTTGTCAAAAATGACTTATTTAAGAGTGGGAAAAAATTTTCAGCAAACGCCGATGTCCATTACTACAACACTCCAGGGTGTAATCATATCCATGATTCATGACAGTATCAACAGTTCACTACAAAAAAATCACATACAAGACATATTCATTATTTTACACCACTTTGCCAGATGACATTAAACGATTAAATTCGATATAAAATTTTAAGTCGCTAGCAGAATCTTTTGTGCTGCACAACTGTGTCTATACAATTAGAAACTACACCGAGCATCCAAAAGGAACGTAATATTAATTTTAACAACGACATTTAGTGTAATATTTACCATTTGGATTGTATAGTTCCAAAAAACCTGTAGCAAGTACTTTACTTCAACTTCTGGGTCAATGACCCCATCTCAATTAGGTTTTCGTCCAGTTTCCCTGATCATTGAGAAAATGCTGAGATGGCCCCTTGTTTTGCTTCTGGGGTGTAACTTCACATTAACTTCTTCCCATAGCACGCCACACACAGTTTTTATTTTTTTTTGACGCAAATAAATAAAAAATAAATAAACTGTTCTCCACAGGCGTGTGACAGCTCATACCTCTTCTGCTTGACAAGTGGTGCTACGGCGACTTCCACGTATTGGTGTGTGGCCGACGCAACCTGAAACAATGTTGACGGAGTGTCTCACTCTAGATGCCAAGTGAGTGGTCGTGGCAAAATACTCTCTGGGTCGTGGGCCGCAGTGACATTTCGCAAATATAGTGTGCCCGAACCAATACAATATGGCATAGATTGCTTACATGCGTGCGAAGACGTCGCAGTACTTAAAAGAGAAATAAAATATCTAAAAAAAATAAGAATAAAAGAATAAGAAATCTAATAAAAAGAAAAGGTATATATTAAAAAAGTATATATAAAGGTATGTATTAAAAATCTACTAAAAAAAGTTTATCTTTTGTGAAATCCTGTGGACTTGTCCTGGACAGTAATGTTGGTATGTAAGCGAATGTTTAATTTGTACATGGATATTATGCGTCTTTATTTAAATTCTATCTGTTCTCATCCGTAAAATGCGAGCATAATGAACTAGTGGTGCTATAGAATGGCACAAAATTTCTCGTAGTAAAATTTTCTAATTTCCTTGGTGTGGACTAGCTCTACGGACCTCCTCCCATCCTCTTGGCGGCTGCCATATATCGTCTCTTCAACATTGTTTCGTTGAAATTTTCTCAATTTTTCCGTTTCCTAGCGGTAGATTTGAATCTGTGATGGCCCACTCCAAAATGATCGGCTAGATCCGCCCCTGCTGTCCCCAACGCTACGCCACTAATGACCAAAAATCCTCTAAATTTAAGGGGAAAAGCCCTAACCTGGCAACACTGTAGAACGCGCGGTGTGTTTGTAGATACACTTTTGGGATTTCTTTTGAATTCTTGGGGATTATACTATTTTTCTCATGTTTCTTTTTTTTGTATTTTTCCTGCATCATGTTGCATAAAAAAATGTTAGTTCTCGAGAATAATATTAATTCTCAAGTTAAATGTAATTCGACCCCATACAAATGTGCTTGTATTTTTTATTTATTTATTTTGTTTTTAGTCCCTTATCCCCCACCCATATAAATTGATCCGCCGCGAGTGTTGTCTGTGCGCTTCACCAACTAAATACTCGCTGGTTGGTGTTGTGCGTGCGCTCTCCCCCCACGCTCTGTGTATGTTCTGTACACTGTATCTGCGCTGCTATGTGTATGGTCCTGGTGAGATCATGCATGATGGTTGTGTTGTGAGATTTTGGAGACGCTGTCTCTCGAATTTCAATAAAGAAAAACGGACAGGAATAGATGCAGAATAGGGAGGGCGAGGAAATACAGACGAGTGCGGGGAAAAGAAGAGAGAAAAAACTATTGATGCTCAGGAAGAAAAAGTGAGGAGTTGGGGTGGATTTCAGTGTATTTGGCGTGAATATGCGTACCGGCATTGTGTACTTGCGAAAGCTATGTATTTACCAATAAAGTAGCATCCATAACTAAGCATATGTCAATAAGTACCCGCTGTGTAGTTCATGTAGAAAAAAAGCGCAAGGTTTAGTGACCACGACCTTTTGTGATGCATCTCTTAAGTTTAGGTTAGGGAATTTCTCTATCCTGAAGCCGTGAATACTCAGTTTTGTTTGTGATAATGTCGACGCATTTGTAGCCAATAAAATTCGAAAAGAATCTCCGGTTACCATTTCAAGAATGTTATGAACGTACATGTTATAAAATGTCTTTTCTATCAACAGTGGAAAGAGACCCTAAGAAGCGTCGAGTGAAGCCAGTGGGCCCTGCTCAACAATCTCTCCTTGATTTTGATTTGGGGGAGAGCTCTGATGATAGTGATTTTCGCATTGAAGACCATTGCGAAGAATCTGACGATTCCTTGGATTCAGATGATTATGGAGGTTGTATAATGTATTTTTTGTTGTTAGCATTATCCTTGTAAGACTTGTCTACAGTAACTAATTCTGTTGGTACATAGATCGTGAAGGGGAGGATGAAGAAGAAGAAAATGACAGTGATGAATCCGAGGATAGTGAAAATGGCGCTGGCCCTGAAATTAAAACTTCACTAACAATAGGAGATGTTATAGAACAAGCCAAACAGCGACAGGCAGAAACAAATGATAAGGTACAGAAGTCTTGTTCATTATGTATGTTTAATACCGTTTCTAATGTACCAGTGACTACTCTGGTAGGTAAAATGAAGTGGTTGATGAATTCTCATCTATTATCTGTTCATCCTAAGAAAAAAAGTATGTAAACAAACTGAAAAAATATTTGTGCTGCACTACATTTCTGATTGGACACCACCTAGCACACTACGTTTGATGATGCGAATGGCATACCCTGCCAATTGAAATGGAATAAGCGCTTTCATGCAAATGACATATTCATGCAACTACTTAACTTATGATTAGTCTGCTTTAGGAAGTGGTTGTCAATAACCAAACATCAATTTGTATAAATTGATTGGCCTAAAATTCAGTTCGTGATCACAATTCACAAGCTGCCACAATTTTGCAAGCATTGGTGTTTCTGCACTTTTGCCCTTTTGATGCAAGGAATGAATTTTCAAAGGAAAAGCTGTGTCTTCAAAGTCATGGTATGCTTCAATCACAGGTTTCTTCCCCTCTCTTTTCTTCTCTGGCTTTTGTAGTTGTCTGTTTTCAGTGAGCTCTGTCTAGAGTTTCAATTCTGAATTCGGATATTCCAGTGAACTCTGCTATTTGCTTGACCAGTAACACAGGCTTCCTATGCAGTAACGAATTGAAAACCTTTAAAACAATGTGCTTTCGCTACTCTGAAGAAATTTTCCACACTTGTGTTTAATTATAGAGCCAGCTACACTCGTAGACATTCTAAACCAAACTGAATAGAAAGGCCTCGCAGGTCAATCGGTGGCGTGCCAACACAGTTCCGCACGCTTGACACACGTCAATCAGTATGTTTGTAGACTGAACTGTCAGAGGCTCATAATCTTATTGCACAGCAACACAGTCAGTTCACAATGGTTTCCTTCTTGAACTGTTGCAATACGCAACGATTAATTGAAAAGTTGCAATTTGCAACAGACGCAAGGCTAATTTAACGAATGATTGCAGGTAAATTAGTTCTTATACAGAAAACTATTTACTATTGTGTCAGGATCCCTACAACAACAGAGCTCACACTGCAAACCAATGAGAATCATCCGAACACCCATGCATTTGTTTACATCAGGATTTTTCTTAGGGTGAATGGATAAAAGGATAAGGTGCTTGTGTATTGGCATTGCAAATATTGCATTGCAAGACAAAAGCCCTGTTCATGGTAATAATGTGGACCATTTCTAATCCGAGCTTAGATTGAATTCTGACCATTTTTTTCAGTTTGAGATTTTTAATACAACGAAAGTGTTAATCTGCTGTGGATGTTTGGGAGATAGAAGCGATGACGCTAATGAAATAGTGGAATGTGATGGGTGTGGTGTAACTGTACATGAAGGTAATATTTTGGAATTTTATTTTTTCAATGTAATACAGTAAAATCTGTCCAAGTTGGAAGCGGTCGACACATAAAATAATTCTTGTTTTGGGAGGCTTCTGTTTTATACAGTGTTGTCAATTTAATGATACTTGTGATATTGATATTTTCATCCCAAAGCTAGTAAATAATGGGACTTAATTTTAATTATTAAAAAACATTAACAATGTCCCTATGCAAGAAATCACAAATAAATGAATATTAAACATTTGTTGTTGACAGCTTTGGAGTGAGTTTTGCTAAGATGGACCTTTGCATCTACAGTTGAAGTTTTATGGTTTTTCCCCACCATTGTTAAACTGGATGTGAAACACCCCAAAATACACACCACCTTACTGCCCAGTGGTTGCAGCCTGACTTGTTGCTTACACACAGTGTTTCACAGCCCAGTATTAAGACTTTCTAATGGCCTTGCATGTCGTTGAGTAATGAGTCTCTGGCTGAGAGGTTATTATTGTCAGCATGGGGCAGGGGGACCCGTGAATAGAAGCCATGCCTGCACATCTTGTTATGCTCAGAGGGTTGGGAGAGAGGGAATTCCCTTTAGCCTACACCATGAGGGACTTATGACCCCAAGGTCAAATTCTACACTGACAGTTGAAACCCTTCTTCTTTACTGTGCGCCTCTCATAACTAAATTCTGAGTAACAAGGCCAGAGAATTTAAAACAGACTTGCAGATACATTGATTCTATTAAGAATATCTCACGTCTCTCTGCCACTTGCATTAAATTCACATGAATTCTGTTGTATATAGGTTTTTCCCCCTTCATAGTACACGAAACAACATTCTGTTTTAAGCTGTGTAAAATGCCATTTAACTTAATGGGCCAGGGAAGTTTTCCAGTTAAGACAGGGTTTCTGGATTGTGTTGGTTCCGGTTTACGCAGATTTTACTGTATAAATAGCTAATTGATTTTTTATCATCAGAAATGACTTTGTCTATGTAAGTTAATAGTTAAATAAAATAATCTTGATTTCTTTGGACATCATTTCTTTTACTAGAAAATGCATAATAATTATCAAAGAAAGAAACAAAAAATAAAATGCTTTTATCTGACTTTTACTGAAAACTAGGATTTATTTAACCATGCACTTGACGTAAATCAGCTGTTCACAATTTCATCCTATCGGAAGCTTGAACGTCCCCATAGTGACGTCACTTTAGTGGCATAAGGCTCCTGATTGGATGAAATCACAACAGCTGATTTATGTCAAGTGCATGACTCAATAAATCGTACTGCAGAAAAATATTTATGTTTTAATTATTAAAAATAATACTAATAATATGTTAGTTACACATGTGATTTGAAAAAGCGGCTGAAATGTTGTATACGGTACAACCTGAGGAAGTAGTTTAAACCGGCACTTCGCGTGCCCTTCCGGCATTAACTAGGCAGTTAGAATTCTGGAGGCTTTCTTGAAAAGTGCTTTCTTATAAAAGTGAATTGGTAATTATGCGTTGGATAGACTCAAGGATGTTTATAGTGAACGCGAGGGCCGAAGGCATGAGCCTCGTCGTGACTTGGATCCGGGCGAGCGTAACGAGAAAACTTGCCTTTGAAAGAAAATTGGCGTTACAATGCGGCAGGGACAAAGCATATAAAGGGCGAACCATGAAAATCTCCTATTCGTAAGTTTTACTCTATTAGAGCACGTACAGTGATTAGGGCTTAAGCCCCGCCGCCATGCTTCTCTAAGGGTGTACCGTATACTTAACTTCAACCCAAAAACGAAATTAGAACAGGTGTGAGAAGAGCATAAATGATGAGTTTGATGTGCAAATATAATTGATATTTATCATTTTGTGAATATTCTTATTATGTTCTTATTCAGATGTATTAATTACTGAGAACCCTTTTTCCAAAGTCATATCTCTTTTTCCTTTTTGGGTATTTATATGTTTTTGTAAATTTTTCCACAATAATGATTTAGCATTCTTTTCTTTTATGTCAGGATGTTATGGTGTGTCCGACACAGCCAGCGTATCAAGCACTGTTTCTTCTTGTTCAACTGAGCCATGGTTTTGTGAAGCTTGCCGGGCTGGTGTAACAAATCCAATATGTGAATTATGCCCTAATCGTGGTAAGTATTTGAAATAATTGATTGCTAGATATTGTCTACAAAAAGTGTCGGTGCATTTGGAGATTTGAGTATTTGGTGGTACAAAAATTTTTAACGACAAAAAAAATTGCAATTATATTCATTATTTTTGCTTGAAGTTTTTACTCTTGATTGTAATCCAAAAGAAAACCCATCAAAGTAGACATTGAGTCTGTATTTTTGTTTTGGGTTGTTCAAGAATCGGAAAATAAATTAATGCATTTAGGCTTATTTTCTGATGCATCCAACTTGCATTCGAGCTCTCTTAAAAAATTTACCAGTGCCCTTGAGACTTCATTGGCTCCATGAGATGATTCTGTCTCTAGCCAACAATGGAAGTGATTATCACTTGGGTGTTAAACCTTCTCATATAACATTATTGCTGAATTATAGGACTAAACCTTTAGAGAATAAAATATCTGGGAAACAGATAGTTTTGATAAAGGCTTATTCTGTGGCATGTCGAATCAAATTTTTATGGTGTCAGGGCCCTCTTTTTGCATGATCTCATTAAACTTGTTGGCCCTCATGTTATGTTACCTGTACATTGTTCAGTGTTAATTTTTTGTCTGCAAGTTTTGCTCCTTTTTATTTTTTCCAAGTATTCTTTGTAGGTTGAACACACATCAGTTTTTGGACTCCCAAAACCGAAATTAAAGTTTTATAAAACACAATCTTGAATTTAGATAGCAAGACTATGTAATTCACCAGAATTTCTTTCTGTACAAAACCTATTCCACATTATTTTTATGTTTTATGACTGGTGCACAGTAGCTTCTATTTACTTTACCTCTTGAATAATGACTTTCTCGGCTCTTATATTGTTTGATGTGATCTATAATAAATTCAGTAATCAGTCTTCTTTTCCACTTTGGTCACCATCTCATTTCTCTATAGGATCTTCACTTGTTGCATGAAAATTTCTGGCTATTGTATTAAGTCTGTCAATGAATGCACCTGTTATGCTTTTAAAACTTGCAGCACATACTGGAACTAATGAACCATCCTGCTTCCTTATTTTAGTTATGATCTTTGGCTTTTTACTATCATCCTGATTAATAACTCTTTGGCGAGGACTTTGGACTTGCATGTATTTGAAAAGAAACTTATCCTGATCTGTCTTGTATTTACGTTGTATCGTGGAATGAAAACCTGTAAGAAGGTGTAGTTTAGTAATATTTTGAACTATAATTAGATTAAATTATAGAATAATAAAAATTTTATTTCAATAAAGATGTACTTACTTATCATATCTTCAAAGCAGATTTCAGAGACACAGCATACTGTCATTGATTTGTGAAATTCATAGTGACTATGGCTATGTGTGATTTAAATACTCGACAATTGACATTTTGCCTTTTCTTGCCACTAATATCCCTATTTCTTCCACAAGAAACTGTATTAACAGAATCTGTGTAATCTGGATTCTCGGACATTACAGGATTAATGTATTTTACTTGCTCTCAAGACACCTTTGTATCTCTCACAATCTTACACTGCATTTTGAACATTTCTCCCTACATCAGTTTTCATCCCAATAGTATTGATAACAATGGAGCATTTCAATTGAATGTTTGAAAGAAATGGTCACAAAAATCAGTATTATGAGAACAAGTTTTACTTCAATTATATAGCTTTTACCTAAATAATGTTAGATACAAAGCACATATTTGGTTTAGCAAAACTCTACATACGCATAAATATGTCCAGTTTCGAAGAAATTCAGAAATTTTACGGCTTTAAAACATTTGGAGTAATAGAGTTTCGATAAAACTAAGTTTAGTTTATAAACTACTTACTATAAATTCCTTGTAAAATTTTTACCTTAAAATAGTTACATTTGTAATAAAATTGACCACTCAGTATTAAATGTAATGTAGTCTCACTATTATTGAATTAAACGAGTATTGAAATACTTCATGCAAGAGCGAAGATGACTCAAGGGGTTGGATGAGGGCAAAGCCAAAGTCGTGATAGAGAGAATGACTGCAATTGGGGCCCAATCCAAGCCAAAATCTGTACCTGGTTGGTTGAGATGTTGAGTTTCCATATAGCATGAATTGGAAAGTTGGGAGTTTTACTTCAGCCAGCAGATATAGCATTCAAAATGTAATGAAAAATTGTGCTGGTCCATCCCCACATGTGAAACAAAATGTAAATCAAACTTGCTTCAGTGCCTAGGAACGTGATTACAGAAGAATGTTTGAAATGTATAGTGACGTCCAATCAAGCAAAAGCAATTAGGATAATGCAATTAGATGATTGGACTATGAAAATTGAAGAACTGGAAGGTTTCATAGCAGTATTGTTCAGGGGTGGTGCTACAAGATCTAATGGTTTAGAACTAGACACATTGTGGTTGAAGTGGGGAAATAGTTTTGTGAAATCAATGATGGCTAGAGACAAATTCAGAGAAATAATGTTTTTATAGATTTGACGTGAGATTTATAAGATTGCAAAGACCAAACAAGGACAAGTTTGACAAGGACAAGGTATTTGAAATTTGGTTTGACTTCATTGCCAATGCACAGTGTAGCTATACAGGGGCATACATAACAATTGATGAGTAGATGTTTTCTTCTAAACACCTGTGCAGTTTCACTCATCATGTCTTCAAAACCAAACAAATACGTGTAAATGAATTGGATGGTGGTAGTCAAAGATTTATTTATTTACGTCAAAAACAGTTAAAAACTGTGTGTGACGGGCTATGGGGAGAAGTTAGTTTGAAGTTACAATTATGTCCAGAAGCAAAAGAAGGGGTCTTCTCAGCATTTGATCGAGGATCAGGGAAACTGTACTAAAACCTGATCGTGATGGGGGTCATTGACCCAGAAGCTGAAGTACAATACTTGTTACAGGTTCTTTACAATTATACAATCCAAATGGTATATAATACATTGAATGTCATTGTTAAAATTAATAAAAGTTGTTCAAGTACACTCGGTTATCTCTCAGATGCATCATCTTCATTTTAGCTAATTTTGCTTCACAGACTGACTTCTGGGTGTTTCAGGTCCAAACCCTCATTAAACACATTTTATGACATCAACATTTTTAAACTTTAATAAACTACAATGTTTAACAACCAAAAAAAACAAAACAAGATTTTTGTTAGAAAGCTTTATCTGTACTAAACACTCTAGCCTGCAGTATGCAGCATGACGCATGGTTTGGGTGAAACAATTCTGATGACCACAGCATAAAGCTTATTGTCATAAACATGAAGCTACAATATCTGAGAACTACAACAAACAGGTACTGAGAAGGATTGCATTCTGAGAAATTTGTATGATGCGTTATCCATGGGAGAACAACTCAGTCACCTGAGAGATCGACCCTGTGTGCTGCAGAGTTCATTTGTCATTTTGGGTTGCTGTGCCAAGTGGTGTGATTCATTGCAGTACAGGCTCCTGAAAATGAGAATTTTGTCTTTACTTACTGCAATGTACAGAACATGCTCTACTGTGTTTTCTTCCATTGTGATGTCCAGGAGGTGCTTACGATGGGTTGAAGCTCTGGAGACTATTTCTAAGTATTGCCAAAAAATTGTAAATTTGTGAATTGAAAAAATTGATGTGTAAATTATGACTGTCCTGTAACACCCTCAGCCCTGTGATTGCACCTAACGATTTTAGTCTATCGGAACTTTAATTTGCCTGCCAGCTGGCTATCAGTATTGCATTGCACTTGTTTCACAATAAATGCTAGTGAACTCCTGAGTCTAAAGCAGTGCTGTGAGTCTTGGAAAAGTATATAAATGATGTGCTAATACTATGAATATTTTGAAAAATTCTCAATGGAAGGAACAATAAAAATAGTTGTTCCAAATTTTCTATATTATAGTTATATTCTCGTGTATTCTCAGTGCACAAAATTAAAATCCAGAAAACATGTTTTTCGTTACATAGGCAGTGGTAAAAGGTTGCAAAATAACAAAAAAATATTTTTGGTTAGAATCATTCAGTAGGTTTTCATTTCACATGGGGCACTATTTACCCTGTTTTCCTGCTATCTGCTTTCTAATAAGTAGCATGGTAAGGGGTTCTCTTGTGTATCATGATCACACTTAGTTTTGTCAAACTATCACAAACATGTTTCCTATTTCCTCCTACCCATTTAATTTCACCACTAATCAGTGTTCAATTCATGTTGCAGGTGGCATTTTTAAGGAGACTGATGTTGGCAAGTGGGTACATCTTGTATGTGCGCTGTATGTGCCTGGGGTTGCATTTGGAGAAGTTGACAAATTGTCTAGCGTAACATTGTTTGAGATGCCTTACAACAAGTGGGGTGCGAAGACTTGTTGTATGTGTGAAGAAGAGAAATTTTCTCGTACTGGTGTATGCATTGGTTGTGATGCTGGAATGTGTCGGACTTACTTTCATGTAACTTGGTAAGTGTTATTACCTTCAGTTTGTTTGGATATACTATGTATGTGTACTTAATTCTATAAAATACATTGTATGTATAGTACAGACCAAGTTGTTATTGTTATGCATTGGGAGGTCATTGGTACTGAAAAAAATGATCCATTTGCCAATAGCACTAGCTATTCACAAACTATATACAAATTTTCCAAATTGTATGTTCTATTGATTTGACTTGAGTATAAGCCCTGCAAATGTGAAAGCGTGTACCATATATTCAAAAGAGGTTTAAAAAAGATACCTATTTCTTTCCCTTTAAATATTTATTTCAAACAGAGGAAGAAAGACCAACTGGTCGTTTGCAGGTTTTAATTGATTGATTACTTTCTGTAAGAAAGAAACAGTTTTAAACTTGCAGACTTTAGCAGCAAAACTTACTTGACTATTTGGTGGCATTTTAAAAATTCTATTGTAAGAATTATATTACAAAGGTAATTAAAATGAATGAAGTCTACTGAAAAGATTGCTTTCTGTATTCAATGTTAATCTTTCATTACATATCTTTGGGCATAAACCTGAAAGGCTGCTGGGCTTGGGACCTCTGTATGTGGGTGAAGGGTTTATTTAATTTTCCTTTGTTGATATTAATTTTTGAAAATTCTTTCTTCTTGAATAAGACTAGCCTCGATGATAGTTTTATTGATTGCTTGAAACTGATGTGTACCATGGATTCTATGAAGTACTTTATGGAAACTTCAGTTTTAAATATTCTTACCTGTGTGTGCAGTGCACAACGAGAAGGACTTCTCTCAGAAGCTCATTCTGAAGAAGTGGACCAAGCAGACCCATTTTATGCACACTGTAAATTGCACACAGACAAAATGTTGATGCGGTAAGTATTGACCCCAGTTTTACCAACGTTTTATTTTTATATTATATTTACTCCTTTATATTTATAATGAACTTGCAATTCTTTTTTCTCACAGAAAATATTCCTACAGAGTTCTTTTTAATAGTGCTTAGTGTCTTTTGTTTGTTCTTTTTCTGCTTCTCCTCCTTGTCTGCTCCTTTTTCCCCCTGTCCCTCTACTTCTCTTTTTTCTTCTTCTTCTGCTCCTCCTCCTACCCCTTTAGTTTGCAGTAAAACTCCTTGCACCTTTGCTTTGGGACTTTCTACTTTGGGTTCTTTTAGCTCTTGCAGCTCATGTTGTTCATAGCCTGTTCAGTAAAATTCATTGTCCTTCCCTCTGCCTTGTCCTTCCTTATAATCTTTTTCCTTCCATGTATTGCTCCAAAATATATTTATCAATAATATTGTGTCATAAATACAAATCATCTTTTTAGTAAAATTCCTCATAATTTTCTTTCTTCTCTACGCTTTCTTGAAACTTTATTTGCAACATTTGTTTTTGCTCAGGCGCCGGCGCCGTAACTGGTTAGCTCTACAATTGCGAACAAAGCAAAGACAAATTGAACAGCAGCGAGCAGGTCATGCTGATGCCCCAGAGCAGGTGCGCATTCAGCGGAAATTGGCCAAATACCGGGAGAAGTATTTGCAACATAAATCAACTAAAGTACCTCCATGGGGTAAGTAATGGGTCAAGACCCTTATTGCCAGTTTGACACTGGCCTTTTCAATGGGAATTTATAAAATTAAATAAAAGCAGTGAAGTATTTAAATTTAGTGAGAAATGCAGATTAAGTTGTTTTCAAATTATCGTACCAGGTATTTCTGTAAAATTTGCTCAATATGGAACTTCAAGGGAATAATACTTTTTCCTTGTTAGGTAAGATTCCATGTAATACAAATGATGCAATATTTGTTTGAGGAATACCGCTCCAAATTATCATATATAATCAAGTAACCCCTGCACCCTAATTTTATGAAAAGGAATCTCAAAAAAACAACAACTTTTCTTTCCTGTTTATTGCAAAAAAATAGTTCCATTAATTTATTACATTGTTGAAAATGTAAATTGTTAATTACATTTTAAAACGTCCTGCATCTGCAATAAAAGAAATATAACTGAGGTCGCATTTTGTTCTTCAGGCAATCATGAATGCGACTTTCATCTACATTGTACTTTTTTCCTGCTGCGCAGTTACCTATTTGTTCTGGTTGTTCTTTCACGCATAATTTTATATTTTATTTTATTTTATTTTTGTGAAAGAGTAGTGTGAGATCTTGCAGAAGTAATGATTAACACTGGGTGTCTGGTGATCATCTACTGCACCTTAGTGAATGCTTTATACTAACCCACACCATCATGTGACCATGTGCAACACACTCCAAGTTCGTGGTACCAATCTTGGGTGAATAATACTCACTAATCAATTTTTGAAAAAAAAAACATGCGGGGTTTATTTGAGTATATGGCATGTTTGAGGAAATTCTCTGTTTACTCAACCAGCAGTACAAAATTCGCAAAGCATTTTGATGTATTTATGATGTTGATTTATTGGGAAAATAGAATATTATATGTACTACTTGAAACTGCACTTACCACAGTTTTGGTTCGTATAAAAATCCATACTTAATTCTTTCTCCACATAACTGGTTTGACTTATTTTGTGGTCTTTTCACTCTCATTACAATATTTAACACTGTACATTGTAACTGCAGAAGGTTGGGATTGTCTTTGTTAACTGAAAACTTAAACATTGTAAAGATTGTCCACATTCTAGGCTTTGTTTCTACTTCAACTTCCTTTTCTTCTTCTGCACTCCTAATGGTGGAATAAAAATTTTATCTTATTTAAGGAAATCAAAATTTGACTCTGTTTATTTTGAAGGATATCTTTAATATTGAGTCTAGATAATCATTGTTGGTTATTACTGTATGTACTTGAATATAACCTGTGAATTTTTTTCAAAACTTTCTATCTGAAAATTGGAGTGCAGGTAATATTTGAGTCACTGTTGGTACAGTGAACTTCAAGCGTGTTGCACATGTTCACGTGGCAGTGTGGGTTATACTTCGGATTTTATAATGTGGCGAGTCAAGACCTGTCTTCATGATGGAATATCTCATAGCATTTCAAGTCTTTCTCGGTTGTGCCGTTAATGTTGCATGATCGCAACTGTATCGAGCACTGCTGTGAAATCTTTAATGTCACTGTGAACACCGGCCTTGAGGCACACCTTTATAAAAATCACACTCTAACGAGTGTTCATCAACAGGCTTTTCAAGGTCAGAAATTTTTGCAATAAAAGTGAAAAAAGGTTTTTTTTTCAAGATTCCTTACCGGAAAATTAGAGTGCCGGTTATATTCAAGTATAAACAGTCTACCTACTGTATTTTTACGAATTTTAAGTAAAAAAAAAATCTATAAATAATTACAATACACATAAATAATCATAAAAATGCAATTAGTAAATGCAGAAATAACTAATTTAGTTTCTTTATAATTTTGCATTACAAATCCAAAAAAAGATGCAAGTATTAACATAATGTGAGAATTCACTTCTCTTTCCCTCAGTGCCAACTCAGAAGATGCCTCGTCTTCTCACCACCAGTGCGTCGGCCTGCCAGAAGCTCCTCAAAAAGGCTGAGCTGATGGGGATAGACACTCAGGCGCTGGAGGTGCAGGAGGCGCAAGTGGCGTCTCTGGTGGACGTCCGCAAAAAGTGGCATATTCCTCCAGCATTCAGGTAATGGCATTTTACTTTCAACAGTTACATTGATATCGTTTCACAAGGGTTCTTCATATCAAGTTTCAACATTTTCAATATTCTTTCAAAAACTGCTCCAATTGTACTTTCTCATAGAATCCATGTGTGGAATCTGCACACTCTGCTGCCATCAGCGAGCAAGCAGATTCCTACACCAAACGCAATTTCAAACTAGAAGTGCTACAACAGCTCATACTTTCTTGCAATATTGGTAACAGTTACTTAGTACAATATTCCAACTATTAAACACTTCAGGTATCACTTGAAAATCTCTTAACTAAAGGAAGCAGGAAAATATCACACAATTAAAACTTTCTATTACATTTTTAAGGGTCCAAGAAAAAAACTGAGTGTCATGGTAAAGTATAAACAGTGGGAAATCAATTTTGTGTATTTAATAGAATACACAACTACAATTTTTTACATTTATTAATCTTAACATTTAATGAAAAGTCATAAGATTTCTTAGGCCTACGAAACCATAAAAATAGAATATGTATGCAGTAGAATATGTCCTTATAGTAGAATTGTAATATTACTTTAAGAATGTTGTAGAAGTGTAAAACCTGAATGTATGTGCAAATTTTCATTGAAAAGTTTGGCGCTATTTTTGAAGAAAATATTATTTTAGCATATCTGAAAATGCCCAATTTTGAACTTGTTTTCACAAAACTTTTAAGTTTTTGAGAAACTTCAAAAGAAATTACTTGCATTATTCTTACAAAGCCAATAATGTGTTTAAAATATCTTGTATTAATTCAATTTCAATTCAATCATGCCTTATTTTCTGTGATGAGGCTGAGGCTATTAGGCCTGCTTTTCCACCTGATTACGCAATTTCTGCTACACTCCTTGTACTGCCTAGCAGAGAAAGGAAGTATCACTCACACAACAAAACAGGCAATTTAAATTTTCCTCAGCTTGAAGAACTTTTACCTGCAGTACAAAGGAGTTTCTTTTGGCTCTTAAAAATCCACAGCTTCGACCAAGTTTGCACCCGCGAACCCAGCATCAATCAGGTTTGCTCTATCCGTGAACAGTTATTACACTAATCATTACATCATCGTAGCTACATATTACAAATATTATTGAGATGATTTTTTTTTTTAAATAAAAAAATGGTAAAATCCAAAAAATACATCAAAATGGTATTTATGCTCTGTTATTCAGTGGATATAGCTCTAACTCTATAAAGAGATGAAAGAAAAAACTCGCAGTTGTTTTTTACAAAATCGTGTTTTTAATATTTCTCATATTTCATTAAAATTTCACACAAGGACCACGAATCTTTTTAAAAAATGTACATGTTATTCAAGAACTAATTGTGAAGAATACATTGAATTTGAAGAAAAAATCTAGTTATCTTCAGTAGTTTATAAGGTGGTCCAATAAATTTCAATTTTTGATAATATTTAAAAATCAGAGTTAACTGTGAAAATACAACCTATGCCATCTTTATAAGAGTATTTGACTCTGTTCTGACAAGAGATTTTTTTTTAAAAAAATTGAGCTATTTTTGTGAAAATTTTGAAAATGTTCGAGGGGTTTTACATAATGTCCCCCAAATATTGAATGAAATCTTTTGAAAATACAGGAATTTGAATCGTGCCAGATCGATCTGGGAATATTCATTGTGTCAAAAATCCTGTGAATTGTTTAGGCATAAGTGTTGTTCACACACGGACCGATGGACATTTTCAAGAAAGAACAACTGAAAAAGAAATGAAAAAAAAACTAACAAAAAACTTTTTTTAGTATCACAGACCCTAAAAAAGTGTATTTCTGTTGAAATGGCAGAATTGATTTTCCACAGCATTTCATAACCTTCTCTTAATTTTGTGTATTACTATGTATATAAAAATAATATCTATTATCGAAAAAAATCTTGTTTCTGTATTTTTTTAAATCACCTCTATTTTTTTTTGAAGAAAGCTTCTTATTTTAAAAAAATGTTTGATGTTGAAGATCTAATTTTGAAGAAGTGATGTCATTAAGACAAAAAATTCTGCCTTGAAATAAGCGGTTGTTGGAAGGAGTCCAAAAACATTAGGACTGGGGCATCAGCCAGATCAATTGTGCAATTTTCAAAATTAAGATATTCTGTTAAATAGAGATCTGCATCTATTTATAAACATTCAATAGTCTTTTTGAGTGAAACTTTTTGAGCCATTTTGAGAAGTTTTTGAACCTTGGTTGGGGTTTTATGTAAAGTTTCAATTGTGAAAGGAGGACATCAGTCAGATCGATTGTGGGATAACATCTTAGGTGAACTTATTTTTAATGGTTTAGGAGGTAGCGTTGTTCACAGGTAGACAGACACTTCACCACAAAACAGCTTTTTGGTATCAACCCACAAAACATGAATTCTGACTAGAATATTGGAGAACATATTCTCTACCTGTAGGAGCTAGAATTATCCACTTGAATGGCATGAAAGTAATGCACAAAACGAAAGTTCCTGTGGAAAATTGGTGCTTTTTGGTACAGCATTTCATTGCTTTCTGTATACTACATATTTAGTGTACAAGAAAAGAAAAACCCTAATTAAGTTTTTATTGAAACTATTTCACCAGAAACCTCATGTATTGTTAATCTGCTTAGCAGATTATTATTACTACCTAGTGATTAGACAATTGTAGCTAAATTAATAAATAAATATTAAATATTTATCTTTTTTGTGGTTTGAATTATCTTTATTATTTCCTTGTTTTACATTCAGTGCCAATTTTGTTATTACTTTATACATTATGTAACGTTTCAGAATGCAGGGAATCGTAACATATGAAGGATTTGCAGATGATTTATAAATTTAGAGAGAATTGAATTATATCTATCAACATGGAGTCAGAAATACGTGTTTTCAATATGCCAGTTTTCAATCCATCAATGCATTGTTTTAAAATGGAGCTTGACATTTGTTAATTGTTACTTTGGCTTCTTACTTCAAAAATGTTATTAGATATTTGTTATTATAGTGAGTTCAGTTCTCAATTGTGAAATATATGAACATTAATAATCTTTATTTACTTTTATCAACACATGAAAAGCCCGGGAAGCTATATCTTAATCATCAATGTATTGTAATATGTAATTATTTTTCAGTGTTGAATTCATTGGTTATTTTTTGGATCGGAATGTTCGTCTCACATCAATGAAGAATAAACTAGATGACCTTCTAAAGATAAATTCTCGCCTTCAAGATGAGCAGCAAAGTCTTCGTCACAAGTATGACGAGGTAAGGTGTAAAATAAATAATTGATGTTGAGAGTTTATTTAGGTGGATTAATTTACAAGGATTTTGATTTTTAGACCATGTTTCTGTGAGAAATTGTGCAAATGTAATTTGCAGTAATTAAAGTTTATATTTTGTCCGTTCTTTCTCTTCTTCTTTCCTTGCCCCCTTTATTCATTTTTCTTTTTTGCAGCTTCTGAAGGAGAATTCTGATTTGAGCCACAAAAGTGTAAATCTCAAACAGTGTGTACACAAGTATCATACTGTTATACTAAATGTCTGTCCCAATAAAAATCTACCGTCTGTTGATGAGTTGGGTAAGCCACCTCCACAAGTTGCTGTTTCTCCGAGCCACAGCGCTCGAGTTTGTCGCCAAGAAAACAGGATACCTAACTCTCGTACATCAGGTATGACTATTTTTGTAATAATTATTTTGTTATACTAGTGCTGTTTAAAAAATCAATCTTATGTTTTGTTTCTTGTTCATAAATAAAGCCCAAGAAATCCTTTGCAATTAAAGTTTTGAAGTATTCTATTCCATTTTACTTTCTTTTGTATATGAAAATAACAAGACAGTTTTGTGTATGTTCATACATTCAAGTTTTTTCGATCCTGGTTGCTAGATGTTGATTTAGCCAAGATCGCTACAGCATCGTATGCTCTTTGCCAGGGCGAATTTGTGACTTGCATCAGTTCAAATTTTGATCTAAAACCATGCTTAGTTGCTATATGCCTATGGTTGAGTCGTAGGGTGAGGTTGGTGTAAAGCAAATGATGGTTAGTGCGCACCGAAATTTACAGGGCATATGCAGCTAACTTTTGCTACTTCTTCTAGAAAAAAAAATGCTCATATAACCAGCATTTGGTGATTTGGAGCGCTCTAGTATTATAATTAGCAACATCACAATGGGCCAGTGCCTGCAGTGAGCCCTTGTGCATGAATCATGGGCCAGGACGTAGGAAGAGACACATTGTAATATCATCTCACACGTGGCAGCACTGCACCGTGGACAGATGGAAGCTCAGATAATGAGGCAAATCTGTCTCCCTTTTCCAATCCTAAGGTGTCGAACAGTGCAAGAATTAAAAAAAAAAACATTTTTATATTCAGACAGTGAAGAGGGCTTTCCTAGAGAAAGTGTGTTCTTGTGCTCTCTTCACATGGTTCTTGCGATAAGTATCCTAGAATTGTTAGTGTGTGTGTGTGTGTTTTCTTTTTCTTTTCTTTTTTCTTTTTTTCCCCACTGATATTAAAAATTTAGGTTAAGGAATCCAGAAGCAGGAAAAGTCATTGGGACATCTTCATTGTTTGTTAAAATCCTCAATTTTTGGAAATTTTTGCTCTGATTTAGCCTTAAGGCAGCTTCTAGCAGAGTTTTTCTACTAGTAACAATAGTGCAAAGGTAACGAATTGGTTTATATCAGAATGTAATCTAATTTGTTGTACATTTCAGTTTTTTTATGTACAATTGTATTGGTATGGCTTCTTTCCTCTTAAGAATCCTGCACAACCTGCCACTGTGCTGCATATACTGTAACGTTAATTTGTTTCATTTCTAAAAATAAAAAATGACTACTGAACCTGACTATTGAAATAAATGCAGATATACATGACAAGCACTTCATGTGAATTGGTTTAATTCGACATTTACAAGATATAGCTGAGGTAGTAGGGCATAAATTGCAATATTATAATATTACATAACAGTTTCCAATGATGTGAGAAAGTATGTGCTGTTGTAGATCACGTAGGGTTTTTTTTTTTTTTTTTCTTTTTCCCCATAGTAATTTTTCTACATTACATATATGAAATGATGCCTCAATTTGTGTGTCTAGTCAGATAGATTTTTTCGTTCGCAGGGGAGACCTGGGAGTAAACATTAAGTCTTTTCTCTTTCTTCAAACATAGCATTACCATTCAAGTTGGAGCCAAGCAGTTTTATGCTTTAAACGTAGATAGCACCACAAAGTACTAGCCCTGCTTGTGCCTGCTGGATGCCGATACCCAGCCTGACGCACGCTTCCTCTGTTGCCAAGACTACGTCCCTCAACCAATAAGAAAAGTGTAGTTTAGTTTTGACCAACTTTGCTTGGGCAAGGAGTCTCTCGCGCGACTGGCCGTTTGTGAAGGCGTGGTGCGATCATACAAGGAGCGTTCCGAAAGTAATGCAATTGAATTTCCCGCGTCGCTCCTATTGGTCGGAGTGGAATCGGACCACTTGCAGTAGGTGGGGGGGACGCTTAGCTTTGCTATGAGACCGGCCTCAGTGCTCTGCAAGCTGTGCAAGCGGCAAGACGTCGGTTATTGTGAATCTCTGCGCGCCGGCCGTGTCACGGATAGAAATGGAATCGACGACCGAGCAACGTTACGTGATTAAGTTTTGTGCTAAACTGAAAAAGTCTCTTGAGGAGACTTACAAAATGATTCGTGAGGTTTATGAGGACTCTGCTCTGTCCGACTCTCAAGTTTCGAAGGGGTTAAAGGCCTTTAAGGAGGGCCGGGAAGAGGTTCACGATGAACAACGTTCTGGGCGTCCGTCAACCAGCAAAACCGACAACAATGTCTTTTTCGACAGCAAAGGAATGATCCATATGGAGTTCGTTCCTCAAGGACAAACAGTTAACGCTGTCTACTACGTGGATATGCTGGAAAGACTCCGAAAAAGGGTCGTCAGGACGAGAAAAGACATCTCCACTACCTGGCAACTCCATCACGACAACGCGCCTTGCCATAACGCGCTACGAGTTCGCGAGTTCCTGGTCAAACATCGGGTGCCAACGCTTCCCCATCCTCCCAACAGTCCTGCCCTCGTCCCAGCAGACTTCTTTTTGGTCCCTCGGGTTAAGGCGGCCCTAAAAGGAATCCGTTTTTCGTCCATAGAAGAGATCCAATCAGCCGTGACGAAGACCTTGCGAGAGGTCCCCGAAAACGCCTTCCAGAGCGCCTACCGTTCATGGCAGAGTCGCTGGAAAAAATGTGTAGAGTCCCAAGGACAGTATTTTGAAGAATTTTAAGTGTTTGTGAAAATATGTTCAATAAATTAATTTAAAAAATAATAATTGCATTACTTTCGGAACGTTCCTTGTATAATGGGTGCTCTGTGATTGCTATGGATCCATTGTGTGGCAGTCACAGCATTTCAGTGGACACAACTTCTTTAGTGGAAGTGCAGTTTTCGCAGAGAAGTGATCCTAAAAGAAGAGAAATTAACTCTTAATTCTTTTATTTGGATTGTATAACGGTTTACCACTAATCCAATGGTTATTAACTTATTAACCTGAATTTATCTGGGTCTCCCCAAGTTTTGAACTCGCTGTTCGCCAGTGGCGCCAGCAAAGTCCCTCTGCTCCGCGCCGAGTTGGGCTGTCGCGTGCGGGGCGTGCTGTCACCTTGCCCCTGCTTCTGCACCCCCTTTCAGGCAACCTTAGCGCTGCGTGTTTCTCGTGACACCAAAATATTTTTTGTTGATATCATTCATCAGCAGGATGCCGCCGCAGAGAAACTTTTCAGGTGCACTGTACAAGGTGTGTCCAGAAAGTGATGCAATTATTTTTAAACCAATATTTTGATGGAAGATATTGTTACAAACGTTTAATACTCTTCTAAGTTGTTTCTATGAGCACCCACACACTTCGTCCAGCGGCTCTGCCGCGCATGGTACGCATCCTGAAACTCTCGCTTCAACGGGGGCCTCGGCAAGGGCGACTTGTATGGCATCAATCGATCCAAAACAGATTCTTTTCGGGGCGAAAAGGGGAATCCCCGGGAAGAGAAAAAAGTCTGCCGGATCCATGTCCGGTCAGATTCAATTTTCACACGTTCGAGAAGTTCACTCGCCACGCTCACCCGGTGATTCTTCTGATCGCCCTTCTGCGGTTTGGGAACAAGCTTGGCACACCTTCATGTGCAATTTATCGGTCCACAGTTAGTGTACACTTGTTTTGGGAATATTGTGAGATTCTGCAATAATTTGAAACCTCTATCGACGGTCATAATTAGCAGATCGCGCGCACGTGTCAAATCGTCGGTTGTGCAGGTTGAAGGCCGTCCAGCAGTTCATCGACCACCTTTTCCAGGCCTTTCTTAAGCGCTTTCAATGCTTGAACAATCAATTGCTGGATCTTCGCAGAAGATTTGTTGAATTTCGAACGAAACTTTACTGCATAACGTTACTCGATTGACGATTCCATTGCGTTCCGTGACTCGTACACTAAACAGGGGTACGCGGTCCTGGCGCTCCAACTGCTCGGCGCTGAATGACAGACCCATCGCGTTGAAGCTGAGTCGCCCCCACCGTCACTCCACGTAACCCAGCCGATGGGAATGTTCTGCGTCTGCGGTCATGTTAAGTACGCACACAAAAATGCGTTACTTTCCGGACACACGTGTTATATACATGAACACTATTAATTGGATCGCTGGTGAGGTAGATACCTTTTTATTATGATAAATAAAGATATTGTCTGGTATCAATACTTTTTATTCAGCTTATGATCGTTTCGATAGCGTAGCGATCATCCTCAGAGCTTGCAGCTTCTGGGCCGAAAACGAAGTTCTGCGAAGTTCTGCGACAAAGCAGAACTTTGTTTTCGGCCCAGAAGCTGCAAGCTCTGAGGATGATCGCTACGCGATCGAAACGATCATAAGCTGAATAAAAAGCATTGATACCAGACAATATATTTATTTATCATACCTGAACACATTTGCAGCTTGGCACAAGTCCGGCACCTTTTTTCTAAAAGAAATTTTATCAGGTCACACAGCTTATCGCGTGAATGAAATGCTGTCGTAGTGTTTGCTCGAAATAAGATAAGGCTCTATAACTTTATTAGCGCAGAGAACAATGAGAAATCAGTTGCCCGACTACCGCCTTGCATGATGAATATATCACGTTTCGTCCAGCGTTCATACACCTAGATAGCCGCTCTCCATGGGAGAAATGCCCGAGAATGTCACCGGGGAGCTTTTGGGAATTCTGCCATTCCATACGCAGCAAGGACGCGTAGCAACGAACGGGAAGACCTGCAAGTGCGGCACCTGGTAGGTGGGTGGAGGGGAGGCACACGATGTACGCTACTTGAGTTACAGAGTGAAAGTGGCATCGAAAATTGCACCATCCGTAGCATCTTGAAGAAAGATGTGCACTAGCGAAAAACTGCATTGAAGAGGGGACCACATGACGGGTCTTTGTGATATGCAAAATGCTCCCACCACTTGGCAGTTGGCTACAGGTCGGTGACCACTTCCTTTCGCAAATACTCGCTTCGATGCATTTTGCGCCCGGGAATGTGAACCGGAACTCAAACGCCAGCCCGCAGTGCTGCGGCATGTCGGATCACTAAGAAAGCAGATCAGACAGAATCCTTTCCCCTTGAAACTGACGGTGATCGCGTATGACTTCACTTGCGTCATTCTGGGCCACTGTTTCACACAGCACCTTTCAGGAGGTCGTTCTGAGACAGATACACAACGTGGCGTAAGGGAGATTTCCTGGACTGTGCAGTCATTCTCCGTGACAAAGCAAGACCACATAAAGTAGGCTCTGTGAAGGGGCTTCTGCAACGCTGGGTTTGCGTAGAATTGGAGCACCCACCGTTCTCTCCTGACCTTTCTCAATGAGACTATCATACCAAAAGTGAAATTATCATTACGTGATAGGCTGTTTGCAATACGCCAGGACATTACAAATGCTGCGCCACTAAGATGACCAGATTCACACTTTGCGAGGAAAACTGTGAAGGTGGTAATCAGCTCCTCCCGCATCGCCGTGGCGTGAATGTTGCAGAGGCGGGATTCAGGGCGGCAAAGGGGACAACTGCCCCCTCCCCAATGTTGGGATAAATATTTAAAAAAAATTTTTAGACATTTCATTCCGCAGATATTCAAATTTATATTATAAAAGATTTACTTTTTTATGTATTTTGAGAAAAAACAACAACAAACAATTCCTATACTGTATTTGAGTAACTGTGAGTGTGCGTGTGTGCGGATCCCCCGTTCACGGTTAGACCACTTTCCGCGCACCAATTGAAACGTGTGAGATGCCATTCGACGCGTCTCGGTCCCCTGGTGGGGGACTGGTAATTTCTTTTTGCATCCGGCCGGAAGATTAAAAAAAAGATCCAAAAACGCGATTTTGCTTGTTTTAACTCTGCCATCTTAGTATGCCAGGAGTTAAACAAACGCCACCCAAATAGAACTATGTAGGTTACGTTGAATGCAACAAGTGAATCACCGAGCGGCAGATTTTATTGAATTTGCATCCGTAATAACGTATTTTTAAAAATACATTTGCAATAACCTACGAGCAGTATTGCCTTGAAATTCTTCAAGTTAAATAAGTTCCAAGTAAATACGGAGAAAACCAACTGTGAATAATGCAACCGAAGCACATTTACGTTCATACGTTCGACTTCTCACATTCTTAAGTGTGCAGAAAACAATTTTTAAATAAATGTAACAACTCATTCTTATTAAAACTTAACTAACACCTTTTCTCACATAAACATACAAAACAGTCGTCTTTTAATTGTTATATAGATACGCCTACAAAATGATAAAATGGAGCAATTACAGAAGTAAAAATGTACACAATTAGAGTGACTTTGTGGAATTTTAATCTCTTCAAAAATTAGGGGACTAAAATATTGAAGTGTTAAGCAAATCCGGGGAATAATAAAATGTTGTTGAAGATTGCGGCAGAAGTTTCGGAACTAATCGAGAATGGTCTAGTTACAGAATAACCCGGAATAGCACCTAACAGATGATTTTTTTATGAATTTTTGTGCAATTATCAAAGAAAACGAAAACATGTATCCGTACTAAATTCTAACCATTCAGCATCATCCGTACCTGCAAGTACTTTATGTCGTTCATAATTTTGAAATCGCAATATTACCAGTTCGTATCCCCTATGGAGGTAATATACAGTTTTGGGGTTGAAAAGTTTTGAACAGGAGTAAAACATTAGCTATTACGATTCATTGTTAAGTCCAATGCTAGTCACTGTAAGAACTTATTTGAACAAAGCTAAGGATGACTTGAATTTTCAACGTAAGAAAATACTTTTACAACTGCTTACATTGTCGGCGACACCACATTCAACTAGTCCCCACATAGTATTTGAGTTACGGCGAATATGCGTGTGTGCGGATCCTACACTCACGGTTAGACCACGTCCCATGCACCAATTGAGACATATGAGGCGTCATTCGACGCGCCTCGATCTCATGGTGGAGAACTGATAAATTGTTTTCGGATCCAGCCAGAAGATTCTAAGAAATTTCCAAATCCGTTGTTAGTTGTGGCAAACTTATTAAATTTGAACTTCAAGTAAATAGGGAGAAAATGAAACTTGAGAGTAAAGCTACAAAATGAAAGTATATTCAACTTATTACGTTCAACTTTTCACAGTTACGTTCTTAAGCGTGCAAATACCGATTTTCAAATGAATGTGACTTACAACTTATTCTTATTAAATTTAACACCTTTTCATAAATATATAAAAAGTCGTCTTTTACTGTTTATTTATATATTCGCCTACAAATGGATTAATAAAGAAATTGCAGAAGTAAAAGTTACGTCAAGTTATACTGAGTTTGTGGAATTTGTAATCTTTTCAAACATTAAGGGACAAAAATGTGGAAGTGGAATGTAAATCCGGGGAAGAATCAAATGTAGTTATAGATTTTGGGACGTAATATTCGGAACTAATTAAAAATGATGTTATTGGAGAAAACTACCGTAAGCTCAAGAACAGCCTACGGTTTTTGTTGTTGAATTTGTTGCGTCTGTATTGACGCAACGCGTCTCCTAGCTTAAGGAGTCTTGACCGCTCTATGGAGTAATCCTCCGTTAACATTTACAAATGGAGTAATTCTCGGTTAACATTTTATTTTTACGTCTAATGTTCAGTTTCGTCGCAGTTTTCAATCGAGCCGCCAGGTAGCGTCTCAGCGTACGCGTTCCTGGGTCGCAGCGGCCAGAATTGGGAAGGAATTAGGATTGGAGTGCGGTTTAGGACACTTCACAGCGGTTGGACTAGTCATTGTGAAGTAGCCAAGCTGCTTTTGTTGGAACAAATTTTACATGAGATTGTCCCCGATTCGAATGTGTGTATGATTTAAAATTGGTAAGAATGTTTTTAATTTTTTTAAACTATAGCTCAGTAATTAAAAAAAATCTGAAAAAAATTCACTTTTGCGTTTTAAGAACTTTTTAGATTTCTTTCAAGCGTGTCCCAGGGTTCAAAAAAATTATTTTTTTTCCAAAAAATTTAACAACTTTGCGTTTGAATTTTGTGCTGAGAAAATATAAAAAAATGTTTTTCTGATAGCATACATTATTTTGTTATATTTCATATTTTTTCAAACAAAATATTATTAAATTGCCGAAAAAATAAAAATAAAACACATTTCTGGCTGTTAGGGGTGTTGGTGGTGGGAAGGAGGTTAAAACATCTTTTAAAAATATTGTTTATGATACAATTATAGTGTAAATACTCGTATGTCATTTGGTTTAGGGGAACTTTTTACCATGTCATGCCAGGGGATCCTTTGCCCCCCCCCCTCCCCCCTCCAATAAAAGATCCGAAATCCTGCCATTGGTTGCAGAGGACTGCTTTGAGGGCCATTGAAATGGGTATGTAATGTTTCTAGAATGCATTGGAACATGAAGTTTCAAATACTTAAATAAATATGAGAAACACAATTTCAGCGTTTTGTTACATGTCCGTACACTTAAGTCATTCCTTGTCCTTTCATGTGTATATTTTACATTTTCCACCCGTTCTGATGTATACAGTATATGTTGCCACCTTCCCACAGTTAAGAACGCAGATCGCCCCCGTCTTGCAGCCGCCCGGCTGTCCGTCGGGGCCGTGGCAATCTACACCAGAAAATCTGACTGGGAAACAGGACGCGTTCATTGCTGGTCTCTCGGTTTTATCAACCAGTAAAAAGAATTGCTGGATTCGACATAGAATGTAATACAATTCTAAGACATATACCCCCGAAAATATGTAGGGTTTCCCCACGCATGCCGATAAAAGCCAATCATTGGCGAGCCCCCCTGCGTGGTCTCGGGCTGCAGCGGCGGGTCTCCGCAGGCGCCTTTGGCTCGACCGCGATGCGCGACCGATGGCCAAGGCGAAAATCGGCCGAGAGCCGTTCCATGCACGGCACCGGTTCGTAATATTTACGACACAAGTGCTACTGGGAACTCCCTGCCGAACATCCACAAAGTAATGTTGCGAAAATGAATGCAGAGAATGGCGTTACTGCTGATGGCACAATCGAAGCAAAATAATCTGCTATCGTAAAAAGGCCATGCGTTTCCGTGTCTGCGATATTTCAGGGCTTGCGCTTTCACCCCATCCAAGTGACCCCCAGGCGCCCAATCACGCGCCACCCAGGAAGGCAAACTGCGCAACGACGAGCATTCTTCGCGTGCGAGTGTCGGGACATGCGGCCATCGCTCATGTAGCATGGGCAGGGCTGCATCCGGGTTTGTCCCTGCTGCCCTAGGCGCCCCTCCCTTGGAAGAGAGATTTAGTTGTGGATAGGTACAGGGATTTCAGCGCAACTGTCCTCCTTCACGCACGATTCCAGCTGCGCTATTATTTAACGTTTCCCCTGTTAAATTTCCCGCTTCTAGGGCGATGTTTTATTATTTTGAAGATCAATTCGTTTTCGCAGTACTGTTACAATGTACAGTATTCAGCTGGTCCATTCATTACCCTCTCAGGATTACTGCGAATAAATATCTCTACATTCTCAATATCATTTTAACAATGAAATTTTAAATATCTCTCCAGAGTATTGCAAAGCTGTACGTGATGTAAATTTTCTGCTTGCCTAAATGTACTTTCGGCGGCGATAGATGGCAGCTGACAAGAGTGTGGCAAGTCCGAATAGCTGGCCATTACCAAAACGAATAGAAAACAAATACAGGAAATTGTGCCATTCTGTAGCACCACTAGTTATTTCATTTATTTCAAATAGGTTTTAAATAATTTCGAAAATATTGTGAAAATTTATAACAAAAGGTGGACTGTAAGAAACGAACAAAGCGATATTGAATAATATACCAATTCTGTCATGAAGCATCCTGCTGTGTGGAATTGTTCATTAAGTGCAATATAATTGCAGCGGGCATTTAATTTTGTCGTCAATTTACACAAAAATACTTATTTTCAAAAAATTGAACATGACCTTATTTGAAGATCTGTTTTTGATAAACACATTTCAGGAAGAAAAATAATGTATTTTTACAGTTGTACTGATAAGACGACACCGAAAACGATGCGCAGTCAATTTAAGCAAGCTACTGTATTTGTCGCAAAATTGTACAAAAATACTAATACTTTCAAAAAATTCAACATGACCTTATTTAAAGATCTGCTTTTATGAACACATTTCATTAAGAAAAGTAATTGTAGGACGATGCCATTTTTTACATCTTCGCAAAATACGCATTTCAAATAACATTAAACCTGCACCATTCTCTTAAACGTCCTATATGCTAAGTTCCTTATTTAATAAAAAACCTGCAGTGTTTAAGAAAAAGTGGTTTAAAAAAATTAAAATTGTCAATGTTTGACACAAAATTTCTCAAAAATTACTCATGCTTTTGGAGAGTTGAACTGGATCTATTTTTAAAGATATTTGATGATTTAAAGATTATTGATGGACACATTTCACCAAGAAAAAAAAATGAATCTTCATAACTATAGTTGTAGAAAGAAGTCGAACAAATTTTGAATTTATTCAATTTTCGAAAAATCAGGGTTCATAACCAACATGAGACGTACATAATTCTCTTTATAGTCCTTCAGACATCCACCAACAAAATTCCATCTAACACGAAGCCATTTTTGAGAAAAAATTCTATGAACAAAACTTAAAAATTACCTATATTTTACACGAAACGTGTAAAATATTCAAAATGCTCAAAAATTTTACATGACATTTCAAAATCTATCTTTAAGGAACAGATTTTACTATGGAGAAAACTCTGTCTTTAATATTATGGGTGGGAAGATGCCGGAAAAAGTTTTTTTTTTTTTTTTTTCATTTTTGAAAAATCAGAGTTATCAACGAATATGGGACCTGCGCCATTATCTTCAACGTTCTTCAGACTATCCACCAACAAAATGTAATCAAAACCGATGGCGCCAATTTTTTGAAAATGTCTCAGAGACGTCATGTAAAGTACCTTTAAAATATTAATTTCAAATTCAAGGAGCCGCGTTATCAGCCAGATCAATAGGGGAATATCGATTTTGGAGAAATTGGGCTGAACGGTTTATTCGCTAGCGTCCAGACATACAAACTGTTGGACAGACAGACGTTTTATTACTTCTAGGCTGTCCGGGTGACGCCGCGTCGTTGGCAGATAGGCCTATCTGCCAACGACGCGACGTCACCCGGACAGCCTAGAAGTAATGGACTCGAGCCGCGGAAGTCTACGTTTACAGACACACGTTTTGCCGTCAATCGATTTTTCGCTATAAAGATTCCACAAAATTCTGGCTACGTATTAGGGGATCCCTCCCCCCCCCCCCCCCCTAGAAATTTAGCAACTGGATTTAACCACTTTTTCCGTTACCAGGGTCCTGTAATTGTTTTTCTGCCGAAAATACGCGTTTTTTGTGCATCATTACGTAACCTTTTCTTAAGTTCCTTCTTAAGCGCGGGAAAGTAAAAAGAAAGTAGCAAAATTAACCTTACAATCTGATGAAATTTTGATCAGTCGCCGTTCAAAATTGTCCCTCGACAACAGTACTTCTCTACAAAGCAATTATCCGACCAGTATGAAGGTACGAAATCCAGCTATGGGGTTCTGAAAGTAAATCAAATATCGATATTCTCCGCAGATTTGAATCAAAATGTGTCCGTCAGTCAACGCACCCTGGTACGTATCTGACATTCAACAAGAACTATACTCAATATACGAGAAAAAAAAGTGTGAAGTAGCAAGCGCTTCTGATCCGACATCCAAATTCCCCGGCCATCAATCTTCTGGACAATAGTGAAAGGGAATGACTTAAGAGACATAATATCCTAGACTTGGTTACAGAAGAACAAAACCTTTTCCTTTATGGAAATTTTCGTTGAAAAATTTGGAGCCGTTTGAGAAAATGTCGTTTAAGGGTTACGATGAATGCGACATCTGACACATTTCACATAAAAGCAATATTACTTACAAATCGATGGTAAACATTAATGACTTGGAAGATATTTTAAAAAATTCACTTGTGTAATATTTGAAAAAACAACAAAATAATATATCAAAGTGGAATTTATCATATTAGTCAGTCCATTTAGCACTACCCGTTAAAGAAAAAAGGAAAATAAAATTGAAGCCGTTTTCGAAAAAATAGCGTCTAAATGTTTCTGAAAATGCAAAATTTCGAGCTCATTTTCACAGAAAACTTGAGTTTTCAAGAAACTTCACCCAACAGCATTTGAAGCTACGTTTGTTTTTACAAATGTAGCAAATCATACAAATCACCATTAATGTAAATATTAATGGTAAGAGGCATTGAAAAAACGTAATTTGTATAATTAAAAAACAAAAGAATACAGCAAAATGGAGTTGTGCCATAGTATTAGTGTTCATATTACTACTATAGAAAATTTTGTTTTTAAAAATGGTTATTAATATTGCCCATATTTAATTCAGAATTGCACAAAATCTACTAAAGTATTTTAAAAAATGTACTTGATATTAATGAAATAACTAATTATTGAGAACAAATTTCTTTTGAAAAAAAAAAAATCTCACTTCAATGTTGCTAGACGCCGAAAAAAAAGTCAACTTGTGCAATTTTCGAAAAATTAGACTTCAACGAAAAGGAGACCTGCACCATTCTCCTAAGCGTCCTTTTCGCTATCCTATGACACAACTTAATCAAAAAATTTGGAACCGTTTTTTAAAAGAAAATTGAAAAGGCCTCATCCAAAGTACTCCTAAATATTAAAATATCGTCTTCAAATTCAAGGTCTGAGCCTGATCTAGTGGGAAATATAAATTTTGGTGAAATTCCGACTTGCCGTTTAGCCAGTAGCGTTGTTCATAGACAGATTTTTCGGCTCGAAGGACCCACAAAACTGGGATTCTGACTACACTGCGTGTTGGAGGAAGTAATTTACTATATGTAGGAACAGTATATCCACTTTTTCGTTACCAGGGCCCGGCAATACGAGTTTTTCTGTTCAAAATTCCCCTTTTCCGCAACATTACAATACAATCTCTTCTTCATGAGCAGTAGCTGAGAAGTAAAACTAGAGGTGCTACACAAGTTGTATGTTATTGAATTATTGGAAACTATTATATAATATTGTATTATCGCAAAATCTGCCCTGTTACGTCAGCTAACTTCAAAACGTCCAATTCTACCAATTCAATCGAAGTGCGTGTAGTGCATATATGAATTTATTTCTATAGTCAGGAACAGTAGTCATTTTTTACTTTTACAAATAAAACAAGCATGAATATATTTAACTGTAATGGCGCAATATTCAGAAAAGCGAGAATAATTTTACAAAAGCTTGTCTCCATTACTTGAAGTGAGTTCCCAATTTTTTAGTACCATAATCAGCATTCAAAACTTCTTAAAGTAAACGTGTTAGTTCTAAGTTCAATCTATTACCTTCCCTATTTCCTTCCATGAGAATATTATCGTTATACAATCATCTCTACAATCAACAATGACATAAATTCTAAGAATTTCCAACCCCCGTGTTTGTCATTTTGTGAACTGACAGCGTGTCAAATGATGGTCGGGAATTTACATTTTTATGCAGTTTTCGAAAATACAGAGTGCGCCGAAAGTGGGACCAGTACCACATTCTTTGCCGATCGTTGCTACATAAATGGAAAAAGAAATTAAAAAATTGGAGCCAATCGTTTAAATTTTACAAATTGCCAATGTTTTACGCAAAATACTCATATTTTCGAAAATGGAAAAAGAAATTAAAAAATTGGAGTTAATCGTTTAAATTTTACAAATTGCCTATGTTTTACGCAAAATACTCATATTTTCGAAAATGGAAAAATAAATTAAAAAATTGGAGTCAATCGTTTAAATTTTACAAATTGCCTATGTTTTACGCAAAATACTCATATTTTCGAAAATATTAACATGAGATTATTTGAAGATCTGTTTCTGATCACATTTCATTAAGAAAAAATATTATAATCTTTGTAATTGTAGTTTTAGAAAGTGCTGAAAGAAATGTGAATTTCTGCAATTTTCGGAAATTCAGGATTTTTTTAACTGAAAATTGGATTTGCACCATTCTCTTAAACGCGCTTTACGCAATCCGAGCACAAACTTTAATAAAAAAAAAGGTGAACCCATTTTTTGTTGTTGAAATTATTGAAAAATGTCAGGAGCTGGACATTAAGTACACCCCAGAATTAAAATATCGGTTTCAACTTCAAAGGGTCGCGACATCAGCCAGATCGATTCGGGAATGGCAGTTTTGGTGAAACTCCTGCTTGCGGTTGAGCCGCTAGCCTTGTTCACAGAGAGACGGACAGGCGCTTTGCCGTCAATCGATATTTCGGAATCAAGAACGCAGAAAAAATGGATTCTTATTACACAACGTTTTAGAGGAAGTAATTTAACTGTATACTTGGGCAAGATTTATCCACTTTTTCGTTACCAGGGCCCGCCAATAAGAGTTTTTCTGTCGAAAATTCACCGTTTTTCCCGCAGCGTTGCAGTACTTTATACTGCACAAGGAGAAGCGAGAAAGTAAAATGCGGCATTGCTAATGATTTTCACCCTGTCTCACACGGCTTGTATTAATCGAACCGTAAAATACAAATTAACTCTCTTAATTTGAGAAGAATAAAAATACATTGTTCTGCATTTTACCTTAAAAAAACATTGTTATTTTGTCACCTTCCATCTTAGTGATAATTTAGCAGAATGTTCCTTAAAAAGGAGTGATGTGTTTACATTGTGGTTTGTGTTGTGTTTGTGATAGAGTCAGGAGTTCCTATCCCCTTGAACGCGTGTGGCATATGCTCTCAGACGAATGACCAGCACTTGCTGGCTAAGTGCGACACGTGCCACCTGTATTATCATCTGGGCTGTTTGAATCCTCCTTTGACGCGCATGCCTAAGAAGACCAAGTTGATGGGCTGGTAAGTTTTTCTTTCAATTTTTACTTGAATTAATAGGCTAAACATGTGCTTGTATATTATATAGTTACCTTGTTTATTGTTGCAAATTCCTAGCTTAAACTATTTTTATAAGCTTTTACATTTGGGTAATTGATATTTTGTAATTTGTAGTATTTATATTCAAAATAAAGCAACTGAAGTTTTTTCTCAAACCGATCGTTTTAATTTTTGTTAATATTCATACTAATATCTTATTCGTTTTTTTTAATTTGATTTGTATGGGAATACACGTCACAATAACTTGCCCAAGGGAGAAGTGTATTCTTTACGTTTTCTTGAATTCTGGGATCGCTACCTTAGCCCATAAACCAGTTGACTTCTGAATTCAGATGAAAATGAGCGTTTTTGGCAAGAATCGAAAAATTATTCGCCATATGTATATACCAAAGGAATCGTTGTTTTAACGGGGAGCTGTCAACAATTAGCTGTAGCCGCCATTGCCGCCTCCGCTGGGTCATATTACAGACTTATAATTTTTAAGGCTAAAATACACGTTAATTGCAAATTTGAGATGTATTTCTTTAAAAAAATTGGCACCTATTTCTACGATTTGTAACGAGTAGGGAACGGAATGTAATAAAAAAACAATAAATTATGTACATATAAATGTAATTATTTTTTTCAAAATTTGTAAGAAAAACGGAAAATACGTAACATAAAAAATCAAAGAGTTTAAAATTCCTCCACTTAAGAGTTTTAAAATTTGAGGGCACAGAATGTTGCCGAACAGGCCTTATAATTACTGAAAGTTCTATTTCTACAGAAGTAATCTACATTACTTCGTAAGCGCTCGCAGAAATTTCTCTTAATTTCGTACGCGCAGAGAAATTGAAGAGGCGCCAACAGCCTCCGTTAGGCTGCCGAACTACGCAGCCAATGGTAATGTGAGAATTGCCACCGGTTTCCTTAGATATACAAATACAAAAACAATGAAACAGTTTTGAGTTTTTTTTTTAGAAAAAATGCAAATACTTCATTGTGTTATTCGTTTTATTCTCGTAATGCGCGTACCGCCTTAATTCTCATTCTTAGTGCGTCACAGCTGACGTCATGCAACGAGGTAGAATGAAAATCCTATCCTCACGTGTGATGTTTCAGAACAGCTCTCCCCCCCCCCCGCATGCCAACCATGCGATAACACGAGATATAAAAAATTTGTTAAAGTTGTTAGATTTCCATCGAGTTACACTTAGTTCTGTGAAATCTGCCTTCCCTTCACTCCCAGCTCACGGTTTCCCAGAAGCGAAGGGGGGCGGGGGTGGGCGGTAGTTTGGCAATTCACATCGACGGTCCGGTGGTCGTAGAAGCGGGTAGTACCTTGCGTTGTAAGGAAAACGACTGCAATAACACAAGATTAGGCAACTGCTGTAAGAAATATTCCATTTGATGTGTAAATATATTAAAATATCACGAATATGTAATTATGTGTAATTATCAACGAGCTAGAATATACTACATTGAGTGGTTGAAGCGACTCCATCTTCTAAGCAAATTGAAGCCATGCAGTGAAGACTTCGCGACTGAAGCCGAGGAACATCTGAAAATCTTTTTCCCAATAGAGGAGGCCCCGATGTTTTGAGGAGCCAGCGCAAGGGGAATGGATTAACCTTACTGTCGATCGCGCTTCTCTTCTGGAGAAAATACAGCAAGGGTTCTATAATCTGCGCGTGCGACAGTAGCTTTTTGTTTTAAGTGTGTTGCGTCTAATATGACGCAACGCGTCTCCAAGCTCCTGGAAAAGCTTTGAGCGCAACAAGGAGTAATCCTCCATTAGCATTCATTGTCTACTGACCAGTCTCGTCGCAGGAAGCTGTCAAGAGGACCGCCAGGTAGCGTCTCCGCGTACGCGCCTCTTACAACTCGCTCCTGCGTCTCGCCCTAACGGCCAGAAGTAGGAAGGAATTAGGGCAGTGGTATGGTTTAGGACGCTTCACCGGGATTGGACTAGCTCCTGTAAAGCAAGAAAACTCGTTTTGTGGGAACAAATTTCACATGAGCTTATCCGGGAATCGAACCCGAACATCCTTGGTGAAATCTCTACCAGAAAAAGCACGTCCCCTCTTCAAACTGTTTTAGCATACCATTCCTGGGAATTTCCTCGAAGCAAACTGTGATCCGACTTTCCAAGGAAGGAAATGATAGAACAATCTTGGGCTACCGCTCTATCTATTACTATTAGTTGTCTTGTAAGTTCTTAGAGCGAATGGTAAACGCTGCTCTGTTGTGGCTCTTGGAACAAAGAAATGTGTAAAGTTTACCTTGTTTAATTTGCTGTCTTTGTCATTTGAAACTTATAAATCTGAGAGCCTCTCATTCTTTGTTTATGTAATAAATTAGGATATTCTGTACCAAAAAACTTGACCCAGTTGGTTGAGAGGTGACTGAAGCTCTACAGATTCACTGAGTAAGTTACTTAACCAATGCTACTAAGCTTCAACTGACGAAGACACCAATTTATAGTAAACAAGATAAACTTTTAAGTAATTGTATGTCGTTGAACATGAAGACAGAACAGTCATCGAAACATGTGAGAAAGAATAGTACAGAAATATAATATGCCATAATGAGGTGTTTGGAAAAACTTGTTACAAAAGGTGTCACAATTTATACTTTATAAATAAAACTTAAAAATCGGGATCTGTTATTATTAATTTAATTTTTAATTTGCCTATGAAACGATTTATTGGACAGTTGATCATCCGGTGAACAGATGGAAAATGGCCTTCTAGGGAACAATTCTGTGTCTCACTTTACCATTGCTATCATCATTGTAGCATCATTCATATCAGAGACTGAAAGCATCGCTCTTCTTTGACATTTTGGCAATTTTTGCTCTACCAAGAAACACAGGTTACCAAAATTCAATTGCAACTTTCCCTTAACTGATTGCAGGAGTGATAAAATTGGACTCTTGACAGATACAGAAGTTCTCTATCTCAAACTCCAGACGTAAGAATTTCTGCAGAAACCATTATCTCCATAATCACTCAGATCTTTTTCTTGCAGGCGTGAACTTGCTTTTTACCTTTCTCGTCTTCTAAAGAAGAAAAAGTATTGTAATCGCAGGAAAACAGGGATTTTTTGGCAGAGAAACTCTAATTGTGAATGTTTTGAATTGTGAACTGCTAAAGCATCCTCCACCTCCACAAAAAATGAATCAACTCCCTTTACTCAAAACTCCATTGAAATAAGCTTTGGGGTTGAATCAGGCTTTTTGCTTAAAATGAGATATCGTGATTGAAATTGTTTTTATTTTAAAAAAAATATTTGATTAAAATTAGTTGTTTGTTAAAATAGTTAAGATCAAATTCTTAGGTTAATCCGTACATTTGGGGGGTAATGGTTCACTAAAAAGATTGCAGTAAAATGGTGCACAACTTATAATATTCATTGCATGTTTTTGGCTTAAAGGAATAATAATTTAAAACATCATTGTCTTTCGTTAAAGATCGTGGCTTAAGCCAGCTATCTCAGGGAATGTAATATATGTAACCATTTCATGAGTGATATAACAAAAACGAAATACCCCCAATTCTGTACGATTTAGATATTAATTTTCTGTACTTAGTAAGTTTGATAAGTAAAAAACACCAAAATTATTCTGGCTGTCAAATATCATTGGTACTGACTTATCAAATACTGCTCATGAGTAAATTGTATTTTGCTTTTCGCTTGTGCAATTCAGCTCCTCAGTTGGCCACTTTTGTCGTTTGTGTAGATTAAGCAAATCTGTTATTTTTAAAACGCTGCTTTTCTTCCTATTTTAGGCAGTGTTCAGAATGCGATAAAGAGTCTTCTGGTTCGGAAGTGGAGTGCGTAGATACAGAAGCACCTCGTCGACTTCGACACAACAAGGAAGGAGAAGAAAAGAAACCAGAGCAGGTTACACCAAAGGTGAGGTATTACTTTTTTATTCAATGACAACTTTTTTGTCACAAGTTTTGAAATTTTTTGGTAAGTCAAGTAATTGAATTTGGTAAGTCAAGTAATTTGGAAGTAATCAATTACGTTCCAATTACCACACTTCTCATTATTAGAGTGGTAGAACATTTCATGAGTTGGGATGTGTTAATTTTTTCAGGGTTATGTTCATCAAGATTTTCTTTTAATATTATTCCATTTTTTGGAATTTTCATTCGGAAATCTTGGGGCTCATTCATTACTTCAAGTTTTTCTATACTGATTCTACTATGCAATTTAGTGTTCATGAATCTGTCTGGCTTAGCATATGAATGAATTGAAAGTGGGTTGTATAATGAAATAGTATACACTTTGCCAAAACTCTTAAGATAATTCAGTAGGGTAATTTGAATGGTATGTGGTCATGGAGTCGTTCGTACATAATCACGTGCATAAACATACATTTGTTGTAGAACAAATATGTTGTACATTGTAGGTCAAGTAACATTTATTCACTTTACCTTCTTTAATTTTTTTTAAACTTATATTTATTTTTTCCTTATTTAAGGTTGCTTTTCAATTACTAAGGTCATATAGCAACCACTGTAACATTAGGGGTAACTGTATATGGACACAAACATCCATGCCCCGGGCAGGATTCGAACCCGTGACTTTTCAGGCACAGGCACTTTTCAGAGCAAACTAGTAAGCTTTCGAGAAACTTAAAATCTTGATCTTGAAACAAGGGCTTGAAAGATTTTTTTGAAAATATGATTAGTTTTCATGTAATTTTGTTTGAAATATAGTTGATTTAAAAACTGTTTAAACAATTATTTTCTCAAAAACGTTTCCGATTTTTTTTTTTTTTAGTTAATTTTTAGTTGCATCAACAACGTAGTTATTAGCAACTATTTCTGTTAGAAATTCATACATCAGTAGAAAAATGCAACAGTATGAATTGCTATCATCGTACAGTAGTAACAATTCAAAACAATAATTACAATTCACATGAATCCATTGGAATTAAATGTCTATTGATGGGTTTACAAAATTTAATTATTCTTTGTTGGTCTTCTTTGGGATGGAGTATTGCTTCATGATTATAACCAGTTAATTCTCTTGTATGTTATGTTGAGATTACTTACTGTTATGTCTGGGACATACTTTGAAAATGTGATAAAGATTTAATGGGGTATTGCACTTTTCACATTCTTTAATTTTGTTTTTAGCTATTTTCTTGTGTTTGAGATGCGAGACCATCCATACCTTGTACCAGAACAATCCTACTAGCAACAAAGAGCGACCAAAGAATATCAGGGGCTAAAGGAAAAAGGTCCAGGACCGAGAAATGTCTTGGCGACATTTGGGGTGTGCGATGGGTGCTGTTCATCACCTCCTCATGGTGCCGTGATAGACCTTGGTAGTCTTTTAGATGTCGAAAAGAAAAGGAAACTAGCTAGTTCAAGATAATCTCTTTCATGCTGTTTTCCCACTAGTTGGTTGAAGTAAATGCAATTTTTTATAATTCTATCTCAAACAGCCCTTTCCTTTTTTCTTCTTTTTTACAAGATAGTGCTAGGATGCTTTAAAAGAAATTCTGCAGTCCTATTTTCATTTAAACTCTGTAAATTTTCAAAAATTGCAAAAGTTAAAGCAAGAAAGTATGTGCTATGGTAGCACCACTATTTAAAAGCATATTCACAGAATTAGAAATGCTTTGGTTAATTAACATAACCCTAATAATGATTTTTCAAGACACAGAGGTATGTCAAGTGAACACAAAAGGAACAACAACATATGCTAAAACTTTTGCAGTAAGATTAATCTTTACATGACAAGATCGTACACTTAATTGGCTTTTTTAAAAAACAAACATTTATTTGGCCTTTTCACTTGTTGTCTTTCAAGGGTTTTAACAAAACATTTAAAAGAACTTCTAAACAAAGACTATTCTACATAAAACATTATGACATTACATTCATTCATACTCAATTTAAAAGTTACAATAATATAAACAATGCAAATTAGAGTTGGGTCCTCATACATTTTAATTTTGATATATATTAAGACTATTTTTCTTAGGTTTTTGATATTCAAATTACAAGTTATGAAGGTGGAAGACTGTTTTGAATGGCAGGATTTTATTGGGGAAAGGTGTGAGTACTTTGTCCTAAATTATAAATTGAAGTAGTGGCTCAAGAAGAGGTAGACTAGTAAAATCTATTTAATAATTTATTGATCCATTATTTTAAGGAATCTGTGGAGAACTCTTTTTGAATTTCATCATTCATGATAAATCTGGTTAATATTTTTTTAAATTTATTTTGAGTTAGTTCTAATTGGTAGAGATTGAGGAAACAGTTCTGTCCAATATTCAATGTAAAGAAGTTAACGAAGATCTTAATATAATATATTTGAAAATTGATCAAAACTAGCTCTAGGTGTTAACAAGCTCAGATAGGCTGAAACAAACTACATGAATGCAATGAGTGCATGTGATAATCTAAAGATGTTACCGCTAATTTATTTAAATGTTTCTTATGCAATTGAATAGAAAATAATATAAGTTATGTGTGAATTAATTAATAATTATTTTTGAAACAGTTATTTGTTAAAATCACATGACAATCAAGCTTGATTACTCTCAAAATAATGGTTTGCCTTCTTTCTTTCTTTCTTTGTTTCTTTCCTTCTTTCCTTCCTAAAGCAGTTTGATTTAAAAAAAATTATTTACACCATTTTTTAAAAGTTCACTAACCATAACTGTCTTTTTAGATCTAAGGCACATACACACAGAATTTGCTTGTAGACACTAGTTTGCTGGGACAATTCATACGAGGTTCTAAATAAAAATAAAATGAAGTATGCCTAAATTGTTATGTAGACTGTAGCGCTTGGCCAGCCATATACTTTTTTTGTGATTTTATCTATGTACTTGATTGTAGGGGAGGTAGTTTGTAATGGAGATTTTTTTTCTTTTGACAGGTTACTATAAAACCAATCGAGCCCCAGCCACAAAAGCAGCTACAAGAGTCCCCAGTAAGCACCCCAATTCAGCAGATTCTGCCTCACCAGATGAATCCAGTTGCTCTTGTGCCTCGTCTTGTCGTGTCCCCAGTTACAATCAACACATCACAAGTTATGTCAGAGGGACATATCTCTCAGCGTCAGGGGAAGAAACGTCGGAGAGAAAAGCATCATCGGTACTCCCCTGACTCGCAGGGCAACAGCCCCACTAAAGAGCACAAGCGCAAGCGCAAACACAAGAGCCAGGATATGGAAAATCCCCTGACAGAAACTCCACGAATTAAAATTAAGGTACTTACTTGGCCTGATGCTGTGGAAGTGTACAAGTAGTCACGAGATGGTATATATTTAAAATGGACGCATTTCAGATCAAGCCCATTCCCATGCCTTCCGGTGAGACCACCTCCATGGCAGACGCGCAGATGTTTGTGGCAACCTCCAGTACAGAGACTCCTTCTGTATCTGCCACAACTGCTGTTATATCACAACCACGTCAGTCTTCAGGACGACTGTCATCATTAGCAAGCAAAAAAGGGAAAGAAGTTGATATCATGACTAAATGTGATGTGTGTGGTCAGCCTGGATCTAATCAAAATCTTGTTAGGTAAGCATTATTTTTTTCTTTTGTATAAACAGATGTGCCTTTCCTTTTATAATCTGCATAACCTCTGCAATTAACCATTGACTCTGTGTCATGTCTAATATCAAAAGTTTGCAAAGTTATAAAATATTTTTCACCCTTGTCTATAAAATTGAATTTCACAGATCATTTAAAGTAACCTACAGCTTCTCTTTTGCAGTTTATACTTTGATTAAAATTTTAAGTTCTTTGTCATTTTGTCACTTGTAACACTGTTATCCAATCGGGACCTCGAATGACAACGTTACAGCTGATAACATATCAACGGACTTATTATTTTAATCAAAGTGTAGGTCCTAAAATTTTAGAGGCCACAAAATAAAGGGTGACAACATAATACAGAAACACTAAAAAAAATCCAAGAACTTTATTGAACTATTTTCTATAACAATACTATTCAAAACATAATTGGTAACATTAAAAGAAACTGGAACTGAAACTAATTTTTTTTGTCTCTACTGCGACTCTATCTCCAAGGGATTTCACCTCCCTCTGTTTCATTTTGTGATGACATTATTCTTTATCCAACAAGAGAATGAAGTGAATGCAAACAAATTGGAATGTATCCCTCTGCAAAAGCGTGTGATTCATAGCCACTGAGCTGTCCTCTTACTAGCTGTCAGTGCCCCTCTGTCACTTCATATAAGACTGTAGGCATTCTTGAATTCATCCATAATAATGCACAATACTCTTCTAACAGAATGTGCAGAGTGCAAAAGTGAAACACCCGTTTGCTTGACAATCAGCAATCGGCGTCATAGCATTTATAAGGATAATAAATGCATTCACTGAACATATTTTTAAAAGTTATTATCAAACTTTTATTGATATGATGACAGGAAATTTATTCACTACATAAAAATACAAGAATCACAAGTTTTTCATATGACACGAGTTTCGTATTATATGTAAGCCAAAAATTGGTTCAGCACTGCAGTAACCTATCATTCATTTAACATGAAATTTAGAAGTGAAAAAGGGCTTTCATTCTGAATCTTGCAGTGGCTCTATCTTCTACTGATTGGGGGAGTCCATAACCAAATATCGACTGGTGATTGATAGGTATTGTCAATATCCAATTGATTACAAAGAATATTAAAGGTGCTATTAAATTAATCTTTTTCAAACATAAAGCAACAATACATATAGTATTAAATTACAAAATCACTCCTTTTCTTTCATATTCATCGTTAACCCTTAGGATCAAGGGTATAGATAGGCTGGTGCAATCAAATAGTAAAGGGCCTTAAAGAAGATCTTTGCGGATGGATAATGAGTAGTGTAGCATAATTTTTAATTTGCAAATTCGAAATTCTTGCCCTTCTTTTGTTAGAAACTTTCAGTTATCATGTAGCATTTCAACAATGGGAATGCTGTGACACCAGAGTTAGAAATTCTCAGAATAACGGATCACTGTGGGGTGGTGTTTCTGAGTGAATGGAACAGTTTAGGATTTACAATTTCTGGCACACAATTACAATACTTTGTATTCTTACTTAGTAAGGCATGAAAGTAAGAAGTCAGCTTGCAGTCTGACCGCGGAGGAATACAGACTTGAGCACTCTATTTCAGGGCTGTCCTATACTCATCATTGCACCTCCATATCAGAAGTGGGTGAGAGGGGCATGCAGGATGATGAGCAGGACTCCTTAAGAGATAATTGTAATAAATAAAACTCCACATTGCTTATCATCTAGATCTCATGTTAGGGCCAATGATATTTTATTCAGATTGAGTGAGTTTGTGTGTAAAAAATGAGAAATATCCTGCAAACAAGAAATTGTAACACTTTTATATTGCCACATTAAATAAAATTGACAAGTTTACACCAACAAATAAATTGAATTAAACTGTTCTGTTTTATTTTTATTTTATTGTTTTTAGTTTTCATTCAATTCAACAGACTAATAAATTTAATTGCTTAATGAATAGATACTAATAATTAAACTAAAAAAATATTTACAGCTCGAAGAGGCTCTATTATGCTTATGTCATTGAATTCTATACATTTCAGTACTGTTTATAAATTCAATTGGAAATTTTGATCTAATTTCTGATGATGCTTTCAGATGTGACGAATGCATGAAGTGTTTTCATTTCACGTGTCTTGATCCACCTGTCAAAAAATCTCCCAAAAGACGAGGCTATTCATGGCATTGTGCTGATTGCGATCCAACGGTAGGTATATATTTTTATTTTATTTTCTCAAAATATGCTCCAATTTTTTTCTCTAATTTTTTCCATGAACAGAAAAAAAGGTGCTTAAAAGAATGGGAAAGGTCTCATTTTCATTAAACTCGCAGAATTTTCAAAAACTGCAAAAGTTAGAAATAATGCAAGAGAGCATGTGTTGTTGAAGCGCCTAGTTTTTTTAAAATAAAATTCCGTGAAATAAAAATGTTTATGAAGTTTTTATTTAACCTCGATCCTGGACCCCTGAGGAAGGAAGGCGCTTGCCAGTGAAGCAAGACCATGGAGCTCTGTTGCGGTAGTTGTCCACACCAAATGTGGAATAATGAGGAATGAGCTTCTGTGGAGATAGACAACTCATAGTGTGGAATTAATTTATAATTTTACAAATATTATATTCAATTGATAAAATGATATATTTTCTTCTTAGGAAAGTTCACTAACTTCAGGAATTTTCAAGAATCAGAATTTTGTTGGGATACGTTTTTTTGCTTGGATAGGACATTCCAAGAATTTTGAGCACTTTGCCCTAAATATTTTGTTGATCAACAACGGAGAAACACCATTGCCCATATTTGTGCTGCTTTTGCAAATGAGACCCCTTAATAGAGTTAACAAAGACCTATTAATATCTATGTATGTATCGAAGTCCTTGAAGAGCTGTTCAAAAAATCAAGAGCATAGGAGCAGTTCAAATTGCGAGTGTGTATGAGTGAATGGTGGTCTTGTTATTTATACAAATACTGTTGAGACAAAATGACACCTTTGATCTTTTGTTTGATTGAAAAGACTCTTGAAAAGCTTAATCTACAACAGCTTTGCTTAACTTTTGTTTTTGCAAACTGCCGAATCACTTTTCTGCTAACAGTAGTTTTATTTATATAATAGTAAATTTATTTTGTGCACAAAATTAATATTTTGTTATGTTAAACTCCCTACTAATAGTTTTAAATTGAGATTGAGTGTTTATTGAAAATATTCCCTTTGTGCATGTAATGAAGTTGTTACTGATTTGTGTGTTTTAGGAAACTGAATCCGACAACTGAATATTGCTGGGAAGAGGCTGAGACCATTCTTTTGAAGTCATCTGAAGATGTGTGTTTCTGAATGTGATGTGAATAATGCCATCTGAAAAATTTTTAGAATTTGTACTTGAGAGTTAAGGACGTGCTTCATTCACAGTACATTATTTTGAATATATGTATATGAGGCAGAAATGTGACTTCCTCTTCAGAAAGAATATATGGTGTGAAATTCAATTTATAATTTTACAAATATGATAATAGTATATTAATAAATGTCTGTGTTAATCGTTTATTCTAATTAAAATAAAGCTTATAAATAAACATAATTTTTTCAAAACTTCCCTAACATTACATAATGAAGGAAAGGAATAAAAGCTGTGCATCTATTGCAGAGCTAAGTAATAAAATACGAGGGCTGTTTGATAAGTTTAGTAAAAATGGAAGAAGAAAACTTTTTTTTTTAATACTTACTTTATTTTTTAACATAAGTACCCTTCTTGATCTATACACTTTGCCCAGCATGTTTCCAATTTTTTCATTCCATCGGAAAAATAGGAATTGTCAAATTCTGCGAAATACCTGTTTACAGCAGCAATCTCTTCCTCATTTGATGAAAATTTTTGCATACCAATCTAAATTTTCAAATTGGGGAATAGAAAGAAATCTGTCGGGGCTAAATCCAGTGAATATGGTGGATGAGGAACCAGTTGGAATCCTAACTGATTCACTTTTGCCATTGTGACTGCTGCTGTGTAGGATGGAGCATTGTCTTAGTGGAACAGCACATTCTTTTGTGACAACCTTGGCTGTTTTTCAACCCATTTTTGTTTTAAACTATCCAATAATGAAGCGTAATAGCACCCAGTTATAGTTCTGTCCTTTTCCAAATAATCTATAAGGATGACCCAATCTACACCCTGATAATCCCAATAAAACGTTCCCATCACCTTTCCTGCCGACAAAACTATCTTCACCTTCTTCGGTCTTTATCCACTGTTTTGAATCTTTTCTGGTTTCAAGAAAGTAGTGATGGATCCATGTTTTATCTGTGGTGATGAATCTGCGTCAAAAGTCCTGCTGATTTCGCCTCAACATAGTCAGATTTTGCCTTGAAATGTTCTTTCGAGTCAGTTTTCGATCCAAAGTAAACAATCGCAGCACCCATATCACGAACATCTTTTTCATGCTCAGTTTTTCGTGTGTGATGAAGTGCACTCTTTCGGTTGAGATGCCAACAACATCAGCAATCTCACGCACTTTCACTCTGCGATCTTCCATAACCAGAACGTGCACTTTTTCCACGGTTTGCGGTGTGGTGACCTCAACTGGTCGGCAGAGCACACTTCATCTTCTGTGCTTCTGCGACCATGTTTGAACTCATTAATTCAGAAGTAAATTGTCTTCAATGCTGGTGCAGAGTTTTCATCTAATTCATTTTTGAACTGCGATGCTGTCCAGCCCTTCAAATAAAAATGTTTAATCGCAGCATGAAACTTGTTTTTTTCCATCTTCTACGCAGCATGTCAAACTCACGCGTTCAGCTGGTTGCCAACAATTAACTATCCGTCGCATTTGTTTGAAAATTCAAACAACTGCCTACAAAGAATCATGCAAGGCACAGGTTTAAAAACAATGCACACGCTTTCATAAAAATTTACCAGACTTATCAAACGACCTTCGTATGAATAAAAATGGCATCTCAAGAGCCAAGTGTTTGTCAATTTTTTTCAATTTTTTCAAAGCCATTGAAATGTACTGACCACATTGCTTGCCAAAGTACTATTTTTTTTTTATATTAAAGATCACATTCTGGATGCATCATCATTGCATTACATTTTAAAGGAATATTTTTATATTGTGTGGGCTTAATGCTGACTACAGATCATCTATCACTCTGTACCTTTTAGCCCACAGTAGGCACAAGACTCAAAAGAACATGAATTTTCAGGAAGATTGGGTAACTACACCTCTTAAAAATGTACAGGAGAGCAGGAACATTAATATGAGACTTGACATTTTTACAAATAATTTCATGTATTCTAATAACTGTTTCAGGCAGAGTATACAATTTTATTTTTGGTTGTGTATACCGTGGTTTACATTCCAAGTAATAAATTCAATATCAGTAATTTTTTGTATTACTTTTGTCATTTCACGTGAATCTTTCATAAAACACATTGTTTTTCTGGAGCAGCTTCCAATTTTGAATAGGTGTTTTGCGTCATTTAAGCTAATGGTACTCATTTATATTCAACATTAGAAAGATTAATGGGTTACATCTCTGTTTAAAAGTACTGTAACAAGCGAGTAGCACGCCTATGATTGTTAAACGATCTGACTGCCGATATCTGAGAAGACCAGAGAAGACAGATCCCGAAAAATAGCGCACACATGAAGGAAAGTTTCTATCAGTCAATCCGCTTGCAGCAGAGTATCGATTCGCCCCTTTCTTGAGTGCATCCCCGTTTCAAGGGATTTTCTTGTTGCAGTCTCGAGTAAACTTTCTCGCATACAAAAATGAGAGAGAATACGCAGCATTTGACACCATCAGTACTGCTTCTCCCTTCCTTTCTTTATTTCCCTGTCTTGTTTCTTTTATGGACGCCTTTACATTTTTACTTCCTCACTACTGTGCATGCAGTGTAGGGAAAGTATTGTAATGCTGCTGGAAGGACAGTGAATTTTCAACAGATAAACTCTAATTGCGGGTCCTTGTTGTGAAGAAGTGGATAAATCTTGTTTCTATTTGTAGTAAATTACTTCCTCCATGACAGAACTGACATTTGGCGAGTCTTTGATGCCCAAAAATCAATTAACAGCTAAATGTTTGTCTGTCCGTCCATCCATGTTCGACATGTCGCGCCTTAACCATTCAAGAGTTATTTCACATCTATTTTTTAGCGACATGAATTTTGTTACCAGATCTAGATCTAAAAAAGATGACACACATTTTTGTCTGTTTTCTTTTCTAATCCCACCCCTTTCAGAAATATTACCATTTTTTTCCTTTTCTTCTTTCATTTTTATTTTATTATTTTTGAAAAATCATGTGTGCACTAATGTTTAATTTGTTTTTGCACAAATACTGTTTCCTCCAGAAAAATAAAATTACACTTAAATATAACTTAAAAAGAAGGCCTGTAAAAATGATGTTTGTAAACATACTATTTAAATATTTGAAATATATTTTCATTTTTAAAATGCCAATGTTTACATTAGGTTGACACTTAAATTAATTGTAAAAAGTACTCGTGTATTTCTACACAAATGTTGTATAGATATGCCAAATTTCAAAGTGGGACACACATAAATAACATTTAAAAAAATAGCCCATAGGCAGTCTGCTGCCCACTGAACTCACTGCTCGAACCACTGCGTCAATGACACGACACATCGGGACATCCAGAGGCGATATTTTGAATCTTTTATTGGGAGAGGCAAAGGGTTCCCCTTCATAAGATGGTAATAAGTTCCCCAGAACCAAATGGCATATGAGTAATTACACTCTAATTCTAACATAAACATAATATTTTTGAAAGATTTCTTAGCCCTCGTCCCACTACCCACATCCCCCTACAGCAAGAAATGTTTTTTTTTTATTTAAAGTTTTTCTTTAACTGAACACTTTTCTATCTTATTGAAAAAATACGAAAAATAACAAAATAATTTATACTATCAGAAAAAACTTTGATATTTTTTCAGCACCAAATTCAAATGCAAAGGTTTTTTGTTTTGTTTTTAATTACAAAAAATAATTTTTACTGTCTTAGAAACCAGGAACAGGCTTGAAAAATCTCATAAGTTCTTCTGAAAACAAAATGTGAAACCTTTTCAAGATTTTTTCGATTGCTCACCTGTAGTTAAAAATAAAAAAAAACAAACATTTTTACCATTTTAAATCACATACATTGTGAAAATGGCTGAAACAGCTCTTTGCATTTATTTGAGCGTTAATTATACATTTGTAATGAAAATTGTCCTGTTGTCCAAAAAAACGGTAATTTTTTGATAATGGTACAGACATTAAAACAACAGATGACAGAAAAGTGAAATTAATTTAATACTATTGAATGTAACAGAAAATATTTGGTCGAGAAAACAGGTTCGCTTTTTTTAACAGTTTACACTTGTCATTAAACAAATATCATGCATTAGTTACGGTATAACTTACATTATAATGGAAAAATACTTAACAATAATATAATAGTTCTACTTAACGTCACTTGTATATTTTCACTGTCTTTTTTCTTGAAAAATTGTAAACGCACAGTTTTGGTCCCTAACACACTCCACAGTAACCCTGTGGAGAAGGGGAATTTATTTCTTTTAATTTATACATCAGGCTGCTGCCTTGCGGCTTCAGGAGCTAGAGGAGGGGCTTTGTCTCACAGCTAATTGTCATATTCTGGAACTAAAGTAAAATTATTTGCACTTCGGCATTCCTAACATATACTAAGATGGATTTTTATTAATTACTAAGAAATTTTTATCATTATACATGTGTGAGATTTTTTTTTTTCTCTCTCAACATTCACACATCATTCATACTTGTTTCATTACATGCATAACCATTCATTCGCACTTCACTACACTACGCACTGTTCGCCACGGCACTGACTTGGCTCAAAGTGTCCGTGGCGCTCGGGCCCATTGGGAAGCGTGGCAGGTGGGGTGCGGCGTCGCGTTCCCCGCGCGTCCCTCGGCCGATGGCAAGTCTTCCCCCTCGCACAATGCAGCAAGCGTGTCTTGAGGCAGCGCGCGGAAGGAGAAGGCGACGCGCTTTGGACCTTTCCGGAGGTGGGACCGATGCGCGTCGCTGTTCGCCTCGCGGCCGGTGTTGCGCAGAATGCGCGGCGCCTTCGGACCCACGCTAGAACTGCCGGATCACAGAAAAGTTAGTCACTCGGTGACTTGAAACGGTACGTTAAGCTGCGTTAACAAAATTCATCAATTAAAGGACCGTTTGCCAATTACGCTTCTAGATATTACAAGTAATACACAACGAATGTAAAACGATTTTAAACGCATCGCGGACTCAAACGATGTTTCGTGAGAAGCACCAATTTTTCCGCATTCGAAATATTAAAATAGTAGGAAATTTCTAATGGAAATAATTTATTTAATCATAACACATGTTCCTAGCAATTCTAAAAAAATATTACAATAAAATATGCTTCCAGACTTATATTTTTTAGGGTATAGCAGGTATCGATAATACGATCGAGCAGTACTACCATTTTAAACGCTTTTTTGCTAATGTACGTACAATATCACCCGTAAGCTATTCTTTAGCGTTTTTCTCTAATAAGATCATTTTCAATTTGTTCCGAAAATACTGACGCAAATTTTCGAAAAGGAATACGTCGAAAAAGTTTTGATTTTTTTCAATTTTCAAAATATCAGAATTTTTAACCAACATGAGACCTATATCACTATCTTAAACGTCATTCAGACTATCCACCAACAAAATTTCATCAAAAACGTTGGAGCCGATTTTGAGAGAGAAAGGTGTTGAACAAAATAAAAATTGCCTATACTTGACGCAAACTTATGCGGAAAATACTAAAATTTTCGAAAAATTGTAAATTATCTTATTTTAAAAATCTAGCTTTAAGGAACAGATTCCATTAAGGGAAAACAATCTCTATTTTTAATACTTTTGGTTGTGGGTTTGTTTTAGTTTTAGTCTAAAACACACCGAAAAAGTTTTAAACTTCTACAATTTTCCAAAAATCAGGATTTTCAACGAACACGAGTCCTGCACCATTTTCTTAAAGGTCGTTCACAGTATCTAACAAAAAATAAAAAAATGGAGACATTTTTTGAAAATTTGAAAAATGCCCCACGTGCTTCATGTAAGGTACTCCCAAAATTAAATATCTGTTTCAAATTCCAGGGGCTGCGACATCAGCCAGATAGAATGGAGAATATCGATTTTGGAGGAAATCTGCCGAGCGTTGTTCACAGACAGACGTTTTGCCGTCATTCGTTTTTTCTGTATCAAGAACCTACAAAACATGGATTCTGGCTACACCACGTGTTAGAGAATTTTTTCTTCTAAATTTAGCAAACTGAATTTATCCACATATACATTGCTAGGGCTCTGTAATAAGAGCTTTTCTGCTGAAACTACCCTTGTTTTTTTTTCTTTCTTGCGCAGCACCTTCCTCTACTCCGAAAAACATTTTCGGATAATCATTAAAACGAATAAAATCGTATTGCAGCATGAGCTGAGTTTACGCGAGTAATTTTACATAATCTGTAATACGACGCATTCGACCATAACATTGTGAATAAAAAACTATCTTAATTTACCGATCACAGTCGGGCATTTATATAGTATCACCAGGATGAAGAAATTTAATAACGAAGGTCGTATTTTGAAGACCTAAAACGTCGCCAAAAATGATCAATAAAATACTCTTGAAATGTTTTTAATATGCCTTAAAAGCAAAGAGAGGTGACGTAAATGTTTTTATCAAACCAAATTGAGATGCATAACTCAAGCTGTTGCATATGCTAGGGATGTAAAGGCAGTGGCGAATCGAAAGGGACCATACCCCCCCCCCCCCCATGGGCCTAGAAAAAAACTAAAATGGTAAAGTCCAGGAAGTATAAAAATGGATGACCCAAGAAAAAAGATGTAGAAACGCCTAAACCTTATCGAAAAAATACCAACGTGTTCTCTTCTTAGCGTTTTAGTTACGAATGGGAAATTTCAATTTTTTAACGAACCATTAATGTTTACCAAAAACCTTTTCAAATAAGTACATGTTCAATTGTTCAAAAATAAGAGTTGTTTTGCGTCCTCGCTTTTGTTTGTCGTGTTTGCGAAGAGTTGTTTTGCGCGTTGTAATTTTTAAAGTAAATAAAATTCTTATAAACGGCTCTCAATTTTTCCTATATAGGCAAGTTAGCAAAGAACGGAAAAGAAAGGGGGGCTGGTCACATTTTGGCTCTGTATTTTTACAAACTTGCAACAAAAAAAAAAGAATTGTATGATGTAGATAATATTCTGATAAAAAGAAATAGATTTAAGGAAGTTAACAGTTTTAATTTAGAAGTAACAAATACACTTGTTTTACATTAAGAAGTTTTGATAGGTTTTGGTTTCAGAAATTGTTAGCTCACTTCGATATATCAAGGCAAGAATGTCTAAAATTATTATTTCCTTTCTATACAATGTTCTGCAAATACTGAATCAGTTAAACTTATTCACGTTTGTTTCATGTGTAAAAGTAAGAAATGACCACTGTTCTTGATCATCGAAATAAACGCAGATATGCACCAAAGTCGCTTAGTTTGAATTGCTTGAATTGGGCTTGTTGAAATTATAGATGACGTGCTAGTAGTCTAGGACCATTTCCAGTAATGCGAGAAAGTAATGCTGTTGTAGCACCTCTAGTTACTGAGTTTGCGGGGGCTCGAAGCGGCCGCTCTGTCCTCTCCGTGCTTAATCCGTGGAGGGTTTCAAAGAACTCGACAATTTTGCCGGCTCGTCTCGCTCCCCGTCCACTGGCGCCTTTCCCCACGCGCGAGAGACAGTTCTTTTATCTAGGCGCCGTTGCCGAGGCGGTGAATGGCGCGACGTGAGGTCCCATTTGCGCCGCCCGTCCCTTTCGGCGGTTGCTGCCCTTGGCCACTGCCCTGCGGGGCAACTGCTGAGGTCGCTCTTTGCTTTTGCTGCCTTTCCCACGAACATTTTCTGAGCCGGGTCGCGGTTTCTTAAGTTCTGACACTCCGCGGCCCACACTTCCGTGATCCCGAAATTGTTCGTCGGTCATTTAAACTCAGAGGCCACCGCGTCGTGTCCTTACCGAGCTATCTTAGCGCTGTGCAGCGCCGCGAGACGTACTTGAGGCCAAGTCCTAAAACGGCTGGATGTAATTGCTCGCATTAGCGTAACACCGCGATTTTCTAGTGAACGTTTTTTCACGATTCTACTTCGTAGGGCTTTTCTTTAGGAACTCGAGTAAGTAACCCTTGCCTTTTGCCGTTCATTGTAATTGGCGGTGACGTCGCTGCGATCCGCTCACGTGTGTATTCTTATCGGTTTGTTACGTTTGTTCGTCAGTCGGGTAGCCAGTTTCGCACTAGTCAAGCAAGCCACCGCTTCCTGTAGCGGCCAACGTCACTCTCTTGTTCGTAAGGTTAGTCTTTTTTTGTCTTATTCCTGACCTAATAGAGGTGTCTACATTCTCTAGAGTACCCCTCCCCCCCTTCGTCGTTTCTATGCACCGTTTCGATGCATTTGATTGTAGCGCACCGCCCTCTCCCAATGGGGCTGCAAGTGAGGCGGCGGTTCAAGATGACAAAACAGCTGCCACAGTTCAAGATGTCACAGTTCATAGTACTCCTCCTCTGGTCGGTCCTTTCAAATCATGTGCTTCGCAAGAGCCCTTTGTATCCGAAATTCATTCCGAGTACGTATTACCGCGCCCTCGCTTTTACTCTTTCTCCGCGCCACTTATGATAGAGAGCCTTGACATCAGTGGCGTAAGTTCCACAGAGCCCTTGGCCCGACATGAAATGGGGGCCATCTACTTACGGACATGTCATTAATTTAACATTGTGATTATAAACTAAATTTTAGATACTATTTTACAATAAATGATTTCAGAAAATAAATTATCATTTTGGTAGTTTCATGATATAATTTAAAATTTATTGTTTTACCTTTTCTTCAGATTTACAAATTTATGAATGACGGTAGAAATATTATTTTTCAACCACATCTTTTCTTCGTGCTCAGTTGAAAAAATACTTAAAATACACAGATGGTTGTGTGCCATTTTTTATCCTAAATATTTTTAATCACCTTTAATTTTGAAAATGTTATTTCGGTGCGGGTGACCGCGACAGGAAGTGTCAAATATAATGTAAATACTATACAAACATCAGGAAAACTTGTTAATAAGTGAGCAATATTCAATTATTAATATTTCAAGATCTATGACAGATCTTAGTTTGACTCGCTAAACAAATCTGCAAGGACAATAACTGAGTTAAGTTTTCCGCAGGGTATTTTAATTGAAATTTTTGTGCTTCTTTGAAAATTTCATCGTCTGAAAGAGCTGTTAAAACTTGTGGCTAAATAACTGTGAAAATTGCCACTGTATTTTTCAATCCAACAAATCGTCGCTCCAAGTGATTAATGGCAATGTCTAGACATCCATAGTAAACACATAAGTTTGAATTTTTGTTTGCCGTCAGTGAGACGTTGTTCGCAAAGTTCGTCAAAATGTCGTTTCATTTTCTTCACTCCTTTATCGCTAAAGCTAAATACACGACAATTTGTAACTGCATTCCAATGTCAAAATGTTGGGTGCTACAACAACGTATACAATTGTATAATAAACGCTAAAATAAACGCACAGAACTGTGACAGTCATTTTCAAAGTGTATTTAAAAATCACAACATTCACCTTGTGTTTTGAGACTTTTTTTCCGAGCCTGTTCCAGGGTCCAACGACACTAATAATATTTTGTTGTTGTTTTTTTTTTCAAAAAAAATTCGTTTTAATTTGGCACTGAGTTAATATCAAAACAATTTTCTAAGTGTATAATTTTTTTCTTATTTATCACATTTTTCAGACAGATAAAATAGTGTTAAGTTGCCGAAAAAAATAAAATAAAAAACACGTTTTGGCTGTAGATGACTGTGGGTTGTGGGACGGGGGTAAAAAACCTTCCAAAAATATTCTTTTATCCAATTTATCCAAAAATATAATCCAAATTGTATTTCTAAGTTATATTTTTGTGCATTTCAGACTAGAAAAGTTTTTTCCACCGATGTTGTATTAGAAGAGGCGGTCAGAATGAGAAAGAACCAATTTGTGTCTGTAAAAATGTCTTTATTCACATGAAACATATCAGACATCTTTTCAGTAGAAATTTGTCTACAGATTTCTTAGGCATATAAAATCGAGAGTTGGTTACTTGCAATGCGATTTGGAAATCCAAATCCAAAGAAAGTCTGCAGATTTATTTGCAGGTGCACTAGGAGGAACTCATGTATTGTATTCTTCAAACTCTGTGCTATCAGCAAGGAAACAAATTGATATTTTTCACAATAGCGATATCTCTCATATATTTTCATAAAAAAAGTCCAAAATTTTATAATACAACACTTGATAAAACTGAACACATTTACCCTCAGCCAGGAAATTTAACTCTCGTGTGAGGTACAAAAAAATTTTCTGCCTTTTCAAAAAGAGTGAGAAAAAACGTTGAATTCTTATCAGATAACAAGTATACTTTCTGTTATACTTAAGTTCACTGTTTCTGAGGATGACAAAATTAAATAGATTTTCTCCACAATTATTGAGTATATTAATAGAATATGTAGATATAAAGAAAATACGTTGCCAGCAGGAACTGAAAATTTCAATATCTTTATTTGCCCTTTAAAAAATCAATTATTTTCAATTGTTTGCTTCGTACATTTTTCATTAGCTACTAATTTCTCTAGATCCTTCTCCAGAGTTCGTGCTTTCAGCGTACTTGATCCTGCATTGTCCACTGTCTCGAAGTATCGTAATGCAACACCCTTCAATGCCTCGTGCACTGTTGGAACCCCTTCTCTTCTAAGGCCCTTTTACTCGCCTAATAACATTCGCGATCCTTTCCGAAGCGGCAAGGCGCAGCCGGCTGAGGAAACTGGCCGCTTTTCCGCGCGGAACGGTGGGTATCGGGAGGCTGTGGGGCTACGGCAGTCGGGCGTTTCTTGTCGCCTTCGTTGAATACAACGCGTTTTGACACGCGGTATATCACGTAGTATCAAGCTTGAAACTGAGTAGCACGAGGTCGTCAGGAAGGTTCTCATTCCGGGACTGCTACGTTCACCTCAGGGGAGACTTCTTCCATTATGACCTTTAGTCGATGTTCTTTTGAAGCTGTCTAGTGTTGGATTTTGTGGCACTGAGGCGATGTACGCGTAAGCTTCCGCGGCTCGGGTTCATGACTTCTTGGCTGTCCGGGTGACGCCGCGTCGTTGGCTCAGATGCCGACATTTCGCCTGTCATTTCGCAGGCTTCCTCAGGGTACTGGTGCTGTTGTCACTACCCTGAGGAAGCCTGCGAAATGACAGGCGAAACGTCGGCCTATCACTCGACGACGCGGCGTCATCCGGACAGCCAAGAACTCACTGAGGCGATATATTATTTTTCAGGAGGGAATTAATTTCCATGTCGTATTTCCTATAACCGAGATTCAGGTTCACTGTAACAGGATCTTCTTATTTGTAATGTAAGTGAAACGGGATGTTTCGATACATAAAACTCACATTGAGGAGATCAAATTTTGAAATGTGTGGAATTGTAAAACAAAATGTTGAAATAATACTTTTTACAATTCTGAAATTAATGAAAAGAAAATATAAAGTGATAAACCAACGAACATGTTTACAGTGTTGAGATGATGTCATGCTGTACACTAGCGCGATCTGGGAGAAAAACACAGAAGCAGTGGCCGGCCGTGGGCGGCGGCAAACTTGGTTGCAGGAGGCCTTGGCTCCTTCCGTCGAAGAGGCTTTCACCTGCGCCGTCTTGTGGCCGTCGCTCGCAGAGGCAGGTGGCGCCCGCACTTTCGCCCACAGCCCGCGCGTGAGGACAGTCGGAGAGCATCGTCCCCTTCACCGCTGCTCGCAATGCATCCCGTCGCCGTCCTCGTCGCGGCGGCCTGCCTTTTGGGCCTGCACGCCGTCCACGCCAGGCCCACCATCTACATGGTGAACGAGCACGATAAGCTGGAGCCAGGTACTGCGCTTCTTACTACCTAGCTGCGAAGCGTTTCGGAAAATGTGCAATCGATCATTTTCGGCCGTGACCTACAAATCTTGGCTTTTGTTATGAATTTCTGTGGAGTCCGTGTTTCGCAGGCATGCACGGGACTAATTAGAAACGCTTTATCTTGCAGCCACCTTTACCTGTTAGAAAAATCAAGTTCAATAAAAATTCGTGGTTTTCTTCTCACATCGCCCATTTAGAAAAGTGATTTTGACATCTCAGGAACGTACAAATTATCCATTGGAAGCACAGGCATCTAAGTTGGGGCGAATCTGCTGATTTTAGATTTTCTCATGTTCAATGCTGAATGAGGAAAATTCCTACCGAGCAGTATATGAATTTTCTTCGAAGCGCCATTTAACAGTCCTCGGCAGTCACAGTCTGCGAGTGCGGGGGCGTGGCTGAAGGAGCGACCTTCCCCCACCCTTCTCTTCCATCCACGCGCCTGGCCGTGACGTCACCAACTTGACGCCTCCAAGTCCCCATGCAAAAGCCGCACCGGCACTCAGACGCGCAATTGATTTGAGCGAATGATTAACAGCAGTCATACGCCCTGTTCCGTTACAACTTACACTCCATGCTACTAATTGAACAAGTATGTAGTATGTACTTGCTGAATGTCAATCGATTTTCGGTATCAAGGACCTACAACACGGATTCTGACTACACAACGAGTTACAGGAAGTAATTTACAATATACAGGAATCAAATTTTTCTTTTTTTCGTTACCAGTGCCCGGCAAAAAGGTTTTTCTGTTTAAATTCGCCGCTTACAATACTTTCTCTTTTTTCGAAGAACGAAGGAGGAGGGTCTGTGGAAGGACTTTTAACTTAAATAAACCACTTACAACTAAACTATATCTAACTTATAACTGTTTTACAACAGCCGTTTTGGGCGTATTGTACAATAGTTGGAGAATATCTAGGTAATTGTGTTTATACAGTTTTTCTTAAAGTTCTTTGTTTTTCTATTTTTAATTCCATTCATAGTCACATTCGCTCATAAATGTATATGTACAGAGCATATTCACTCACTCAAGCACTCTTCACTACCCCATTTTCACTTCACTGCGTTCAGAATCTCGATGTTCCATCAAGCGACGGTGGCGCCGTGGCGTTTTCTCCTCCGGGCGACCCCGATGCGGCGGAGCGCGTTTCCGCGCCTCTCCCTTCGGGGCCCCTCATTGGCTCAGCCGCGAGGGAAGGGCATTACTCGCGCAACTTTTCTTGAACGATGACCTTTCTTCCCCCTCTTCGGCACAATAAACAGTTGAGGGCAAAAGCTCGTAGCGAGCACTAACAACATTCCAAACACATCTTCACTGGCGCGAAATAGAAATAATTTTCTTGTGAAGACGAGAACTTGTATCCATTTTTTAGTCCAAATATCTAAAGAAATGACCAAAGCAGGTAAAGATCTATTACAGGAGATACCTCGAACACCTGAGAAAGTTAGAACGCAAATTATTGAGAACGTTGCGAAGGCATGACTTATTCTCCAGAGAGTGGCATTGCTTTATAAAATCTAGTGGTCGATTTCGTAACCAATACCCCCCACTCTACCCGCATTTCTGCAATCCATCGTTCAAGAAAAGTTGCGCGAGTAATATTAGTGCGATTTACCTGTCCATCGAAGCGCGATAAGAAGTGATAGAAGAATAGAGCACTTTAAATTTTCTAAAAATCTCATTTTGGAAACAATGCTACAGAATTGTATAGCATTATAAAAGTTAAGATGTAGCATTTTGTAGCATTTATTGAGAAAATTATGATTAAAGGAAGAATCTTTGAGATAAAAAATACTTTAATGCTTTTTTTAGATTTTCTTATAGAGCATATATTCTAAAAATAGGAAATAAGGTAAACGAATTTATTATTTCGCCGTTTGTTAACTTCAACAAAAATAAAGGCAAGAAGCGTAAACTGCACAAGTAACCTTAAGCTTAGGGCCATCCTCTTCGCTTGACCTCCACACAGTGAACTGAGAAGACCCTGAGCGCTCAGGCATTCAGGATCACTTTTTTAATTGCTCATATTGTTTTTTTTAATTTGTTTACTCAGTTAAATTTTAATTATACAATTAATAAACACGGCCACTCAAATTAAATGTTTTCAATCATCGATATGTTGATGGTGACCTTAGAGAACAAACCCGAAGAAAACTAAATAATGCAATTTAGCCATTATTTCGCTGATCCAAAACAATTTCGCACTTCATACATGATTTTGCAATTTGCGATCGATTTCGTATTTCATCGCAGATTTTAAACCTTCAGAAATACACTGCACGGACCGTCAAACATACAATTACTAATTTTTCAGTGTTTGGTAACGTTTTTTTTTTTTTTTTTTTTTTTTTTTTTTTTTTTTTTTTTTTTTAAGCAATTGCTAAAATGTACCATCTCTAGCGATGAGCGCGCAGGCGCCCTCTCGTCCTGTCCACTGCCTGCGGCTGTGGCCGAGAACACCGTATGTTACTCTCAGGAGGACACCGACGAATGACTTGCTGTCACATCGGCTGCCCTCGCGGCAGCTCAGATGCGCTGGCCGGATATTACACTTTCTGATTTTACGAGCTTTTATAGCCCCATTGTAACTGGGCCACATGTACTACACGAGTTAACACGTTCAGGTGGCGTCGTTTCGATATGGGAACACACACAGAAAATCAGCTCGTGAAGAGATTTGTAGACTTTAGTGAAAATGAGAACAAAATTGTTTATTTTCAGAAACGCTCAAACAACATTTAGAATTTAGGATGAATTTAGAAAATTAAAATCTAAAGAATCAGCCTTATTTCTTTTCTTAAAGATTTGCTTTATCTGTGGATCAAAATGAAGCACCTAATGGGGTATTTTTAGATCTTTCAAAAGCTTGTTGCCATTAATCATAACATATTACTTTCAAAATTTCGAATGGAATTTATGGTATTGCTAAGTTCGTATCTTAAACAACGATCTCAGAGAGTAGAAATACCGTACTGGAATAATGAGATATTACTTATTTACTGGATATGAGATTTTCTCATCTTTCCGATTCCTTAAATTGCACATGGGGTCTCGCACGATTCGATTGGAGGCCCTATTATCTTCCTACTATTCGTAAATGATATGCCCTCGACGATTCGAAACAAGAACTGTTCTCTGTGCGGATGATACGAATATTCTTTGCAATAAAGAAACAGTAAATAGTACATCAGATGTTTCGAATTAACAGTACACGACAAGGAAACTGTTTCAATGCAGTTTTCCATTTCAAATAAACAATTGTACACTCTGATGAAAATAAACGATGGGCCATTGACTGACGTTAGGTAAAAGCATTTTGGGGTCTCTTAATTCAGTCAAACCTCAAACGGAATGTCCATTGGAACACTTCGTACGGTTCCATGACTTTTAGATTACAGAAAAGAACTGTAGGTACGAATAATAAGCAAATCCCGGCCACGTGATTATTGTAAGCCTTTCTTTGTAAAGCTAGGAATTCTACGGTTGCTTTGCCTCTTAATTTACGAATCAGTGTTTTTTTTTTTTCAAAAACTTAATTTCTAAAGGCTGGGAACATCATTTCTGAGAATACAGATGTCTATAACCATAACACTCAACGGCGTGATCATTTTCATCAGGTGTTTGTATCAGCAGCTCACTTTATAAAAAAAAATCTTATACAATTCTTATACATTATTCTTCAACAACATTGCACCATGACATCAAACAATCGACAATTGAAGCTTCTGGACCTGCGAGTACTGGACGTACTTCACGTACTGGGCGTCTTCTGGAGATCCATGTTCCCGCGTCCCGCGTCACGAAGTGCAGTTTTTTTTCTTCAGTTTTTTTGATGTCAAATAAACAAACAAACAAACAAAAACACATACACAAACAAACATACACAAACAAACATACACAAACAAACATACACAAACAAACATACACAAACAAACATACACAAACAAACATACACAAACAAACATACACAAACAAACATACACAAACAAACATACACAAACAAACAAACACACACAAACACACACACACATATACAAAAAATATACATTTTCTTAAAAAAGGCTTTAATTTTTCATTAAAAATTTGCATGCAGGAATGTTTTACTCTCCTGAAAAATTAAGGAAACGTGAAGAAAATGTCGGTTTCATAAATCAGAAATAAAAAGTGTAGTAAATAAAATGTGTCAGAAATAAAAAGTGTATGAAATAAAAGGTATCGGAAGTAAAAAGTGTAGTAAAAATAATGAAATACAGAATAAGATATAATACATAAAACTACATTCATACATTGTGTGTTGCTCTCAAGTTGTAGAAAAATGTTTTTGTTAACTATTCTACACTTCTACATTAATTTTTGCAAAAGTGTGTGATGAAACTGTTAATAGACTTACTCCTATGTTAAAATGCTCTAAAAATGGAGAATCTACATTTTGATGTTTGTTTTCTAGCGCTGGTACCTGTCTCCTCCACAGTCATCCCCTTGCCTGTCTACAAAGTCAGCGCAAGTCTTGGTTTCGCTGAAAAGAAGGGCGTAAAGACATCTGAACCTGTGAAGCTTATTACAGGTATTTTATCTTTTATATCATGCACAGTTAGTGATTTGCGAACATCCAAATACCACTTGAGCTACATGAATTTCCCAAATGATTGCAAATTTTTGTATAGTCTTCTCATATACTTATCATTTTGTGTTCAATAGCCAGTTAAATCAAATAATTACTATTTATTTGTAACTATTTATTTTAAGAAACACAATTATAATAATCAAATTCTTTTGTTTAATAGTATATAATTCAGTATCCAGAAAATGTGGAATAAACACAACATTACTATAAATATAAGAAGGAGACAATATACATTTTGCCTTATTAATCATTAAAATAATATCAATACTAAATATATTTGATTTAATGGATAAACAAAGTGATATTTGCCTAATGAAAATATGTATTTTAATGTTTCTTTGCAGGTGGCAAAAAAAAATCGCATCAAGATGATAACATTGCTATTAATATTAAGCAAATTTCAAAAGAAGAATATGAGCTTCAGCCATGAACAGAAACAAGAATATAAACAGATAATCCAAAGATTGAAACTTAAAAAGCAATAACCATGCAAAGGATTGCCACTCAATGAAACTAATCATTACAACTTACTGAGGTGACTGGAAATCAATAATATCGAATCCAATAATGTCTATGAACTAATATCCATTTTAGAAAAATTCATAGTTTTGGACAACAAAAGCTATGCTTTGATCCAGCGAAGTTCATATAAGTCCAGTTAAACAATGTCCTTAGAGGATAAACCAATTGGTAATTCTACAGTCATATTAAGAGGTCTAAAGATAATGAATTTTCTTTGACTTTTTGGTGAACATTTTGATAATTTTTAATTCAATGTTCTCTTGTTCCTGTTTGGAAATGAGTTGTTACAATTAAGAATCAAAAATTAATTCTCAAAGATACAAAATTGAATATGCTGGATTAGATGAATAAAATATTAAAATTTACTTACATGGTATCTGGAGAAATATTATAATTAAATGAAACTAAATGTCTTTTATTTTAATTCTCACAAGGACTTTGGAAGCTCAAGTTTCCATTGTAACAGAATCATTTTAATGAGAATTTTTCTTCAGGATCTCATTGAAATCAACAAGTACATATAAGATTGACATAAATGAGTAAATATGGCATTTTGATGAAAGCCAGCCTGCTTTTGTTTCGTTTTTTCCTTTGTAATTTTAAACCATTTTATAAGGAAAAATTGATTAGTTAATAATTGTGGCACAGATAATTGATTGTTTCATTAGTATGGTATATTATGAAAAATACATAAACAACTGTAAAATTGGAAAGATTCTTTATTTGTATGTTATCCAATAGTGCAAGTGAAAATGAGTTTAGTTTCCCTACAATGGAAACAACCACTGATATTCTGTAAGGAAAAGAAAATGTAAAACCTAGTCATATAGAATACTGGAATTAATAATTCTGGCCTGTAAATTTTTAATGCATTAAAATTGTACTATTTATGTTATTCTTCCTGACCTTTTTGTTGAATTTATATATGGAAAGATTCTTGAGTATAAACAGGTAAAGAAATAAGAAATAAAAAAGAATACATTTACAAATGGGAAGTCTCAACACACTAATATAGAGTTTAATATTGTCTTTAGTGATTGATGTTATGTTTTTAGTAGCTTTGGTTTCTTTGATTCTTTTCTCTCATTATCTCTTTATGAATTGTAGTCCTGACGAAGACTTAATGAAATCAGAAACACTAGTGATTTGAACATTTCTTTTATCCATAATCTGTATTCAAGAACATTTCCATATGTTAATTATAATTTAATTTTACTTTCAAATTTAATCAGACCTGTAAGTTTTTCTATTATCAAATTGTCCTACATGTGTGTTTATTAACCAAGAAAACAAAATTAATAGGCTTGCAGTATAAGGAACGTGGAAGTAGAAAACAGATTCAATTAGAAACAATAAACATCCCCTTTTTATTTTCATTATGTACTTATTTCTTGAACTTATCTATTTTCTTGTTTTACTTGCTTGCACTTCGTAAGAAGAGAAAGTTATGTAATTGTGCACCAGAAAACAGCAAATTTTCAGCAGAAAATACTCTTATTGTGAGCCCTGGAAATGAAAAAGTGGATAAATCCTGTTTTTATAAACAGGTTTCAAAAATAGGGGGTATAATTTCAGGAATGTATTCCCCATATGTAGACAATCAAATTAGACTCTTTACATGAATGGTTAGTGAGAAACAGCCTTAAGCTAAGCCAATTAAAATCTCAATCAATTATAATTGGGTCCTGCCGGTCTCACAAAGCACTTCGAAATCTAAATATTCCAATATCATACTGAACAAAACTACTGTTTATTTCTACTCTCAAGTTAAAAATCTCGGTCTGACCATCAATAAATTCCTAAATTGTAAACCTTGTGCTCGGGACACTTGCTGCAAGTGTACTTACTAAAATATGGTTACAAGTGCCTTTCACCCAAAACCAAAGAACTACTAGTAAAATCCCTCTTGCTCCCCCTGCTAGGTTATGGTGATATTGTGTATGGTAACATGAAGAAATCAACTGCTGATGCTCTTCAAAGAGTTCAAAATGCATGTGTTAGGTTTCAATATAATATCAAAAAGTATGATCACATATTGGGTTACTATAATATCACATATTAAACTTGAATGGACAACACATGTTTCATATTTTGAGTCTTTTCTACAAAATATTAATTATGGATGTACCTCCTTCTCTCTCTCATAAAATTTCTTATCTCAAAACAAGAAGATTCCAGAAATCATTTCTATGCAATACTCTTAAAAGCAACACCAATATTTACAATGAATGTTACTTAGTAGTAACGGTCAAAGAATGGAATAGCCTTCCAGTAAATGTTAGGAAATGTAAAACATTGCAATCATTAAAAAAACAATTAAATATTCTTTCACTGAGCTCATATTGTATAATACATTTTAAACGTAAATTGTGAAATGTTTTATTAATTGTGCATGTTTTTTAAATTGTAAGTTAAATGTAATATTTTGTATCACATTTTTTAAAAGTTGTTTCTCTTCTTCTATTTCTTAAGTCAGTTCCTAATTTAATAACCATAGTATAATTAATTTTTATAAAGTATATTATAGGATTAGTAATGTTTTTGAATTATCTACTAGTAACTACTGACTCATTCCTGTTTAACATTTGGTTTTGACTGAAGGCGTCTTCCCCCTTGGTACATGTCTTTATAAATTAAAATTGGCCCTAGGATGTTGTCCCGGCCAGGTGGTTGTGTGCATTCTCGTGCTTCATGATTTCTTTAATGTATTGTTTTTGTTAACATTTGACCAGTATCGCTAAATTAATAATTTTCATAATTTATTTTTGGGCACGCGTTTAGTGTATTCCTGTGGCAGTAATGTTTTTGATAATTATTGTAAATATTTTGTTTGTTGCTCAATGTTGAAGAGCATGCACACTTCCTTTGTTTTCCCTGGTTTTCCCCGGCCGCTAAAGGTAAATGCTGGAATGTTTTTTTCCTTTTACTTAAGTGATCTCAGGGGCAAGCCATATCAAAGTTGTATTTTCCTTTGTTTACTGTTCAATTTTTATTTACACATTTATGTATTACATGGTTAGGCAGACGAGCAGGCCTGATGGCTATTCTCAACACTGAAATTCACCGGAATGTTTTGCATTCCTCAGGTGATTGCCATGGAAGGAGACAGGAAACTTTTATTTTACTTATTCCAGCTTGGCCAATGGCCCTCTGCAGCCGCATAAGGCAAATACATTGATATGAGATATATACAGGAATCATTTGATACATTATACACACAATTCTAGTTTAGATATACTACAATATAGTGGCTATATAGTTCTTACTTTATATTGAGAAAAGACTCATCAGTTCATGTCTATGAGGAGTTGAAAAAATCTCTTGGTAACTTTCTTTTTAATCTTTTGCGTTGAGGATTATGCTTTCCTATGTGAAAATGAATAGCTGATGGGATCTTTAATAGTTTGGAGCAGAATTTTCCAGATAAGTGAGAGAAGTAGACAGGGATGGGTGTAATGCCAAGTTCATTATGCAACTGCGCATTTGGAATGTACCAGGAAGCTATTGTGATGGTACATAGGATTCTATTTTGAAAAATTTGCATTTTTTTTATGTTTGATTTGGATGCAGCAGCCCAGACTGGGGAAGCATAGGGAAGTATGGGTCATATCATTGCTTTATAGAGGTGAATAACAACATGTAATTGTAGGGGGGATGATATTTTGAGTATCGGGTATAACTGGTGGACTCTACTAGTTGCTAGTCCTATGCCGTGTTTTTTTTTATTTTGGCGCCATGTAAGTCTTTTATCGAAAATAACTTAAAGTTATTTGACAATTTGGATAGGAGGGTGCCAGGTGATGTTTTGTAATTGGTATGTGAGATTTGGGGGACGTTTGGTCTACGAAGGGTAAATATTTTTGCCTGGTTTTATTTGGATTTATTTCAATGTGCCAATTTTTGGTCCAGTTGGAAAACAATGCAAGGTGATGCAGATCTTCACCAGCAGATTCAAGATTGCTGAAGGAGCAATCAGCAAATAGACCTAATGCAGTATTTTGGGTGATTAGTATATCCGATGTTTAGACATTAAATAAAGTGGGGGAGAGGGTGGATCCTTGGGGTATTCCTGTTTTGATAGAGAAAGGTGTGGAGAAAGCTCCGAGATGTACAGAAAACTTTCAATGATGCGTGAGGGATATAATGGAGGACCTATACTGTGGGATTTGAAAATTAACCCCAAATGCGAAACGGTATCGAAAGCTTTAGCTACATCTAGAAAAAGTACGTTTGTTTCAAAATAGCATGAAATATTGTTCTAATATCTACAATTACTTTTAGAGGAAGCCGTTTTAATAAAACGTTGATATTTGATCATAGCCATTTCATAATTTCCGGGTTGCTAATGAAAGATATTTGATGATTTCGGATGGTGAAATAAATTTAGGGCATTCAGGAACTGTTATTTCTGGTCTTGCAATTACTTTTTGAATATGATTATCGCGTTGCCAGTTTTGAGAAGCGTAAAAAAGTAAAAGTTGATGCAATGTAATTACCCAATATATCACATTAATCAGAAGGTGAAGATGCTTCTTCAGTGGGAGTAAAAAGGATGGGTAGATAGGTAGGTTTGCGTAAAAGGCGTCGGGTTATGGTCCACAGCGTATGATCAGCTGGGTTTGCCGTTTCAGTGTGAAGATGAATCTTTTGCGCGTGGACGAAAGCCAAAAGTTGTCTCACAATTTTAGTTAGGAGATTTAAAAAATATTTTAGAAGAGAAGAGCGATTTCTCAACCAGTGATTTTGACTACATGGTTTATAATCTATCAGTTTCTTCACTACAGATCGTATTGTTGGAAGCGGAGTGCGTTGATGGGCTGTGTGGGCCGTTAAGTCTAGGGCATCTAATATAGTATGAGTAACAATGGTGCAGTCGATTTCCTGCGTAGTTCGGAATAATGGCAGTGGAGATAAAAGATGTGTTACTAGCATCTGATAATATGACCAGTTTACTTTACGTAAATGATCAAGTTGAGCGGAATGAATTTCTTCTGGAGTTGTACCCAGTAAGAAAATTTCCGGGCCATCATCGGATTGCGGGGTGATATGAATCCTAACTTGTACGTTACAACTGATGTTCTTAGAAACGCCGACATTCAGCGTTCTGCTACCGAACGGTGCACACCTCGTCCGCTGCTTATCGCTCCGCAGTACCTCGACTATGACAGTGATAAGAAGCGCCCTTGCGGGGTCGTATTACGGCCGTTGGAACAATGGAAGGCCGCGTGTTTTCTCAGTGCAGTGAAGTGCATTTTAAACAGTGTTTATTACTAAAAAATATCAGCACGAGGTGTTGTCGCCCCGGCGTCCGGCCCTCTCGGGCCACTTAGTGCGATCTTTGTTATATGTTCAATCCAAGAATGTCAGAAAACGCGAATGCATCATTTCCGCCACTCTCAGATGTGGTGTCGCTAGCTTTATACGCACTTCACGACTACCATTATACGGAGCCGCATCTAATTAATCACCTACAGCACCACCAGCAGCAGCACCAGCTATATGCAGCGATCCAACCTATAAATTCAACCTTCACCCAGCTGTCTACACCACCCGTGGGATATTCTCAACCGTCTCCACAGATAAGTACAGCGCATTCTCCTTCTCTTAAGCGCCCCAGATTGCAAGATGCAGTGTATACCCATGCTTCATATGGGCAGGGATCCAGCATGCCTTATAGTGCAAGTATGTCTTTATAAAATGTCCCAACCGGTAATACATTTTCCACTCTCGATCCTGGCCCCGTCCCACAGTGGTCGATTTTCTTCATCTAGCGGCATTAAAATGTTATTAAGAGAACGGTAAAGCTGACGGCGTTGAAAATGGTCAGAATTATTCCTTGTGCTATTTTACATTATTTTAGAATGTGGGAACGACATATAATAATAAATTCATTGCCCTCGAGTTTTGGTAGGGATTGCCAGGTTATCAATTTTGGAACTACTTAAGAGATGCTGCATGCTATTGCTTACTCCTACTAAAGGTTCATGAGACACTAACTCAAAATCAAATATTCTGATTCTAATTCATACCTAACAGTACAAATAAAAAATATAAAGAGTAATAACAAAGAAAAGTTACAATAGTAGACATTAATCATTCTCTGAATTTGCTATTCTACTTTTACATAGCCTCTCACCTCCACGAACATACACTACTTCAAAACTTCCGTCGGAAGCTGTTCAATTTCCTTAGTTGATAGTGGCCGGATGCCTGTTATTACTCAGTCAGAAGAAATCAATTGGAAATGAAGCAGATCTTCATTTGCCACATACTCTAGATGATTTTCGAGTATATCTTTCTTCGACATGACTTGAAGTCTTTGTGTTGGGCTTCCTGCGTGTCTTCGGACATTTGTCCTATTGGGACAATCATTTAATTAATGACATCAGTGCCATGGATTCATATTTTCTGCACTGTTACAGGCTGAAGTACCCGTCCGTATAAACTAACATAAGCTTTGGCAGTTTCAAATGCGTTTTTATGAAAGATTCCGTAGTCACCTCATATCCGCTCCATAATGCTTGTAAAACAACATAGAAGCGGCGAATGAGACGTCCATCTATCCATGTGATGTATCCATACTGTTCCAGATTTTGGAAAAATTGCCGAACAGTGTCCCCATCGTTCGATATGGACAATCTAAAACAAGAAGTGGTACAAGGAGTCAATTTTCTTTCGAAATTTGACAATTATTTGCGTTTTCCTGGGATCTTTACAGTATCTTTTCTTCATATTCACGACTCCGCCAATTTATAAAATAGTCTGTAAGAAATGGGAAGAAGGGACACGAAGAAACGAATTTGAGCATTAAAGGCGTACATAAAAAGTTTTCTTACGGCAAGGTTTTTTAATAATTTGCTCCAGATTGTTCATTTGCTTTGGGAATGCAACATATATAAAGAATTTCTGAGACGAGGCTTTAACATAAGTGAATTACACACTTTTTTCTCATATATTTCAATAATTTGTGTTATACAGAGATATCTGCACTCCCAATATTCAATTTTGTTGCTTGAAACTTCTGCATTTGTTCTATGTGGTGTCACCTTCACAAATTCGAATTTAATGGATCTGTAAAATCTCGCTGTTCCTTTCGCCTTATTTTTCTCTTCGAACATGAAGATATTTCTTTTTCATGTCTACCTTTCGTCGTTTTCTGCGCTTCTTCCTCGACACACGACATTTCGTCGCCCAGTCATGCTGGCTTCCTTGCCGCGAATCTGTCTACCATTCTGTTACAAGCCTTCCATTCGTCAGCAATTTAGCAGGTGAATCTCCGTGTCTTCTCAATTAATACTGCCTCTGGAATACTTCTAAGAACATTACAGGAAACATACTGCATTAGCATTTTTCTGTCCCGTAAATCAGTTGCATGAGAGAGTTGACCCTCACGCAAGCGCTCGAATAGCTCCCGTCGAGCGACTGTACAAGCATCTGAACAAAATTGAATTTTTTGGAAAGGGGCAAATTCGGGCAAAAATGTTTTCCACCATTTTGTTTCAGAAGGTTTAAAGAATACAATCGTGCAAAGAGCATTCTTGGCAATTGCTGACAACTAAAGATAACTAAGTTTAAATTTCCGATCACTAGGAAACCTGTATCAAATACACGACGATACTTTCGCATTTAAAATACAACCAAAAAAGTAAAATTTACTATTAAACGTTAGTGCATTCTAAAGAACCCATTCTAAAATACCTTCCGGATTTTCGTTTATATCGAAGAATCAAGTTATCCTTAACAATTCAGTTGCAGTGGGCAATAACACCAAACGCGTGAAAGCAGGACTTAGGCACGGCTGCGCGGGCGGCTCGGAAGCGCTCGCTGAACATACCTTCATTCTTTTGACAAATGAATGTTCCACTTATGGGGACTGGTACAGTTCTGACAAGACTATAAGGAACCAGCCCACGTAGGTTTTTATTCGTTTCGAGCATATGCATTTTTGATTTAAATACCGCTAGACTCTGGAAATCAACAACTGTGCGCGTCCCTGCCCCAAGAGAAAGGTGCCTCAAACAACAATTCTCCTTCCTCACAACCAATTAAGATACCTCCAATCATTATTCACGATCCACCTGCTCATACGGAACTATTGAAAAAAATTAAAGAATTGCTTAAACATGAAAATTTTGTTACTAAAATTAGAGGACCTTATACTGAAATCAGAACAAGTACAGTCGAAGACTTTACTTTACTTTGTAAGCACTTGTCAACGAAAGGATTGTACTATCATACCTACAGGGACCCGACTAAAACCACTATTTCTGTGGCGCTATGAAATGTTCCAACATCGTATAGTGAGAAATAAATTCATCAAGAACTAGTAAACAAACATTTGCCAGTAATAACCGTTATCAGACTGACTGATTCTAATCGTTAACCTTGGCCTTTGTGTGCAGTAACTTTTACGGAATCATTAGAAAGCAGGGCAATATATGAACTAAAAGAACTGTTTAATGCTATAATCACGGTTGAAGAGCGTCTTCACAGGCCCGGGCCAGTGCAGTGTCGAGGTTGTCAGATATTCGGACACACAAAAAAGAACTGTGGTAATCCTCCTCGTTGCGGCAAATGTGCAGGGGCGAACGCCACGGCCGAATGTTCTAGTACTGTTACAAAATGTTCACTCTGCGGAAAGGCTCATCGGTCCTCTAGTCGCGAATCTGAAATGTATCAAAAAATTATCCATAGAAAATCACTCCCATCTCGTTACCCCATCCGACAACAATTCGCACAACAAGCGATGCCCCATCATGCACGTTCATTAAACCCTCCAAGGGCTGCTTCTGTAGCGTATCCTCATCTTTCTCCTTCCATCCCTATCACAAAGCCTCAAGAACCAAATTCCCCCGTCGTAGAATTCCACAGCCATCATTACCAAACCAAATGTCGCTATATTCAGATGTTTTCAAACAGCCCATACATCCACCCATTGGGGATACCATTCCAGTTGGAACAATTTATCTCCCAACAGGTAGAACATTTCTTCTCAAACTCCTAAGCCAAATGATTCCTTCTCTCACAAACTCCGTCCTCCAATCAATAAAATTATATTATCCATAAAACATGCCTATGAGTAGTGCCACCCATTCGTCACTTCGTCTTATTTCATGGAATGCTAACGGTGTTAAACCTAATATTCATATGCTAGCCCACTTTTTGCATAATAATAAAATAGATGTAGCTTGCATGCAGGAAACCCATCTTTGCCCTTCGATGAAAATTTATATTCCCGGCTGTATTCTATATCGCTATGACCGACCGCGAAATCACTTGAATTTACAAACCACCTAATATTCTATGGGTAATTCCACGCCAACTCCACATTGCATCACACCAACCCATCTCAGATCGAAAAATTAAAGTTATTTTCTTATTTCTTATGCCAAGATAAGTCAAATTTAAATTTTCAACCATTTCCGATGTAAATAGCGTTTGTGAGAACAATTATCGATTTTTCGCGATTTTCAAGCATTTTACAGCATCTTTTTATAATTATCCATTATTTCGATATTTTTTAATGAAAAAATATGTTTAAACTACTATTTTTATAGGAAATTTTCCGTAGAATTCGAATCTGTTAATGAAAATATTGAATTTTTTTTCTTAATATGACAAAAATTGAAATTTATGATTTTTATTACTTTATTTTCAAAAATTAATTTTAGTATTACAGTACAATTAAAAAGTTAGTTTCTTATGCTTAAAGTACGTGAAAATAAGTGTACATTACGGTACAGGAAAAATTTTTTTTGGGAAATAGTGTTTAAAAGAGTTAAATGCAAGAAATACAATAAAATCTCTTTTCTAAATGTATTTTATCATTTTTAAATAACCTGTTAGTATTTTCTACTACTTTTAGACTGTTTGGATGACTTCGGTGGTGTAAAACAGTTTTTAATAAAATGTGCGTCCTGAACTTTTTTGGGAAATACGTTTTACATGAGTTAAAATTTTAAAAAATCGTGAAAAATTAATCGATTTTTATCGTTAAAGCAGATTAAATTATAAATAGTACAAACAAATTTATAAATAGGCACTTAAAAACTTTTTGATAAATAATGATAATAATAATAATAATAATAATAATAATAATAATAATAATAATAATAATAATAATAATAATAATAATAATAATAATTTCGCAGACGTAATCCGCTGTCCTTCGAAGGGAGGCGCGGAGTTACTGATGCCACAATTCCTAGAAGGCAACTTTGACTCCCTTGGGAGTCCGGCGTCTTCGGGATTTATAATCTGCCTTGTGCAGTGTCATTCAGCAAGTTGCTGCAACTTCTACTAAGCTACTACTGCTAGTAATAATAATGATGATAATAATAATAATAATAATAATAATAATAATAATAATAATAATAATAATAATAATAATAATAATAATAATAAAAGTTTTGATTTATTACAATTTTTAGTTGAATAATAAAACATTGTTATTTATAAAATTATTAAAATTAATCTTTTATTTTCTTACTTCATTTTCTTGTTATTAATTAAATCAAACACCAAAGAACAGTGTTCTTGAGTACTTATTGTTTTACATTGAATAATATGCTCAGAGTAAGGAACAAATTCATGCAAATTGCGAGTACCCGGAATTGTAAATACTTTTTCAGTTTTGTTTCGATTCCGATATTCATCGACTTCAGCTTTTCTAATAATTTCACAATGGATGTTTTTAATATGTGCTTTACAAAATTCTAATAATTTGTCAATATCTGTGATTTGATTTTGACGACGTCTACGCAAGCTTTCTTTTGTTGCCTCTCTCTTAACAGTTGCACCCACTCCATCGTTCTCCGTTTTCCCATGAGAGGTAGCAAAAAATGTCCAGGTAGCATCAATACTATACAATTTTGTATGTCTACAGAGATGTAATAAGTTATAACAATTTTTGTATTGTCCTGGACATCCATCGCTGAAATAGTTAAGCAAGCACAGCACTCAGGGCTCAGGGCCAGTGTTTCTAACTACGGGAACGCCCCTCCATTCACGTCTCCTTCTGTTTGATTAAGATTAGTGAGACACACACAGTACACATTCCTGCAGTTAGAAACACTGCTCAGGGCCCCTATATTTGAAATTAGCTTGCGATCACGCGCCAGATTCTGAACATAGCCATGTATAATTTAAATGTTTAATACGTTCATAGGCCCCTATTCTCGAACATTTTTTTACTTTTTCTATGGCGTAATGAGTATTTCTTTCAATTTCGTACAGTATCATGAAGAGAGGTATTTTCTTCCGATATAACGATAAAAATCGATTAATTTTTCACGATTTTTTAAAATTTTAACTCATGTAAAACGTATTTCCCAAAAAAGTTCAGGACGCACATTTTATTAAAAACTGTTTTACACCACCGAAGTCATCCAAACAGTCTAAAAGTAGTAGAAAATACTAACAGGTTATTTAAAAATGATAAAATACATTTAGAAAAGAGATTTTATTGTATTTCTTGCGTTTAACTCTTTTAAACACTATTTCCCCAAAAAACTTTTTCCTGTACCGTAATGTACACTTATTTTCACGTACTTTAAGCATAAGAAACTAACTTTTTAATTGTACTGTAATACTAAAATTAATTTTTGAAAATAAAGTAATAAAAATCATAAATTTCAATTTTTGTCATATTAAGAAAAAAAAAATCAATATTTTCATTAACAGATTCGAATTCTGCGGAAAATTTCCTATAAAAATAGTAGTTTAAACATATTTTTTCATTAAAAAATATCGAAATAATGGATAATTATAAAAAGATACTGTAAAATGCTTGAAAATCGCGAAAAATCGATAATTGTTCTCACAAACGCTATTTACATCGGAAATGGTTGAAAATTTAAATTGGACTTATCTTGGCATAAGAAATAAGAAAATAACTTTAATTTTTCGATCTGAGATGGGTTGGTGTGATGCAATGTGGAGTTGGCGTGGAATTACCCCTATACAATTCAGGTGATATTGATACCTTATTTTCCTCCCGTCAACCAACATTAGTGATCGGTGATTGGAATGCTGAACACGTTACTTGTGGAAGCAGACTAAACTCACCTGCTGGTAATCTGTTACTAGCTGACATACAAAGATTAAGGCAGTGCAAGCTCCTGATACACCTAGCTACTATCCCTACCGCGCGTCAGTGTAAGCTGATATTCTAGATTTCGGCGTTTCCAACAACATGCGTTGTAACATTCAAGTCGAGACTCATATCGCCCTGCAATCCGATCATCGCCCCGTAGTTTTCTCACTCGGCACAACCCCAGAAGAAATTCGCCCCGTACAGCCTTGTCATTTGCGTAATGTCAACTGGCCACATTATCAGATGCTAGTCACACATCTTCTACCTCCACTGCCATTTCTCCGAACTACGTAGGAAATCGACAGAGCCATTGACTCATTCATACTATATTAGGTGCCCTCGACTTAACGGCTCCCACAGCCCATCAACGCACCTCGCTTCAAGCAATACCACCTGTAGTGAAAAACAAACTAATCGATTATAAACGATATATTCGCAATCACTGGTTGAGACATCGATCTCCTCTTTTAAAATCTTATTTAAACCATCTAACTAAAATTGTGAGACAACTTTTGGCGTCTATCCACGCGCAAAGATTCATCTTCAAACTCAAACGGCAAACCCATCTGATCATGCACTGTGGAACATAGTAACCCGTCGTCTTTTGCGCCAACCTACCAATCTACCTACCCTTGTTACTCCAACAGGAGAAGCATTTTTACCTTCCGATAAATGCGATATGTGTGGTAATTATTTTGCATCAACGTTTACTTCTTACGCTTCGCAAAACTGGCAACACGATAATCATATTCAAAAAGTAATTGCACGACCAGAAATAACAGTTCCTGAAAGCCCTAAATTTATTTCACCATCAGAAATCATCAAGTATCTCTCACTAGCAACCCCTAAATTATCAAATGGTCATGACCTAATATCAACTTTTTTATTAAAACTGCATCCCTTAAAAGTAATCGTACATATTACTGCAATATTTAATGCCACTTTGAGACAAATGTACTTCGCTGATAAATGGAAATACGCCCGCATTATTCCAATTCTGAATCCAGGGAAAGCTCAAAATCATCCAACCATCTATTGCCCGATTAGTTTGTTACCCACAATGGGAAAGCTATTTGAAAAATGTATACTCTCTAGACAAAAATTCTTACTTCATCTCAGTCAATGCCATACCACCTCATCAGTTTGGATTCCAACCCCTTTTGTCCGCGTATCATCAAATCTTATTCCTAACTGAAGATATTATCGAAGGATTTCGTGACCACAAACACACTGCTCCAGTTTTTCTAGATGTAGCCAAAGCGTTCGATACCGTCTGGCACCCAGGGTTAATTTTCAAGATCCGTAGTGTAGGTACTTCAAAAAATCATCCCCCTACAACTACATGTTGCTATTCACCTCTATAAAGCAATGATACGACCCATACTTTCCTATGCTTCCCCAGTCTGGACTGCCGCAGCCAAAACAAACATCAACAAGATTCAAATTTTTCAAAATAGATTTCTACGCACCATCACAAAAGCTCCCTGGCACATTCCGAATGCGCAATTACATAATGAACTTGGCATTACTCCAACCCCCCTCCATTTCTCCCTTTTATCCGTAAAATTCTATTCCACAATATTAAAGATCTCTTCAGCTATTCACTTTCACATTATGAAGCAAAATCCTCACCGCAAAAGGTTATAAGAAATTTACCGAGAGAGTTGTTCAACCCCCCCCCCATAGACATAAACCGATGAGTCTTTTCTCATTATTAACTTTATATATATATATATATATATATATATATATATATATATATATATATATATAACTACTATGTTGTATTACATCTAACACTAAATTTCTGTTTATGTCTCAAGGTTCTTGTATATAAATCAAATTAATGTATTTTTCTTATGCGGCTACTGAGGGCTAATGGCCAAGCTAGAATAAATAAAAAACAACAACAAAAAACACCGAAATCTATATCAGCTTCAACTAATGCGCGGTAGGGATAATTATTATTATGCAAAAAGTTGGCTAGCATGTCAATATTAGATTTAATACCGTTTACATTCCAAGAAATGTGACGCAATGAGGAATGCCTGACTCTACTTATAATACATGTTTTTATGGATAATATAATTTTATTGATTGCAGAATGGAGTTTGTAAGAGAAGGAATAATTTGATTTAGGAGTCCGGAGAAGAAATGTTCTACCTGTTGGGAGATAAATTGTTCCAACTGGAATGGCTGCCTAATGGGTGGGTGTATGGACTGTTTGGAAACATCTGAATATTGAGGCAGTTGGTTTGGCAAGATAGCTTTGGGATTCTACGACGGGGGGAATATGGTTCGTGTGGCATTCTAATAGGGATGGAAGGGGTAGGATGGGGATAGGCTTCAGGAGGAGCCCTTGGAGTGGTTAATGAACGTGCACGATAGGCATCGCTTGTTGTGTGAATTGTTGTCGGATGGGGTAACGAGATGGGAGAGATTTCCTACAGAGGATTTTTTGATAAATTTCACAGACGCGACTAGAGAACCGATGAGCCTTTTCGCATAGTGAACATTTGGTATCAGTACTAGAACATTCAGCCGTGGCATTCGGTCCCGCACATTAGCCGCAACGAGGAGTGTTCTTTTTTGTGTGTCCGAATAACTGAGAACCTCGATAGTGCACAGGTCCGATAGTGCATTATGACGACGTTCTTCAACTGTTATTATAGTATTCAACAGTTCTTTTAGTTTATATATTGCCCTGCTTTCTTGATTTCGTAAGAGTAACTGAACATAAAGGGCAAGGTTTACGATTAGAATCTGATAATTGTTATTACTGGTATTTTTTTTTACAAGTTCTTAACGTATTTATTTCTCACTATATTGTTGGAACATTTAATAGCACCACAGAAATATTGGATTTAGTCGGGTCCCTGTAGGTGTGATAGTAGAACCCTTTCTTTGACAAGTGCTTAGGAAGTAAAGTCTTCGACTGTACTAGCTCTGATTTCAGTATAAAGGCGTCCTATTCTAGTAACAAAATTTTCATGTTGAAGCAATTCCTTAATTTTTTTGCAGAAGTTTCGTATGAACAGGTGGATCATGAGTAATGATTGAATGTATCTTGATCGAATGTGTAGAAGGAGAATCGATGTTTGAGGCACCTTGCTCTTGTGCAGGGTCGGAGTCAGGATCGAGAGTGGAAGAGCTATTGCTGGTTGGGATGTAGTATAAAATCACATTTGCACTATAAGGCATGCTGCTAGAGCCTTGTACATGTGAAGCATGGGTATACACTGTATCTTGCACTCTGGGGCGTTTAAGAGTAGGAGAATGCCCTGTACTTATCTGTGGAGACGGTTGAGAATATCCCACGGGTGGTGTAGGCAGCTGAGTGAAGGTTGACTTTATAGGTTGGCTCGCTGCATGTAGATGTTGATGCTGTTGCTGCTGCTGCTGTAGGTGATTGATTAGATGCGGCTCCTTACAATGTAAGTCTTTTAAGTGCGTATAGAGCTGACGTCACCACATATGACAGCGTAGTGTCATAAGAGAGCCGCCCCTGTTCGAATAGAAAGGAAGTGTCGTAACAATTTTGCCTCGTTGACAGATTACTGGCCACACAGACTGGAGAATAACATTTCATAAATATTTGTGAACCAACCAGGACGCGCTTCCACCAGACGCTAACAGGCGTGTGGACGATAACGGCTGAATGTGTTATTTTAAGCGAATAATGGAACATGCAACCCGCCGAGTTGCGAATTTTGTCTAGGCTCCCGAGGAGCACACAACTATCTGTTTGTCCTCTCTCTATGCTCCGTGGCCTCCATCTCAGAATTATGCAAGTACCTACTACTTCTAACTACATTAGAATGTCGATAATCCGAAATAATAGGAATCGAGGTGTGTCAAGTTCGCACAACCACTACAGAACAATCACATCAATCCAATTGGAGAATTTAGTATTCACGTACTAATTTTCTTCCCCAAAAATTATTTTTTCTGTTATAGTTACATTACTGGTACAGTTTATTAATTGAAGTTCGTCGTAGCGGCTTGAGGGTTATGCTATTATGCCAGGTATTCGATCACGTGTAATAGAAAGTAGGAACGGTATAATCAAATAAAACATAACATTAATTAGATCGCTGGTGAGGTAGATACCTTTTTATTATGATAAATAAAGATATTGTCTGGTATCAATACTTTTTATTCAGCTTATGATCGTTTCGATCGCATAGCGATCATCCTCAGAGCTTGCAGCTTCCGGGCCGAAAACACAGTTCAGCAGAATCATCAATTCTATCAATTTTGGAGACAATAGGCTGAACGGCTTAGCCGCTAGAGTTGTACACAGACAGACGTTTTGCCGTCAATCGATTTTTCGGATCAAAGGCCCACAAAACCTGGATTCTGGCTACACCACCTGTTAAGATAACACCCCCTAATTTAGCAACTAATTTATCCACTTTTTCGTAACCAGAGCCCGTCAATAAAAGTTTTGTGTCGAAAATTCGGAGTTTTATCCAACAGCTTTACATATTTCTGTATACTGCGCAAACAGTAGCGAGAAAGTAAAAAGCGTGCTGAAAACTAATTGAAAGAAACTTTATTAATCATAATCAATCACAAACTTCAGAATCAAGCCTTGAGGTATTTCGCTTGGACGAACTTATTTATAACGTCACCCAGGTTCGCTTTCAACGAGTTTGTCACTTTACTCGCTATGTGCTTAGGTTTTATTTTTAATATTTTTAAAGTGGGCCCCGAGGAGGGATGACCGTTTATGGAATTTGAATCCTTTGACTTGAGCATTCCTTCATGTATCAATGAAATGTTACAAATCACGTACAATGACACCGAGAATTGCACCCTTCAAAACCTATCATGAAGCAATAAAAATCCGGGATGTCAAATTACAAATTTGGAAAATATTTTCGCGTCCTCATCAAAGAATACGCAATTCCAATTTAACACTAGTTGATTTTTAGTAATAAATCGCTTTCAGAAGGAGTCTTTAAATTGTGTTCAGTTACGCAAAAAGAAAAAAGAATGCTTTTGGATATCCCTTGTGTATAGGGGCCGTAAGTAACTTCACCTACCGGGCATTAGTTACACCACTGATAAGTAGTTTTGATGAATATAATAATATTATATTTAAGTATTATATTTTTCTATTCATTCGCGCTTCGTTTGCTCAAATTTTTTCAAATGTTAGTTGAAGTGTTAGACAGAAATTGTCATGTTATATTAGATAACCATTAACAATGTTGCGAGAAAGTATGTGGTGTTGTAGCACTACTAGTTCAAATACCACACAATAAAATTTTTAAAAATATATCTCGCGGCGTTAATATTTTTATATTAAGGAAGTTACTTATATATATTGCATTCGTGAATACATGTACTTTAAATGATTTTTTGTGAAAATCAAAAGTTTTCAATGAAAATGAGCTCAAAATTGCGCATTTTCAGGAACGCTCTAACGACATTTTCTAAAACGCTGCTCCAAATTTTTGAATAAAAATTTCCTTATAGGATCAGCTTTTTCTTTTCTATAATATCTTTAAAATCTTTTTTAATATCTACTATTATGGAAAAAATAAATATAAACCTTAAAAAAATATCTTTTTGACCCCGGTAGGTTGCAGCTGGGAAGTGGATGGGGCAAAACCGAAAAGTTGGCCCTGACTGAAGAGATTGGGAAACTAGTACGAGAAAGAATGTGCTATTCTGTTGCACGAATAGTTTTAATTGTAAAAATTGAAAATGAAATATGTTTTTATTTGAGTAAACGTGTACATAAAAGCACGCAATAATTGATAATTTGATTGTTTCATTTGGTAATAATTCAATAGAATCCAAATTAAGCTGTGGGCTCTGGAGGCTCTTGGGTCCTTTTATTCCGTGATATTGTGAGGTTTTTTGATTGATGATTGCGGGTGCGTTAAAGTCAATGGTCATTAGTCCCGTAAGTGTAGTGCGTGTTTTATCGCGGAAGATGGTGGTGTTCCCCCACTGGATGGCCAGATCCGGCCCCGACCTACCCATCAGCTTGCGGGGTTTTCCCCAGCCAGATATCTCCCAGCGGGGCACCTCCCCAGACGGACGCGCTATAAGCTCCCGACTGAATTACTGACGTGTGGAACTTTGGTGTATGATAAGTGTGTGTTAGTAAGGGGTGAGCATAGAGCAAGGAAGAGGAAGGAAATATTGCGCACGGTTCGTGGACGGATTTTGTTTGTGTACTGCTCCGGCATTCGCCTGGTAATGATCGGGGAACCCACGGAAAGGTACCGATCAGAGCAGCCGGCCGCTACAATTCTCCTTCAGGCAACGGCTGAATTATACCTAGCTAAGTAGCGAGTGTTGAATAGTCCTGCCACCGTCGGGAGAGGAACCCTAGGACCTCCCGGTCAGAGGTGCTGCAGTGACATCAATTGATGCCTTGAGCCGGTGGCATTATTGGGGTTAATATTTGTGTAATACTGTGAAAGTTACGGGAGTGCTGAGGAATTCCGCGCCCGTCCGCGATCGAACCCCGCTCCTCAGCGAAGGCTGCCGTGCCGCAGCGGTGGAACGAGCGGCGCGCGGATTTCGCCTCGAAAGAGAAACCGCGGCTTCGCGCGCCGCGTGGGAGGGGGGGATGGGAGGGGAGGGAGGGGCTGCGCAGACGACATGCGCAGTGGGGGAGCGCGTGGCGCGGGGCGCCCAGACGGACGGCGCGACTCCGCTGCCTGTGGTGGAGCGACAGCGAGGACAGCCAGCTGGACACACTCCTGACGGCCACGTGGGTAAGACGGTTCACTTTCACTTCTTTCCGACCAACATTCTTCAATTATTACTTATTGTCCGAATAATATTTCTGTCTACTTGACAGCAGAGAGTGGGGGAGAGAGATGCTTCCACTTACTCGGGCGGCAGACACGGGGTCCTGTGGTCGTTCTTGCATCAGATCACAACAGTAGCAAGAAAGAAATCGCTCTACGAACACACAACCGCAGACGACACAGAATCACGATGCATAAAAGAAGTAATGGCGCTCTTCAATTTTCATTTTCGCTCTGTAAGATCTTTCCCCCCTCAATAAGCACAGACAACTCTGCAGAGACATCACCAGAATTTGAACCCTTTAATTGGATAATGAAACCTCCTCTCCACTGTCAGCCCCTAGCTTTCAAGACAGAAATATTATTCGGACAATATGTCAGGCAGTATTCTGACATAAGATACTATGTTCATTAAAGCAGGAGAAAACTATCAGTATTCAATAACACAAACAAGCTCTCTGCTAATGTGTAGAACCATGGGGAAATAAACTGTATATATTAGTTGCAAAAAAATAGCGTTTGCTTAAAAAAATTGAAACAGAAATAAACTCGTGGTGCTACTGAATGGCACAGACTTTCTCGTACTAGTTAGTTTCGTATTCTCTTCGGCGTCTAAAAGACCACCAGGGTCTCTCGCGTCCCCACCGCTCCTCTTGGAGGAGGAGAAGAGCTCCTTCGCACAGCCCGAATGTCGCATAGTTATGGAACAACGTTAGGAATTCCCCGTGCCTCATATCCTACAGAAAACTTTCATGTCTTACGTGAGTTTTAAATCCGCAGCCATGTTGATTGAGGACATAGTGTCTACAGACTAGTTCATCTACCCTGCGCCCTGTCTAACGAGGCCGTATAACTTGACCGTCCTAAACGTAATCGTGTGTACTTTTGGAATACGTATGAAATATTATAGAAATAATCGTATGATTAAATGCGACATTTTTATGTATGCTACTCTTTTAATGTGTTTTGTTATACTTATTTGAAGTATTCCGAAATTATTTGTTTCCATAGCAATAGCGAAGTAGATTTTTTAGCATTAAAATCTAACAACTCAATCGGTATTCCAGAATTTTCTCAAAATAAGCTAACTCTACAGAAAATGTTGTAGAACATAACATTTACAGTACATATCTGTTGATCCAACGGTTTAGTATTTCTGAAAATGAGCAATTTGAGCTCATTTTCACAGAAAAGTCACAAGGATGCAAACGATTACAATAATGAAAACGGAACTTACAATCATTCATGAAAAATATAGATAACAGTACTGATATGTTGACAAAGGTAGAGAACTCATTTATTTTTAATTATTAAATACAAATAAATAACATTTACTATATCTAAATTTTAGTCATATTAATTTTACATTCAGGATTGATTTCGTCTCTTGTGTCCATCAGGAAGCGAAATTAATTTTCTTGGATTGTAGCAAAATAATTACTATGTTACAAAATACATTACAATGTTTTGTAGCTGTAGTATGAACCACTTTCCTAGTCTAATAAGTAAGACAACATTAAATCCTCGTTAACAATGTTAATATTATTTGTATTTTTCTAGAAACACAATTTTTCATATTCTTTTGTATGTCTTTCTTCCGATTTCTGAGGTATTAATTGTTCAATTCATTAGATTCATCTAATTGCGGTTTCCGAAGCGTCTCTTTATTTTTCAATTTCCAGATGTTATGAGAATTGCTATCGTTTCACAGATATCAAGATTCTAGGGGGCTAGGCGCCGTGAGCATTCGTACGAGGTGAAATATTGCAATATGATATTAAAATAACCGGAAGGAAATGCGACTTAGTTTGACATAAAAATGTTACAAGACGCGGTCGGACATGTTTTATTACTCCTTAGAAATTGCATTACCGGCTCCTAACGTCGCCTCAGCGGAAACATTCACTCGTAATTACATTTTCCGTCCTTATGACGTAAATTACTATTTCAAAATCGCAGCGATTCGAGAAGGGACAAATCGATCGAAGAATATTCATTTTGACAAAACTTTTACGAATACTTCAGACCCTACAGTTGTTCACGGATAAACGTACAGACGGACGGATAATTTGGGAAAATCAACACTTTTTACGAATGAAGGGTCCCCTAAACATGCATTGCCCTTGAAATCTCGAAATGGATTTTCCGCAGGATTACATACATTTCTCTATACCACGTGTATTACATTTAGAAAGCAACTAATGATACTACAACGGAACATTCTTCATGGTATTGTTTGTAACTTTTGTGATTTTCGAAAATTCAAAGAGTTTAACGAAAATGTGACTTGCACCATTTTGTAAGTGCGCAAAGCTTATTTTAAGTAAATTAGTGGTGCTAAAACAGCACGTAATTTCTTGACAGGAGTTTCATGCAAAATTACGCAAAAAGTACGCAAAACAATATTGACATATTGCGAAAAATTGTACATGACCTTATTTTAAAATCTGTGAATCCTTAATTAATCAAAAAGGTTGGAGTCATTTTTTGAAAATGTGGAAAATGTTCCAAGAGCTTCATGGAAAGCACCCCCTAAAATTAAAATATCGGTCACAAATTCAAGGGACCGCGACATTGATTGGGAAATATCAATTTTGGAGAAAATTGGCTGAAAGATTAGCCGCTAGCTTTGTGCACGGACAGACATACGTTTTGCCGTCAATCGATTTGTCGGAATCAAGGATCCATAAAAAATGATTTCAGGATCCACCACGTGTTAGAGGATTTTTTAAAAAAATTCGCTCAAAAGTTTATCCACTGTTTCCAGAGCCCGGCAGTAAGAGTTTTTGTGCCGAAAATTCGCCGCTTTTCCCCGCAGCATCACATAACACTCTCTCTGCAGCGTAAACAATAGCGAGAAAGTAAAACTTCGCGCGGAGGATTAGGCGCTTAAACAATTGTGGCATTTGCGTTTTCGGCGAACTCTGAATTTTCGAAATACATTTTAAAAAATTTTAAAAAACCTAGCAAAAGTACAATATTGCTGCTAGAGATTTTTTCCTTAATGAAATTTGTTCCTTAAAGCTAATTTTGAAATAAAGTAAATGAAAATATCAGAATTTATGGAAACTCCATATGAAGATGTTAAACTTTTTTCAACGTCGGGAAACTGTTTTTAACTGTTGGTCGGGTAGTGTCGGAGCAACGTGACTTTATGCTAACGCTAAAGACTTGAGTTCAAATTCCAGCGCTGAAAAATAATGTTAATTAGAAAAATTTTTCCAGTTTCATCTAGTATTATGTTGAGAAACCGTTACAAATAATGCGAGAAAGTATCTGCACGTCTTGGCTTGTGGGGAACTTGTTTATCATTACCTATATTGATGGGAATGCACAAATGTTCTCTCCATCCACCTACAGGAAAATATGATTTCAATGTGTTAAACTCTAGGCTTGGCTGCAAGAGAATGCCAAAGTTTCGACAATGTTTCCACCAGGAGACGATTTCAACGTATGTGTGATCATCTGATAAGTATTGAAAGAAGAAACTATAACTTAGGATTCTAAAAGGAACTAATACAAAAACTTATAAAGATGAATAGTAACTTACAAGCTAAACAAAGGAATAAAACACTTCCTCCCCCATTGTTTTGCGACTGTGGTGTGCGTTCAGAAAAGCTCCTCAAAATGATTTCCTCCTCTGAGTCATCAACTCGGCTCGTTGCACTAGGAAGAAACACTTCCTGGTTATTCCTGAGTCCTCAAAATATCAGAAGGCACTGCAGCTCTTAATGTATCGTGCGTAGAATAGACTTATTAAATTAGCCCCAAAATAACTAGTAGTGCTCTAACACTTCATACTTTCTCGCATAAGTAACTGTTACGTAAAATTAGAATACCGCAATTTCTATTTATATTAACACATCTTAGTCATCACTTGTAAAACGCATTGCTAAGGAACGGGACATTGTAATAAAATCGCAAAATGTGTACATGTATGCACTTTCTAAAATATTAATTATTTATTTATGTCAAAAAATAGTTAAAAATGTATGTGACGTGCTATGGGGAGAAGTTAATTTGAAGTTACATTTATGTATAAAACAAAATAAAAGGCCATCTCAGCATTTGCTCGAGCGTCAGTGAAACTGAACGAAAACCTGATGGAGATGGGAGTCATTGACCCGAAACCTGAAGTACAGTACGTGTTACAGGCTCTTTAGAATTATACAGTTCAAATGGTAAATAATACTTTAAATGTTATTGTTAAAATTAATATTACTTTCTTTTTGGATGCTCGAAATAGTCGCTAATTGTATAGAAACAGTTGTGCAGCAGAAACGAGTTTACTTGGGTCTTCAAACTTTTGAATTGAATTTAATCGTTTAATGTCATCTGGCAATGTGTTGTAAAATAATGTACATGTATTGTATGCGCATTTTTATAGTGAGCCGTTGATACTGTCACCTATTGAATATGATTACTACGTCGAGTGTTGTAGTTATAGACAACGGTGTTTACTGAAAATATATTCCTTCCCTTAAGTAAGTCATTGTTGACAAAAACCACTCATTCGTATATTAAGAGACAAGGTATTGGTAAAATACCTAAATTAATGAAGAGAGGCTTACAAGAATCACGTGGATAGGATTTGCTTATTATTCGTACAATTCCTTATTGTAATCTAAACGTCTGGGAGCTATAATATATATTTCCACAGAATATTATATCATACATAGAGCGTGAATGAACATTGGCAAAATATACACAACGAGCAGTATGAAGGCTGACTGAATTTAAAAGAATTCTGAAAGCGTAGCATGAAAAAACTTAATTTAGTGTTCAATTCATTTACATGGACGTTCCATTTAAAGTTTGACTGAATTAAAGATCTAACAATTTTGTTACCTTAACATCGGTCAATGGCACACCGTTTAATTTCAATGGGGAATAAAGCTTTTTATTTGAAATGGAAAACTCCATTGAAACCGTTTTCTTTTTATTGACTATTAATTTGTTATTACAGAACCAATCTGAAATATCTGATATTGTTCTATTTACGATTTCTTTATTGCAAAGAATATTCATGTCATCAACAAAGAGAAATGTTCTTCCGTTTCTAATTGTCGAGGGCATATCGTTTAAGTATAATAGGAAGAGATTAGGGCCTAAAATAGATCCCTGCCAAACTCCACATGAAATTGGCAAAGAATCGGAAAGGTTTTCCATAATGTTCCTTTATTCCAGTAAGGTATTTCTACTCTCTGAGATCGTTGTTTAAGGTACAAACATAACCAATCTAGAGCAATACCACGAATTTCATAAGAAAGTAATTCTGAAAGTAATATGTTATGGTCAGTGACGTCAAAAGCTTTTGAAAGATCTAAAAATGTTCCAATAGATGCTTCGTTTTGATCCATGAATGAGGCGACATCTTTCAGAAAAGAAAATATGGCTGTTTCTGTAGATTTTTGATTTTCGAAACCCATGTTGGCAATCTGAAAACGCACCGTGTTTACTAAGAAAGGTTTCCATTCGTTCGTAAAAGTCTCTCAAATATTTTTGAAAATACCGACAAAAGATAAATGTAAAAACTCTAGAAATATGTAAGGTAAATGAGAAATACGTAAGATAACAATTCACGATAGTGTTTAAAATGCCCCATATGTGCATTTTCAAATTTTCAAAAGCATATAGGCATTCAGTTCTTAAAATGGATTCGGAGAAGTTGAACGAACGTTACACCTCTGCAACAGTAATTGAACACAAATCTTCTGCAAACAATAAGAGTGAAACAATATAAAATGCAATGTGTATGTAGAATATACGATGCTGTATACGAGAAGGACGTGAACAGCCTCCTTGCATAGCCAGTGACGTATCAATCGGGGGACATTAGGAGACCATGGTCTCCCTAATTCCAAAATTGTTTACGTAGCGTCTGCAGTATCGTTGAAGGGTAGGTCCTAGCGCATGAGACTGGGTGGTAGTGGATTTTTGAGACAAGCTAGATTACTAGATTGAATTCGACCACTGCCTGGAGGCGAATTCAAGCGGCTGACTTCTTTGATAATGTTTTCCATGGTTTCTCCGAACAATGCCAGGTGAATGCCGGACCAGTGCCTTAACAAAACAGGCCTTGGATCACTCACGATCTTTCCTCTCCTCTCCCCTTACACACAAAACCACGATTAACACTAAATTTCGTTAAATTTCTTAAAGAATGTATGCAATTTATAAAAAAACATATTTTCTTAAAAACCGCTCTGAATTTTTCTTTAATTTGTTTTCATGGATAGGACAAGGAAAGTTAACAAGAATGGCACAGGCCTAATTTTTGTTGTAGTGCCTAATTTTCAAAAAATTCAAATTTAGAAATAATGCGAAAATGTAGTACCTCTATTTGTAAGAAGTTTGGTTCAACTACCTGAACTTTCGAAAATTACAATTTTAGAAATATGCGAGAAAGTACATGATAAAACACCTGTAATTACATAGGTGGTCTTGTTTTACTGCGAAAGACAATATTGCATCATACAAAATAAAATATTTCCTGACCTTTCTTCAAATAATAGAATAAAGGTAAACTCATATCCGGAATTTCGGTTTCAGTCTTTAACAACACATAAATCAACGAGTGGTGCCACCTAATGGCACATTTTCTCGTACTATTTAGTTTTCTAATTTCTTTGGTATGGGCTAGCTTTTCGGTCTTGTCCCGTCCTATTGCCAGGAGCCAGGTTTCGCCATCCAAACTACATTTAAAAAAAGTTCTTAATTTTTCGTTTTCCTAATGGGGGAAACGCGATGTTCGAAGAATACACAGGGGAACAATTTTTTGTTGGGAGTTGTGAATAACAGTGTTTGTGTACGTCGATTTTCTGAAAATATTGAAAGTATGTTTGCTTCCAGATATAATCACGTATATTCAGGTCTAGGAAATTGATTGATTTGTATTCTTTCTGTAGTTCTGTGGTGAATTGAATAGTATGATGTATGTTGTTGAGGAAGTCAGTAAACAGGTCAGTTTGAATCTTCCCAAGCTGAAGGGCGAGATCCGGCGCCGACCTACATTCGGCTAATGGGGTTTTCGCCATCCATGTATCTCCCACCGCCCCAGCAGGGACAAGCTCTAATCTCCCAACCGGTCTCCTTGCATGTGTGGTAGTGAAGTGCATGCAAGTGTAAGTGGGTGTAAGTAAGGGGTGAGGATAGGACAAGGAAGAGGGGGAAAAAAGATCGCTTGCGGTCAGTGGCACCTGTTGTTAGGGTGCTGTTCCGGCATTCGCATGGTGATGATCGAAGTAAATACGGAAAACTACCGATCAGAGCAGCCGGCCGCTAGATTTCTCCTCCAGACAGCAACCAGGGGCGGATTAATATTTTTGCCGCCTGTAGGCACATCAAATTTGTCGCCCCCTGTTTAAAATTAATGTTACATTTCAAATTGTAACGTTTCAGTAACAATTCCTCATTACTTTAAACGTTTTAACTTTGAAAGTAACATTATATTTTGCACATTGTTTTCTTAAATTAAATATTTTTTTGGATTAGCTAACTTTGGATATAAACTGTATCTTCATAGCAAGTAACGTTCAACATTATTAACGTTTCAACACTAAAACGTTAACATTAAAAGGAAACTAAAACATGACAACTAGAATTGCAACATGTTTTCTTTCGTCAATGGGCCTTAGTTTCAGATTCATATACTTCTGAAATCATACGGTATACTCTAATGAAGTAGACAAATAAGTAGCTTGTATTAAATATTAATATGATATTTTTAAAATAAAAATATGATTTATGCTGTTATAGTTTTTAGAGAACCAAAATTTGTTTTAGAAAATATCAAGAAAATTTTGCGCCCTTGAAAATTTGCCGCCGTAGGCACGTGCCTACTGTGCCTATGCGTAAATCCACCTCTGACAGCAACTGAATGAGACCTAGCTGACTAGATAATATCGAAAAATCTGCCACCGTCGTAACTCGAACCTAGGACCTCCCGCTCAGAGGCGCTGCAGTGACATCAGTTGAAGCCCTGACCAACCTCTTCCGTTCGCACGTACGGATACAAGAAAGTAAAAGCAAATAAAGATAGTGTTAACTCTATTTTAATATATTATTTCTTTTAAGCACATGCACGTGATGACTAGATGCACTGCTACACTGTATGAATCTAGAAAGAACATCTTGCTGCCCTTAGATCTTTCACAAAAGAACTTGAACAGCAACTCTTGGGTTTCAACATATATTTTCTTTAAACATTCTTTACAAATACTTTTAAACGATTGTCTGATTTTTCTTCAATAATAGTATAGGACTCACTTGAATATAGTCTCTTAAACTATTATTTAAATTTGATTCACAACTCATATTGCCTCTTAACACATAAGCTGTCATCCGGGACCGTATGGTCTTGTGGAGAGATTCTACTTGTTTCACACGAGACCATATGGTCTCTTAGGGATATTAAATTTTCTTTTAGTACGCGACCATATGGCCTCGTAGGTATATTTAATTTTCTTTTAGGACGAGACCATATGGTCCCATGCGTTGGCTTGTCTCTTTTATGATAATACTCGATAGTGCTTCCACCTATCCGCGAATTATCATAGGTAATTTCACGAGTGCTTTGGAAATTGTCGATAAAACTTATTTATATAAATAAACTTATGCAAGGCCGCATAAATGGCATCACGTCGTGGGGGCGGCAGGAGCGGCCCGCCCCGGGTGGCATTTTGGGGGCGGCAAAGTTTCACAATACATAACAATAATATCTTGTAAAAATTTGAATAATTTCATGTCATATTTTTTGTCGCACTTACGATTCGGGCCGATTAAAATGAGCACGGAATCTTTCATACCTATTCTATGACGACGTCTTTAAAATAATATTTAATATCATCTTGCTCATTGTAGCTACTGGCGACACAGTCTGTACCGACTTGTAGGGATTCCTCGTATTTTATCTTGTCCTTGGATTGTCTATGACGAATATTCAGCCAGAATAACTTCTCTCATATGAAGAATATAGTTCAATATTGTATAATATCGGCAAATTAGATTACAGTATGGATAAGACCCTTAAAGAAAGTCCGTGAGAGATGCTTTGGCAAATGAAAGAAAGTTTCATTCATGGATCGTCAGTCGTCCAATTCACTTTAACTTAGTCGTATATATATGTATGCGCTTTTGAAACTGATTTTAGTGCGCATAAGTACGTGTGGTGATGATTAAATTTATGAAGTTTGTTGAAAAATTGAATTGTTCGTGTACGTATACATTCATCTATGTGAATATTAAATATTTTATTTACGTTTTTTAATTTGTGTAATTATATGTTTGCTATCTGCTACGTTGATATAGTATCGTAGGCTTTCGTGGCCAGAGTCAATAACGGAGAAAGTTTCCGGGCTAGTAGGCCGTGGTCCAGTTGGCGTTAAACTGCCCGACATTTCGTCCGAGACTGTGGTGGACATCTTCAGTGGCGGCCGGGTCTCCGTCGACCAACTTTTGCAATTTTCCAAAAATAAGGGATTTTAACGAAACACAGACATTGTGCGTGCTTCTTTTTTTCTTTTCTTTTTCCCCTTTTCTAAGCATTTTGTATGGGCATATGATTTGCATTATTATTACAATAAATGAATAGGTGGAAGTAGATTAAGAGAATGTTACCTTCTGGAGATCTGATGGAGTGGGGAGTGTGACGAAGACGGACGGAAGCTGGAACTGTAACAAGTGCGGCGAGCGACCTGGTAGCGATGGCCTTCGCGGAGACCTCGCGATCCGTTACTTCTCCCCCTCCCCTCCGCTCACCCCCTCCCTCGCTCCGCGCGGCAAAGCACTCTCATTCCTTCGCGGGCGCCGTTAGGGCGAATCGATTTCACACGCGAGAAGACTCACTTCCAAATTTACACAGAGAACGCCACATCGAAGCAGATTAATGTAATAATTATATCATACCAACTGGACCCCTGCGAAAACTTGGTACTTTTTAAATCATTCTCTTCAAAGTGAAAATACCTTGATAGTGAAACCCAACTATGAATGGACGAGTTCTGAACAATACGTTTCAGCATTATCGACCAGGTACTGTGCCCGAGTAACCATTCTAATATTGCTGAGCGATACGATTAGATGGTCACAAAACCAAAAAAGTCTCATAATTTGTGAAATATTATTTCTATATTTTTTCTTTAATTTAATTTTACGTATGATATTGGGTTTCTGACCATTCACGCTATGAAGTAATGACATACCGAAAAACTAAATCTCCAAAAGTGTAATAGAAGGTCTCATTTTGCATAAAAACGTAATTTCGGCCACACCTGTTCCACGTCATTTCTCCAACTGCCCCTCACCTTTTGTTCCAAAACTTCCACACAAACTGCCCTTCCACTCAAAACTCGTGTTCCGTTAGGAAAACGAAAACCTGTTTTTTAGAACGCATCGTTTGAGAATGATTATTATGTGTGTTGCAGTAATCTGTTTTGTATGCCACTTTCGGCATACTTCAATTTTTTCGCCTTAAATCTGTTAGATGCAGAATTACAGAGTAATTCCCTATCTTACAGAAGCACACTTACAAGATTTTGTGCTCATGGTTTTTAATAATTTGACATTCCTTAACATGTCATAGACAGAGGATTATACGACGTTACAAAGTAATTAGAATCGACGAAATAGAAAAACTCTTACACTGACTTTTTTGCAAACTGCTAACGCAATATAAAAGTAGTGGGACAGCAGGACCCACTTTCTCGCGTTATTTCTAACTTTTTCTCTTTAGTGTTCGTGCTCGGGAAAACGGCGATTTTTTTTACAAAAAAACTTTTATTGCCTGGCACTGGTAACAAAAAATGGATAGATCTTGTTCCTTTGTATGGTAAATTACAAGTGCGTCCTCCAAATGTCCACTCAAAATGCCAACATAAGCATGGCGTTAACATAAAAGACTACGTCCATAAGCGGACTCATTCACAATGCGTTCGCATAAGCATAATACGTTAACTTAAAAGCGTGCAAGATTCAAGCTTCTGTACTTATGTTTAAGTAAGACATTAGAAATGAACCAATCACAGTACGTTTGCTCAAAATGGAGAACCGAAATATGAGCGAAGTCTATAGACGAACTAACGCCATACGGGCCATGGAGACGATAATAATGTAATTCTAATTTTAGCTTTGAAGATGATCGCTACTCGATCGAAACGATCATTAAAAAGATAAAAATTTTTGATACCAGACAACACTTTTAATTTACCATATTTCATAGAAGGTCACCAGTGATCTCAGTAATTAATATTTCTAATTGTAATACGTAAATTGTAGTGTTCTGCCACCACGCTGTATAAACCTACCTGTAGAAATAATAAATCTATCTATCTACACTAGTATTGAAACGTAGTATTTTTTACAAAAAAACGTTGTCATTTTCTATAACAAGGAAACATGTGTCTAATAAAATAATCACTCTTTTTTATTGTTTACGAAAGCAGGTTTTAGGCCTGAAAGTCGATCTTGAAACTGATGTTAACACAGATTTTGAATACCTTTACACCAGTTTTCCCAAAAAGTTGGTTCTTCTGTTAGTTTTCAAAGTGGAAGTAGGAATATTTTTCCCAAATGAAATATCTGTTATTGAAAAGACTGAACACTACACCTCACGAATTTTGAAAATAACTTCATATTAATATTTAATTTTCAATATTTCTCAAAAATTACTAATTTTCTTTTAATTAATTTCTCGAAAATAGAGAAAAACGCACCTAATAATAATGAAAGAATCAGGAGTTCCATGAATTCGTTACACCTTGAATGTTGAGGATCACCAACTCATCTCATTTCGTTTTGCTCAGAAGAGTCAGTTGCCCTAACAGCCGGAATAACTTTTGCAGAAGTCGAGGCCATGGCAGACGACGGCCTGGGCGCGGCGTGGAAGCTGTGGCGGCGAAGGCGCTACCTGGTGGCTCTGCTGGCCTTCCTGGGCTTCTTCAACGTGTACGCGCTGCGCGTCAACCTCAGCGTGGCCATCGTCTCCATGACAGCCAACAGGACCGACGGCCCCGACGAAATAGTAGGTGCACGCACGGACCTCTGCAGGAGACGCGCGTACAGGGTAGAAGCGGGGAGTAAAGTCTTTGTGGAAGTCATCCAGGTGGATCAGGGGATCAATCGATGTCACTGTAGTGCCTCTGACAGGGAGGTCTCAAGGGTCTGAGACCCGACGGTGGCAGGATTTTCGAAACTAACGACGTAGCTAGGACGAGTTCAGCCGCTCACTGAAGTAAAATTCTAGCGCAAATGAATTCTCCGGCAGCTCTGATCGGTAGTTTTCTGTACTTTCTCTGATCAACGCAAGGTGAATTCCAGGGCAGTACCCCAACAAGTCACGCACCGCGGACGAACGTTCCTTCCGTGTTCTTTCTTTGCCCTTACTTACACACGCACACACACACACACACACACACACACACACACACACACACACACTCACGTGTACTACAGTACCGCATATGCCGGGAGACCAATGAGATGTTTAGAGCTTGTCCCGGATGGAGCTTTACCCGTGCTTGTGGGGGATACCGGTTGATGGAAACCCTAAAGTAGGTAGGCGCCGGATCCAGCGGGGCGCCATCTCACACACTCGTGCACTACCCTTACGGGACTTATGAATGTAATCACGAAACCTGTCGGCGTGTGTGCGCAGGAGGCGGAGTTCGCGTGGGGGTCGGAGCTGCAGGGGGTGCTGCTGAGCGCCTTCTTCTGGGGCTACCTCGTCACGCAGCTGCCCGGGGGGTGGCTGGCCGGGCGGCTGGGCGGCGCGCGCGTCTACGGCGGCGGGCTGCTGGCCACCGCCCTCCTCACCCTCGTCACGCCGCCCGTGACGCGGGCGGGCGGCGCCCCCTGGCTGCTGGCGCTGCGCGTCGTGGAGGGGCTCTTCGAGGTGAGTTGCCTTTCGCTTGCCTTTGAGTTTGCTTTGTTGCCTTTGAGTCACGCGTGCGCTTTGGCGCCGTGAACGAATCGTTGGATATTTACTAGGCTGTCCGGGTGACGCCGCGTCCATGGCGAAGGTGCCGACGTTTCAGTTGCCATTCTGCGACCTTAACATGTCGTGCATTACGCCCTGAGGAAGGTCACAGAATGGCGACCGAAACGTCGGCTCCTTCGCTATGGACGCGGCGTCACCCGGACAGCCTAGTAAATACTGACTCCGGCCGCGGAAGTCTACGCTCTCAAATCGTTGGATATTCCGCTTTTCAATATTTCTTACTAAATAAACGCGGTAGTCTTCGTTTTCAGTTGAGTATTTGGGTGAATAGGCCAGTGCAATTTAGCATTGTATCATATAAACCAACATTTAGCAATCAATGTGCGACACTTCTCAACATTCGTACTTTTCAATATTCAATTCACGTACAATTTCCGTACCCTCCGCGAGCGTTGTAGAAACATTTCGGAATTGTTTAGAAAATTTTATCTGTTTGTTATTTTGCACTTTTCGACTCTGAGTGGTCTGGGACCCTCCCCTCATTAGATTTGCAAAAATATGAAGTTGTTTATAAATTTGCAAATGTTGCAATTTTTATTGATTAGTTTGAATTGCCTTCAAACGAGATACAAAATTCCTCAATCCGATTTGTTCTGTTTAATTTCGCTCCAGATAATGAAATAATTGTTTACAAGAAATTACCATCTCTTAATTTTTTTGCTATTGTAAGTTGTATGCTAAGTTCTAGGCAGTTTTAATCATAATCCGAGTATGATCATAATCCGTACTCTTTATTGACGAATACTTATATTTATACTTATATTCTTGCATGACAATGTATTCATCGGCTAGGGAGGAAATATATTATACACATATTGTGCAAACTTCATTACGTCAAAACGGTGGCTTGTAGAGAAATAGTGCTCATGTTATTTTCTATCATTGGGCAAGTTAATGTATCAAATGGTTGAATGTTCTTGATTTTTCCTCGGTTGTGGGTCCAGCGAGAGCAAAATCAAACAAAGATTGATTGAGCGATAAAACTGGGGGAATTATTATGGACACAACTAATGTGTTGCCGCAGAAACTTGTATTTAAGTAAATTTTAACGCCTTTTTAAAATGTATTTCTTCGATAGTCGCAAGAGTCTTTTAATGTATTTCATTGTATATAAGAAGACAGTGCCTTTTTTCTCAACGCCATCCATAAGTTATGCTCGAATTACTTTTTAATTAATTTTAATTAATTTAAAATTTGAAAGAAGAAAAGGAAGAAAAAGGTGCTTTGGTTTTCCTTTAGGAAATCTTGATTTTATACGTCCGCAGTATGCAGTTTTTATAATGTTAAATAAGATGGTACTTGAGAATGTATTTAGTTGTAAACATTTCTAGTTCATTTTTCTTTTTACTTTCTTGCACTTACTTCGTAAAAAGAGAAAATTATGTGTTCGTGCGCTGGAAAACGACGTATTTTCGACAGAAAAACATTTTATTGCCAGGCCTCATGAAAATGTGCATACAGCCTTATTCTATAGTAAATTACTTTTTGTAATACGTGGTGTAGCTAGAACCCATGTTTGTGGGCCCTTGATATCGAAAAATATATTGACAGCAAAACGTGTCTGTCTGTCCATCTGTGGTCAACGCTGACGCCTAAACCGTTAACCGATTTTATCCAAAATTGATATTCCCCGATCGATGTAAATAAACTCAAGGCTTTGGGAGATACAACTGGATATTTTGATTTTCGAGGGTACTTTACATGAAGCCCCAAAAACATTTTCAAAATTTTCTCAAAAATGGTACTAAATGTTTTGATTAAACTTTGTCCTCAGATAAAGGACGTGCAGAGAATGGTGCAGGTCTCGTCTTCGTTGAAACCCTAGATTCTTCAAAAATTGCTAATATGCAATTTTTTTAGGCTTCTTCCTAATGTAGTGAGTCGAAATTTAATGTTGTATTTCAAACATTCTAACGCCAAGATGCGTGCGTAATGCACCAGAACATGCGTATGCACGGCGTACTCGGGGTAAAAACGAAGATTGTTAATGGTTTGGATACAATGGAGACGGTCAAGGTATGAAGTAGTAAATCAACCACCAGACGAAAGTTGGACGTCTCGAAATACAGACGGAATGTAGATGTAATGAAAGACAGATGAGCAATCTACACCCACACACACACACACACACACACACGCGCGCGCGCACGCACGCACGCGCACACACTTCTTTCAGTTGCAAATTGTTATATGAAGTTGTTAGTATTATATATACATGTTATTTTTATTTCGGAATTGGAAGCGTTTGAAATCAATAGAACAGTAAATTGCTGTTTTCAAATCTACGGAACATGCCGTCGAATCATCACTCCCTCAAAAAATTATATTTATATTTTCTCTGCATTCAATTTATTAATGGAATAATAAGAACCATCCCAGTACTACTACAATACTGAAGACAGATTTTTTCCTCAATGAAATATGTTCCTTTAAGACAGTTCTTGGAATAAGGTCATGCACAATTTTTTAAAGATATGAGTAGTATGCACGTATTTTTCTCGAAATATAAGCAATAAATGCCGTAAAATTCTTTTCTCTCTCAAACTGCACCAATTCTTTCTTTAAATTTTCTCCTCGTATGTATCAATGGACGCTAAAAAATATGGTTATATTCCTATTTTTGGCACAAACTCAGTTTTTTCGAAAATTGCCGAAAATTAACATTTTAAAACGACAGAATTGGCGATAGAGATTTTTGCCTTAAAGAAAGCGTTGTAAAAAAAATCTCTTCAAAATAGGTCATATCTAGTTTTTAGAAAAAACGAGTAGTTTTCGCGTAATTTGGGCTTGAAAATAACGCAATTTATAAATAAACATTTTCTCAAAAATCGCTCCTTTCTCAATTTGTTTCCACGAATAGAATAAGGAACGCTGAAAAGAAAAGCGCGGGTTTCATTGTCGTTGAACGCTCTAAATTTTCGAAAATTGCGAATTAATGTGAGAAAGTATATGTTGTAACACCACTAGTTTTTCTTATTTTGAAATATTTAAATCTCTATGAATTTGTTTATATATAGTGAACATTTATAGTAGCTCTTAGAAACTCAGCGGTAAGCAAAATTGGCTAGAAAAAGCGATAATTTTTTTGAGATACACCACCCTGATTAGAGCATTTTAAATGTGTAGTTAAACACGAGTGGAATAGTCATAGGTAATACCTCGAGGGCTTTGGTAATTATCGATATATCCCCGACTCGCAAAGCGAGGACCAATATGAAATGTACCCCCAAAGTCACCGAGATTAAGACAAGTCGCGGTCGGCGCTCACATGTGAAAATGACTCGGCAGGGCGTCACGTACCCGTGCATTCACGCCCTGTGGGCGCGGTGGGCGCCCCCGCAAGAGCGCGCGCGCCTCGCCACCTTCGCCTTCTCCGGCAGCTACGTGGGCACGGTCGTCTCGCTGCCCGTCTGCGGCCTCCTCGCCAACACCGTCGGCTGGCCCTCCATCTTCTACGTCTTCGGTGAGTAAAGCGATGCGAAGGCAGCCTCCTCGCCAACACCGCCGGCTGGCCCTCCATCTTCTACGTCTTCGGTGAGTAAAGCGATGTGAAGGCGGCCTCCTCGCCAACACCGCCGGCTCACCCTCCATCTTCTACGTCTTCGGGGAGTAAAGCGATGTGAAGGCAGCTTCCTCGCCTACACCGCCGACTGGCCCTGCATCTTCTACGTCTTCGGTGAGTAAAGCGATGCGAAGGCAGTCTCCTCACCAACACCGCCGGCTGGCCCTCCATCTTCTACGTCTTCGATGAGTAAAGCGATGCGAAGGCAGCCTCCTCACCAACACCGCCGGCTGGCTCTCCATCTTCTACGTCTTCGGTGAGTAAAGCGATGTGAAGGCGGCCTCCTCGCCAACACCGTCGGCTGGCCTCCATCTTCTACGTCTTCGGTGAGTAAAGCGATGTGAAGGCAGCCTCCTCGCCAACACCGCCGGCTGGCCCTCCATCTTCTACGTCTTCGGTGAGTAAAGCGATGTGAAGGCGGCCTCCTCGCCAACACCGCCGGCTCACCCTCCATCTTCTACGTCTTCGGGGAGTAAAGCGATGTGAAGGCAGCTTCCTCGCCAACACCGCCGGCTGGCCCTCCATCTTCTACGTCTTCGGTGAGTAAAGCGATGCGAAGGCAGCCTCCTCGCCAACACCGTCGGCTGGCCCTCCATCTTCTACGTCTTCGGTGAGTAAAGCGATGTGAAGGCTGCCTCCTCGCCAACACCGCCGGCTGGCCCTCCATCTTCTACCAGCGGCGTTAAGGCCTTGCGATCATGAGTTAAGGGGTATGTGTGGTTAGAACATAATATTCTGGTATTCTCAATCTCAGAAGTGAGCTTTTTCATCGTCACACAACAACAGATACTGGGACATTGCAGGGAAAGCACACAGTTCATTTTTGCCCCAACCGGAAAAGTGGGCCCTCTTAGTATAAATTCTATTGTTTCTATTGACAGTTTTAATTTTTCGTTTTTAACTTTTGATATAAAATAATTTCATACGTACACATTGTTTCAATATTTTTATTATTGGGTGAAAATATACAGAAAGTATGTATTCCTGGTTTATGATAAGAATTTAAGGACCACGTGGTGGTGCAACCTAAGGACGAGCCGCCATTGCAGTCGAAATATACACTAAGACTTGTAGAGATTCGGAAATTCACAATTTTAACATTCCCATTCATTTATTGATGTAAATTTATACAGGAACTTGAAAGTCGCCTCTTGGACTGTCAGCGTCAGAACCAAGGCCAGCTACATCATGAACAGCAAGTTGTCACGAGACGAATCAGTGGCCTTCTTTTGGCAACGGATGTTAGCCTACATTCGGTGACCTGAGCCAAAGGGTCCTTAAGACGATCCCTGCTGCCGTCACCGAGGTGGGTATCCCTCAAGTGGATGCACTTACAAAATAAATACCGCAATACAACGTATCGTATAATACAGGACAAGTTTTACACATGACGTCTTGACAGTCAGGGTGACGCCGCGTCGTTGGATGAGAGGCCGACGTTCGTCACAACCCTGAAGAAGCCTGCGACATGACAGGCGACACGTCGGCCTCTCAGCCAACGACGCGGCGTCTCCCGGACAGCCAAGAAGTCATGAACTCGAGCCGCGGAAGCCTACGTGTACAAGTTTTACTCTTGCCCACAGATCAGATAAAGTAAATATTGTACACATTGAAAATTCGCAACAGTGCCCTGGTAAGAGCGAAAACTCAGAGTCGGGGCATTAGCTCACATTTACACATGGCATCTATAAATGACAGTATGTCCGTGTGTCAGTCCGTCTATGAAGTACACTAGCGCTTAAAATATTCGTAAGATTATGCAAAAATGAATATTCTTTGATAGTTCTGGGCCGACTCAAAGCTTTGCGAGTTTGAAAAGATTTGTTTGAATTTTAGGGGTACTTTCCATGAAGATCTGAGGACATTTCCAAAATTCTGTGAAAAATGGCTCCAATTCTTTTCTTAAAGTTTCTTGTAAGATTATAGTGAAATACACTTATAAACATGGCGTATGCCCGAATTTCACGGTTAACTGATTTTCGAGAATTACAAAAGTTTGAATTTTATTGACGTTTTCCTATAACGTTGAAAGTAGCCCAACTACTAAATGAGAAAGTAACAGTGTCATCCGATTTCATAGGGTACTCTCACAGATTGTGGAAGGGCATCTTACAAATTATTAGAAATTATGCCAAGACATATAATAGTTCAAATACTAATAACTACAAATTAAAGATAACATTGCCCTTTTGATAAAATTGGCAGTGCGAGGTTTGGTAGTTTCTGGTAACTTACACTTCAAATGTCAAAATTGGTATTCCAAGAAATTTCTTGTTCAGAATCTTTAAAATTAAAAAAAATCGACTTTAGAATATGCTAAAAAATAGTGAGGGAAGAACAGGAAGCACTTCTGGACGATTTGATCCCACTTCTTAAGAGCGAATCTTCTAAAATATTGACAAGTTGCTTGAGTAACACGTCATCTCATGAACGAAGCAGATCATCCGCGTAGAATGATGGTCAAGGACGTCTGCGCCTAAAGGAAATTTCCATTTTTCACCTCTTGTTAATTGAAGCTAGGTGCGAACAGCAAGTAAAATACTTGGTTTAGGACCATTATGCGATTGTCAACACAATCTTTCATTTGTTCAGAAGATGAATTCCGCCAGAGAATATGCTGGATATTTCAGTCTGATGGTTTGACTTGGACTTTTCTGAATATTTTTCCTACAAGCAACAGTAGCGACCTCGCCTACTCTAAATTTGATAAAGGGGTCAGCGTCATTGTATTTTCGTCGTCAGCTTGTATTTTCTTTTCAATGTCTGGGCCTTTGGATCACCTAGTGGGGTGGTTCGGATTCCGTGGAAAGACAACGTACCTTCCAATAGTCCCTAGTACGTGTTGAAGTAAAGTAGGCTTCAGCGTGTTCAACAGAAACGTTTGTATGTACGGGAGCGGCTCCCTCTTCGTCCCGAAAATACTTAATTCGATGCCATAAATCGCATTTCAGCTGTTATGTGGAAGAATGGGGTTAGAGCTGAAATGAGGCGTAAGAGAAAACACCCTGCTATTACCCAGCCTAATCGAGTTACTTTGTGGGAGATCACCCATATGACCGTATTGTGTTACGAAGAAGTGTTGCATCAAATAATATGTCAGCGCCAAGTTGTAAACAGATTGTCTTTGACTCGTTAAAATACAGATTTGCAAGAAACTGACCTTTTGGAACATTCTATGTTTTTATATTATAAATCACTTTAAGACATATAGGAAGGTTACACAATTACAAACACCAAGGGGGATCAGTCATTACACGAAGTTCTCTTTGTTGATACTTTGGGAATGTCATTGAAGATTCAAAAGTAGGGAAGTTGCCTACTTTTAATGAGAGCTTCCACTCTCTTAGAACCATGGTGACCTTTAGTAATTAGCGCAATTAACAAAAAGTCTGAGAATCTTCTTGCTATTTAAGAGCTTGTAAGTTATTAATAGATAGATATTAGTAGATTATAAAAATCAATTAATTTGTGTAGAGAGGCAACAGAGACAGGAGTTAGCTAAAGTGGGCTTAAAATTGAAGTTAAATGTTGTGACCCAATATTTTTAATTTCAATTAAGGCGTTTTTAAAATGGAAAACGTATTTTTGTTTAAATTATGTGATATAGTTTGTGTTCTTTATTCTTATGTGAACTTTATAATCATCAGTTTGTCTTGCGTTATTATCAAACTGGAAAAATTGTAATATGACTGGTTATAAAATCAAGCAGAGTCAATGAAATAATTGAACATTGTACCAAATTCTTGAACTTGAGCCAATAAATAAATAAATTACTGTAATGTTGGTGAAAGAGATTTTTCAATTAATGAAATGTGTTCTTTAAAAAGAGACCTTTAGGTAAGCTTACGCATTGTTTGAAATGTTTGTATAGTTTTGCAATTTTCAAGAATTCGGAGCTTTCAATAAACTATAGACCTGAATCATTTTTATAAACTTGCAATATTTTCTTTAAAAAATAAGACAAAAATTGAAGCAATTTTAAAAAATTGAGAAAATTTCCTTGAGAATTCATATAAAACAACGTTACAAATTAGAATATCCGTTTGAGATTCAAGGAGCCTGAACGTCAGTCATGTCGATTGGAAAATACCAAATTTGTTAAAAATGGAGTACATGGTTTAGACGCAAGTGGTATTCAAAAGCGGTGAACAAATGGAATGACCGACGGATGTGGCCGATGAACAGGTAGGCAGAGGGACGGGTAGGATATGCTGACATGCAGACGCTGAAAACTTTTCGTATTAAGAATCTACAGAACAAAAAAATCTACTTTTTAGGTTTAGGTAAGATACAAAACTTGTTTCTGTCGAAAAATTACCACGTTTCGATGCAAACACTAGAGTGATGAAATGTTCCAAACAAGGTGTCACAAATGAATACAACAACAAAAGTTTATTATGAAGGGTGTACCATATTACGTTTCCAAATCAGTACCATATACTTTGCCAATATTCAGAACAACCAGGAGAAAAAACAGTGTCCAAAACGAATTTACTAAATTCCAGATGTGCAAATACCTTTCACTTGTCACAGTTGCTTTGGAAGAATCATAGGGGTCCTATCCAGTTCATAATACCAGTCACTAGTCACTCGTTATCACAATTCCTCATCTTACGCTCCTCAATATTTACAGTTTCCGGTGTCTGCAGCCCCTAAAGGGCGGCGTCATTCCTGGACTCACCATAGGGCTCCTCGTGCCGTGGCTGCAGTTTTGGGCCCGGAGAGGGCTGGCCTGCCCGGAGCGCAAGCAGTACCCTCCCGCATGCGGCCTTTTCAACTTCCCATACATTACATATATTAAAGTGCCGTCTCTCACCTACATTAGAAACCAAAAAGTTGAGCAAAGAAATTTGTTGTTTTTTTTCAGGAGCACTGGGGGTTTTGTGGTTCGTTACCTGGATTTGGCAGGTGCGTGAAGGACCTGAACTTGACTCGAGAATCTCCAACGGCGAACTGGAATACATTCAGAGATCATTGGGAGATGTGTCTCAAAACAAGGTGAAAACTAGAGTTGAATATTGTCTGTATAGCATGATAGACTCTTTAATGTAACACATTTTTCAAATTATTCACCATGAATTGAATAAGAGAAAATTATGGTGCCATGAAAATAAATGTTTTTTTTGGTGTCATTCGCTTGATTGTTGTAGGTTAGTAAAAATTCAGTGCAGAACACTTAGATATTTTTGCGAAATAGTCAACACTTGAAATTAAAAGGTTTGGAAACGATTTTCCCATTACCAATAACTAGAGAAATGATTCAATTTCATTAATGCTTCAATTATATTGGATGTTTTCAAAAGATTCGTAACCGTTACCATGCGAAATCGCTTCATGGAAATTCCGACATTATCTATTTATTTTCTTCGTGTTTATCAACAGACAGCCGGTTACCCTTTACGGGACGCATGGAACGCATATTCGACCATACACTAGACCTTAACACACATGCGGACCTCTCTGCTCTGGAGTCAGCAGAACGCGAGGTCCTTCGCAAAAACACATTCACGTACACGCACACGAGAGAAGGGACACACAACGTTGCGCAAGGCGGGACTCGAACCCGCGACCCATCGGACCATAGCGCTGAGTCGGTACACGCTCGTAGCCTCGTCGTCAGTCAAGGTCGGCTCAGCTATTCATTGTTACTTAAAATTTTATTTTAGTATCTGTCAATGCAGGGAACTCTTGTGCTACTGGAGCAAAAAAGTAAATTTTGAACTGCAAGTCTGAAAATAGGACGTAGTCATTTGCGTCTCTGTGAATAGGAATATAGAATATGCCCTTGCTACACCTCAAAACTAAAAAGAGTTTTACACGAACATGCAAAAAATGACGGTATTATATTTTCTAAATACACGTGTCATTAGTTCTTAAATATAAAATATCCTTGAGCTTCACTGCAATTTATTCTTGGGTCCGCCGATGATCCCCGTCCCTACAGGTGGTTTCTGAGAGTCGGAATTACATGAGTAAGCTACTCATAAATGCTACAGAAAGCAAATTGTTTTATTCCGGATTTAATCGAAAGTAAAGCGAATCTTTTGTGGCCTATGGCATCTAAAGTGTCGGAACGCTTTGTTCTAAAACAACTTGGACCCGTGAAATGGCGCAACGCGTTTTGCCCGTCGCTCACTGCTTGCTTCCTTTGTCTCTAGCGTTTTGTAGTTGCTTAATGATGAACTCGCCGTTTGAATTTGATAGATGAAATTGGTAGAAAACAGAGAAGAACCTTACAAACGATTGAAGCGTAAAGTAATATCAACGCTAAAGAAATTATCACCAAAGCACGATGAGACTTCATGATAGCTGAGACCATCATTCGGCTGTGACATCAATAGGCATTGGTATTCGTATTTGCAGTTAAAACTGGCTTAAGTAAATTGATGGCAGCAAAGACGTTGGTGGGTATAATGGAGCGAATAAGTTAATGACAGATATTTCTGAGGTTTACTGTATATTATCAATATTACACTTCTTTTTGTCATTAACTCATTTCGATTTTATCATTTTATTTGAAACAAGCCTAAAGTGACAATGACGCGTTGCTACGCGTGTCCAAGTTAATAGCAAGACTCCGAACTTTGGCCCACGCAATTGACATAAAACATTCTTGAGTATGTCCAAGTCATGTCAGACCCACTCTGAAAAAATACTTTATTACCAATAGTTTGTCAAGAAAAACGAATGAAATGAATACAAAACAATTTAAAAAAGGGCACAATTGAGGAGACACATATGAAGCAAGTTCTTCTAAAATAAATTCAAACCAACTCTTTTACACATTCTTGATGTTTTCACAATGGGAAGGTGATCATTTGATAAAACAGCATTTGGGAAAATGTCCAGTAACGTCTCCTCGTATTCTAATCTTTGAAAAGTGGAACTATCACCTGAGAATCAGGAAAGGTTTTAATAATAATAATAATAATAATAATAATAATAATAATAATAATAATAATAGTTAGTTATAATAATAATAATAGTTATAAAAGATGGAGCTGTAACTTCTTACCCAAATAAAGATATTGGAGATAAACTACGCTGGTGTACATCATTAACGCCCGCCACAATGGAAAGCGACTATTAACTGCACTTGATTTTAAAAAAAATATTTGCATAAACTTTTCTTAATAATATTACACACGCTGGAATACATCCATGAAGAAAATAATTAACGCCACATTCACAATGTTTTTGTTCACCTGAGAATCATTGACAAAATTGCTTTTTCAGTGTTTCAAGACAGTTCTACATTTACTTTTCCTATGCTTTGCACCATAATGTACACTTGTGGAGTGCCCAGAATATGTCATGGGAGCATATGTTTGGTTGCAGGATCTCGTGCATCCGTGGGGGAAATTCCTCACTTCGCTGCCCGTGTGGGCGATCGTGTGCGCTCATTTCTGCGAGAACTGGGGCTTCTACACTTTGCTCACGCAGCTACCCAAGTTCATGAACAGTAAGTACTTTAATCTCCACATCAACATTTTAAAGTCAACATAATACATTTGGAAAATATTTTACCTAAACTTACAATAAACCATTATAAATAAGCTTTATGTGTAAAATAAGCACGACAAATTATAATAACGCAATTTCCGACCCTCTTAACACATTTCGCCTTATTCTTGTGAACCTCATTATCAATCGTTGCGCATTAGGCTCGAAAACTTATGTTAATAAATCTACACAAATTTGACAATCGATAACACCGGTCCATTCTCCAAGAAACACCGATCTCCAATTAAAAGGTATTCTGAGAATTTCAAACTGCCTTATCGCAATTTTCACATTGTTGCAATGCAACATGATAATTCCTGAAAGATTGTAGGGAAAGAAGTGCGGGATATTCGAATATGCTATTTCGAAATTGCCACACTATACATACTTTAAAAAAAATGAACATGACCTCCTTTTAAAAAAAATAATTTATTAGAACAGATATCATTTAACAAAAATTCTCTATTAATTACATTTACTTTTGCAATATTAATTTTTTTATTGTTTGCAATTTTTGAAAGTGCAGAGAGTTTGCCAAATTTTTTTGGGACCAGCAACCCTTTCTTTGCTGTTCTTTGGCACATACAAGGAAAAGTTGAACAAATTTGCAGCCGTTTTTATGAACATAATTGTATAAAATTGTTTCAAAATTGCCTATTCCACGTAAAAAGTACTCATCTTCAAAATATTGTTTCTGACCTTATTTCAAATCTGTCTTTGTGGAACAGATTTTATAAAAGAAAAAATATCTTAACTTCATTGTTGTAGTTGAAGGAAGTCATTGAAAACGTTTTTGAACTTTTGCAATTTTCGTTAATTCCAGATCTGACGAAAATGAGACCTGCGCCATTCTACTAGGCGTTCTTTAGGTTATGATAAATAAATCGACAATAAATTGGCTCTTTGTAAAATTTTATTTTCAGTTGTTCTTACATAGTTTAGTTGTACTGGCTGATAAATATTTTATGAGGCATACTAAATGACCCTTTAAAACACGGAAAATACCTTCACTAATGGGAAACTTTTAACCAAAAACGATTTAAAATAATGAACGCAAAATCTGGATTCATCATTCCCTGTGACGTTACGTCGATATACAGTATATTTCTCAACCATTTACTTCTTAGGGGTTTCTCTTTAGGAAATTTAAACCTTGAAGTAAGTATGCGATGCATTGCAATATATTTTCTTGCGCAACCAAATGACATTTCATTAAAATTCACCTCATAGTTATTTCGTATTTTTATTTTATTACTATTTTTGGGCAATGCTGTGTGGACGGAAAGGAGTGTGGAAGAAATGCAACAGTTAAGTGTTGGGCAGTTCAGTGAAGTGGAGTAAGGCTTGTGTGGTGAAATTAGGTTCTATTTATTATTAATTACTGTTTTTAATTAACTACATTTTGTTAATTTATCTTTAGTAAATGTAAGCTTAATGTAATAAAGTTAAGATATTCTACCATCAATTAATTAACCACATTTAATCGCAAAATTAATAATAAATCTTAAACATTGGTTTTTAGAAAACCAAGCAATTACATTAATCTCAGGGCAGCGGAAAAATAATTATTTTATAGATTCTTCCTACTCTAGTCATACGCCTTGACCGACCGCTAAACTCGTCGTGAATGGGTACAATATTGCGAGTCATTCTTATTAGTCATAAAGTCTTAATATGCTTTCGTACATACATGCGATTACGCGATATTTCTCGACTCACGAAAATGCATTACAATAACACTCGCCAAAAAGATGACCAATATCACTATATTCATTTATAATGAAGCAGAGCGACATTGCTGTAGTATATCCCTCAAAATACTCTAAAAATAATTTTTTCTAGCAAAATCTTTAATAAACGCATTGTGCGAAGGTTACCCATTCGAATGGTCGTTCGGCTGCATAGAGCTGCGATAAGCTTGAAGAAGCTGCGCATTTTTGAAGATGCCTTTGCTTGGAAACAAGGGAAATTTACAGATAAGAGTACTTAAGTTTTCGACATTTTTTACGACTGATTTCTTTCATGTACTACGAGGTTATATTTATATGTAAAAGAAATATATTTAATATTCTAAATTTATGAAAAATTTGAAAAACTAGTATTGTTGATTTATTTTCAAAGCGTATATCATGTGACATTTGTCTATAGTTAAGATTAAAAAAATAGGGTTGGTCCTTCCATATGCCAACCCTACTAGCAGTTCCTCGATCCGAGGCTGAAATAATTTAATCACTTTTCAACAAATAATTTACTGCACAAAAGATCAAATTTTAAACGTGTATAAGATCCGGTTAATTAGAACAATACAATTACTTCCTACGCACGTGGAACCCGTGACCAAAAATTGATTTAATTGCCCTCTCACAAGGGAGACATAAGCTCATCATCCTTGAAACCTTTCCAAATTACGAGTTACTGCAGCTGGAAGTTAAACGCCAAACGATACGCGGCGCTTCTTCGAAGCAATGTTTTCTCCAGGGTGTAATCGCTCTTTTGATTAAGCACGCGTACGTGCGCTGCATTGCGTCACGTACCGAGCACAAGAAAACAGCAAAAAGCGTCTCACGAGCTCTTCTTACGAGTTCATGTAGGAAGAGGGACATTCTCGAATCACGGCCGGGAAGGGACAGAAAGTTCAACACACTCAGAATGCGGACAAACCACAAGTCGTAAACGAAGGAAACTTCTCTTGCTCGTACGCTAGAGAAATTTGTGTGTAGGGGTGGGGGTGGGGAAAAGATGAGCGACGGCACAATATTTACGACAATACAGAATATAAATGAAAAAAATTGACATTACATAACTTTTAATTCTTAATCCAGCAAGGAACAAAAAATACTGGAAAAGAACTTAAGAGATACCAAAAAGGTTTTAAAGGTTAATCCTCATTCAGTAGTTGAATGTGATAAAGGAGGATCAGTTATTATTACGGTTCAACATGTAGACAAAGTACACAATTATTTTAATATTGACAGTAATTATTCAGTACTCGAGGAAGATGAATGTAATAGCATTATAAGAGAGACGACAGAGATTCTACTCCGATGGAAGAGGTCTAACTACATCACTAAGAATATGTATTATGAGCTGCACCCTTCCGGCATAGTCTACCTAGACTATGGACTGGTAAAAACTCACAAAGAGGGATTTCCTACGCGCCCAGTTCTGTCATTAGTGAATTCAGCCACTTATAAGCTTAGTAAATTTATCACTGGTAAATTAAAAATGTTAGTAGACAGATATTATCAATATGGGACAAGAAATCCTTATGCAGTTAAACAAAAATTAAGTAATGTGAGCTTAGACAAGGATGACAAGATTATTTCCTAGGATATTAAATCGATGGATCCATCTATTCCACATGACTTGACATATCAGATTTTGAACCATAAGTTTAACCAACTAGAAGGAGATGGCCCACATTAGAAAGAGATTTTAATAGGAATAATACAAATACTTAATAATAATGTATTTGTACGCAAACAAATAGTATACAATCAAATGAATGGGTTGCCAATAGGTGGAATGATAAGTTGTGTATGAGCAGAATTTGATATGAGAGAGCTTGAAAAAACAAGAGCTTAGAGAGTTTCAATTGAAATTCTACATTAGGTATGTGGATGATTCTCTCATAATAGTTGATCGAGATCAGATACAAGATATGACATAGAAGTTTAAAGCATGTAATTCAATAATAGAGGTTACCTTTGAAAAAGAAGAGAATGGAGACGTCAATTTCCTTGACCTTTTCTTGAAAGTCATTTGAACGAGAGACAAAATGTTTACAGAATGGCATCATAAATCTGTGTAAGCAGGAGTTCTCCTAAATTTCAGATATTCACATCCAAAGCCTGTTAAAGTGTAGTAACTGGCTTAGTAGACAGGATGGTCAAGCTTTCAGACAATACGTACAATAGTAAAAATTTAGAAAAAAATTAAATTACTGACCAGTAATAATTATTTATTGAAATTTGTTTCGAAGTATGTCAATAGAAGATTGTACTAGTATGTTCGTGACAAAAAAATCAGATAATGGTAGAGGAGTTGAAGTGAAAGATAGAGAATAGGAACCGGACAGAATTGTCAAAACATGAGTTCAAGTGTAGTGAAACATATTTTATGTAATGAACCTAATAAGAAGGAAAAGGTTTTGTTGTACATACTATAATACAGGCGATATGTACGATGTGGAAATTGACAGATCTTGACGATTGCATATAGTGGAATATATATAAAGTAATTAATTGTGTATGTATTATGAGAGTATAGTTCAGTTATTAATGTTCTTTCTATTGATGATAGTGATCCAATTGTATGGAATAGAATGAAGTTTACATATAGGATCAGAGTACTTGTGTACCAAGAATATATTTGTATAAATGAAATGATATGTTGTATTAGATCATGTGGGTCAGTAGATATCATATATTAAGACATTTACTAATATGCATTTCCTGTTTATATTTTTAATGTGCTAATGATATGATGTGATATCGCTGTTATTGTGAATGTATATGTTTTCATGCAGCCTAATGATGAGGTCAACTACACCTCGAAACGTGGTGTAATAAATATACTTTTAAGAGTTTAAATAAATAAATTAATTTGTATTTTTATATGAGACTAATGAGATGTGTCAACAACTAGCATTATAACCTATTCATATATTACATGAGAAGACAACTAAGAAAGATATTTGAAAAAATCGGTGAACTAAGTAATATTGTAAACGAAATATAAACAAAATAACGCAATTTTGCTTTGAACAAAGTAATACGTTTGTATCGTACTAGGTGAATATTTTCTGTATTATTTTGTAAGGCACTGCTTTTATAACTCATGCTAATGTGGTTTTATGTTTTTTTAGAATTTAATATAATGTAAATATGTGAAGTCACTGATGTCCGGACCTCTCGATGCGACTTGACGATAAAAATATCCATCCCTAAAAACGTTTTCTTTTCGATGATTGCAGGTACTTTGCATTTCGACCTGAAGAAAGCGGGCTTCCTGTCCGCAGTGCCCTACCTCGTCATGGCAATTATTCTTCAAGGAGCAGGGCAACTGGCGGACTGGCTAGTTAACAGAAAACTACTCACCGTCACACAGGTTTCTTTTTACAGAACTTCTCTTTATTTGCAATTTGCTCGAACTGCTTTGTGTCGTAAATACTGCAGGCTTTGTTTCCATAGCCATCATATAGCTAAATACTTCTCAGCAACGGTGTTTTCGGTTGAATGGAGAATTAATTTGGGAAATGAAAATGTCCTGATCTCTTAAATTCTACTTCATTTTACTTTCTAGCCTTACTACATACTTAAATTGTAATGGATCATAAACCTGAGAATTAAAATTTACTAATAATTAACCTTTTTAACTATTTCACCCTACACTTGATCGAGTCAAAATCTGTAAGCGAATAACAATTTGTTATGTTGACTGCCAAGTCTACGATGTTGAATTTTCTCGACGAAATCTTGAAAATGCCAAGTTTATGCTCCTACAGTGCAAATTTATAATTTTGATGTGAATTCGCGAAGTCTCCCCTACACAGAAAACCGAAATATTATTACTTTGATTTGGGCACCTGGCTCTCTTTTATTCTTTCTTTTGTCATTAGGTTTTTGTAACATTTTTAAATATACCCATAGATTTTTAATAATGTTACTATGATCAGCAAAGTTAATTTTTCATCAACTACATATTTACATAGTAAAGAGATCGTATTTTAATGCTTCGGCAAAGTCGGCAAATGCTTCGACAGAAGGCATTGCGAATTTGAAATGGATATTTTGATTTTGTTATCACGCTGCTTAATGTTGTAACTCCGTAACACACGTATATGATAATGTTATCCGATTGATATTAATAGACAAAAAATCTAATTGAAGATTACCCGATAAAAAAGAAAGCTACTTCTGTAGTTTACTGCTGCGGAAACCATCCACTCATCATAAAATTTATACTTGTTTTCATTCCATTTAAGTCTTCACTAGGTAAAAAAATGTATTACAATTTAAAATCAGATTTCAATGTCATATGGGAATCTCAAACATCCGTGAGCGTGTTTGTCTGCTGAGGTCCGAAACAAACTTTGATGCAGGTGATCCTTTGTGATCTTTATCTTTAATATTGCAGTTGTAGGAGGACTATTGTAGGAAAGCTGCATGACAAAATCAAAATGTTGACCTTTTGCAATTTTGGAAAATTTAGAGATTTCATTGGCAAAGAAACTTATGGTATATTAAGCGTCCTTTACTATACCAGAAGAAAAGAGTTAATCCAAAAGTTTGAAACCATTGTTTAGAAATGTTATTAAACGTTGTGATAATTCATGAGTGTACCCCCAAAACCAAAATATCCGTTTCAAACTCATAGGGTCTTGAGATTGTCCAATTAACTGTGGAACATTAATTTGGGGAAAATTCTCTGAAGGTTTAGGCGCTAGCAAGTCTTATAGGGCCATCTCGTAGGACCATCTTGTTCCATATGTATCAATATTTAGTCGGTACTATGCTACTATGTGTCAAAAGCGACGACAGTCGTTCTTTCAGTTGGGAGGTTTATAAATTAGATGTGTTCAAAATGGATGTTATTTTGAGCTGTTGTGTTGGCAGGTGCGTAAGGTGTTCAACTGCGTGTCGTTCGGGGCGCAGACGATCTTCATGCTCCTAGCGGCGCACTTGCGAACTGCCGCCGGCGTCGTCAGCTGTCTCTCGCTGGCTGTGGGCATCGGCGCCTTCGCCTGGTCCGCCTTCAGGTAGGACTTTCCCTATATATATATATATATATATATATATATATATATATATATATATATATATATATATGCACACACACACACGCACACACTTAGTACAGTACTCTGAGTGGTCTACCACTCCACAGAATATCTTGCTCTACAAGGAGGATTGCTCCCTAGAGTGGGCACCTAAGCCCTCTGGCCTTTATCCGCGCCCCAATCCGGTGCAAGAATACATTCAGGCTGTAGCTACTTGGCTGTCTGGGACACGCCGCGTCCTAGGCACAGGGGCCAAAGTTTCGGCCGCCATTCTGCGGCCTTCCTCAGGGCGAAATGCACGGAGGTGATTTCGCCTTGAGGAATTTCGCAGAATGGATGCCGAAACGTTGGCACCTGATCCTAGGACGCGGCGTGTCCCGTACAGTCAAGTAGCTACCGATTCCGTCCGCGAAAGCCTGCGCTCTCACCTTCAGGATGGCTTCCGGATCCCGCGGGAAAGCAGTTACCCTCTCGCCATTTGAGCCTGAGTCGGGCCGCTCAGCCAACTCAAAGCTTCTAGCTTTCCATGCTAACACCGGAGTCGAATGGAGCGCCATTCACAATGCGCCTTGACAGGTCCCTCCTCTCTGCCCAGTGTCGGGCCACTGGCACGACGAACCCAAGTGTCGCTAAGGTCCGGGGGTCTCTGGGTCCCCAACCTGTCTCCTCACTGCCTCCACCTTGAAGCTATCGACGTGAGTGCCGCCGGAACCTGGCAGGGGGGTTCATGCTCCCCGCCTGGACTTCTATATGTGGGTTTGAGATCCGCCGCCAGCTGCATGGAGGATGTCGGATAAGTCGTACTCCCAAATCCCACCTAAAGGACAGTGGCGAGGCACCTACTCAGTGCCTCCGCCTTGAAGCTAACGACGTGAGTGCCGCCGAGAGATTCGGGACCGGGAGCTCCGCCTCCTCCTAGAGCCTGAGGTCTTGCGACCGTTAGCCCTCTCCCTTTCGACCTTACTTAGTACAGCGGCCCTTGCGAAAGCTAAATCATGAACTAGTTCTGTTCTCTCAGGCCCTTCGTCGATTGATAACGCGCCTAGATCTTAGGTCTGAAGGTGGATTTATTCAACAATGAATGGCAGTGAGCAAGTAGCAGCCACAGAATCAAACGTAGGCACGAGCAAAGTGTACATGCTAAGTTGAATTTTTCTTACTTAATTGTCTTATCTTTAATTTTACTTTTACCTTATTTCTTAATTTAGTCTTTTGTTGATTAACCTTTATATAAATTTGATTAACACGGGCCAAAAAAACGAAATGAATACTCGTAGTCCATACGCTAACGATGATGCATTTGTTATCGCAGATTCACCGGTTTCTAATGAAAGTGCGTCACAAAACATTTTACTGCGATTAGGGAAGGGTCCAAAAGTAACTGCACAAAAAATTTCCTCTCAAGAGAGCAAATTAGCTGTAAATACTGCCGAAATCCAGCAATTAAAACAAAAGTTGCGATTGACCGAACTAACGAGCTGGTCGTACCCGTGCCATAACACTCCCCGAATATTAAAAAAAAAGTGTGTCTTTTTTCGCCACACATCTCTTAGCGCTTTTTGGGCATTGACCGTATATCCATCTACAGTACTGCTCCGTTAAATTTTTGTATTTGGGCTCGTAACCTTGCAGTCAGTCACTGCTTTTCTCAGGGGCTCGGAGCCCTTAGAAACTAGGTTCCCCAGACGGTTTCCCGTCCAGAAACCCATGGTGCCTCGAGTTGTTGCCCTTGCGTGACTTCTCGGAGCGTAGCGAAGCAACTCGCCTGACGCCTGCAAACATACTTTTCGCCAAGGTAGAAGTCACTGTCGAACATGCGGATGTGATTCGTGTGGAAGTGGTCTAGCAGATAAGTGTGCCTTTATCTCTTGACGATACTGACGACGAAGCGGCCAATTGTAGTAAAATATGTCGATAATAGTAAATTCCATGTCTTTCAAATGACTATAAATAAATATTCTGAGAGGAAAGTCTGGTCCGCAGATGCTCGTAATGAAGAATGGCAAACGAGAGGATGCGAGTTCAAACTTAAGCAGATTTGGAAGCCTTTTCCGAGAATTATGGTTTCATTTAGCGACTAGGAAAACGTAATTGAAAACATTCCTACTCTTGTGTTCTACAAAGTTTTTACTTTCCCGTTTACGTACGTATATACGGAGTAATATAGGGCAAGTTACATATGTATGTAAGTTAAGTATGTATAGGAAAAGTTACGTAGTGCTCCGGAAAATCGATTTCGAGTTTTCAACGGCATACACATTTTGGGGCCTTCTGTGTTCAGGGAAAATCGGGTCAATAAGGACATTGCGTCTTGTTCTAATCATGGTCGTAAGGCGAGTATTACTCGCGCAACGTTTCTTGAACGATGACCTTGCTTCCCCCTCTCTGACAAACAGTTGAAGACAAGAGCTCGCAGCGTGCACTGATGACAACATTCCGAACACACCTTCACTGGCGCGAAATAGAAACTATTTACCGTTAACGTCGAGAACTTCTGACCGTGATTTTCTCAAAAAAATGTAAATAAATGACCAATGCAGGTGAAGAGTCACCACAGGAAATACCTCGAACTCCTCAGAAAATTAAAACGCAAATTATTGAGAAAGTTGCGAAGGCATGACTGATACTCCAAAGATTGGCATTGCTTCAAAAAATCTAGTGGCCGATTTCGTAACTCTACCCGCATTTCTTCAATCCATCGTTCAAGAAAAGTTGCGCGAGTAATACCTGCCCCTCGTTTGGTCTCCCCCATTGGCTCTTTCCATAGCATCGACGGGCAGTCACCCTCGCTTCACCCAATACCGAAAAAGTGGAGGCTCTTTTTTTTTCAAAAGTCTATCGGTCTCTCTGACAGTTGTCTTTCTACGCTTGAACCACACTGACGCCTAAAATATTCGCAGGATTTAAGAAAAAGATGAATATTACCCGATCGATCTGTGCCGACTCCAAGGTAGGCATTTTTGAAATGATTTCTTGGAATTTTTGGAATACATAAAATAAATACCCTCTGATATTTACAAAATTTCCAAAACAAGATGTCGAAATCATTTCTCTCAATTTCTTGCAATGGTGAAGTACACTTGTAAAAATGTCATAGGACCAATTTTCACTGTTAACTCTGAATTTTCGAACCTTTGAAAAGTTGCAGTTTTTGGACATCTTCCTACAAATAGATTGTTGAAGATAAAGATTTTTTCTTAACATAAAATTTGTTCTCCACAATTCTATTTTCATGTTCATTTTTTATGTTTGTCATGTTTATTTTTTTATAAAAATATTAATTTGGGCAATTTCAGCATTAGTTTTGAAGTTTTAGCCTCTTTGAGTGAAATATGGGCAACATTTTTAAAGTATTAATCAAAATATAGTTTAAATAAACTGTTGGTTTGTTATATAAACTGTTGTGCTAAATGCTCTGAATAACATGTCAACGCCATTTTGATGTATTCTTTGGATTTCAAAATGATTTTTTTTAAAAATATCTCTTACGTCATTAATATTTACTTTAAGGACTTTTTTATACATTATTGTATTTGCTAGTTCTGGAGCTTCAATTTCTTACGAAGTTTCACGAAAATTCAATTTGATTTTTTGGACGTCAGGATTAGAAGCCATGCCACAATTCGAGTTATTCTGTCGAAATTGTTCTGTCGCCGATTTTGACTACAGTATTATAATACTTTGTCTTTACTACGTAAGCACGTAGCAAGGCGTGTAACAAAAACAAAAACAAAAAACCGCTAAACCTCATGTGATGGAAACGTATTTTCATGTAAAATTTCTGTTATATAAAAATAAATCAAATTCAAAACTCATGTGGGTTAAAACAAAAAAAATATTTTCTCATCGTTTTTATTGAATGAAAGCCTGCTTTTTCCCTTGCAGCGTGAACCATTTGGACGTGGCGCCGCAGCACGCCAGTGTTTTGATGGGCCTGTCCAACACAGTGGCCACTCTGCCCGGCATCATCAGTCCCACCCTCACGGGTTACATCGTGCAGGTCAGTGCCATCTTCCACACTCATAAATATGCATAACTAATTTTATTGCTGACGCTGTTACCCTGAGAATTCGTTGCTCTCCCATCAGGTACTTACATTAACGCAGTAAAGATCTGTAACTCGCTCACAAGAAAGTACTAATATAACATTGGGAATACCGTAGTCTCTAACCCAAATTTACTAACATTAGTCAAATAAATGCGAATAGATGACTTTCTGTTGGATCTCTATCTATTAGTTAAACATAAAACACGGGTTCCAGTTCCCTTCATGGCCAAGATGGAAGTAGATAAATATTTAGTTAAGCAAATTGTTTGTACTAACTTTTAAGTAAGCCGGTGTTAACCGATGAGAAGTAAATGTTTCTTGATGCGTCTTTGGGTTTCACTGGTTAACAGGCACTATCATGCCCCGCCGCGCTGCAGGTCCGAAACAATGATAACTGAAGCGTTAGAAGGTTACAAGTTCCAATATTATAATACAACTGGTATTATGAACTGTTAATACATTTGTAGCTATTACAAATAATACTGTAGACTGTTGTACCTCGATCATTTCGTAGTTACGTCATTATTATTATTATTATTATTATTATTATTATTATTATTATTATTATTATTATTATTATTATTAATTTCAACTAACACCCTCTTTTATCTCGGATATGAAATACATTTTATTCCATGGATCACTGCTCCAAAGTGATTAGGTTAATGTTCAAACTTTGGGAAAAAACACTGCTATTATGTAGAATTTGATGTAAAGCAAGTCATTAATAGTGATTAAATTGAACATTAATTTTAATGCATTATACTCAGACAGATGCACAAATGAAATATGGACCCAGAAAAAGTGCTTTGTGCTTGGAAACAAATTTTCAGTAGCAAGTAATAAGAAATTCACTCAAAAATTTTGGCGAAAACAAAATTTCAGGAAAAGAATGAATGCGTTTCTTCATGAAACGCCTTTCCTAAACACTGTCAATTAGAAAACCTGAAGCTATATTTTTTCACTCTACAAGCCTCAACAAATTCAATGTTAATGCGTTCTTTGCCAACCTGGAAGCAATACACAAACATTTCGGTCCTAGAAAAAAGTTGGTATCAGGATCAACTGGTCTTAGAACCATTCAGGTAAATTTTCCATTGTACATCGTTAACTGTACATATTGTTGGATAACTGTTCACATATATTTTGTAGTGATATGCAGAAACATTTTTCCATTGTTGGAGTAGTGTGAATGTAAAGTTTAATGTGATGTAAAACTGAATGATCTGCGTGATGCAAGATACAAAATGGTAAGATCCGTGGTACCACGGTGGATCCACGTATGTTTTGTAACTTAGATCGTGGGTAAGGTTTATTAAGTATAATAAATGTCTAAGAATTATGAGAATAAGATTTAAAGGCATTGGTTTTCATAGTACCTTGCGTTTGATGGATGACACAACTATTCCTACTATAAACGGTTATTATGGTGTAACCTGACAGAAAATTTCATATTTCAATTCATTCTTCAAATTTGGGTAGAAGTTTATGCCCCGATGTGTTTGATACCTGAAGTGTTTGTTGAAATAAATTATTTAAAGAATATAATAATGATTTATTAGATAAATGAAATTGATCCAAGGTAGAACAGTCTCCCCTACAATAAACGTCCTGTTGTAGTGTCACTTGTTTTGTGTTTTTGCTTAGTCAAACGACGATTGGAGCGCCATCTTCTACATCGCCAGCGCCATTTACCTCTTCGGCGCCATCTTCTACGCCGTGTTCGCTTCGGGGGAGCGCCAGAGCTGGGCGAAGGCTCCGCCATCGTCACCCCCTGCCCCCGTCAACGGCGCAGCCGCCGCCGCCGCCGCCGCCGCCGCCGCCGCCGCCGCCGCCGCCGCCGCCTCCTACGCCAACCCAGCCCTGGAGCTCGACACTGCCTGAAACACCCCTTGAACACGCCGTGCGCGAAACGCCCTTTCCCGTGCTTGTTTTCCGTGAGGGAAAAAGCTTCTTTTATTTTAAACGAATGGTGTTCGAAGCATCACGAAGAGTGCGCGAATCATCGTGAAGCGTGTGCAAAACATCTGTAACAGGTCACAATTTCCTTTCGCCATGTCGACGTCTTTGTTTATTGTCTACATGTAATAGAGATGCGACATGGCTACAGTCACAGATATATAAAAATAGATTGGCAAAGCTGCCCCTGGATATGAAGCCATGCAGGGAATGGCGCGAGCAAATTTAGACTTCACTTCCGCGGGTTGCATTGTCAATATGTTTTATTTTTTCTTGAACTTGAATTAGTTTGCAAACGGCAACACTCCTTATTTTTCAAAATGAAAAGATTATTAAATGACCATTTATTACTGTAATATTGACCGTAAATTATGTTTTATCAGCTAGGAAATTACGATTATGTTTATTCATATGACATCCGCAACGCATACAAGACATACGCAGTGTTTTTCATTCAGCAGACTATAAAACTGAGGTTATAAATGTCATATATTTCGTATCATCAACTGTTAGCAAGCTAGAACGTCTAATTTTGATCACTGAACCATTAAACTCTTGAACTAATTAAGCTAGCTCCAATTAATTCTAATTTTTTTCTGCACAAATCAAAAATGTGTAATATGTCAGGTATTATCAGTGGTGAAGCTAATCATTCAGTTGGGTATTCTGAAAATCTTACATTTTTTTGTAAATCGGCTCCATTCATCTTTTTTTTTCGTTCAGAAAAACGTCGATTATTTGCTATTTAAAGCTGTCGTTTTTGAAAAATTAATTTATCAGACATTTCAATGCCATAGTACTGAAATATCCGATCTTGATATTTCACCTTGAATTTCTCAGGAATGTCTTAACTTTTTTAATGTTATCATATTTCTTTCACATAATGCTGCATAGGGAAAGATTAGACTGAGTTGTATCAACCGAACCGTCTCTTGATAATTTTTTTCTAGACCAACTTGCCCAACAAAAACTTCAGCAACAAATCTGCAGTCATGAAATTTGTATTGTCAGTATATACAATTGTCAATTCATTTCGAAGCCGCTCACAGACAAAGAATGGACATTGTTTTATTAGGAAGTCAATGAAAAATTGTTTTTCGTTCATTCATAGTCGTGTCTGCATTCATGCAGATTTCAATAGTCCCACCTCTAACCCGGAATATTACTACTTATCTCTACTATTTCATCTCTACGGCAGATTACCCTTCAGCTTTGTCACTGGCTATTATAAGACCGCCATTGAGGATATGAAAATGCAATGCTTACGAGCGCAGATAATATTTCGAGTGTTATCCACTTAAGAACGTTTAAAATGTTTAAAATTACACCCATATATCAGACAATGGTTCCCTTTTTTACAATTATTACTTGTAACTTTGTAAGAAGTATGAGAATACAACAGAACTGCCTTACACTTGTGCACAACGCGTCAGAACGGAGTAAGATGGCGCACTCGCAATATCTTGGTTTCAAAGCTACCCCAGTGACCAGCGTAGGCATTGCCAATCTATGAGCTGTATATCTGTGACTACAACTCGTTTACTTCTGTAAATGTAATTTTACCAATGAGTTTAGAAAGCGTTTCGCTCAAGGTGCATTAAAAAAATAGTACATGGACCACGTACACAATTTGCTTTGTGCATTCATTACGCCACTCACTATGTCCGTGTATCAGCGTTACATACCACCTTCGTCATTGCCAGGGGCGCCCTGAGAAAACGGGGGTCTGGGGCAGGTGATCCTTGGGGGACCCCTTTTACAAACTAAAAATTCCCCTCCTTCGCCAATTCTCCTGCATTTATTTCTCCTTGCATCAGAAATAACTTACAGCGTTAAATTTGGTTTTGAGATAAATTCATTTCTTTTGAATGAAAAAAACAAATTAGGAATCCCAATTAAGTCGGGGACTATGGGCAAGTGGCCCTAGTTGCTCCAGTTGCCCCCCCCCCCTTCTGGACGCCCCTGGTCAATGCGAAAATCCTTCATAATATGGCGTGCTTATGCCGTACTACTCGTTTATGGTACGAATGGCTGCATTATCTTACACGCAACAAATCGCAGCGGAGGAATGGAGGGTGGCGGTAAACCACCATGCCGACCGCCGTTTTTCGTACAAATCTCAAGTACGTGGCGTCATAGCACCTTCGTCCATGTTACAAACTACAAAACGTAACTTATGACATTCGTTTCAAACATTTACTTTGTTTTATACATTTACAATGCGATTATACCAAACAAATAGCATGAGCAATATACATATGCAATGTTGCTTTAATGCATTCGTACAAATTCGAAAACTCATTTCCAGCGTCACTCAAAACGTGTACTTATACAATAAAGGTTAACATTATGAGCTAGTTGCGCAATTAACTTTTGAGATTCAATCCCTCCCCCAAGAAGCTGAATTTCGACGCCATTTGCTCCCCTTCATTACAGCTGAGTCATTCCACGTCCAATCGCACACTCGCAAAACATCACTATTTTCTAGCGACTTGACACTTTTTTATGAGTTCTATGGTTTAAAATAGGTGACACGTATTTGTTTTCTAATCCCACCCTTTAAGAAATATTACAAATTCTTTCCGGAAAATCATGCGCGTGCTAATGTTGTGCCCGTCTTCCCGATGGCATTACGCCACTGTATTTCGCGTCTTTCTCCGTCGTGTCGCTAGATGGCGCGATCGTATCAAGCTGTACACTTCCTACTTGATATTACAATGGTTATTTCTAGTTGGGTCACTACGGGCGCTAGCTTCAAATGTTTAGGGTTAAATCGTATTATCATGTATTGTCTCTATAGTGTTTGGTAACATTGTAACAAAAATATTTGCTTACGAAATTGATGTAATTAATACACAAACCAGCATTTTCACTCGCTACATTTAAAATTTAAAATTTCCAAAGTGTAAGATTTTCATTTTTAAAAATTCAGTACAGTTTCAAGAAAATATTATACGATCATAATGAAATACAAAAAAACAACAAACCAACATAAAAGGCACTTTCATAGATTCACTATATCATCTATGATTTAATTCACATTTCATTCTAAAAAAATGTTATTACAAACGAAAAACCTTTTTATTTCCTCAAATATGTTCGTGTACATGAAGCAGTGGCGACTCGAGGTCATAACATTAGGGTGTGTAACGTCTCTCTTCTCTCTCTCTTCCTCCCCCTCTCTCTCATACACATACATACACCACATGTATGCTTGTGTATATGGGTATATACAAAGGCATACATCATATACATATATACTCATTAACATAAATAATTATGATTAAACACACAGCATCTTACGAAGTCTGCTAGCATACTGAACGGCATCTTCCATCAGCAGTGAAGGTTGCCGTATTTTTGTTAACAAACATCTGGTTCGACTTCGCTGGGCAAGAACACCTCCAAAATATTTACTACTAGAGTCGGATTACCGTGTACATACCCAGCAGGTTACAGAACCGTTTTCACAGGGATGTTAAGAGTTCTATTGTATGATGTTGATTCAAAAATTTTTTACTCACACTTTTGAATTGAATTGCCTTATTTTACGTAGCGAGACTCACGCCATGAGGTCTGATCTTCCGTCTGACCACGCAAATTTCGCTACACTATAGAGTACTTTCCATAAGCAGCCCATATATAGATAGATAGATACAGATAGATATAATAGATAGATATACATATGACGGTATTGTTGCAGTATTTCGCATCAGCAGAAATTATCTGCCAATGTCCCTTAATACGGTAACCATAAAAAAATAATTTTAATAGCGTGCGGATGGTCCATCTTCGATTGACGTTCAAGTCTATATGCGTTAACAGACGAAGAGAGTCTCCGGCGAGTCTGAAAGCTGACGTCATCGAGATAGTTGCATTTCAGCTGCAACAATTCGGGCCCTGGCATTCGATACGAGCCGAACTTCTTCATATTATCCCATACACTTTCTAACGCGTTGCGAAGAACCTTGCAAAGAATCCATCCCCCAAGCTTTAGATGGAGTTCCGCCACCGAGGTAATTGGAAGTAAGAAGATAGATCACTACAAAATTGAGTATGTGTGTAACTCTTGAGCTGTTTTGAGTGTACAGTGAATTAATGTAATTACAAGCAGGAACACTTTTAACATTTAGGTAATTAATAGGTTTATGGAACTTTTATAACTGAGTTTTGACAATGAATTCTGTACACAGTTTACATGATAAAGCTTTTCCTGTAAATTCTTTTCTAAGCTTGCTAAGGAAGAAAAGCTGAGGATAAAAGAACTTGGCAAACCGTTGACAGATTTAAATATAGTGCAAATCACAAAGACAGGAAATAGACAACTTAGGAGGGTTTTTAAAAGATATTATTTTAAAACTGCTCTGTGGATGGGTTGAGGAAAATTCTGTTTTGCTTTCTGTGCCTTTTGTTTGAAGGAAAATATTGTTGGACATCAGCAATCGCTGATTTAAATCATTTGAGTGTTTATATAAAAAAGCATGATTCATCAGCTGTACACAAAAATATTTTGAAGTATACATTATTTAGAAATACCAGCATAGCGTCACAGTTGGACGCCGCTTACAGAATAAAGAAAGCAGAAAAAAGGATAATAAGTATGTCCTCATTATGTCCTTTTTATTTAACTCTATCCGTTTCTGCGGTCATTCAAACGGGCATTGAGGGGACATGATGAGGATGAAAAACCATCTAATCTTTGAATTTTTAAAGGCCGTGTGAATTTTATTCTTAGTTAGAGAATAGTCCTCACTTCATTTTGGGGTTGACATTTTCCTGCAAAATAATTGAAATTTTATTCGGTCAGTTGCAAAAGAAAGAAATTCATTTGTCGTCTGCACATAAAACCTTATCATGTAAAAAAATATAAATATTCTTCTTTTGTAGAAATTTCGAGTGCTTCAGAAAAGAAAAGAAAGTGTGGTAATTTATAATGGAAACTGGAAGCAAAAGAGGTATGTGATGTGATTTTAAGTGAAACGAAAGCTTGATATACGTTCCTAGGACGTATTCATCAAAATTCTCAGACGAAATCTCTGAAAAAATTCTCTGAAGAATTCTCTGAAAAAAGTATGTCCAACTTACAATTAAAAAAAAAGAATACTTCAGCATGAACTACCCTCAATTTATTCAGCAAAAGAATTTAGATTTACAATGTCAGGAAATATTAGTTTATCAGAATTTTTTTTGAGAAACAATTTCGTTCACTCATTGACCGAAACATCTCAGTTGTTGAAATGTATACTGACAATACCAAAGAGAGTAGAAGCTGAAAGATGTTTCTCAACTCCAAAAAGAATCAAGGGGTTTTGAGTTTGAGTGGGGAAAGACTATTAGCATTGGCGATGCTATCCAAAATAACTTCATAATTAATGTAATATATTTCAGCAAGAAAGTAATGAACTAATTTGCCAAAATAAAGGAAAGGAAAATGGATTTTCTTTTCAAGTGATGTACGTTTTATATAATTTGTATTTTTAGTCAATTTCAGCCAGTTCACTGTAAATAGATTGTGCCTTTATGACTAGGCTGCTTTTATGACATTTCTTTATCCTGTGGTGACGCAGGTCTGCAACAACCTGATTCGTGGGACACCACCCGCCACTGACATACAGATAATACGGACTGTATATGCAAATGAAAGACAAATGGATAAATTTAACTGATACAGTATGTGCAGCAAATTATGCAGCAAAACAAGAATAATTATCATTAGCCTTGATTACATAGAACTGAACTACCAATTTTTCAACAACATAATCACCGATCCAAACTTCTTATGTAAATGAAATGTATTTGTTTGTTCTAAGTTAAATCTATTATCTTCCTTTAATATATTTCATAAGAATATTATCAACGTCATATCATCATCATGGCCGGCAAGAATGAGAAAAATGCGAAGAATTGGAAATTACTGGGTGCCATTATGCGAACTGACAGCGCGTCAAACGAGACGAAGGAAGTTGTAATTTCCAATTACCAATTATTTTTTAAAGTTTCGGGGAAAGCAACCAGCACCACTTTATAGGTAGAAAATGAAAATGTTTTTAAGAAAATAATTTTAAAATTACGCAAAAACTACTCATGTTTTTGAAATATTGAACAGGACCTTATTTGAAAATGTTTTGAATGAAAAGATTTCATGAAGAAAAAACTTTCTATCTTCATTATTGCAGGTGTAGGAAGACGCCGAGATGTTTTGAATTTTTTCAATTTTCAAGCTAGTGGAGCTATATCAGCGCATACTTTCTCGCATAATTTCTAAGTTTGAAATTTTCGAAAATTCAGAGTTCAACGAAAATGAGGCCCGCCTTATTCTTTTAAGCATCTCTTGTTTGAACAAGAGAGTGTGGGAAAAAATCCGTGGAAAAAAATGAAAGAAAAAATTTGTAAATTGCCTATATTTCGCGCCAAATTACACAAAACTACTCATATTTTCGAAAAACTGAACATGAGCTTATTTAAAGCTCCATCTTTAAAGAATGGGTTTTATAAAGGAAAAATGTCTATTATCAATAATATAATTCAAGGAATTCCATAAGATAGTTGAAAAAAATTGCACTTTTGCAAAAAAACTGGGATTTTAACGAATATGAGATTTGCGCATTCTCTTAAGCGTCATTTCGCTATCCGGAGACGAAATTTGATACAAAAGTTACTTATTTCAACGAAAATGAGGCACGCTCCATTTCTTTAAGCGGTCTTTATTCTATCCGTGGATAAAGTTTAATCTAAAAGTATGCAGCCATTTTTGAGAAAAAATGAAAATGTTGAGGCTTCATGTTAAGTTGTCCCCAAAATCAAAATATCCATGTCAATTTCGTAGAGCCTCGTGTTTTTTCAGATAGTATGAGGAATGTTAATTTTGGAGAAAATCTGAACGGTTTGGACGGAAGCTTTGACCACAAACGGACGGACAGACGTCAAACGATTTTTCGGTATCAAGTACCCTCAAAATGGATTTTAACTACACAACGCTTGTTGGAGGGAGTAATTTACAGCATATAGGAACAAAATTTATCAAATTTTTCGTTACCAAGAACTTGGTAATATGGGCATTTTTTGTGTATAGTTAAACACTATCGGGTTAAATTTCACGAGTGGAATAGTCATTATAACATAGTAGTAGGCATATATTTTATCTTTATTCGACATTTATACTCATAGTAGTAGGCATATATTTTATCACTATTCTAGTTCTATTTCACCATGAACCACTTAACCATGCCATACCACTTCCCTGCTAATGCACATTCTTATTATAGAATTCATATTTCCCCCATGTGACGGAGCGCCGAGTATGGTGATTGGTTGCTTGTCGTCACGCAGTTGCGTGTGCCTCTGAAAACACTGCAACCTCACTACGCCTCGTCCTCAATACAGACCACGCACAGCACAGAGCATTCCTACCCCGGACAACTGGGTAGATCCGTCACCTCCCCCCCCCCCGCTCACCTGTTTCGGCCGTTCTCTCGTATCACTCCGCTCACTCGTATCGGCCTCATACCCTGCCCTCTGTGTTGTCCCACCTGCAATCTCTTTAACGACTCCATAGGCCCCTGCGTCCTTGACCATTTATCGCGCTTTTCATGACGCCTATCTCCCGCCTCGTCCTTCAAGACCCGCCATGACCAACCACTGACCTTTTTACAAGACGCTCCCAGACCCACGTCCTACCGCCTTGTCACCGCCTCCCCTATCAACCTTACCCTTACGTGAGCATCTTCCGATTCCTTCCTTGACCACCTCCATGCTCCCCGCCCGTCCATCCCTCCACCTCCACGACCGCCAGCCTCTTCCACCGCCCCTTGCGTCCGTTGCTGAGGGGTGTCCACGCTGCACCTCCTGCTTGACCCCCGGGAAGCCACTCCCTCCCTCGGCCACTACGAGCATCTTCCATGGCTGGCCACAAAGGCTCTGCGGTGTGCCTCCAGCGTCCCTCCCCCTCTGCCCCTCGCTCTTCCTCTCTTTTGTGTTTTCTAAAATTATATTATATATATTTGTATTAGGTTTTGGTCCTTTGCTTTAATGACGCACAATTTATGATATTAAAAGCACTGAATGTCAACAGAAGTTCACATCAATTACAGTTTATTATAAACTTGGACGAATAACTGGTAGATTGTTGGAACATTTCAGGAATTAGTATATTATCACCTTCTGGAAGAATTGCTCTAAATCACACCTAACAAAAATTTAAAAAATACAAAATTCTACTTTTTGAGCTCATTTTGATGTCAATCACCTCCGTTTCTCTATTCCATATCGTGTTCTGGAATTGGCATTGACATGTTGCGAGAGACAGCTGCAGGCTGGAAGCCATGACGCTATTCGCGGAGGTGTCTCTAGTCGCTAGGTGGACTGTGTGGATCCGATCGGATCGGATCGGATCGGATCGGATCGGATCGGGTCGTGATGGAGTTGCTGCGTCGCATCTCAGCCGAAGAGGCGTTGCGGTGCTCAGTGATCGCACTCCCCGAGTTGCCGGTGGTGTGATGAAGATAAATTTATTTCATCTGCATTTGGGTATAACTAGGCGAAATTAATCACATAAGTAAGCTGACCTAACATTCAATACCTATTTACATACCTGGTAATGTTACATGAGTCTTATTACTGCAGAGGCCAAAAGTTAACTAGTGGCGCCACAAAATGGCACAGACTTTTCCGTATAAGTTTTCTATTTTTTTTTTTTCGTCTCGGCTCGGCTTTTTCGTCTCGAACTTGCCACATACTCTTACCAGCTGTCTTCTGTCACCGCCCAAAGTATTATTTTTTAAATTTTCTTAATATTTTGGTTACCAAGTACTAGAACGTATACATTATTTTAAGAATAGTAAACCACAGGAAACTGTTCAGTTTTCCATAAACTTTATATGACATTATTTAAAGTGCATGTACTAATCAATACAATAATGTGAACAAATCGCCGCTAACGTAAACATAAACGACGTAAAAGACAAGTAAAAAAAGACATTTTTTTAATTTTAGAAAAACAAAAGAATAGAGCAATATGGCGTTCATGTCATCTTATAGAGGTAATTTAGCACAATCCCTACCACAAGTTTAAAGAATAATATAGAGCAGTTTTTGAAATATCTTGTTTTTGTAATTTTTTAAAATTGCACATATTGCTTGGAACAAAAAATGCTAAAATTTTCAAAAAAATGTGCATAACCTTAATGAAAGAACTCATTTGGAGAACAAATTTAATTTGAAGGAACAATCTTTATCTTAAATTTTGTAGTTGAAGAAAGACGCCGAAAAAAATTGAAAAACTTTTGAAATTGTCAAAAATTCATAGTTAAAGGAGAAAATCAGACTTGTGCCACCTTTATAAGCGAATTTTGATACATTCTAGCAAGAAATGTAAAGAAAAAATTTGGTGCCGTTGTTGAGAAAATTGTGAAAATGTCCGGGAGGCTTCATGTAAAGAACCCTCAAAATTAATGAATGGTTTTCAAAATCACTGAGCTTCGGCTCAGGCCAAACGGACAGGAGTTTCTTGAATATGGAAAAAATCCTACGCATGGTTTAGGTGCTAGTGTTGTTCACATACACCAGACAGACGGACGGACGGACGTTTAAAATCAAAACAAATTTTTGGTATCAGGTGACAACAAAACGTGGATTTCTATTGAACTCTCGAAATCGATTTTCCGCAGCATTATATAACTTTCCCTATACTACGTACATACGTATATACGAATGTGTATGGGAAAGTAAAAATTGAGGCGGAGCGTAGCGAAGCCGAGATTTTTAATTTCCACGAGGCAGTAATAACACTCATATTTCGTGGTATGTTCAGCATTTTATTGGTCACAATAAAATCTCACGATTTACATGCAAATTTACGACATTATTGCGGTACGTTAGTACGATATTTTGTTCGATTTTGTACGATGGGTTGTTGCTTGCGATATATCTTCTTAAACAATATTTGTATACCGTAGTTCGAGAAAGATCGATGCACAAAATATCCTGGACCTAAAAGATATCTAAAGAAATGAGGTCGGTGAGGAAGCTGGCGCGTTGGCTTGCAGAGGCGACATCTTCAGAACGTCAGTAAATATGATTACAGAGGAGTTTGGTGGATGCCAGAAAAATTAGGTTAATTGAATGGGTGAAAACCAGAACGGTATAAGCGGAAAACGGAAAAGGTTGTTTATTTTAGGCTATATTTCAGTGGCAGTGTATTTTTGTGGTTTTAATTGACATTTGAAATGCCGTAGTTTTAATAATGAAACAAAGCACCACGACTTTACAGTAATATTGACTCAAATAAACATTTTTTGTCTGAATTTATAATATACTTAGAATTTATAAATTTAGAAAAAAATAAATTTATAAAATTCTTCGAGGAAAGGGTTCAAAGGGTTTACAGTCAATCTATTCCATTCTGTTTTTGTATATCAGCATTAAAAACGACCTTTTCTGTTGCAAGAAATCGTTCGTAATTGAGAGGTTTACGGCACATTTGATGACGTATTAGCATTTTACGGCACGAATGAGTGTATCATTACACATGCAGTCATTCGCAGCGGGAGGACCGTGCGGAGGTAGCGGTAAACGGAACAGCCGACCCCCGTTTTGTCGCACAGATGTCAAATGCCCGAGACGTCACAAGGACGTGGTTTCTCAAAGTTAAGTTTGATTCTCGTATAAATTTATAATAGTGTAATACAAAAAACTGCATATGCAACTTGTTTATAGTGTTACAATATTGCATTCTTACAATTTTTTTACAACTCGCTCCTAACGTTGCTCGTTTCAAAAATATACTCATTCAATTAAGCTTAACATTAAAAAAAAAGATTGCATAAACTACTATTATGAAGGCTCGAACACAGTAAAGATGCCAATATACAATGTGTAGAAGTATAATTCCGGAGGTACGTAACTGTAAATATCTGGGCGTAATACCAAAATTTAATAATAAGTGTTTAAGGTGGCGTGGACATTAGTATGTGTTTATACATCTAAACTTCTGTATTTATACACCCGGTATTGTTCCTGATAATATTTCTGCACGTTTATTCACATATCACTGACATTTGTCGTCTTGTCGTAAGCACATTTTGTTGGATTTCTTATGATCATGCAGAGGGCAATTTCAAACTCAGCGTGTATGCGTGATGCGAGTATCTAATTGTTCCTGGTGCAAAACTCAGTCAGCAACATCTTTCGTTTTTCACATATTTTGCATTTACTCTGAGAATCTGGCTCGTGATATTTTCTGTTACAGCAGAATCTGTGATGAACACTGTGTACAGCGAATCGGGTCATCAGGTGTCTGAGCACATACTTGGCACGTTTCCAGTCGGATGTTGTCATTTAGTCTGTAGAGTAGAATTCTTTCCGTATTAATGTCTTTTTCCTGTCGTTTTTCTTGTTTTGCTTCTTCGTGGTCATTAAAGAGTGTCTGTCGAAATGCCATAATTTAAAGAGACCTCAGCTGGCTGATCACATTAAATATACCACACAAGGCTAGGAAAGCTCTTGGTTTTGGTATGCGCGTATTACAAAAGGCTAGCTGTTGCCTAAAAGTACAGATTATACATTCTTGGTTCATCTCATAATGGAACATGGAGTAGCGTGCTGACTCCTCATAGGGAAGATCAGATTAAAGCATTAAACCGAATGCAGAAGAAAGCGGCTAAATTCGCCAATGCAATCTGGTGAATGTCAATTGGGAATCATTAGTTATACATAGGAAGGCAGAAAGATTGTGAGCTTTTCCAAGGTCAAGCTCACGGTCAGCAGCGTCACCCTCGCGGTCGCTCTGAGTGGTGCCTCCATCTTCATGAAGGGATTGCAGAAGGTAAGCTACTTGTGACCGTTCGTCATTTGAAAAAAACAAACAAACAAACTTTCCGCCGCTTTAAAAGAAAATTGGACATTTGCATGTGCAATAACAAAAATTCAGAGATTTTCATTTACATTATTTCAATACCTTCTTTTAAAGAACAGATTACACTAAGGAATAAAATCTCTATCAATATTGGAGATTTGCAATTTTAATTTTTATTTGCAATGTTTGAGAGAGAAAAAACAGATTTGGAGGAAAATGTGGCCTACGCTATTTGTAAGTTGATGTGTCCGAGGAAAAAATTAAAGAAAATGGTTGAAGCCGTTTCTGAGAAAAAGTATATTCTTTCCTTCAAGTCAAAAAGACACGAAAACTACTAGTATTTTTTTAAGACAGATTGTACTTAGCCTTCTTTAATGATCTAATATTTTAGAACAGATTTTATTTAGGAAAAATTACATCAATACTATACTTTTCTGATTTAACCTTTTTGCAATTTTCGAAAAAAGAGAGTTCGCCGAAATTGAGACTTGCCTAAATGTTTAAACATGTAATGCAATATCCAAGGAGGAAAGGAAAGGAGAAAATTTGAAGGTTTTTGAAACAAATGATGAATTGGCTTTACTTGAAGCAAAAGTTACGCAAAACTACTCGTTTAAAAAAATGAACCTGACGTTGTTTAACGATCTAAATTTTAGAACACATTTCATTTAACAACTAGTGAACAACAGCACATACTACCTCAAATTCTCGATCACAAACTATCTTTTGAAATTTTCGATAATTCAGAGAGTTCAACGAAAATTAGACCTGCTTCATTCTTTTAAGCGTCTCTTGTTATATTCATGAAAAAAAAATGAAAAAAATATTGAGTGGTTCTGGAGAAAATATTTTTTTTTACAATTTGCTTTAACTTCAAGTAGAAATGGGGAGAAAACTTCTCGCTTCTTCAAAAATTTGTACATCACCTCTTTAAAGGTCTGAGTTTTTAAGATAAACAAATAAACAAATTTTTAAACTTGTAGTTTAGCGATGTTAACTTTTTGCAGTTTTCCAAAATGCAGAGAGTTACAGTGATTAGCAAAACTTTTTATTCCGTTTCTTGATACATTCAGCCAACAGAGCCTCTGTAAATACATCTACTTTCTTCTCTTTAGCTGTGAACCTTTTACCTGCGGATGGCTGGACCCTTTCTCCGACCGCCAAAGATCCTGCTCACAGAAACTAGGCGAATTCTCGCTTCTTGTGTCTGACATTTAAATGGCCAGTCTCTGCGTTGTCACATCCACGAAGTAACGGAACGAACAACGAGCCACCGTTGCCCTGCGCTTCTCATGGGTGAAACATTCATTGACCGCCGCGCCGGTAGCAATGCCAGGGTACCGCTTGGTAAGGGACGATCGGAAGGCAAGCGCCGTTGCTAACGATGGAGGTTAATGCACTCGACCACCTGAGGTTGATTGGTTGATTAGTGTTTGCGGGCGCGACAGCTGCTAAGGTCATTTGTCGCGTAAGGGCATGCTCTAACGCTCTAACGCGAGAGATGGCGGTCATCCCACGCTGGATGGCGGGATCCGGCGCAGACCTACCAGTCAGCTGGCGGGGTTTTCTTCAACCTATCTGCCACCATCCGGGCGCCGCCCCCTCATCCGGTACTAAGTGTAAGACTAAGTGTAAGACTAAGTGTAAGACTAAGTGTAAGACTAAGTGTAAGACTAAGTGAAAGACTAAGTGAAAGACTAAGTGAAAGACTAAGTGAAAGACTAAGTGAAAGACTAAGTGAAAGACTAAGTGAAAGACTAAGTGAAAGACTAAGTGAAAGACTAAGTGAAAGACTAAGTGAAAGACTAAGTGAAAGACTAAGTGAAAGACTAAGTGAAAGACTAAGTGAAAGACTAAGTGAAAGACTAAGTGAAAGACTAAGTGAAAGACTAAGTGAAAGACTAAGTGTAAGTCTAAGTGTAAGTTTTCGATTGGCCTCTCGACATATGATAATGTAGTGAATGTAAGTGTCAGTGTATGTTAGTAAGGGGTGAGAAAAGGACAAGGAAGAGGAAGAAAAGATTGCGCACGGTCCGTGACCCGTTTGTTACGGTTCTGCTCCAGCATTCGCCTGATGTTAATCGAAGAAACCATGGAAAACTACCGATCAGAACAAGCGACTGCTAGAATTCTCTTCCAGGCAGCAGCTGAATAGGACTTCACTATCTAGCTCTTGCCGAAAATCTGCCATCGGGACGCTAACCCTCCCGATCATATGTACTGCAGTGACGTCAGCTGATGACCTGAACCGCCGAGTCGGTGTCTTCGTCAATTTTTGCAGTATTACAATTCTGTACATCTGTTCATCAAAGCAATGAAAATAAAGAAAATATTTATTTTACAATAAAATACATTATATTGATACGTTATAAAATGTATACAATTGTAATATGTCAAAAAATTAAGTCAAATAAAAATTCTGATTCAGAAGATCACTATAAGAGTAAACCAATAGAAACTTTAAGCGACAGCTACAAAAAAAAACTGCAACGCTCTGAACAGAGTATGAAGAGTAGGAGAAAGTGCCAGGTAAAGAAATGAAGCGGTGCAGCGCTTGACAATGCTGTGCACAGATTCGCGGAGAGATTCGCAAAAATCGCACCCGGTAATCATCGTATTGGAGCTCCGCCCGCGGAGTGGAAGGGCGAGAAGTCAACATCCTTCGGCGATATTTCCTATTGTACGCGCGCAATTAAAAGTCGCGAGCGGCAGGTCCGTCGCCGTTGTGCAAGTGGGGTGGGGTGGGGTGGAGTGGGGAGAGGGGCGAGGGGCCGCTCTCTCCCGTGCTGCCCGGCGCAGCGGCCTTCGCGGGCGCAACGAGGCAGTGCGCGAGGCGCGAGGCAGTCGAGCGGACGTGGCTTGGCGGTCGGTGCTGGCTGGTGCTAGCCGGGCGCCATGGGCGAACAGCAGGCGACCTCCAGCGGGTGAGTGCCTCGGGCCAGCTCTTCCGCCTACCGCTGACAGCGTCAGAATCGACGAAACAGATTTTTCACTAATAAGGAAAATCTGTTCGGCACGTGGCGTGTTTATTTCTGTCATCTGGAGAAGACCAATGGTGGTGTTATATTGTACCAATACAAATAATGTTTCGTCTTTTGGATAATGATTTTTATGAAGAAATGACAATCATCTAAGAGTGAATTGTGGATCATGAGGTTGTTGATATTGTCTTCTGGATCATGTAAGTTGTAACTATTCCCAATTTGGATATTATCACTTTTGATATTGAACTGTTGGGATCAAGTAGATTTTGACAGGCAATACTTAAAATATAAAAAAATAAGTAATGAGTAATTTTTCAATTTATTGGACACAGTAATCTAATCATACACATTTCACTGGTACATATATAAAAGTCACACAGATATTAAAGCACGTCAACGAAATTAACAATGTACCTTATACATTAATTGTGAGATATTGTAAACAATATTTAATTATGATTATTTAACATTTATTAAAAGTTAAAAGCAACCTAATAAAAGTTTGAGTTCAATATAGAGAGACTGGGATGTCACATCAGATGATTATTTGACGTACAAACGTTCATTACTTACCAGACATTTCCTGACCAAGGAAGATGTTCTGAGTAAAACAGATTTTTTTAAACTGATGGCGGTATTTTTTTTAAATTTGAGTGTTTCATATGAGTACCTCAAGATCTTCGAAATAAAGCTCGTTACTGAAATAACCACGGGGACAGTCTTTTATCTCCACGGTGTTCCAGTACCAGTACTGTTCCATGTGTCAATTATCTGTACTTCTGTTGTTGTTATTATTATTATTATTATTATTATTATTATTAATAATAATAATAATAATAATAATAATAATAATAATAATAATAATATTGGTGGTGTTAATTTTTATTTACGAATCAGCTTTTCTTACAAAAATTATATATTTATAATGAAACATTAAAAACATTTCATATAACAATAATTATAATAAAATATGTGTAATTGGTCATCATTTGTAAATTGTTTTATCAGATAGCATAGTATCTTAATAAAAAGGCCGTCAATATTAATAACTTTGTTATTAGAACAACAGACATTATCTTGCAATAAATAACTTAAAAGTGCGTCTGTCGTTGGATATTTTATCTAAAATATTAACAATGAGTTATAATATTCGTTGTCCATTCTTACGAAAATACACTAGTTCTGCTTTAATGGCTATGTCAATCCACACTTCACTTCCCAATCAATGAGGTTGGAACTGTGTCCCAGGATGAGCAAAAAGTAAAGTGCGCCTGGTCCCCGTAAGTAAAGCATATCTCGTTTTGTTTGTGTGTGTAAAATCAGTACCATTCTGTTTGTTAAAATCTAATAAAAATTAGTGGAGGGGCAAAGAAAAAAACTCTACAATAATATGCTGACTACCGCGATCTCATAGTACTTCTATCGACATGACCTACATCGACATAACTTACAAGTGAATTTAATGGCCATTTGATGTCTAATCTTGAAACCTCTTGCAACGTAAAGAGAGCTACTGCTAGTGGTGTGTGTTCAATGTATTGGACTGATGTGTCGCATGTCCAGGTTTTTCAGTTCTTAAAAGTTTTCTGCTAAGAATATGTTTCTCTCCTTTGTCTCTCTCTGTTTCTGAAGTAGCTTTCGATAATTCTGTACGCGTTCCAAGAGGCGTATGTCTCCTCGTTGGATGTGACTGCCAGAGATCCATCCCTTGGCCGCCTTTTGCCGAGGCCATTGGTCTAAGAACCATGAGCTGCGGCAAGGCTGTGTTTATTTCGCCGTTAGTGATGCGATTCCACTGTCCTCATTGGCGCTTCTCTACTCCCTCTCCAAAAACCCCCCTAACTCTTCCTCCGAGCTCGGCTCTTTCGGCAGCGGTCACGTGCCAACGGCGGTGGGCTGTGCTGCGGGGCGTGGGAGAAAGACTAATTCCTCTGCACATGAAGTGTGTCGACTAGCCCAACGCAGATTTCGTCCTGATAAAGCACGTCGACGAGACGTAGGACGAGACGTGGGTTATCTGTACTCACAGAAAGCTCTCAACAGTCCGCTGGAAGGCAGTTTCTTTTTGCCAGGTTTTTCCGTGTTCTTTTGTTTTACATTAATGTTTTTTCTTATATAGTATTATAATAACATATGCTCACATTAAGAATATCATAGTTGCGAAACTATAACGCGATAATTTGAGCCCAAACAATTTTTATGTGGAATGGTAGGGCATGAGCTCAAAGTTTGTATCAGTGGATGCGGTACATGTGGTAGTAAATCAGGGTTAAAATTCTCATTGAGATATAGCTTCTTAACTTCACTTTTCATGTATACCAGGAAACAGTGTCGAATAACTTTCAAATTAAGACAGTTTGTATGCACAATTTTTACTGTTCGTTTATCACATGTTTCGGGTTTATTTTTATTTATGAATGCCAGAGCAATCAACGCAAAATTGGCAAATTCACAAAACACGCAATACATATCTATATTTCAATTGTTTATCGCACAATTTACTTTTATAGCGACTTAGCGCTATACAGGTGTGTTTAGAATATTTATTTACTTGCTAAATGTGGTGTCCCCGACAATAATTTCATGTGTTGATAAAATTATGTCGATATTATGATGATTTATTTTATCCCCAGCTTTGTTCAAATATGTTCTTTCAGTTCTGGCCAATTGTACTTACCAATGATTCGTAGTAGCTGATAGTGTTATATTGCGGTTCAAAAGTTCTTAACACCCAATAGACGTATATGTTACCTTCATACGGGATATGAACGGGTCTTATTGCAATTTCAAAATTATAATCGCAGTAACAATTACTTGTAGGTTTTGATGATGCTAATAGGTAAATTTTAGTACAGCTACAGTTCGCTATTTTTCTAAAATGTACAAAAATGTACATAGCACATTTGCATTAGCGCAAATGCTAAATGCAAAAATTCATATCATTCCCAATTAGTTCCGAATATTCTGTCAAAACATAATTTAAAACTACATTTGATTCTTACCCAAATTTCCTAATCACTTCCTATTGATTACCTAATCAACGCCATCTACATAGATCAATTTAGAAGGCGTTGGTTTAATTCCCGACATTATCACAAAGATCGCTGCGCCAAAACACGAAAAAACACTGTTCGTTTCGTTTATTTTTTATTATTTGCCAAATTGTTTTAAATATTAATTTAGGTTCGAATTATGTTAATATTTAAACAATATTGTATAGTATCCTGTCTCTAGTACATAAATAATAGACAATATAATAACAAACATATTTATTATTTAACAAAAATCTACGATGTTCCCCTTGAAAATGATAGGCTGGATTCGCCCCTGTCGTATGGGACTATTTGCGGGGAGACTCCCCTTAGGCAGTTGTTTCACCCAGGATTCCTTGTAAGCCTACCGCCGACGCTACTCTGGGGACCTTGATCGAGCAGGCGCGCCTCGTAGGAGCCCCCCTAAATACATCTGGGATTTGACTGAACTTCCAGAATTTCGTGAATGGGGAGAAGACTTGATAATGAGGGTTGGAAAATACTATAGTTAGGTGAGAAAATGAGTTTTAAGGGGGTTTGAATAAGTTCTTGAATAATCTTGATTTATTCTGCGGTGGAAGTAGGATTTTATTGAATGTAGAATGATTTTGCATCTGGACAAAAAAGGTAGGGCGCTGTAGAATTTATTTGGGAGATAATGGATGAATTGATCTATGGTGGGAATACCATATTCTTTGTATCTCTTGAATTATTGGAAGTGATCCAGGGTGCTTTGCTGCAGCCAAGAATCTTGTTATAGAATGTTTGCAGCGATTGTGTTACGGCAGGGCCAGTATCACCTCATATGGGACTTGCATACGTTGAAAGTGGGCGTCGAGTAGTTCAGTATAAAAGAAGCGGATGCTCAGCTGTGCTTTATTAGATCTAAGCCAAACTGAACCTGTGCTAAAAATTTGCATACTCGAACTATTTTGCTCGAAAAGTTTTGACGGCCAACGCCGTTTTACTTCACTGCGTTGACCCACAAATTATTTAGCAAATCGTCCATCTCGTACACTATTTGCTCGAGCTGGCCTTTTACATAGAGAGCGTAGGTTTGCTATCAACAACTCATTCAAAATAATTCTCGGATATAGACATTACCACAATTCAGTTCTCATTACGAAAATACTCGTACATTTTGTGTTTAAAGCTCACAATTAAAAAAAAATATTTCAAAGATGTCAATAGGGCGTCTGAACTGAATTGTTCACCCCTCCCCAAATTATAGCCTGAAATTAATACATTCTTGGCTATCTGGGATGAGATGCATCTTGGTCAAATGGGCTGACGTTTCGGCATCTTGCTATGGCCTTCTTCAGAGCTATACTGCTGGCCATTTTGCTTTGGCCTTCTTCAGAGCTATTCTGCTGGCAGTATAGCTCTGAAGATGGCCACAGAAAGATTGATAAGCCCATTTGACCGAGACGCGGCTCATCCCGGATAGCCAAGAATGCATTGACTCCGGCCGCAGAAGCCTACGAACGCATATCCTGGAATTGCCCCTGTGACCACGAGCCCACCCTCAGCCCGCCGCCCATCCCACGCGTCGCTTCGCCAGCGTCGGCCCCAGCCTCCGAAGACCCTACACAGGCACGCGCGCACACACACACACACACACACACACACACACACACACACACACACGCACTTGCATCACTTGCGCGTAGCATCAGCACCTTAGCCCAATCCCGTTGCCATCTGGCACGCGACCCCCTTCTCCCCCGCGGTAGAAGGATTGCTTTCGATGCTCGCCCCGGAGCACAGGGCGGACAGGGCGCTTGCAGCCGTTTCGAATTTGCATTATACCAGAATAATTTATTAATATTCTGAGTTGAAATGTTTGTGAACCTCGGCCTTCAACTTAAGTCCATTTTTGGTCACTCTGTTCAATCAATTGTTTACGAAATGTACAGAAAAATCGTGCTAATATATAGACTAGCTGTACCCGCAATTTGAGAGGTTTGAAGTCTGGAATTTATGTTTAAGCAGGTTAATTAAAAAATATGATAAAAGTATGAAAATAATTTACATATTTTAACCAATTAGTGCGTAAATTTGTTTCTTTTAAAATATTTGTTGATAATTAAGTTAATTACGTTGAGATTGTCATTAATCAACGCTCAGGTATTTTTTTTAGTTTTCGAGAAATCCGCCATCCGATTCAACGGACGGTATGCACTGTAACCCTCTTACCTAAAGTCCATAGTTCGGCTCCCGCTTGTGGTCGCCGATCCGAGAAGTCCTGGGGAAGGAGCGGTTACGGCAGGATCGCTGGATCCTACCTTTCGAGGCGCTGACCGCACCGCTGTGCAGTCGCGTCCCAGAATTGTTGCCCAGAAATCCTCGGTTCTGCAGATAGTACTATCGTCATTTACGTCGGAAATTATACACACATGTCAATTCCGGGTGGATCTTCCTTCGAAAACTCCCACATGCAGCTGGCGCGGAGCAGAAAGGCGAAGGGCGAAGGGCGAATGTCCTCGCTCCCGACCAGTCGTGGCAGCATCCGTGGGGGGTCGCGTCCCGTCCGGGTCCATCTGTCCCTTTCCGCGTCTTACACTCGTCAGTTTCTTCCAGTCTTCCCGTCCGCTGTCACCTAGGTCGGTCACGTTGCATCGTGCTACATGTAATTGGTCAGTCTCCGTCACATGGTCGTGGAGTCCCCTAATTTTGATTTCTCACTCCATGCATTGGGCGACCCCTATACTCGGATTTATTTAATCGTGAATTTGACATAAATCAGCTGTTCATGGTTTCATCCAATCGAGAGCTTGAACGTCCCCATAATGACGTCATTGTGGCGACATACAAGCTCCCGATTAAATGAAACTGCAACAGCTGATTTACGTCAAGTGCACGACTAAATAAATCGCACTATATACTGCGATTTTCGCAACTCTGCCCCTGACACGTATCAGCTGTTGACAGATGTTGACAGATGTTGGCAGATGTTGGCAGATGTTGACAGATGTTGACAGATGTTGACAGATGTTGACAGATGTTGACAGATGTTGGCAGATGGATGTTGGCAGATGTTGACAGATGTTGGCAGATGCTGGCAGATGCTGGCAGATGTTGGCAGATGTTGGCAGATACTGGCAGATGTTGACAGATGTTGACAGATGTTGACAGATGTTGACAGATACTGACAGATGTTGGCAGATGTTGGCAGATGTTGGCAGATGTTGGCAGATGTTGACAGATGTTGACAGATGTTGGCAGATGTTGATACATGAATGTTGACAGATGTTGACAGATGTTGGCAGATGTTCCACCCAACCGAGAGCTTGAACGTCACCACAGTGATGCCACTATGGTGACGTTCAAGCTCCCGATTGGATGAAACCGTCAACAGCTGATACCTGCCAGGGGCAGAGTTGCATAAATCGCTGTATAGTTCTCTGCCGGCCACCTGCGCCGCGTGAATCCCCGCGTTTGTTTCCTTTGGCGGCGGGCGCCCAGATGGACGAGCGAAGGTTCCTCGCTCCACAGGGGTGCGACCTCGTGCGCGGCGAGCGCTGGGGCGTCCCCGCGTTGCGAGGAGAGGAAACTTTGGGGTCAGAGTCGCTGATGCAATGATCTGCACCGCGACCTGTCACAGCACAGCACAGCATAGCGTTGCGGCAGCGGAACGCATAGTTAGACATATCCTGGCCTTGAATGAATGCGTTGAGTAGCGATCGCCGCACGAAAAAAAGAACAGTTGCAGTATACTAGAACAAGTTCCCTTGTTATAGCATCATGGATCTGGTATACTGCAACTGTTCTTTTTTTCGTGCGAAGACAGAAAACGTCGCTGTATTCAAGAGGTCGCGGCCAAACGAGTTTATTGTCTCCTGATAATCCGATGACGAGAAGGACTGATAAGAAATGAAATTACACATCCTAATTGTTCTTTCAGTCTCAGTGGAAATACGTGAATGGTGCAGGGTAAGGGTTCATATTGCATTTGTTTTCAAATATATTTTTTTATTTCCTGTTACGATCTTCAAGAGTATAGTATCTCTTTGATGCTTTTTGATCAGACCAGTGATTTAATTAGTATTTTGAAAACGAACATTATTCTCTGTTTGTTAGTAACACTTTTCTTTGGATCTTTGTTCCTGTTTTCGCAACCGTCGAAGAGTTGCGGAGAAAAAGAGCGAAAATATTACAAATTCTGTTTAATGCCTAATAAGTACCCATCAAAGATATTACTGAATGTAAAATATCATGTCATTAGTACAATAATGTAGCGTAATAATTCTATAACTTATACTTAGCACGCAAAGTTAAGCAATTTTTCCGTCATATTGACAATTTGATATCGTGAGAGATGTTTGTGTCTCTCGTATGATATGCTTATGAATGCGTGAGGCAAATTAGCTCATAATAAAACGTTTATCATTCAATGTTCGTTCAATGTTTATCGTTCAATTCAAATTCAATGTAAGTGCGAAATGTTGAAAAACATTTTCAATAAAAATTAATAAAGTGCAATTTATCGCAATGTGATGTTTGAATAATTTCCTATAATAAGGAAATTCGGCTGATTCTCTTTTGTTGGCACAGAAGGGCAAAGGTGGGCTTAGGAAGTATACGAACACTTTGAAAGTCTGTCAGTTAGTAATTTTTACTTTTCCGTCCATAAGAAACAACTTATTAAGAAGAGAAAGTTATGTAACGCTGGGCGAAATAACGGCGAATTTTTCGACTGAAAAACTCTTGTTACGGGGCTCTAGTAACGAAAACGTGGATAAAACCAGCTGCTAAATTTAGAAATAAAAATACTTAAAACGTGGCTTAGCCTGAATACCTATTTTGTGGGTTCTTCATACCGAAAAATCGGTTGACGGCAAACAGTGTCGGTCCGTCTGTGAACAACGCTTGCGGCTTAACAATTCAGATGATTTTCTCCAAAATTGATTCTCCAATTCATCTGCTTGATGTCACGGCCCCTTGAATTTGAAATTGATGTTGTAAATTTGGGAAGTACTTTACATGAAGCTCGTGGAACATTTTCAAATCTTTAAAACATGGCGCCATGGATTTTGATTAAATTTTGTTGTTGGATAGTCTAAAGAACGTTTAAGAGAGAGGGGGGGGCAGATCTCATGTTGGTTGAAAACTCTGGTTTTTCGAAAATTGCAAAAATTCAAAATATTTTCGGCATATTTCTGCAACTAAAATATTAAAGATAGAGTTTTTCCCCCTTATTAAAATCTGTTCCTTAAAGATAGATTTTGAAACAAGGTCATGCACAATATTTCGAAAATTTGAGTATTTTTTGCGTGAAATATAGGCAATTTTTAATATTTTCTCAAAAACGGCTCTGTCTTCCGCTCTGAAAATCCTGCGCTTGGTGATCGTAATTTTGGAGTTGTTTGGAAGCGGTGAAAGTTTATATTTATTTATTATTTCATATTTCATTTTAATATTATTATTTATGTTACCTCATTTTAAATTGCGTCTTTAATTTAATTGTGTTAAATGTGAAAAAAATAGATAAGGTGTCATTTTTGGTTGTTGTACTGCCGCACTGATAACAAAATGCGATAATCACGTCTACTTTTTATTCGCGATCATAAAAACGAATCCTTTTATATATTTGTAGAAAATTATAATTCCACAGTGTTTAATAATTACTATTATATATTTTTGATCTAGTTGTTTGCCAACGCTATCAGTATCGTATTATTAATTAACTTTTAATTATTTTACTTTCTCGCAATCTGCTCATTTTTCGCACCAAATGGTCTACGATTTCAAATAAGTTTTACGAAAAATAATTCGGAGGAAAATTATGGTATAAATAGCATTACAAAATCTTTACTAATGGCGAGAAACACCGTGCTGTATTAGCACCACTAGTTTGTTATTTACGTCGGTAAACACGCGCTTAGCTCCTTAACAAAAATATATCTGAACAAGGCTTTAAGTCGGCGTCCTTAGCAACGACCGTTAAAATACTTGAGAGTCCATTAAAAATATTTTAGCGGCCTCTTCAAGTTTAGATTTTACCAGTGCTCATAAATCTTTGGATAAATATGTTTCATTTGTCCCACTTGTCATTTTTGTTCCATTTTGTCCGTTTTGTCCCGCGTGCCCCATTAGTTCCACTTGGTCCCCTATTCCTATTGCCCCTTGGCTCATTTTGTCCCCTTCTCCCATTTTGTCCCATTGTTCCTATTGTCTCATTTGTCCCCTTTTCCCACTTTGTCCCTTTTCTTCCTTTTTCCAATTGTGTCCCCATTGTCCCATTGTGTCCCCTTGCCCTCGTTGTCCTCCTTTCCCCGCTTTGTCCCACTTGACCGCCTTTGTCCTTTTGATCCTTTCGCACACTCCAATTGTTATTTAAAAATGGAACCAAGTTCCTGTACAAATAATCCTTGCTACAGATCATCGAGAGAAATGAGCTTACGACATGGTGTCAGAGGTATCCTCTATTAGAATATAAGGACTCGGCCTTAAATACTAATTTAGAGGTCTTGTTACATAAATAACTGTGAGTGGTTTGAGCAGATCTGGAGAGAAGAAGAGGATTTCTGTTACAGGTCAGGGTCAGATTATGATTCAGATAAGATTTTGATTCAGTTAAGGGGATTTTGTGAATCGAAATTGTTTATTTACCACGATGGCTAGAATGGGTTAAACAGGTAGCGAGTCGGTTGCTATGTTATAATTAGAACTTGTTGCAAAGTGTAAACACTTTTCCCGTTAGGCGTATTGAATCTACAGACCCAGGCTTGGAGGGTTGCATTTAAGTTCCCAATTCGTGACCATTTCATTATAAAAGGGTTCTCAGAGCATCTTTATGGAAAAAATAGTTATTGACATAATTTGATGTATCAAACGTATTTCTATCGATTATATTATTCTGAGATGTCAATTTCGTTTTATCTTTGACTTATGGACTGTTTGATTTGTTCTATCTGCACATCTTCATATTTCCTTTAAAAAAGTTTCTATCTGCAATTGTCGTGGTGTCAACGTCTTTCCAAGATATTATTATTACTAATGCTTCTCCTTAAGTATGATTTAAGACTGACAAATCTTTTTAAAACCACGAAATGCCAAACTTAATACTGTTCAACAGACTTCCATGATTAAAATACTGTTTTCTTTAAGGGAAATATTGCTTTCTTTGGGAATATAAGAAATTAATAAAAAGGTGTTGTCAGGTATCAACATATATTTAATCTTAATATCTTGTCGATCGCCTAGCGACCATCGTGAGAGCTAATCTCAAAAATACAGGAATTTTATCGTATAATCCCTATAATTTTCGGATTATCCTGACAATTATCGCGATCGATAAGATCTTAAGATTAAATGTATTTTGATATCTGACAACACCTTTGCATTAGTTATTAAGGTATCTACCTCACAAGCGGTCTTATTAAAGAATATAAGACAGTTTGCCAGTAGCACCTCGCAGAAGTTTTGTAGTGTGTAACTTTGCAAAGGAAAACAATGAATGATAGTGATGTAGATTCCGGATCAGAGTGTTTTCCCATTAATTCTGAAAGTAGTAGTGATAAAGAAGCAACCGAAAGCTTAAAAGGAAAGAACAATGTTAATAGAAGGTAAGCACTAAAACTACATTTATTAATTTATTTATTTTATTATTTTATATTGGCTTGTCTGAGAGAGTTTATAACAACAGAAAATACATGATATTGTGTCTTCAGTTTTGAATTTTCAGTTCAAATTCCACTAAATTTGTTACAATATGGTTAAATATTAAATATAACAATGTATCAACTTAATTATTAGTGCAACTTAGTTGTTCACAGTAAGTAGATAAAATTTAGTACAAAAATAATAAAGGATATCAAAAATTTATTCCTGCAAGTGTTTAATCAGTCCACGCCTCCACACGTTCGCAAGAAAATGCATCATCATCGTACCTACTTCTCCGCATCAGTAATAATTCAGGGACACTTTCAAAAGACAAAATTCTCAGACACATGTATAAAGTCAATGATTAAATGGATGCATGTTGTAAATAAATCATATTACAAAACTATACTGCATTGCTAATTAAATATTGTGAACGGTAAATAATTCCACATTTCAGCAGTTTGTAACGTTTGGCGAAAAGGTTTCAATAAAAATAAGTCTTCATTTTATGGTTATTATTTTGTAGCAGCTCTAGCGAACTGCAGGTTCTATCTGCAAGATAGATAAGTCAATTGTCTATTTTTGAACTAAAAAGTTCTCTAAGCAACACTACCTTTATAATTACTGTATTCCCAATGCATATTTCTTTCTCAAAGGACCTTTATATTTTAAGGTCGTGAATTGCTAGAGTTTGGACACTATCTTGAGGACAATTCTAGCAGCTGGCTGCTCTGATCGGTAATTTTCCGTGGTTTCTCCGATCAACGGCAGGTGAATGCCGGAACACTACTCTAAATTACAGAATTTTTCACTAGAAATGGATAGATAATAAAAAGAGGAATAGAATGATGCATCGTATGTTAACATTTTGATAATAATTTGAAAACAAAGACTTTTTGACGTGTGATTTTGAATTAAATCGACAAATATTTCCTGTGGCAGCCCTTATTACTGTCGACTTTGGGAAGTTGGCCTTCGCAGCGCTGAGACAATTACCGGAAAAGGGAAGACTGAGCAATGTGGCAGTGGGGGATAGAGGTATAACTACTGCAATCAATGGTGTTGTCACGACTGACACTAGAACAAACATTAATTTTAACGATGAGAATGAAAGATTTTCTCCGATTCATCAGAATTGAACTTGCCATTTAACTTGACGGGCCGGAGAAATTTTCCGGTTAAGACAGTTTTCCGGCTTGTGCGGGCTCGGGTTTAGACAGATTATACTGTATATAGACTCTTCTGCGGATGAAAATATTCTTCAGAACAATCTTAACTGGTTATGTAACTGGGCATGCAGAAATAATATGGAATTAGACCGGGAAAAAGTGAATTAATTGGCTTACCAAGTCTCGCTCGAATGAAGACTCCATTTATATGTGAGGAACTAATGTTATAAAACCTGCAAAAAACTGCATTTGGGTTTGCTCCTGCGAAGTGAGTCGGATCACGTTAACAGTTCGCCAAAAAATCCTGGAGGGCGCTGTACTTTGCAATGCGTATTGTAAAAAGTAGTAGTTCAAATGCCGATCCCTAGCACAAGCGTAAGTTGTTCGTTCTATTCTAAAATACCTAGTGGCTTGCTGGGATCCGTACATAATCGAAATGTTAGATATAATAACGTAAACAGACATACTAAACTGACGTAAACATACTAAACTCATCAAAAACAACCACTAAACTAATACCAATTCAAAAAAAAATATATTTTCATCAACACGATACTGTAACTCCAAAAACACGCATTACCCATAACCTCCCAATTTCAATATTACACATGCTAATACCTTAGAACCAGAAATAGGAGGCTCGACATGGCTCTTGGGTAATCATAAATGAACCATAAATATACCCACAAAGGCGGGTCGGAAAGTTTGTAAATCAGAGGCGTGCAGTAGATGGGGGAGAAGTATGGGAGTTTGTAACGAAGAACACGTTTATGTAATATACAAATAAGCATGCAGACGGGACACGGCGTGGGCAGATACTGGTAAAAGATTACAGAAACCAGATTACAAAAGTGCATGAGACCATCCTTGAAAAATACGATGAAAAAAAAAGAACCGATAAAGGCCAGTTCTGAAGTTTGTGAATTACATTATAATAGATTAGAACAAACTACTTGCAAAAACACTAGAGGGTATTCCTTCTAATGTGGACAATTTACAAATAAGCTTCATTCCATTTAGATCATTATTATTAATATAAGGACTTTTTTGCTCTCGAATAGGCCAACTTGGACCACGCGTGCATGCTCATTGCATTTAGCGGGGCTCAGTACTATTATCTCGGTGGCAGGTCCATGTAACTTTATCAGGGGATCAGCATTTAGCTATATCCGATTGTTAGCTCTGGGGGTATAAAATATGAAATGATGATAGTAGGGGGTAGGAAGACAGCACACACATGCAAACGCAAATACACCAAGCCCGAGGCTGGACTCAATCCCTCGATCTTCTGGTCCGAGACCGCTACAACACTACTGCCTTAGCGATCTTGGCCATCTGATAGGCTATTATTATTATTATTATTATTATTATTATTATTATTATTATTATTATTATTAAGATTGTTCCTGAATCTATTCCCCTTTTCCTGTATCCAAAATTGTGTCCTGGGAAGCACGTTTGGGGATTGAGTGGGTTTCAGTTATAACTGCTGCATCGATGTTGAACTCAAGAAATATAAATTTTATAAGTCCTTTGTTTAGAAAGAATCTCAATAGAAAGAGCAGATGGTGAGATAACTCTTAGAGTCTTGGGATGTCTGTTGGTAAGTGGCATGTTTTGCACTAATTTGATAGAGATTACGACCATCAACATTTGCAAAATTGTTGGAGGAGATGTTGCGGGATGGGCGGGGCCACTACCTCTGTGGAATTGTTGTTCTTGGATGAGTTGAGGCATGGCAAGTTGAAACGTATTTTACGTCGTAAAGGCTTTTTTAGCATAGAAATATGTAGAAATCTTATCTCAGGCCTTTGCTTACCGTTACAGTTAATGCATTTTGGAGGTTCGTTTGTGAAATGACAATTCGTTTGCATCATGATTTTCTCCACAAATCATACATTTGAATTCTGCTTTACAATAGTTTCTTGCCCAGTTCTTCACATCGCATACTACAAACTACAGAGTTCTTTTCCCTTCGAAGTTCAACATAAATAATTGAATTGAATACCTTAACCTTTACCTTTGGTTACCTTTACCTTTGGTTACCTTTACCTTTACCTTTGGTTACCTTAAACAGTTCAAGTTCATCTATGTCTTCAACTTCTTCGACCAGGACCGAATTAACCTTTGCGGGGGTTCCAGCGCAGTCTTCGTTTGGGGGACCCTTACAATACAGTCCATCATGGTTTGTTTACTCCATCACTCAATCCTGATTTTTGCTTAGCGGCGGTAAATAATCTAAATTCGATATTCTCCTGTGAATACTTGTCAACAAACATTTTTGATGCAACTTACACACATTTTTCTAGAAAAATGTATGTATGACTTAATTGCGTAAGTTGAGACTGGGTAGTCACACTTCCACTTTGGTTTGCACAGAGGGGACAAACATCATTGGTACCTCCTAGAATTGTGTCGGACCTCCTTTTGTCCGGCGAAGCGCAGTAACTCGACGAGGCTAGAACTTAACAAGTCGTTGGAAGTCACCTGCTGATATTTGAGCCATGCTGCTTCTGTAGCCGTTCATAAATGCAAAACTGTAGCCGGTTCAGGATTTTGTGTACAAAAAAAATAAAAACAGTCCTCTCGATTATGTCCAATAAATGTTCGATGGGGTTCATGTCTAATGATCTGTGTCACCAAATCTTTCGCTCGAAGTGTCCAGAATGTTCTTTAAACCAATTGCAAACAATTGCGGCCCGGTGACATAGCGCATTAACATCCGTGAAAATCCATTGTTGTTTGGTAACTTGGAGTCCATGAATGGCTGAAAATTGACTCCAAGTAGCTGAACGTAACCATTTCCAGTCAATGATTAGTTCATTTGGACCAGAGAACCCAGTTCAATCCACGTAAAAACAACATATACCATTCTGGGGTCACCACCAGCTTGCACAGTGCCTTGGGTCCATGCCTTCGAAGGGTCTGCGCTACACGCGTACCCCACCATCTGCTCTGACCAACTGAAATCTTGCATTAGCTCTTACCAACGTAATATTTACATTAGCAGCGATTTCTTTACATTAGCCGAGATCAAAGAAAATAGAAAACTAATACGAGAAAGTCTCTGCAATCTGTATAACCACTAGTTATTACTTCCTCGCTTCCGCTTACGCAGAAGAGGTATGTAATGCTGCATAAAAAACGCGAATTTTTGGCAGATAAACTCTTATTACGGGGCCTTAGTAACGAAAAAGTGGATAAAAATCCAGGTGCTAAATTTAAAAAAAAAAACCTCTAACACCTGGTGTAGCCAGAATCCATGTTTTGTAGGTCCTTAATGACGAAATATCGAATGGCGGCAAAACGTGTGTCTGTCCGTCCGTCTGTCTGTCTGGGAATAAAGCTAGCGGCTGAACCCTCCAGCGGATTTTCTCCAAAATTCATATTCCCCAATCGATCTGGCTGATCTCGCAGCCTCTTGAATTTGAAACCGATATTTTAATTTTGGTGGCTATTTTACATGAAGACCTGGAACATTTTCAAAATTAAAAAAAGTCTTCATCGTTTTTTATTAAATATTGTTGTTGGATATTGTGAAGGACGTCTAAGACAATTGTGCAGTTCTGACAAATCACACTGTTTCCGATTCGTACCGTAATATTTCCTTTTTTTGTGTATACTGGCTGAATGTATCATATGCACAAAAGCACGAAGGAAAAGCAGAAGTTAACGGCCCAATTTGAATGATTTTGCAGAATGGAACTTGTTCCTCCTTCTAAAAATAAATGTATTGATTAGAAGCTAGATCTGTTCGGAAGATCACTAGATCCACAACGTCGTGCAGGATGATTACTATAACACATCGTAGCAGTATATTCCAATATTTACTATCATGACTTCTCTGACAAGCCCTGAATTTCTCCAAACTTTATCGTAACTGTTGAAAGGCAATTTTTTTATTATGGGTTTTGAAACTTGGAATCTCTTTGTCTTCCACCGCAATTCCACATTTTAACAATTTCCTTGATATTTAAAACATTGTTTGTTGGATGAATGTTATATTAAAGAACCAAACATGATGTATTACGATTTTGTATACATCGCAATGATGTAAACGACACTAAATGCGGGCAACTATCAACGTTAGGGCAGCAGTTACGTCAACACAGTAACCACAAGGTTCTTTATTATAGCCGCAAGGTGAAGGAATGTTTTTCGCAAATGATTTTCAGGAAAAATCCAACTACCTATGCGACACTGTTCTTTCAAAAGATGACCTCTTGTCTCAAAACTGCCGATAGAGTATCTCCTTGAAAGAAACACGTTATGACTCCTGATAAAAAAACGCTTCACTCAAGATATGCGAACACATGAACTGCAGTAATGAAAAGAAGCAAATGTATTGCATTTCTTATTCTTCCTATTGAAAACTTCTCCAACTAATAATTAGCGTAATATTAGTTATATGTTGTTTTAGCTTAAATACTATTTTCATATTTTCCTAAATTTTAAGCAAAAATTTAATGTTTATTATTGGAAAATTATTGCATTATTCCTCGCCCTAGCAGATACTACTGTTATCCAAGAGAAAGGCATTTAACAGCACGAAGAAATCCTTGAAACAAAGTAGGATATTACTACAAAACATTAAATATTATCTAAAATATTATCCTATTCGGGGCGTGAAATGCCAAATTGAAGCTCACGTAAGGCATATAAATATATATAATTTTAGTTTCTTTAAAAGCGTGTAATTAAAAAATGTAAAGAATAATAACGAAAAATATTTAAAACGGCAACATTTTTTCCAAAAATTAAATTAATAATACAAAAATTGTCCGCGCAATTGACATTTTTATTTTCTCTCTCTTACTTGGGTAAGAAGAGAATGTACTGTAATCAAGCGGCGGAGAATTTGTGACAGAAAAACTCGCAAATATTACCTCTGGTTACAGTAAAGTGGATATATATATATATATATATATATATATATATATATATATATATATATATATATACACGCTCTAAATTACTACATCCAACACTGTTCAAACAATTCTTGACCAACTTAAATGAACACTAAACCGGCTGTGTTTCAAATGAATAATTTGATTTTTGGGGATACTTTACATTAAAAGTAATTTACGTTTTCAGTTTTCTCAAAAATAGTTCAAAATAACTAAAGCAAAGACTTTTACGTGGCTTCAAACACTTTCTCGTCCGTCGATCTGTCTCTCTGCCTCTCTGCCTCTCTGCACCATCTTTGAGTGGACTGTCCTCTTCCTGCATGGCAGTGACCACTTCTCATTTCTATGAAAAATTCCCCTTTCTTGAAATCGAAATTGTTCGATTCAAACGTTGCTCGTCCTCCTCGCTGGCTAATCTACCGAGCTGAGTGGGAAACATTCGAGGAATAAATACGGATATCGGAGACCTACCCAAACAATATCGATGCTAACAGTTGCCCCTTTTACTGATGCCGTTCTTCATACAGTCTGAATTGCCACCCCGAAGTGGTCGGGTCAACCACGATATCCTCCCGTGCCATGGTGGAATGCCGTCTGTGCCACCGCGGTGGGTATTCTGAAGTGGGCACAGTCAAAGCTTAGTAGGTTCCCAACCGTGGATAATTTAATAAACTATAAAAGAGCCCGGGCGAGAGCTAGATTGGCCATATGGGAAAGTAAGGCCGCGTCCTGGAGAGCTTACATTTCATCACTCTATTGCCGTACGCCCCCTAAAGAACTGTGGCGAAGGGTTTGATAGATCGGTGGAAGACTTTCATCGCCGTCTGTCTCAGGGCTTCTGGTAAATGGAAATCTTCTCACCTCACGAGAAGATATATTCGTAGTGAGATGCCATTCAACTATATCTCCAGCTCCGTTCACCACCCTCCTGGCTTTCTGAACACCAATAGAAAAATGTAAAACTGCATATTAGATTTCTCGAGTCGCGTGGGGGAAGATTACAATGCTTCTTTCTTTGTGGATGAATTTTCCTATATCCTCGCTTGCACGAAAGATTCTTCTCCAGGGCCAGACCAGTTTCAAAATCAAATGCTTAAACACCTATCGGAAAACGCCTTTTTCTTTACATGTCCGCATTCTCGACCTGCTTTGGGATGAATATTCCTTACCAAGGACTTGGCGTGAAACAATTGTTATTCCAATCCCTAAAGAAGGAAAAGACAGAACAATCACGTTAAATTACCACCCAATCTCGCTCATACTCATACATACAAGCTTTTAGAGCGAATGGTAAACACAGATGTGGTCTGGCTCCTGGAACAAAGGAATCTATTTACACCTTTTCAGTGTGCTTTAAGAAAGCACAGGTCTACCATGGATCATTTGGTGGCAAACATTATACACAATTATAACAAATCATTTTTCATACACGTGAACATTTCACTCTCGTTATTACTTATCACATGTCATGTCTTCTGAACGATATTTCGGATTACAATGTCAGTTTGTGTTTCGGTTTTAAGATCACAAGCGCAGGATGCAAAAAAATATTTTCTATTTGATTTAACATATGAATTGCAAGCGAGAAAGAATTTGAAAATATTTCTAAATTACTTTTTAAGTTGTTCGGAACTGAAAATTCCTTCGTCTGCTTTCCGGTCTCACAAACGAGCGGCGGTGCACGCAACCATGGGCGCGTTTCGTAACGGCTGACAGCGGGAGAATGTGGAAGCGTTTTGTTATGAAATGACGAAGGTTTATTTTGCTTTCAGAGACAATTTCACGCGTAATTACGAGTACATCGTGTCTCAAGGTGGAAGTTAAATTGCGTTCGCTGAGTCTTTCGAGTCGAGAGCTACCGAGCAGGTCTTACACGTTACGTCTGCTTTTCTGTCGTTCGTCTGTCGATCGCTGTCTTGTGAAGTCTATGATTGATTAATTTTGTCGAGGAATGCGATGGCCACAAGGCCCGTTTATGTGGGGAATGTTTTATTTCCGGAGGAGGCTTTATGATTGAGAATTGAATAGTGATTGCGGGCACGTCGACTGCTAAGTTCATAAGTCCCGTAAATATAGTGTGTGCTTTTATCGCGGAGGGTGGTGGAGGGAGGGTGGTGGTGATCTTCACAAGCTGGATGGTGAGGTCCAGCGCCGACTTGCACGTCGGTCTCCGGGGTTTACCCCAACCAGGTATCCATCACCAGCGGGGCACCGCCCCAGCCGAGACAACTAAAACACTTTCCCGCAATTCAGTTTTTACTTTTTCTCTTTCCAATCTCGTATTTGGAGAAGTAGTAGGTCCCGACTGGCCTCCCGACGAGTGTGAGAGTGTAGTGCGTGTGAGTGTGAGTGTAAGGGTTGAGGATAGGGCGAGGAAAGGAACAAAAGATCTGGTGCGGTTTGTGGCCCGTTTGTTAGGGTACTTCTGCGGCATTTGTCTGGTGTTGAGAGTAGAAACCACAGAAAACTGCTGATCTGAGCGGCCGCCTGCTAGAATTCTCATTTAGACAGCGGCTGAATCCGACCGACCTGTCCAGAAAGTGTAGAAAATCCTGCCGCCGTTCAGACTTGTAATCCTCCCGGTCAGGCTTAATAATGTCTTACCTCAAATCAAAAGTAATGTAGTTCTAAAAATGTTCAAATATAACTTGAGCTTCTATTTTTAATTATTGAAGATTTACAAGTATCTATCGACATTTACATTTAGTTTTCTTTTATTTAGAATAGCGAGATATTCTCTGAAAGTGTTTTAGTTTAATTGAGGAAGGTCAATGTTGCTCACAGTTTGTTAAATATGATTAATAACAATAATAATAACAATAATAATAACAATAATAATAATCTGTCATAACTGTCTTTTGCATTATACTTATTTTCCCTCGCATTGAACGTAAGGAAAAAACCTGCATCCAAACACTACGGGACGCAGGCAAGCGCCCATGCAGCAATCGGCCTAAATGTCATGCCGACATTGGCTTGTGCGGAGGCCTTGAGTAGAGGCGATGTTGATAGTGTCCAGCTGACTTGATGTTTTATTGTTTTCGTATAAAGAATGTTTCAATTATGATGAAAATAAAATGTGCAGTCACTCACTTTAATATTCGGTCACACACTATGACTTGAATTTTCTTATTGTATTCAGATGATAGGAAGGTCACAAAATAACAGTTGATGCCCAAAACAAACTTTTATTATTGCAGAAAAGTATGTATCAAATGAAACAAAACTCATGTTAACATGAATGGAACAAAACCATAAAATACAAATAAACCAAAATATTAGGACCATTTTAATATTTGGTCACTCTTCTTAAATTAATAATTGTTACATGGTCTTTAAATAGGAGGAAGATGTGAAATACATGTGAAAAAATTAAGAGTTTGAGGAACGTTATTATTATTATTATTATTATTATTATTATTGTGGTTGATAACTGGCCGTCTAAGACCACGCGGACATACACCTGCACTTTCCGAGGCTCAGTAACATTTATCTGGTGGCAAGAGTATGTGACTCCTTTTTTAGAAGATCAGCATTATGCTGTATCCAGGGTTGCTAGTTCTGGAGGGATGGAATTTGGAATGTTGATGATAATGAAGGAGGAATGGACGACTTACACACTCAGACATATACACAAACTCACCCATGTCCGAGGCGAAACTCGAGCCCGCGATCCTTCCGTCCGAGATCGCCCCGGCACTCCCGCCATGTCGGCTATCTGAATTGGATATATTTATTATTATTATTATTTTCGTTTCGGCCAACTAGGACCACGCAGGGCAAGCAACCTGCAATTACCGTGGCTCAGTTTTTCATTTAATATCACGGTGGCAGGTGCTTGCGAACACTTCTTTGGGGGGACCAGCATTAAGCTGGATCCGATTTTTATCCCCCAGGGTTGTTAGTCCTGGGGGTATGAAAGATGAAATGATGATGATGATAATGAGGGGTGAAAGGACGTCACACTCATACAAACACACACAAATACACCCATGCCCGAGGCGGGACTCGAACCCGCGATCTTCTGGTCCGAGACCACTCCGTCACTACTGCCTTAGCGATCTCGGCCATCTGATCGGCTGAATTGGATATATTATTATTATTATTATTATTATTATTATTATTTAGTTTAATTTTCGGCAATATCATTTAAATTATGCTGCAGGCAGAGCTCTTCTATATGTGGAACCTATGCCAATGACCTCCTTCGACTATTGGGACGTGGAAACGTAAGTTTGCCCCCACCGCCGCTACCAAGTTTTTAATGAAGTGATGAAATGTGATTGGGAGCATGAGAGAGTTCAAAACCATGTTTACCTCGCGCCGCACAGCGAGGGAAATCGGGGACCGCGGTCCGCTGGCAGCGCGTGACGCTCGAGGTCGCGGGATGCAGACGCTCTGCGGTGTTGGATCTCCGCCGCAGTCGAGATTCGAACCTGCGATTCCCCGCTCATTCATAAACACCGCAGCGGTGAGCAATGTCACGACAAAGGTTGCCCCTGAGCCAGTCTCAATCAGATTCGATCGGACCGCGAGGCCGTGTGTAGAAGTTGTAGTTGAAGAAATTATGAACGACGGACTCTGCTTTGAAACTTCGCTTCGATGACCTTATGTGGAAAGCGATGCCTTGTTGGCCGTAGCCTTGTTAGTAGTCCAAAAGAATTCGGAAGTGAACGCCTCTTTTCCTCGACGCGTCCAGCGATGACGACTGCCTGCCCCGCACGCAGCCCGCGCCTGGAGGAAGCAATCGCGACAATCGCGCCGGATCGGAATCTCAGGTTGCAGAAACAGAAAACTATGTAAAAAAGTGATAGTAATTAATTAATTAAAATCTCCTTCCTCTTCTTTTCTTCTACTCAACTTTCTTCTTCTTCTTCTTCTTCTTCTTCTTCTTCTTCTTCTTCTTCTTCTTCTTCTTCTTCTTCTTCTTCTTCATCTTCAAGTTTTGAACAAAGCTTCAAGGCATTAATTGATGTCACTGCAGTGCCTCTGGCCGGCAGGTCCTACGGTTCTACTCCCTACCATCACGGTGGCAGGATTTACAACACTAGCTAGACAGCTAGGTCGAATTCAGACGCTGACTGATGAGTGAGATTTTATAGACCAGCTGCGCCGAATGCCGGCGCAATACCCTACAAACGGGCCACGAATCGCGCGCGATCTTTCCTTCCTCTTCCTCGTCCTTTCCTCACTCCTTACTTTCACACACATACACATACATGCACTACACTGCTATACATAAGTATATATATATATATATATATATATATATATATATATCGGGAGCTTAGAGTTTGTACCGGATGGGGCGGTGCCTCGATGCTGGGAGATCCTTGGTGGGGTAGGTCGACTCCGGATCTCGCCAGCCAGCAAGGGAATGTCGTTGCGACCTCCGGCGATAAAACATGCACTGCACTAACGGGGCTAATGACCTTAGCAGTTGACTCGCCCGAAATAACTAATTAATCAATTCAAACCCAGGACTGTAGGTCTGTAGACAATTACTCTCTTGTTGATCTTTCCATCTTGTTTTCGTTCACCCAACAATTTCCTTTAGGGTGATATTATGCGACTTTTAGTATTCCGGAATTATCCATTCTCTGTACCTAGTTTGACCTTGCATTCCTGTACTCTTTTATTTTTTCTTTAAATTCAATATTCCTAACTTATTTCTTACATTTTCATTTCTTTTTCAGTGTGAAGTCCAATAGTGATTTCAAAAATCTCATTTCAAAAGCCCGAATTCCGCTGAGAAATTTGGTATTCAGTACCCACCCATGTTTCACTTCTATTGAGAACAGTTGGTACAGCTAATTTCTTTGAAAATTTAGGCGAGTGTTATTCCTTGCCTTTGTTTTGGCGTTCTTTAATTTATTTCACCTATATGATTAACGCTCTCTATTTCTCTTTCTACATTAACTTCCTCTGTGTATGAAATATCACAGCCTAAAAACTTAAAAATGATTATGTTCCATGATTTTGGCACTTACTACCAGCTTACGTCTGTCAGGAAAGCTACTTTGAAATGTCATGCACCTGAGTTTTTCTGCTGTGATTTGTAAGTTATACTCGGCTGTAATTCAAACTCTAAATTGTTCTCATTGATTGCTATATGCACGTGATTTTCGACAATTATTTAAGTTTTACCAAATACACATTCTTTAAAGTTATCTGTAATATATAACTAGTGATGCTACAACATTATATACTTGGTCGCATTATTTCTAAATTTGCAGTTTTCCGAAATTCGGGGAGTTCCACGAAAATGCGACATGCGTCTCTATTTTAAGCGTTCCTTTTTCTTTGCGTGGAAAATATTTGAAGAAAACAGTTTGTGCAATTTTTTAGCAAATCCTTTTTATTGCATTCATTTCAAGCACAATTTCGTCAAAAACTACTCATCTAAAAGAAAATATCACAAAAAATATGATGACAATCCCTCACGCGCTACGTCGTAGCCAACGCTCGGTGGAACGGTGTATTTAGAAACTTATGCAAGTTCGCTTCCTTAGTGTTTACATTTCTCGCACGATTAGAGAAGATATTCTTTGTTATGTAAATAGATTCATTGGTATTCCAAGTACGTTCGCTCGTTAGCACGAATATACAAAGTTCGAAAAACTTCTAGGCTTTTTCCTCATATTCTAAGATACAACACCTTCAGAGCTATTCCTTGTCACTATTTATAAATGTAACTGAAAACAATGAATCACGTTATCTTTAACATTCTCAAGTTTTGTTTACTTCAATGGCCCTTGTATAAAAGTCGTCTTTGCACAAATGCATCTGATTCATCAACTGTAAATAAACGAATACTACGTAGATACCCATAAAGGAACTGGACTCATTTTCAATAGAAGGAAATGAAAAATTTAAGTAAACGGAGTCGTGTATCAAATTGCTTCATTTTATATCGTATTACAATTTGTCAGAATTGAATTACCTTTGCGAATAGATGCTGTCATTTCCAGGTATTGTTTTTTGAACTCATTCATTAAGACTACTTTTCTTTTGAAGTGTTTCCTGATTAAAAATTATTATTTCCGCTACATGTAACCAAACGTACACATTCGGCAAAAGTAACTGTAAGAATCAGTGTAAATAATTGTATTCTGTAAACATCACCCGAATTTTCAAAGAGTGTTTGCCATCACTGAAAGTTCTTCATAATCGTAATCTAAGAAGTGTCTTGCGTGCGCAATTGCAAGCAACGATGTTCTCGACTTGAAGTGCTTTAACGAGCACAGCTGCTGATACTTTCAGCTTTTGCAGTTGCATCCTCAGAATATGGCCGACAGGGCTACGATAAGCTTTCGAGCAGGGACAGTGGATCATTCAGGATCATCATTCGCCTCGAGCAAACTCATTTATCGCTATTTAAAAATGCTTAGTTACTGGATGAATCCATGCGAATATTTTGCAACTGTAATTTGATTTTATTTATTTTTCGTCAAAAAAGAGTAAATGTCTTATAGGGAAGAAGTAAAAATGGAGCATTTTTTGAAATTCAGAGTATCTTCCTTACCCTTTAATCTTAATTGTTGAATGATGATTAAAAGTTCCACAAAAATGAGGTTAGGAACATAACAAAAATAAACATGTTTGCTCCAGAGTTGCAGAAAACTTATTTTCATCTTTAAAATAAACTACTGATTTGATTTGATGGTTTTGCTAACAAAATAGGGTTACACCCGGCTGTAATCCTAAACCACAATGAGCGAATAGGAGAGCTCAACAAAAGTGGGGCATGGAGAAGTTTATTATGTCCAGAAGCAAACAAGGAGCACCTGAGCATTTGCTCAAGGGATCAGGGAACCTGGAACGAATACCTGGACGAGATGCGGTCGTTTCGTGTGCTCAAGCCCTGAATTGTACATTACGAACATCATGGACGTGTATACGTGCAGGGGTAGAAATACCATGGTGTCCAAGAGTTCGTTAATAACGAGTCGTGCGCTTCAAACGTATAGAGCAACTGTCAACTAGTGAATTTAATTCCCCAAATTCGAGATTCTCCAGGAACCTGGCAGGGGGGGAGCATCGAAGGGGCTCTCAGAAAAGCTCCATAATAAAAATGTAGGTCCCGAAAGATCACATTTTTATTCAGGAGCTCTCTAAATGAATGAGCTTTTGTCACATTACTGATGTCGTGGGTGGAGATTTCATGCAACTGTGTAAATGAGGTTTTACTGATACAGTTCTGCTCTGCTATTAAGCAGGTTCCTATATTGTTGAAATTTCTTGAAGATGTGAACGGATTGCCTTTGCCTTCAAATTTTGCAATTTCTTCCCGATCGGGTAATTACTCGTAGTTTCTGTAACTGTGGATTCCTTATTTTTCAGATCTAACAGAAAAAATGTTCCACTGTGGAAAACAATTTTTTTTGAGATTTCTACCCTTTCTGTATCCAGACACGCAAACTGTTTCTGTAGACAATTTGTTTCAGATCTATGTGTCCGGGCAGTGTCGTAGTATATCAGTTTTGTCCCCTTTGGAGCGTGAGATACATTTTTGTAAAATACCAGCCTCTTTTCGTAGATTAGACGACCTAATGCTTTCGACATCTTACGTTATTCAATGGCATCCATATAATTCTTTCGTATCAAACTGAATTCTCATGAAGGCACCTAATGATTATTCCTGGTCTATTCTCTCCATTGATTTTTAGTGTTCTCACAATTGTAATTTCAGCAGAGAATATCGTCATATATAGCGTTCCTAGATATTGTAACGTACCAATCTACTCCGGAAAAATCTCACAGTTAATTATTTTGGCTAACCTAGCAAACTTCCTCGGAAGATTTTAGTGTTTTTAAGGTTGATCGCATTAATGGATTTGTTCCCTTGAAATCGAAGAATTGCCCGTTCAATTTCTCTCTTCAAAACGTCAGTCAATCCCTCGCCTGATTGTACTGCAGGGAGAACGAAGGTTCTCGGGAAGAAGTGGGTCTTTCTTCTTTCAGTGGTGCTCCCTCGCCCACGAGTGACTTGGGTATTTGTAACGGGGTTTGTAGTTCCTTCCGGGTTCCTTCTTTAAGGTACCCACAGTGGGTTTTGGAGATTAAGTTGCAGGGAAGAATATATATATATATATATATATATATATATATATATATATATATATATATTGTAATATTTATAAGACTGCTCGGGGGAGGGCGCCAGGTTCAGCTCCTGAAATATAACTGAGTGGAAGAGTTGGGAGGTCAAGAATGAGCAATTGAGTCATTTGTGACAAACAACTGTTTATTCCTGGCACCAAAAGCTGCCAGGGGAATTTACAATGTCGCAATGGGCGACGCAAGTTCTTTTACTACTAAAACTACTCTGTGAATGAATTATAAGTGGTTACTCTGATGGGCCTGAGCGCGGCCACTTGCAGTTTCTCGCCGTTACAATAGTTCAGTGAGACGGCATCGTCTCATAGTTTCACCAATGGCTGCTGGTCTTCGTGGGTGGGTCGAGGAGGCAGCCTCAGACAGAGGTGGCGGCGGCTCCGGGTTGCTGATCTTCTGCGGCGCGTCTACTCTCGCTCAGGTAGCGGCGATTCCAGATTGTCCGCTCGAGCAGGCTCAGAGGAGGCGAGTGGCCACGGGCGCCGACGTTGCGAAAAGGGCTGTCACTCAGCCCAGGACGAGAGGCGGCAAGGCTGGCGGGCCGGAGCGAAAACGGCGCGGGATCCCAGGTCGCTGCCCGAGTTCTCTCCGCGACAAGTCTCGTTTCGAGGAAATTTTTAGAACTGTTCCTCCGAAGAAATTTTACAAAGTGAGACTGAAGAAATTTTAACAAGTGTTGTCGAAGAAATTTTAACAAGTTAGTGTCTCGAATAAATTTGACAAGTCTCGTGTCAGAAAAATCTCAGAAGTTTTCTATTCCTACTCTGCATCGCGTTTATAAGAGAATTTCCTTTCCCCTTCCCAAATTGTTCCTAACACCAAATCTCTCCCCTCCCTCATGGCGAAGCTTCCCATTGGCCGAGGGTGGCTGCGTCGCAGAAATCTGATTAACCAATCTCGTGTTGATTTTTCTGTAGTTTTCCGTGAATGCTCTCTGTCTGTCGCTGTCTTCGCTCTCTCTCTTGCTTCCCTTTTGTTAGTTACTCCGGGAGCTGATCGCAGCTGTGTGGACACGTGAAATGCGCTTTTTTCGCGATTTGATCGCTTTTATTACATTTGGCTGGTCCCAACGTGGGGCTAGTTGAGTGCAACAGCAATCACTTATAAATATTACAATATATATATATATATATATATATATATATATATATATATATATATATATATATATATATATATTTCTTGGTTCCCCTGCCAGGTTCCTGGAGAATCTCGAATTTGGGGAATTAAATTCACTAGTTGACAGTTGCTCTATACGTTTGAAGCGCACGACTCGTTATTAACGAACTCTTGGACACCATGGTATTTCTACCCCTGCACGTATACGCGTCCATGATGTTCGTAATGTACAATTCAGGGCTTGAGCGCACGAAACGACCGCATCTCGTCCAGGTATTCGTTCCAGGTTCCCTGATATAAGAATATATATATATATATATATATATATATATATATATATATATATAAAATATATATTTAAAAAAATAATATTTCTTTATCAGGGCAATTGCGGAAGTCAACGTAAAATCAGAACATATCCTTTGAACCTTGAAAATAACCCTTTAACCGGTGCCAATCGGTAATTCCAACTGACCATTCGAAATTTGTAACCCGGCTGAAGATGCGCACAATGCTTTCATTAATTCCTTGTGCTGTTGCAGCAGTCCTATCTGATTGAGCGCTGCCTGATAGACCTGTACAGCACCAAGCTATCACATGTAGTAACCCTTTCCTAAAAATGAATACCCCCACCGTATGCACATAAAAATCTCGTCTTCACAAATTTGAAGTTGCACATCCCCCAAATATTCTGTTTCCCAAATTATTTCTTTACTGTCATACGAAGAGTGAATTTTTATTCAGCATACCGTACACTACAAACTTAACTTTTCAGAGAAAAACATATTTACTCGCACTCCTTCGAAGACTTATTTCATTCCCTTATTATTTTAGTTAACTCCCTCCCACCCCAAAACTTGGAATTATGTCATGTCACTAAAAGAAATGATAACTCTGGAAAGCCAAATGTATCTAAAATATTTCAACAGTGTAGTTAAATTAATCCAAACGGTTACACGTATTCATTAAGAAAAAATATTTTGTCAGCCAAATGTAATTTTATTTTATAAACTTCAAACATTGAGTCGTTAATTCATTTCAATTAATATTTATTGCAATACGTAGAATTTCATGTATGGTTTTGAATGCAATCCTGCAATTTTAAAAGCATGAAATAAATATTTGTTTCTTACATTGACATGAAAATAATGCACAGTACTTGCCGGTCCGTTTATTACGATTCAATGTCATAAAATGCGTGTGTCGCCTGGTTGTCATGAAACGTATGCTTACCGATGCATCAAAAGAGCAATTTGTGACTATCCATTTTCAGAGCAGCAGTTTTGGAAATGGCATTGCGCAGTAGTGTGGCGTTTTCTTTTTTAATTCAACTGAAGCAATCGTCTTTCTTATCCCCGATGAGGTATGTATGGTCCACGGACAGTATCTCTCAGAGTAAAACCCTGCGCGCAGAATGCATATAGGGTACGGAGGGACTTAAAATTAAATTGCACCGGGGACTCATTTACTAAATCCGCCATAGCATGTTTAACGTAATTAAATATATTAATATATTTTCCTTTTTCCCCTAGATTTTTTCGTTACAGAGGTGTGTTATGGATTTGTGTACTATTGAAGGATCTGTTTTTTATGTTTTCAGGTTGTACAGAGGACTGCTGCGGTAACAGAAAGTCACAGGATGATGAGGTTTTAAAGAAAAGATTCGTGCAGCAGATGGATTTCGACACACCTACGAACTTCTGAGAAATAACCAAAGTATGAACGAGTTACTAATACAGCAACGTTAAACCAACATGCTCTCACGCATCACCTTAATCCCAAATAAGCACATTGTAGATGAGCTCCGTGTGTCCCTGCAGCCAGCAGGGTTGTTTGAATGAAGTAAGTGAATGATGAAATCTGCGTTCCGCTATACAAGAGTTGGGATTTGAATATACCAAAATGAACAAGAATGCTACTGATACAATATATTATGTCGTTGTGTTGACTGTTGGATGAAATAGATTGTGTGCCACACATTTGAGAACATTGTGTTAATGCCGACATAGATTAATGCAGAAAATACTATTAGCAAGGGCTGGTCAGACGTCACATTAATGGGATGTGCAATCGCACCAATTGGAAAAAATGTCCGTCTGATTGTTGTGCATTCTGTAACGGCTGAGATGTTGTAGAAAATGTAATGTTAAAACATATTTTTTATATTATTTTTTCTTGATGATGCAGGTATACAACATTAGCATTTATTAATTTATTACATGTGGAATAACTGATCTTAACACAGGTTCTAGTTCTGCGTGGGAATAGTTATTTACCCGTGTGTTGAGACATGGTGGGCTTTCCAAACCCCAACCCTCACCTTTCAATGAGTATCCTTCTTTCGTAGCCTGTGTGGGATGGAACCGAGGCAGCGTCATTCCTTCATCCCTTAGACAAGTCAGTTGCGTGGGGTACATTTCTTGCACCTTATCCATATCCTGTTTCACTTGATTCTTACTTAATACCTTGCCATGGTCTATAGTTGGGCGTGATCTGAGAGTGATCTGTGTCGGGATGTGAATAAACCCCTTTTGCCCTGCCCCTCTCCTCTCTAAGTGATTATGGCCCCCTCCTCTCCTAAATTAATTGCACAAGCTCAGAGATGAAGCTACAGGCTCCTTCGATCACAAGTACTGTCAAAGGTGGCTCAGGGCGTTAACTGATGTCACTGCAGTAACTCTGACCGGAAGATCCTAGGATTCCAGGTGGCAGGATTTTCGACACTAACTATATAGATAGGTCAAATTCAGCCGCTGGAGGAAACATTCTAGGGGCTCGCTTCCATGATCGGTTGTTTTCCGTGGTTTCTCTTTCACCCCACGCGAATGCCGGAGCTGCACCCTAACAAACGGGCTACGGACCCCGCGCAATCTTTGCTTCTCCTGCCCTGTCTTATCCTCTCCCTTCACTTACACGCACGTATACTTACAAGCACTACACTTCCACACATACCGGGAGAGCAGTAGGAAGCTTAGAGAGTCTCCCGGCAGGGGCGGTATCCCCGCTGGTGGGTGATACCTGGTTAGGGAAAACCTCCGTAAGACATGTAGGTCGGTGCCGGATCTCGCCAGCCAGTAGGGGAAGATCGCAGCCATATCCTGAGATAAGAGCATGCACTACACTTACGGTACCAGTAATCTTATCAGTTGACGCGCTCGGAATCATTAATTAATCAATCGAGTATAATTGTCGGAGACAGGACCGAAATGGTCCGGAGGGCTACCTGGGATTGGGGCTTCGGGAAGCACGGAGTGGCTACGCACTAGGAATGGTTCGGGGGCGGTCGCCTGGTAGGTCCCTCAGGCGCCCTCAGACCGAGAGTGGGTAGATAGGGGGACAAACCGACAACTCAATTAAGGGAAGCAACAATCTAGGTATTGAATGTAAAGAATATTTAAGAATATTCCTTTTTATACTCGAAGGGAAGACATGAAAACCTCATGGAAAAATTTTGGAAGATGCAAAGAAAATCAATTATATGCTTTACATTCATTAACAAAAAAATATAACAATGTAAATGATAACTGACATACGTTTTATATCGTATCTGAAATAAATTTAAAAGTATTGAAATTTATTTTATTGAATTTTTATTTTTTATTATTACCTTATAATTATCTAATTTATTTTTAAGTTATTTCTTGATTTTTTGTATTTGTGTGTAGTAATTGAAATAAAAAGTTGTTTAACACATTAAAACTTGAGTTTTATCTTTTGTTTATTTATGATCTAATCCATGCACTAAACCAGACTAACAGAACGCCTTCGATTTGATATGAACAGAAACACAGTCTTCTCTGCGAGTGGGACTACATCATACGGCGTCTCTCGCACCCAAACATATCTTCTTCTGTCTTGCCATACATCTTCTTTAAAATGCCGGTCTCTCACAGTCCGTCGCACACCATGGAACCACGCGAACCTCGGCCTCCCTTTCTTGCTGAGCAGTGGCGGCTGCCCCCTCCAGGTTCTGAATGGCCGTCGTTCCTCATGCATTCTTCTAAGATGACCGAACCAATTTAGCCGCCTTCCTTCTATTGTATCTAACTCATCCGAAGTGACACCAATTTGCTGTTTTATATATTCATTTCTAAACTTTTCCTTTAACGTTACACTAAAGCTGCGACTCAAAAACTGCATTTCTATTGCCTTTAACTTAGCTTCATTCCTTTTTGAGATCTCCAACAACTCAGCACTGTTTAGAGATGTACTTTCCTCAAATTGTAAATTCCAATATTCTAACAAACACAATGTACATCACCTACATTTTAATAATTTATTTACAATCCATTTTACTCCCATTGGAATATTTGCTTCAAATTACAATTATATTTTTTTATAAAAAACAATTAGAGTAGACAATTAAGTCTCCTGACTCGTTGAAAACATTTTAGGTCCTTATTATTAATGCTGTTTTCCTGATATAATAATTAACATTTCAGGTAATCCACGAATACTGGGACATTAGCAGTTTTTACTTTCTCGTATACGTACGGAGTAATACACGTGGTCTAGAGAAAGTTATGTAATGCTGCGGCAGAAAAAGTGCCGTTTTTTCGGCAGAAAAACTGAAGCATAAATCCATAACCTTTGATTATATAGGAACTAAAAATGGCAAGTATTCGAAAGCGTTCGAACAAAATTTTCTTGAAAACGACTGCAATTCTTCCCCGAAAATCTTCATAATTGAAAAGAATTAAATTCTCTACGATATTCCGAAAGCCGGATTTCGACCAAGATAATAGGGGCTCAAAAACTTGTTTTTAAATGCAGGTGTTTTTTAAAACACAAAATGAAAATATCTACTGTAAAGAAACGAAAAGTAAACCGCGTTAATTCAGAAGTTCTCTACTTTGTATCATAACATTATTTTTCAAATGCCTATAAAACGAAAGTCCGTAATTTTGTGTCTTTGCGTACTTAAGAAGTGCAGATGGTCTACGAAGAATTAGGTTACTATGGAAATAAAATTTTTGATGGCATCAAATATATGAACATGACGGCCATTGAATATCAACTTTCAGGGATTAATTCCAGTGAATAAAGTGGTTCAGATGTAGACTATTGAAAGAATAATATAGTATAGTGTGATGGTCTTCGTAATTTACATGAATTTACAAGGTATTTACTGGAACCGTTTTACAACTGAAATGGATTCTTGTGGTATTTTTGTTTGCGAAAGAAAATGTTACAAATTGTCTCATACTTACTTCAGCATTTAAATTTTCAAAAGAGAATTTGTCATTCGAGTAATACCCCTTAGGGGTAATTAGAGATACCTCTTGGGGGTAATAAAGAATTACCCTTAGGGTAAGTGTTTGAGAAATGCGTACGTGAGCAAAGCAATTAATTATGAAGCTATACCTTCCGTTCATTAGTTTCAATCATTAGGGATTAAAAGTTTGTGATTGGTCAAGATGTTTTCTTTGTATTTAATGGGCGAGGCATGTGTCTCATAACATATCAACATTTCTGAACTATGACTATCACATGATTTTTATTACACTACTCAATTTATCATCCAGTAAAAGTTAATAATGTAAGAAAATATCCCGAAGAATTTAATAGGAAAATTTTACAGAGAGAAAAGGAAAATCGGTTTAAGTCGTATGAGGAACATAACATAGCGAATTTCGAATATTTTGTGTCAAAATACAAAACATAAACTTCTAATTTTTTGTGCTTTTTCTTTCTCGCGTACTGCTCAAGCAGTATAAAGAAATTATTGTAAAGCTATATAAAGATAACGCTAAAGGGGATCAATTTTCTCCTTTGTGTATTTAATTACTTCCTCTAACACGTTGTGGAGTCGGAATCCATATTTTGTACGTTCTTGATACCGAAAAATACGGCAAATGTCAGTCAGTCCGTCTAGATGTGGCCAACACTAGCATCTAAAAGGCTTTTCTTCAAAATTGATATTCCTGGATCGATTTATAGGCCGCGCGTGTTTGAAACGAATATTTTGATTTTGGAGGTATCTTACCCTAGCCACGTCTGTGTCGCAAAGGTATTTTCATTTGTTGAAAATTTCTACATTTGATGCATAGATTTGTTCAAATAAATTACAGTATTTGGCATTGGACTTACGAATGAATTGTGGTAACTAATAATTGTATACTCCCGTTCAAAAATTGCCAACGCCTAATAACCTTGCATGTTACGTCCATACGAAATATGAACTGGTAATACTGCAATTTCAAAATTGCAATCGCCGTAAAAAAATACTTGCAAATATGGGTGATACGAATAGTTAAAACTTATTGTAGCTATATTTTGTTTGTTAAATGCACATAAAGATCACTTGTAAGCTGTTCTTCAGCGTTATTTTCTAATCTTAATATAAGATCATTCTCAATGAGTTCCCAAAATTGTCACATAATATACTATAACAACATTTGATTCTTCCTCCGATTTGCTTTTTTGAAGAGTTTAAAACTACAAACTCAGTCTGATTTGTGTTCTCTTCTACCTCTGCAATTGCTCAATTAATAAATTTTGTAGGTAAATTTACATAAACATTAAAAGGTGACTGTTATGCTTATGTGAATAGGGAGTTCTTATGTTTAATAAGAATAAGTAGTTACATCTATTTGAAAATCGGTATTTGCACGCGTTAGAACGTAAATGTGCAAAGTCGAATACGGATGTGCTTCCATTCTATAACATTACTCGCAGTCCTGGTTTTCTCCGTATTCACTTCGCGTTCTCCAAATTTATTAAGTTCCAAAATAATACTGTACGTAGGTGTTTGCAAATGTATTGTGAAAAACATGGTAATACCAACGATCTAGAATATTCTACATTGAGTGGCTGACCCGATGGTTTCAGCACTCTTGGTGGACGCTCGCCGTGTTATTTGCAGTCAAAACATGAGAAGTGCCTGATGGTGGCGTTTAGGACTGATGAAATGAAACGACGCGTTGTTTGTATCAGATCTAATTTCTACATTGTTGTCTTTTCATTTACCTATATTTAAATTATATTAGTGGCTAGAATAATAATATTCACAATGCCTTTAGTATGTTCGGCTTCGGCTGTGCAAGGTTTCCATTACATGCCCTCTTTTTATCATTGAACACTTGATTGATGGTCAAGTCTGGTCTAAAGACCTTTTTGCTGTACTCACTCATGTTGTTTTGTTTGATGCGTCGATTAACATACGTTTGAAATGTACACGATAAGAGAAACAAACACGTTTTTGAGTAGACCGCGTTTGCGTATGTAGAACATTCGGTGTGCTCGCACAGCACTTATAACCGTCCTGTGCCATAAGCTCGCTTTACTCGGGTTAAGACACTTCGCAGAACTTTCCAGGTTCACTCCTAATAGTTTCTCGAAAAACGAGGTGGTGGGGACAAGATCTAATTTCTGACGTTGTTGGGTGTAAATGCCGTAACTACCAAATGGGAGATGCAGAAAACTCAAAACTCCTTAGTTTTCCACGAAATGTTGAAAAGTAAGTGAGATTAAATGCTTTACGTGATTCGTTAAGATTTGTTTTACAATATTGAAATAATGAGTAATATTATTAATATTACTAATTATTATTTATTATATTTCTTAAAATTTAAAGCAATTATCGGCCATTTAAAATCACGCTATACGTTATCCTGCAAGGCCCAGTGATATTTAACCAGGAGATATTTATGTGTTTTTATTCATTATGAGGATCTGCTTCTTGTCTGTATCCATTGATTAAACAAGGTTGATAACTTTGAGTTATGAATTATGAGGTGATAAGATGATAACGAGGGATGAAGGGACAATTACAAATACGTCCATGCCTGCGCATGTTTTTTTATTTATTATTATAAAATTACATATGCATAATTTATTATATTATTATAATATTAGTTAATATAACATTGTTATATTATGTATTAATTGATAATATAATTATTTTTGTTGCAACATTTACGTAGTATTTGTTTCATTTTGGTTAGTATTTTATTTTTATACATTTTCTTAGAGGAGTATAAAGTAGCTGTTAGCATTTTGCCTCCTAACAGTACCTTCTTGTCCGTGAGGACATTTATATGTAGGAGGCGGGTGTGTATTGAGCATTTCATGCCAGAAATGTTGACTGCAAGAAACAACAGTGTGGAATGTGAATAGCTGATAAACGTTTTGAGTTGCCCGATCCAGTGCTCAGGGCATTTAGAGAAAGCATATCAGCAAACAGGCGTAAGATATGTGCTTTGAGCAACAATAATACATAATAGTAAGAAAGCTTTAAATTTTTTTCAGTTCAGTTTTTGTGCCTTCGGTTGGCAGGACCTCCTCGACATGTTTCAGCGGCCTACCATTCATTTGGGGTTCCTCTCATTTTCTGGTGATTACAGAAACCTTGTTTTAGTATGAATATGATACAAACTCCTCTTCATCTGGAGTTTCAATTACTCAATCTTTTCTTGCATTACAGAATCCTCAACTATTGGAAAAGAGGGTGCAGAAGATGTTAGAGATGCCATTCATCCCAAAAATGACAATACTGTCAATTTTGGTTACCTGTTGGTATTGCTATGTAGTAATTTAATTTTGGATTTCTAGTGATATGCCATGAAGTGTGCAGAGTTGCTCATGAGATGAAGATCCTATCATTATCTGATCTGCTATGGTCAGCATCCACTGTGATTACATTTACAAAGTTTGGGTTCAGTGCGCGTAGTTGGAGGTTTGGAATAATTTTCACTAGTGACTTATTTTGTTCCAATATTGTCACTAAAAACAATATTTTGAGAATGGATACAAATTGCCCGAAAGAAAATACGCGTATAAATCAAGCCATTGTTGTAAATAGTCAGACCTTAAATACTTAAATTCAAAGAGCCTGCTGTGTTTAGTTTCTTCACACTTTAAATTAATCTCGCAAAAGACTATACTTCCATCACATAACAAGTCATATACATTATGTTTCTTAAAAAGGTAGCTTTAAAGTGTACTTTTGTTGCATTCTACATAAACTTCTGTACATAAAAACAGAAATGCGAACATTTTCCAGCGGACGGAATGATAATCATTGTACGTGTTAATCACCGACAACACTCCCCCTCAATTCGACATCCCCTCCCACCACCACCACCAATTTAGTTAGCATCAATGCTAGTCAATAAAACGCTCATATGACTGAAGAGACAATACATGAAAATCTTCACTTAAAACTTGAAAAGATTCACTATCTATAAGAATTATTGTTGAGTAATTCTGTGTCTATGATCTATCTTCATTGGATTTCGTCCTCCATTCTTTGAGCAACTTGACTGGGCATTTAGACAATAATCAGACAATGTAAGTGAAACTTACTGATTTCAAAAACTGTTTTGCGATTTTTCGATTTGAAGTAGGTTTTATTAAATTTGTGTATTAAATAATCTGATTCTATGTAAGATATAAAACCTGTATTGTTACCACACACTTAAATATGTAAAGTGTTTTTTTCAAAAAAGTAAATTTTGTGGTGATAAACAGAATGTACTTTCTCACACTTAGTAACGGTTACGTAATATAATACAGCAATTTCTGTTCAAATTAACACATCTCACTCATCACTTTCAAAACACATGTAAAACCGTAGAACATTAGGAGCGAAAACTAATTATATTGAAGCTAATATATCAGCATAAATTCGACAATTGAAACTGTGTTTCATACAGCTACGAGTATAACATTTCACAACTATGAGAACGAATTCTCAGAATTTCAATCTGCCCTGAAGCGGTGCGGCGTGCCATTGTCATTTTTCAATCTGATATCTCCTGAAAGACTAGCAAATGGAAGCAGGGAATTCGAATTTGAAATATTACGCTGAACTATCCATATTTTAAAATGTAAATGACCTTTTTTAAAAAAACAGGTTTTTACAAAAGATTTCATTTTACATAAACTATCCTTAACATTTTTCTTTTGCAATGTTAATTTTTTTATTTACCTTTTTCGAAAATACAAAGTGTTTGCCGAAAATAGGCCCAGCACCACTTTCTTTGCTGTTCTTTGCTACATACGCGGAAAAAAGTTTTAGAAGAAAACTAAGTGGTTTATTGAAAAAAAATTGTGTAAACTTTTCAAAATTGCCTGTTTTCCGTAAAATTCTGTAAAAAAATACTCATATTTCCGAAATTCTGACCATCATCATACGATTAGATAATTTTTTCAAGACTTTCATTATTAGAGCCGAGTAATAGCTTTTCTATCGAAAATGTATTTCCCGGCACACGATTACAATCATTTTTTCTTACAAAGGCGAAAGAATAAAAGTCAATAAATCTTCCCCCTACGCATAGTACATTATTTCCTCTATTACGTTGTGTAGTCAAAGTCCATTATTTGTGGGTCCTTGACACCCAAAAGTCGATTGACGGCAAACCTTCTGTCCATCCGTCCGTCTGTCCTTGGTCAACGCTAGTGTGTAGTGTATTGTTCAAACGATTTTCTGCCAAATTGATTTATCCCAATTTCTGTCCAATGATTTAAAACAACTCAAGGTCCAGCAAGTTTGAAACTTATTTTTTGATTTTTTGGGGAACTTTACATGAAACCTCAAGATTTTCAAAATTGTCTCAAATATGGATGGGTCCAACTTCATTGATTAAACTTTTGTCCTCGCATAGCATAATGAACTGTTAAAACAATCGAGTGAGCCTCATTTTCGTTAAAATCTTAAATTTTCGAAAATTGCAAAAGTTAAATTATTTTGACTTCATAATATACCTACAATATTGAAGATAGAGATTGTTTAAATAAAATCTGTTTCTGAAACACACATCTTGAAATAAGGCCATGCACATTTTTTCGAAAATATGTGTGGTTTTCGCATAATTTATTTGTAGTATTTCTTACATTCATTTTGTAAAAACTGAATTAAACTGTGCACTATATTGTGTATGAATATGTATATTTTATAATTTAGAAATAAATTTTGTAGATATGAAATAACTGTTTATTGTGCTGTTCTTTGATTAAAAGTCCTTCACTACCCAAAAATTCCATATCCCAACAGAATTATTAGCTTTTAAATTGCATTCCGCATTACTTTTACTTTAAATAAATTATGTTTATGTAATAATAATATTCCGCCGTATCGAAAAATAACTGGGTAATGAGCCCTATCCATCGAGTGGCTACAAATGGATTAATGTCTATTATACTATTACTGCTATCACTACTTCTACCTACTTCTATTACTTCTGTTACTACTACTAATACTAGTTCTATTACTACTACTATTACTACTATTACTTATACTACTGCTACTAATACCAGTACTGCTACTACTACTACTACTACTACTACTACTACTACTACTACTACTACTACTACTACTACTACTATTTCTACTACTACTACTATTTCTACTACTACTACTACTATTTCTACTACTACTGCTATTGCTACTGCCACTGCTACTATTACTACTACTACTACTACTACTACTACTACTACTACCAAGACAGCGACTTCTTCCCAACTTCAAGTATTAATACTACGACAACGGCGACAATGACTTCTACTATTGCTACTACGAATACTACTAATACTGCTACTACTGCTGCTGCTACTACTGGTCTTGCTACTTCTCCTGCTCATGGTGCTGTTTCCACTGCTGCTGCATCTGCCGATGCTACTTCAGCTTCTGCTGTTGCTTCTGCAACTACTTCTGTTGCTGCTGGTTCTTCCGCTGCTGCATCTCCTTCTGATGCTGGGATTACTGTTTCTACTGTTGCTCCTGCCGATTCTGCTGCTACTGCTTTTGACTGCTTCTGCTGCTGCTACTGCTGTTACAAACGCAATTAAAACCCTTGAAAAATTGTATGATCGAACATGTAGAAAATTAATATTTAAACTAGTGTTGCTACAGAATGGCACAGACTTTCCCGTATTAGTTTTCTATTTCCTTTGGTCTCGGCTGGCTCGGACTTGCCACATACGCTTGCCAGCTGCCATCTATTGGCGCCTATTTTTTGCCATTTTCTTATTTTTTTCAGTTTCCTAATAGTATAACGGGAATATTATTTTAAGAATATTAAAGAACAGTAAAATCTCGACCTAAATGGCAATTTTCTATTAAAAGTTAGGAGCCTTCTTAAAAAACTGGCGTTTAAGCGCTACTGTAAATTCGAAATTTGAAGCCCTTTTTCACAAAATATTTTCGAGTATTCGAAAAACTTCATTTAAATTCATTTAAGTACTTTAACTCACAAATACAAAAGTGTTTACAAATTGCTGAAAATGTACATCTCAACGGCATGAGAGATCTTTCAAAGAAATTAGAGTTGTTTATCAAAAAAACAGTTTTTTTTTGAAAAAAAACAAACAAAAAAGTACAGCAAAATGAACTTAACGTCATATTAAAGAGTGCAATTAGAACTATCCGTTGAAATCTCGTAATCGATTTTCCGTAGCATTACATAACTTTCCCTATACTACGTATATTACTCCGTACACGTATAAGGGACAGTAAAAAGGTATTTCTACAACTAGTCTATTGTTGCGATTTTTGAAATGTACTGCACATATTGTTATTTCTCCATTTTTCTAACATACTTTTACTGGATAAGCCCTTCCAGGAGCAGATTGTGGTAAAGGATGACAATGGAACCAAAATAGAAACACATGGTCACGAAAAGAAAGATAATAAGTTAGTATATGGGGCCTATTTATTACAATTAAAACATATTTTCGTAAATTTACTCCTTTGTGTTTTCAACCCTCTTTTTACTTTCCATCTTTTTCCCCCTTATTTTTACTTACTTTTCCTTTTTACTTATACATACGTATATTCGGAGTAATATACGTAATATAGGGAAAGTTATGTAATGCTGCGGAAAATCGATTTCGAAATTTCAACGGAAATATACGCCAACGAAAAATATTTCTGATCATCCGACACATCATGACGTCCATCGTTGAGGAATAAATGCATATCACGATAATTTCCAATGTCAAAGATCTCTGAATCACACATTTCTCATTCTGATTGACTTTCGTGCTTACTGTAGATAACTAATTCTTCTTCTGAATCATCAATGGTCCATTACAACCTACTCCTTCCTCTTTTTTGTATTGAAGCAAAAGTTTGTAATACGAGAGGTTTATCTCTCAAAATTGCCGCTCAAACCTGAAATGGCATTGTTTCTCAAAACAATTCCCTTTTAATTTCCGATTGTAAAAGGATTTAGGGCCTGATTCACCAGTGCCTGGTGAAGTGTCTGATAGTATATCCAGAAGTTATCTTATTATATGTTGAAAATTTGTGTTTTACGAGTGCCTGATAAATCTAAGTTAAGTTAAAGAGACTGTTTCACCGTTGCCTGATAAAGTTACGAATACTAATTCGGCAGATATTTTATCCGTCAGATAAAAGTACCAGATATCTATTTTGCGTTTCATCAAGGTCTTTTTTGTTAAAATATCTGACAGATATCTTTATGATAAATAATCTGGCTGATTGCTTTTTCACCAGAGGCAACGTCGCTTTTTCGAGTAAAACGCGCTCTGTGCTCGCGAATTCAAATGTGTTTTGGTAATGGAAATGTCAGGTGTTTTTCGCTTCATTCGTTGTTATTTTGTGTTGCAGTTTACTTGGGCGTGAGCTGTGTGCGATTTAGGTGTAAAAGTTTGTTTTATTGCGTCGTACTTTGTTTGTGTAGGAGTTTCAAAATGGAGAGGGGAGAGAAGCCACAGAGAGGAGTTAATTTTACACGCGAAGAAACACACTCGCAAGTTGCGGAAGGAAAAATATTATTAAATGAAAGTAAATGGCTCCACCGTGTGGTAGGGTAGGGATTGACATGGATAGCTACAAAATTATAATGGAAATGATGCTTACTAAAAATGATCGATTCTGAAATCATAACTGGAGAAAGGGAAGGAAATCCATTACAATTTTGACATGATTATGGAGGATATCATTGAAAATGGATTCATTAATTTCTATTGCCTATTTCTCATAAATTATTCAATATTGAGATTTTTCTCTGATGACCATCCTATTATATATTATAAAATATTTGTTTAAATACTATTCACTCCCTGAACAGAATTTTAAAGGGTATAATTTACAATTTGATGCCATGTTTATTTAATTATTTTACAATTAATGCCGTGTTAGAATCAAATATTTTCCAAACATTTGTGAAAATGTTCTTTCTAAAATAAAAACTAATTTTGGATAATGGAACCAGAAATACTCTAGAATAATGTCAGAAACACTACAGATAAAATCACAAGACTATTAATTCCATGTTAGAATCAAATCATTCACTAACCTTTATAACAATGTTCTTTCTAAAATAAAAAATACTATAAAAGTATGTTTTTATACTTTGTTATGGGTTCCAATTGCCTTCATAATTTCTTTCTCTTTATTTCTTGTTAGCCGCATGATTTATAATAAGTGCTTAGACGATTATAATTTCATCCATTATTATATTAACATAAGTGTCAAAACATATACATCCTAACATTAAATGGCATCGCATATTACATATAATACACAATACAATTTCTGACAATATTGTATTATCATAAGTTATTAAGAATATTACAATTTTCACAAAACATGATCAATTTGTTGTGATATTCTGTTGATTACAATAATATAAAGCTTTATTTAGATTAGTAGATTGTCTTGCAGTTTTCTAAAATGTTGGATATTGTTATTAGGTGTACAAATATCGCAAAGTAGAGGGGATGTTTATAAATTTGTTGGTGTACTTATGTTTTGTTCTGTTCCTTCCACCTCTGATTATTCTTTTTTACTTACTTTCATAGTTGCCTATTTAAAATAATGTTTATTTTCATGTAGATCTGATCTCTCTTTCCATACTTGCCTCTCTTCTCAAAGTGAAGATGTACTAGTATGGTTTCACGATCAAATTTTTTTTGTGATTGATTTTTTTCTTTTTGATAAAATTTTTTTATGTAGTTCTATGTTTTTATAAACATATCTGCTTAATTTAACATGTTTTGGCAAGTACTCTCCAATCTACTTTTATATTTTCTACTTGCTAATTATATATTTTTTCACTTATACATGATTTTTTAATGAATTATTTTTCTTATTTCTACTTTTATTTTTCTATTTTATTTTATTAACTATCTTCAAAATTTGTTTGACATTTTTTTTTATTTTCAGAAGGATCATGCCCGAGTGGTATTGAATATGAAACAAAAAAAAATAAGTAGAAAGAACTTTGGGGGATTATTTCTATGATCTAGGGAGGAAATGAGAGCTTATTGGTGGAATAGCAACATTACAATCTGGCAACACTGGAACGAAGAGTACGCGCAGTAGCAGTGCTGACGCACTGCGGTGCGTGTTTTTAGTACATGCGCATTGGAAAATTCAGGAGGAAACTTTACAAGGAAATGCGGAGCTCCGGAGGCGAGGAGGCGTTGGATTTGAAATCCGCTCGCGCTTCCTGGGACAGGCTGGGACGCAAACCGCGTACTTCACGTTGTTGCTAAATTTCTGACATTTCCCGAAAATACTTCAAATGATAAGAACACAAAAGTAATGATACAACACACATATACACACAAACATACGTTCTTGATATATTAGTAAGGGTTACATAATGTATTCAGTTTCCCCACATATATGAGCCATCACTTGAAAAATCCTTACCAAACGTAGTGTGCGATGAACGACCTTAATCACTTCGTCAGTCAGATGCAGTTGTCCGCTTTACCCATCTATAAAGCAACACATATTAAGTCACAATGTTGTAACAGTACTTGTGGGACATTGTACAGACAACTAAGAATAATTTCACACAAGTTTGCCTCGGTTACTTCAAAAGAGTTCCAAATTTTATAGGGATTACGAATTTTGGAAGTGTTATAAACTTGTGCATCCATAAAAAATAATACAAACAATTCGTCTTTTATCATTTAAATATTACCAGTTTAAGGTATTCGCTTCTGGAGTAGGTTATTTTGTCTTTCTTGCTCCTACTTCGTAAGAAGAGAAAATATTGTAATCGTGCGCCGGAAATCAGCAAATATTCGTCAGAAAAACCTATTTTCGTGCCCTCCCAACGAAAAAGTGAATAAATCTTACCCCTATATATAGTGAATTACCTCCTCTAACGAGTTGTGCAGTCAGTATCTGTTTTGTGGGTCCTTGATATTGAAAAATAGATTGACGGAAAAATATCTGCTAGTCCGTGTGTGGCAACTCAGACGTATAAACCGTTCAGACGATTTTCTCCAAAATTGATATTTCCAATCTGTTTAAATAAACTCGAGGCCCTCTGAATTTTAAACTGATGTTTTGATTTTGGGAGGTACATTATATTAAGCCTCAACAATTATTTCAAAATTTTCTCAAAAATGGCTCCAATTGTTTTATTATACTTTGTCCTCGGATAGTGTAAAGGACGCTTCAGAGAGTGGTGCAGGTCTCATTTTTGTTAGAACCCTTATTTTTCGAAAATTGCGAATGTTCAATTTTTTCGGCGTCTTTCTACAATTACAATACTGAAGATGGAGATAATTTCCTGAATCAAATATGTTCTTTAAATTAGGTCGTGAACAATTTTTCGAAAACATGAGTAGTTTTGCTTAACTTTGCGCAAAATATGGACAGTATTTAATTTTCTTAAAACATGTTTTTCTCAAATGTCTGAAAACTTATTCTTTAAATTTTCTCCTCGTATGTCCAAAGGAAAGCAAAAACGTGGTGCTAGTCTTATTTCCGGCAAACTGTATTTTCGAAAATCGCGAAAAGTTAACATTTCAAAACTATAAAGGAAGAGATAAATAGTTTTGTCTTAGACAAAGTAGGATGTAAAACGTCAGCTATTTAAAAAAAGGTTTTGTGCAATTGTTTAAAAAAAGCGAGTGGTTTATTCCTAATTTGCGCTTTAAATTTATGCAGTTTCGAAAAAAATATTTTCTCAAAAACCGTTCAAATTTTGTTCTTTACACATTCTCCACGGACAGAAGAAGAGACGATTAAAGTAATGACGTAAGTCTCATTTTCGTTGATCTCTCCGTATTTTCGAAAATTGCAGAAACGTATTGTTTGTAAACTAGTACAAAATGGAAGATAGTTTTTTTATTTAAAAATCTCAGACGAAGGTCATGCACAATTTTTTGTAAACGTTAGTTTCTTTTGCGTAATTTCTGTTCGAAGTTAATGAAATATATACAGACGTCCAACATCTATGGGCCAGAAAAAAAGTTCTCGGAGAACAGGAGTGGATCAAAAGGATATGCAAAATAATTCGTGTTAGTTGAATTATAATTTACTATTAAAAATCCCAATATTACATCGATTTTACTTTATTATATAATTTACAGTTAATCATACATTGTTACATACGAGAAACTACTCTTTTTTCCAAAAAATTACATTACTTTTTTTAAAGAAGTAATTTTTTTCTACAGACTGTCTGAAGCAACAATCTATATCTTCAATTTTGTTGTTTTCAAATGTTAACTTCTTGCAATTTTCGAAAAATCGGAGCGAGAGTCGAAAATTGACACATATTGTACCGTCCCTTATTACATATAAAAAGAAAATGTTAAAAAAATATTTGGAATTGTTTTTTGAGAAAATATACAATATTTTATTCGCACAAAATTAAATGTAAATACTCATATTTTTGAAAAATTGAACATGACCTTATTTCAAGATCTGTCTTTAAAGAACAGATTTCATTAAAGAAAAAATTTCTATTTTTAATATCACAGTTGTAGGAAGACGCCGAAAAAAGTTCGCACGGGAAATTTAAAGCCGAATCCTTTTACTTGTCCCCTTACGTCACATTCAGTTTTTACTATTTTTTGATTAAATAAAGCAATATAAAATCCTTTTACTTGTGCAAATATTTATTTACTGTATTCAACTATTCCGAGACAAAAAGTAATGCGTTCTGTCTGAAGAGTAACCTCTCTATAGTTGGCCTGGCGTGGCCTGCTCTGCCTTGCTCTGCCATGCCCTGCGCTGCCTCAATGCCGAACTGCTCAAACTCTCGCTGCTACTTGTCTCCGTCCTCGCCCTGCGCAGCTTTGGCTGGCCCCGATACTACCCGCGGTACCCCCGAGTTATGCGTGATGTCGACATTTAATTATTTTTCTTCATATTATTAAAGATATGTAACAGACACAAAAATATACACTACAATGCAAACAGGAATCTGGAAGAGGGATGTTTACATAACACGTTTTAGATGATTGATTAGTGGTTCTGGTCGCGTCAACAGCCAAGTTTATTAGTAGGGGATGGATTTTAATGAAATGTCATCTCTTTTCATTTCACTTTAGAACAATGCCGTTTAATATAGAAATTCATTTTATGTTATGACAAAATTATATTACCCATTTTTATGTGTCATTCTTTTGCATTTTTCGTAGACTTCGACTAATAAGTCACTTTTCCCCTTTTTACATCGTTTTTAATGCATTTTTCGTTGAGTTCATACATTTTAATATCATTTTAATGGTATTTGTTTCAAATAATATTTACGTGGTGCAACAAATGTTCACCACAGAATTCCTTGGTAGCCTGTTGGATTTCTTTGCTCATATATTGTAATGTCAGCCGTTGTGAATACTATGTAATCTAAGGTTTCCGTGACTCCTAAGGCGCCATTGTCAGTTTGGCCCATTTCGCGATAAATATAGGCAGATATTTTCTTTTAAAGAACAGTCCAAACCAAAAGTTTGCAGGCTGAGTTCACTTGAACAAAAAGAAGAAGTTTCGATTACATCAGTAGCATATCCATCACCTTAAGTTGTTCATCTGAAGTGGTTTTGATCATTTTTTTCACGTAATTATTTTTAGAGCATTTTTAAAGCATTTTAATCTGACTCTAGTCACAATCCTAAACACTTGACTGGTCTCCCGACATGTGTGGTAGAGCTGAGGATAGGACAAGGAAGAGGAAGGAAAGATCGCGCGCGGTCCGCAGCCTGTTTCTTAGCAGCCGCAGCCTGCTCCGACGTTCGCCTGATATTGATACGAGAAACCACGGAAAACAATCGGAGCAGCCGGCCGCTAGAATTCTCCTCCAAACAGTGGCTGAATTGGACGTAGTTGACAGGCTAGTGATGAAAATCCTGCCATCATCGGGACTCGAACCTAAGGCCTCCCGGTCAGAGGCACTGCAGTGACATCACTTGCTGGCCTGGGCCACCTAAGCCAATCATAAATAAATAATATTTCACACATTCAAAGAGAACTTCAAATAGAGCCCCTAAACGAGTATATAATAAATGTGTCAAGTTTTTTACACTTCTTCCATCTTCTCCTTGCAGTATAAAATTTACAATAGGGAAAACATTAAACAATCCCAAGAGAATACGCTCACGATATCCGAAATATATGTTAAAACCCCCATGGAAATAAATATCCACTATAAGAATATATATTAAAAATAAAAATGTAAAAAATGTTTCACTTCAGTATTAAAATATTTTTTGAATATATGTTTAGAGAGTATCTATTTAAGAATTAATATTGTATAGTAAAAGTTATTGTGTGGAAATTGTTGAGATATATTAAAAATATAAGTATATGAAATCGTGTAAATTAGCTAGTAGTAAGATACAAGAGTGAGGTTGTGTGCCCAAATGCTATGTATTAAAAATTAAAATGTACAAACCCCTGAAAAGCAAAACTGCCGAAGAGAAAGAAAATAAATGTAATTGATTTATATGAAGACAACGTGTGTTGTTGCAGAGCCGATGGGGGAGGCCCCACGTGGCGGTGGTGGCGGCGGCGCCGCTACGTGGTGGTGCTGCTCGCCTTCCTGGGCTTCTTCAACGTCTACGCGCTGCGCGTCAACCTCAGCGTGGCCATCGTCGCCATGACAGCCAACCGAACCGTCGTATCCGAGAATGGCACCCTCGAATACGTAAGTTTTTTACGACTGCCCGTCTCCCACAACATGGAAGTGCATAACTAGGGTAAATCGCTCTTCATTAAATTGATGGAAATAACACTCCATGACATCGAAAACCCGCATTTTTAGTAAATGGACATATTGTTACATACATGGCCAATGAAATGTGTTTGGTATCATTAAATCTATTTACCTCTGTGGTTCAGGTACAATTTGATCCATTTTAGGTGAGAAATTTTAAATCAGGGAAACCAGTGAACAGGGATACAAGGACTTGAAAAATCTAGTTTTTATTTACCATAAGACTACATTTTAGTTATGTCCATTATAATAATGATAATATGTTATGTTCAGTTCACAGATTTCTCTTTATACATTTATCAGCAATCTATTTTTGCGTATTTTGTGCAAAAAACACATTGTTCATATTATGAAAGTCAAGAACTGAATTTAGGTATCAATTAATCTTTTCATTAAACATAGTTACATTATTTAATTAATTTTTATCGATTATTTTAGAAAGCAAGGAATGCAAGTGAAGCTATGTTATTTCGTTATAGTATTTTTATTATTATATAGTAAAAGCGTGTTCAACATCTCTCATGCCGTTTACAATATTACAAATATTATTTATAGATTATTAGATTTGTTCTTAGAAGGATTTCTAATGACTTCCAATGAAATTTATTTAAAAATAAAAAGAATTTTATGAAAACAAACAAAAAAATGTTCAGATAAGCTCAAATGTCATTTTCTCAAAAACAACTTCAAATTTTTCAACCAAAATTTGCATTTATGAATTTGAAATATGCAGTAGCAGGTTTTTCTCTTCTATAGTATTCTTGTAGTAATTTGTAAAATTGCTTCATTTATGTAGAATTTCATACATAATAGTGAAGAAAATGATACAGTACAATTTGGGGTTTCAAATTTTAATACAATTAAAATGTAAAAAAATTTTAACTCCTCTATAGCCACATACCACAAATCTTATTTTCTATATGCACTCTGGCTACTCACAATTTTAATATGTGCCCTAAAATTATGAGAAAACTTTTAATTTACATGAATAATTGTAAATTGGATGTTTTACGAATTATTTAATTTGTCGAAAGAAATTGAAATTTTACTCAAATTATTTTTATTGAACTTAATTTGACAAACTAAAAGGTTATGATTTGAAAAATAATTGTCATGAACTCCTACATTAAATTCCCTATTGCAAATTATTACATCAATTTGTGTCGTTTTTTGTTGTTGTTGTTTTTTGTTAAATAATTATTATTAAACAAAGATTTCATGTTAGGCCTTATATTTTGTCATTTCATATATTACAGTACATGAATTACCTAAAACATTGTAATTAAAGTCTTCTGGTATCTAACAAGAATTGTTTAGGTACTAAAATTTCTTTATAAAATTTCAGTCTAAATTGAAGAAGACATACACTGAGACAATCTGAGTTCCATTCTCATTAAATTGTAATACAATTTACTGTAATAATCATTAGTATTTCCTGTATGTTGACAATGGAAATGAAATGAAAATACGTCTTTCACTAAACATACAACACCTGTGCCAGATCTCTTACTTAAATCATCAGAACTGATATCTACATAATAACCTTGACAGGAAATTATATCAACAGGAAAACAATGTGTTTCAGAAAAAACTAGAATTTCAGATCTGATATATAAAAAAAACAAGTAATTTTTGCATAATATGTGTTGAAATTTTTCCTTTAATTTTCTTCACATACATAATAAGGGACAAGTGTTTTAATTTTATTAGAATCACAAATCCTTCCAAAAACTATGTCCTTTGCCATAATTGAACATTCTTATCCACAAAATAAATATTTTTTTCTTCAATATATTTATCTGCACTCTTATTATCAGAATATGGTTTTATGGTGCCATGTAGAACTTCTTCATCTGTTACTTGATGCAACTGAAATAATTTAATATCATGTTCATTCACGCTATCTAGCACAAGACTGGTAAGAACTTCAATAAATTATTTTTCATCTCTTGGTTTCATAATTTCTTTGCGCTCAAAACACTGAAATTGGACCCAAATTGGATTAAAATTACTAAAAATGTTAATTTCCAAATTATTTGGGCTACAATAAATTGGAAAATCAATTACAGGAGGCAGCTGATTAATATCTTACAGGTTACAGATATTCTTCTCAAGTATTCATTCTCACCCATAATTTGTCGTAAATGCATGTACATTGTACTCAACACACAACTGCATTCAGCAATATTTCATCAATAATTAAAAGTTTAATATCACTTCATTTTCCCCTTATGGAATTTGCAACATCATTAGAGAGTGCTGTTCCTCCATGTTGAGACACAGGCAATGCAAATGCTGTATGTAAAGTCACTCCATTAATAAGCAAAGCAGCTATTCCTGATAGAACATGAATGAAAACTTTTATTGTTGTTCCTTTTTACCATGCAAATTGTGGTTGTAATTGGTAATTAATACAATTTTGGTAATTATTACAAGTATTAACATTGACTTACTCACACGAGCAGATCCACTCAAAAAATCAAATAGAAACTCTTCTTCTGATTTAAAAAAAAATAATATATGCATTAAAAACTCTCATTGAAAACCGTTAAGGTCTCAAGGCTCTAAGGCTTTCATATAATATTGATTCATCAATTCTTTGAGGAAAAATAAATATATTAAATCACTTTCTTTAGGAACTTCAATTTCATCTTGCTCAATAATATTCATTTCTGTTTCTCTGTCAATTGAATCTGCAATAAAGGAGTTGTATTCTTCAAACATACCATTAATTTCAATTAATTAAAAAATAATAATAATATTGAAGAATTGCTGATTGTATAGAATAATTGTAAAGCTTCATCCAATATTTCATCGGGAATAATGCAGCACTTGAATCTATTACACAAATAGTTTCTGTATTTTAAAAATACATTAATTTACAAACCAATTTTTTAAATCTCATCAATTTCATTTCTCCATGGCAGAAATTAGAAAAATTGTTCATGATACTAATTGAACTCATCAACACCTAATTTATAAGGTCTATATTTTATTTATTTTCAATTAAATTGACAATTTGTCCAAATGAATACAAAAATTATAGGGAAATAATTACAACTCATTACTCAATAACGTGACAGCTATACACATTCTGTTGATAGGGCTGTGTACAAATGCTTATAAAATTTCTGATCAAAAATTTGTTGTTTTGTGGTATTGAAGTTGAGAACTTTAAAACACTATAGATTCAGCAAAAGTAAACTTTACTTAAAAGTTTTCGCAAAAACATCATATCAATATAAACTCTACAAGATTTCAATGAAGGTATGTTAAAAAGTGAAGATATTTTACCATATTCATGGGTTTTTAAGGGATTCTGAACCCTGCAAGGTATGCAGCACTCTAAAATACCTATGTTGATCTGTTTCAAATGTAGAGATACTGTTCAAAAAACAAGGTTACCAAACAACAGAAGAGTACATAAGTACTTGTCTAATCATAATCATAAAAGTGGTCTCAAAATATGTAATGAGTGCAATTCATAGCATGTACATTTCATAAAGTGCCTGATTTGCCTTATTAATTGTAACATGAAGATGATCTTTAAATGACAACTATACAGGATATTGGTGTCAAAAACACCAACATCCTGTATAGTTGACACTCTTTCAATAATCATAGTGTTAATAGTATAATTCCCTTCCATCAAGGTTCTAGCTCTAGGGAAATTAACTGTTTTACTATTAGAAGCTTTTAAATTAAGATTGTAATTTATGCACCATTTGACAAATTTATTTAGTGATTCCTGTAACACAGTTTTATCTTGAGGAGATTTAATGATCTTAAACATTTTTAGGTCATTGGCGAAAAGAAGAAATTCAACATCTCTTATAATATCACTTACATAATTTATAAAAATTAAGAACAATAGGGGACTCATGTGGGAACCTTGGGGTAATTCAATTTAATTTATCTAAGTAATTCATTTTATCAACAACTATTGATTCAAATAGTTTAGGAATTACATTCAGAATTGTAATTGGTCTATATTTAGAAATTCGACTCTTATCACCAGATTTGAAGATTGCTACCACGTATGAGGATTTCCACTCTTTTGGAAGCAAACCTTCAAATAAAGATTTATCAAATAGAAACTTCAACATTTGGGAGTAGACAAATTTACATTTTTTTTTTTATATTGTAGGGATCCCAATAGGACCTGTTTTCCCTTTCAGGTCAAGCTTTTCAATTTTTTTTAGGTTCATCAGAAACACTCAAATTAATGGAGTTCAAATCACAGAGAGATCTATCAATAAGATTTATATCATCTACCTAACTTGAGTAAAAGGCGGAGAAATAACTTGCAAATCCATTTACAATAGACTGGGTATTTGCATAGACAATGGAACCTATCCTCATCGAGCAAACCTCTGCTCGTCTTCTTAGAGTTAATGAATTTCCAGAAGATTCTCTTTATCAGTACTGATGTGTTGTGTGAGATACTCATTAAACCTTGCAAAATCACCTTTTGCTTGGCTTTTACATTTATATCTATGATTAGAAAACAAAGCATAATACTATGGTGAGTCAAACATTTTGTAGCATTTATCTACAAGAGCTTACTTCTTCCTGAAAATTAATTCTTGTAGATCCTGACAATACCAGTGAGAAAACTTTGATTTTTTCAAAATCTTTTTTGGAACAAGGAGATAAATACCCTGATAAATGTAGAAGTAAAACGTGGAAATAGAATCAGAGGAGCAAAGATTGAAAGATGAGTATAAAGCATATAAATCACAAAGATATTATTCCATCACAGGGTAGCCTGCATTAGTAAAGTCATAAATTCAACATTCGTCATAAATATCATTACATATTGTGGAACACTGGTAATTCAAACCTAAGGGAGAATGGGAAGCATTAACAGAAACAACTTTCTCAGGAGAATGTGTAACAGTGTAACAAGTGGAATCAGGGAATATCATAAACTTCACTGTTTCCACAATCATCATTTTCATTAAATTCACAATACTTGATTTTTAATGCATTGCAGCAAGATCTACCTGGCAGGCATTATTTAACTGGTTTGGCCTTGTAGGCCTACTGTATTTTTTGGATAAATCAGTCATGAAAACATCACATGAATCACTTTCTAGCCTCGGCAATTCCTTTTTGGATTTCAGCATTATCAATTGTTCTTCACTGAGACAAGTGTTTAATGTTCTACAACTTTTTGACAGTGATAGTGATAGTACCAGTATGCTGCTTTGTGATAAGACCTTCTGAATTTTAGTTTAGTATTTTGATAACCTTCTTTTGTGTCTTTTGCAGGTTCATCTAAAAGTTTCGATTAACCAGAATCAATTTTACTGACGTTATTTTCAACATACAATGCTTCACCATATTCTTTAAGGATGAACGTGAATAGTATTTGACTCAAACATATGCAATATATCAATATTTTAATATTTAATAAATTTATTGGTACTTCTATGCTTTGCCTCTTCAGGAACACTTGAGTTCAAGTTAAGGTGTACTTCAGTGCCAGAATGTATTCAGTTTCCGATATTTGTAGTTTTTCAAGAATACTTTTGAAATATACCAAATCCATAAAAGGAATGCATCAATTTATTAATATTTTTTTGGCAATTTCTTGTAATTGGGAGGTAACATCATCTGCAGACAGCGGTTCTAAAAACTGTGTCATAACTGGAACTGGGAAATTAAATCTACATTACAGGATCACTTCTATTTAAATATTAAAAAAGTTTTACTTTCTTGCTCTTACTTCGTAGGAAGAGAAAGTGTTTTAATCGTGTGCTGGCGAATTTTTGGTAGAAAAACTCTTAGTCAGACTCTGGTTACGAAAAGTGGATAAATCTTGTTGCTATATATAGTAAATTATTTCTTCTAACTTGTGGTGTAGCCAGAAGCCGTGTTTTGTGGATCTTTGATACCGAAAAAATAGATTGAAGGCTAAACGTGTCTGTCTGTCTTTCTGTCCGTCTCGGTGGGCGACAGCGCCAGCACCTAAACCGTTCAGACGATTTTCTCGAAAATTGATTTTCCGCGATCGATCTAAAAGAACTCATGGCTTTGCGAATTTGAAATGGATTATTTTTAAGGGTACTTTACATCAAGTCTTAACCACAGTTTCAAAAATGGCTTCAATTTTTTACTAAATTTTGTCTATAGATGGCGTAAAGAACGCACAATAGAATGGTGACGGCATGATCCTCGTTGCGTTGATATCCCTAATGTTATGAAAATTGCAAAAGTTCCGTTTTTGCGGCGTTTTTCTACACCTACAATATTGTAGATAGAGATTTTTTTCCTGAATGAAATCTGTTCTTTAAGGACACATCTTGAAATAAAGTTATGTTCAAATTTTCGACAACGAGAATAGTTTTCGTGTCATTTTGCGTAAAATCTAGACAATTAAAAAAAATAACTTTTTTCTCAAAAAACGGCTCCTCATTTTCTCTTTAAATTTTCTTCTCGTATGTATGAAAAAAACGAAGATGTTATTTTATTATGTTCCGTTTGAACCGATTGAATTACAGAATTATTTCATCAAAAATGATAATACTACATAAAATTCGCACGACCACAAGCATCAGCCAGCTCTCCAGCAGCACCGTTATAATATTAATTTGAACAGTGAAGCCTATTAAATGGTTGGGTGTGACTTCGCAGGAGCAAGAGTTCGCGTGGGACTCGAAGATGCAGGGGCTGCTTCTGAGCGCCTTCTTCTGGGGCTACCTCGTCACGCAGATCCCGGGCGGGTGGCTGGCGGCGCGGGTGGGCGGCAACCGCCTGTTCGGCTTCGGGCTGGCGGCCACCGCCCTCCTCACGCTGCTCACGCCCCCGCTCGCCCGCGCGGGCGCCTATTGGCTGCTGGCCCTGCGCGTCGCGGAGGGCCTCTTCGAGGTGAGCTCCTTCCCTCCTTTCCCTCTTTACGCCCACGACTGCGCTCATACGTCAGTGCATACGGACAACCGAGTGATAAGTTTATTGTCTCCGGCCGGCAAAGATGGCACAAACTGATGTCACTGCAGTGCCTCTGACCGGGAGGTCCTATGGTTCCATTTCCGACCATGGCAGGACTATCAACACTAGATACATAACTAGGTCGAATTCAGTCGCTGTCTGGAGGAAAATTGTAGTGACCGGGTGCTTTGATTGGTTCCGTGGTTTCTCCGATCTCCACCCCCCAAAAAACGGGCCACGGACCGCGAGCGATCTTTCCTTCCCGTATCCGCACCTCTTACTTACCACACTTGCACTACACGACCACACATACCGGGAAACTAGTCAGGAGCTTAGAGCTTGTCCTGACGAGCGGTGCCCAGCTGGTGGGAAATACCTGGCTGGGGAAAACATCGCAAGCCGGTGAGAATGTCGGCTCTGCATCTCGCCATTCACTGGGAGAAGATGACCACCCCTCCCGCGATAAAAAACATGCGCTATACGTACGGAACTAATGACCGTAGCAGACGACGCTCCAAGAATCTCTAATCAAACAATCAATAAAATCTTTGTCTCTGGGCCCTTCGTAATTCATTCGAAAACATCTTCATGAAACAACTTGAAAAGTGCAGTTCACTGTTTCCTAATGTTAAAGTCTTAAAATTGTATTAAGAATAAAAAGGTATTTTTCCAAACTTTCGGGGTATTTTGTAAAAACTTCTACAATTCTCTACACCTCTGGTGCAAACATTCTTACAATGACATGCCAACGATCCAACTGCACCAGTTAATCCAGCATTCAGTAGTCTATATATATATATATATATATATATATATATATATATATATATATATATATATATATATATATATATATATATATATATATCTGTGTGTGTGTGTATATACAGGTAAGTCACGTAACGTTAGCACCACCTGCAGTTTTTGAACGATTTGGCGTAAAAAGACGAGTCCAATGATATACATATTGTAATATGTCAGATAAGCATTTTTGAGTAATTTTGACTTTTTTGCGACTCGTGTTTAATGGATATTTTGAATATAACAGTCCGCCACGCAACGTCACTCAGCGCTTCCCCTTCAACCGTGCTGGGGCAAGGAAAAATTAGCACAAAAAATCAAAATTACTCAAAAAAGTGCATATCTAACATTATAATATGTATATTATTGGATTCGTCTTTTTACACTCACCATTACATTTATATTTTCCTTTGAAAAACGTTACCTCAATATCTAGTAAAATACAAGTGATAAAATAAAAATTAATACATAAAGCAATTAGTCCCACTCCCTCACGCACTTTTGTGAAAATTGCATTGAAATCACTTTAACCGTCCAAAATCTGCAAGAGGTGCTAAAGTTACGTGACTCTGTATAATAATTAGTTGCGTCTTCTTCGCAACACGATTCAGCGGCCTTTCGGGCATTGAGCGCATCCGAAGTAATCCGTCGTAAGAGTAGTCTTTTGTCTCGTAGCGTCGCAGCCAGTGATCTGTGTGCGCAGGGCGTGACGTTCCCGTGCATGCACGCCGTGTGGGCGCGCTGGGCCCCGCCGCTGGAGCGCAGCCGCATGACGGCCATCGCCTTCTCCGGCAGCTACGTGGGCACCGTCGTCGCCATGCCCGTCTGCGGGCTGCTCGCCAACACCGTCGGCTGGCCCTCCATCTTCTACGTCTTCGGTGAGTAAAGCGATGTGAAGGCTGCCTCCTCGCCAACACCGTCGGCTGGCCCTCCATCTTCTACGTCTTCGGTGAGTAAAGCGATGTGAAGGCGGCCTCCTCGCCAACACCGTCGGCTGGCCCTCCATCTTCTACGTCTTCGGTGATTAAAGCGATGTGAAGGCGGCCTCCTCGCCAACACCGTCGGCTGGCCCTCCATCTTCTACGTCGTCGGTGAGTAAAGCGATGCGAAGGCAGCCTCCTCGCCAACACCGCCGGCTGGCCCTCCATCTTCTACGTCTTCGGTGAGTAAAGCTATGTGAAGGCTGCCTCCTCGCCAACACCGTCGGCTGGCCCTCCATCTTCTACGTCTTCGGTGAGTAAGGCGATGCGAAGGCAGCCTCCTCGCCAACACCGTCGGCTGGCCCTCCATCTTCTACGTCTTCGGTGAGTAAGGCGTTGCGAAGGCAGCCTTCTCGCCTACCCCGCCGGCTGGCCCTCCATCTTGTACGTCTTCGGTGAGTAAAGCGATGTGAAGGCTGCTTTCTCGCCAACACTGCCGGCTGGCCCTCCATCTTCTACGTCTTCGGTGAGTAAAGCGATGTGAAGGCGGCCTCCTCGCCAACACCGTCGGCTGGCCCTCCATCTTGTACGTCTTCGGTGAGTAAAGCGATGTGAAGGCTGCTTCCTCGCCAACACTGCCGGCTGGCCCTCCATCTTCTACGTCTTCGGTGAGTAAAGCGATGTGAAGGCGGCCTCCTCGCCAACACCGTCGGCTGGCCCTCCATCTTCTACGTCTTCGGTGAGTAAAGCGATGCGAAGGCAGCCTCCTCGCCAACACCGCCGGCTGGCCCTCCATCTTCTACGTCTTCGGTGAGTAAGGCGATGCGAAGGCAGCTTCCTCGCCAACACCGTCGGCTGGCCCTCCATCTTCTACGTCTTCGGTGAGTAAGGCGATGCGAAGGCAGCTTCCTCGCCAACACCGTCGGCTGGCCCTCCATCTTCTACGTCTTCGGTGAGTAAAGCGATGTGAAGGCAGCCTTCTCGCCTACCCCGCCGGCTGGCCCTCCATCTTGTACGTCTTCGGTGAGTAAAGCGATGTGAAGGCTGCTTCCTCGCCAACACTGCCGGCTGGCCCTCCATCTTCTACGTCTTCGGTGAGTAAAGCGATGTGAAGGCGGCCTCCTCGCCAACACCGTCGGCTGGCCCTCCATCTTCTACGTCTTCGGTGAGTAAAGCGATGCGAAGGCAGCCTCCTCGCCAACACCGCCGGCTGGCCCTCCATCTTCTACGTCTTCGGTGAGTAAGGCGATGCGAAGGCAGCTTCCTCGCCAACACCGTCGGCTGGCCCTCCATCTTCTACGTCTTCGGTGAGTAAGGCGATGCGAAGGCAGCTTCCTCGCCAACACCGTCGGCTGGCCCTCCATCTTCTACGTCTTCGGTGAGTAAGGCGATGCGAAGGCAGCTTCCTCGCCAACACCGTCGGCTGGCCCTCCATCTTCTACGTCTTCGGTGAGTAAGGCGATGCGAAGGCAGCTTCCTCGCCAACACCGTCGGCTGGCCCTCCATCTACGTCTTCGGTGAGTAAGGCGATGCGAAGGCAGCTTCCTCGCCAACACCGTCGGCTGGCCCTTCATCTTCTACGTCTTCGGTGAGTAAAGCGATGCGAAGGCAGCCTCCTCGCCAACACCGTCGGCTGGCCCTCCATCTTCTACGTCTTCGGTGAGTAAGGCGATGCGAAGGCAGCTTCCTCGCCAACACCGTCGGCTGGCCCTCCATCTTCTACGTCTTCGGTGAGTAAGGCGATGCGAAGGCAGCTTCCTCGCCAACACCGTCGGCTGGCCCTCCATCTTCTACGTCTTCGGTGAGTAAGGCGATGCGAAGGCAGCTTCCTCGCCAACACCGTCGGTTGGCCCTCCATCTTCTACGTCTTCGGTGAGTAAAGCGATGTGAAGGCAGCCTTCTCGCCTACCCCGCCGGCTGGCCCTCCATCTTGTACGTCTTCGGTGAGTAAAGCGATGTGAAGGCTGCTTCCTCGCCAACACTGCCGGCTGGCCCTCCATCTTCTACGTCTTCGGTGAGTAAAGCGATGTGAAGGCGGCTTCCTCGCCAACACCGTCGGCTGGCCCTCCATCTTCTACGTCTTCGGTGAGTAAAGCGATGCGAAGGCAGCCTCCTCGCCAACACCGCCGGCTGGCCCTCCATCTTCTACGTCTTCGGTGAGTAAGGCGATGCGAAGGCAGCTTCCTCGCCAACACCGTCGGCTGGCCCTCCATCTTCTACGTCTTCGGTGAGTAAGGCGATGCGAAGGCAGCTTCCTCGCCAACACCGTCGGCTGGCCCTCCATCTTCTACGTCTTCGGTGAGTAAGGCGATGCGAAGGCAGCTTCCTCGCCAACACCGTCGGCTGGCCCTCCATCTTCTACGTCTTCGGTGAGTAAGGCGATGCGAAGGCAGCTTCCTCGCCAACACCGTCGGCTGGCCCTCCATCTACGTCTTCGGTGAGTAAGGCGATGCGAAGGCAGCTTCCTCGCCAACACCGTCGGCTGGCCCTTCATCTTCTACGTCTTCGGTGAGTAAAGCGATGCGAAGGCAGCCTCCTCGCCAACACCGTCGGCTGGCCCTCCATCTTCTACGTCTTCGGTGAGTAAGGCGATGCGAAGGCAGCTTCCTCGCCAACACCGTCGGCTGGCCCTCCATCTTCTACGTCTTCGGTGAGTAAGGCGATGCGAAGGCAGCTTCCACGCCAACACCGTCGGCTGGCCCTCCATCTTCTACGTCTTCGGTGAGTAAGGCGATGTGAAGGCAGCCTTCTCGCCTACCCCGCCGGCTGGCCCTCCATCTTGTACGTCTTCGGTGAGTAAAGCGATGTGAAGGCTGCTTCCTCGCCAACACTGCCGGCTGGCCCTGCATCTTCTACGTTTTCGGTGAGTAAAACAAAATGAAGGTAATGTACTCGACGACACCAACGGCTGACCCTACATCTTCTTCGTCTTCGGTGAGTAAAACAGGGTAAAGGTAGTCTGAATGCACGCACCGCCGGCTGGCCCTCCATCTTCTACGTCTTCGGTGAGTAAAGCGATGCGAAAGCAGCCTCCTCGCCAACATCGCCGGCTGGCCCTCCATCTTCTACGTCTTCGGTGAGTAAAACAGGGTAAAGGTAGTCTGAATGCACGCACCGCCGGCTGGCCCTCCATCTTCTACGTCTTCGGTGAGTAAGGCGATGCGAAGGCAGCTTCCTCGCCAACACCGTCGGCTGGCCATCCATCTTCTACGTCTTCGGTGAGTAAGGCGATGCGAAGGCAGCTTCCTCGCCAACACCGTCGGCTGGCCCTCCATCTTCTACGTCTTCGGTGAGTAAGGCAATGCGAAGGCAGCTTCCTCGCCAACACCGTCGGCTGGCCCTCCATCTTCTACCTCTTCGGTGAGTAAGGCGATGCGAAGGCAGCTTCCTCGCCAACACCGTCGGCTGGCCCTCCATCTTCTACGTCTTCGGTGAGTAAAGCGATGCGAAGGCAGCCTCCTCGCCAACACCGCCGGCTGGCCCTCCATCTTCTACGTCTTCGGTGAGTAAGGCGATGCGAAGGCAGCTTCCTCGCCAACACCGTCGGCTGGCCCTCCATCTTCTACGTCTTCGGTGAGTAAAGCGATGCGAAGGCAGCCTCCTCGCCAACACCGCCGGCTGGCCCTCCATCTTCTACGTCTTCGGTGAGTAAGGCGATGCGAAGGCAGCTTCCTCGCCAACACCGTCGGCTGGCCCTCCATCTTCTACGTCTTCGGTGAGTAAGGCGATGCGAAGGCAGCTTCCTCGCCAACACCGTCGGCTGGCCCTCCATCTTCTACGTCTTCGGTGAGTAAGGCGATGCGAAGGCAGCTTCCTCGCCAACACCGTCGGCTGGCCCTCCATCTTCTACGTCTTCGGTGAGTAAGGCGATGCGAAGGCAGCTTCCTCGCCAACACCGTCGGCTGGCCCTTCATCTTCTACGTCTTCGGTGAGTAAAGCGATGCGAAGGCAGCCTCCTCGCCAACACCGTCGGCTGGCCCTCCATCTTCTACGTCTTCGGTGAGTAAGGCGATGCGAAGGCAGCTTCCTCGCCAACACCGTCGGCTGGCCCTCCATCTTCTACGTCTTCGGTGAGTAAGGCGATGCGAAGGCAGCTTCCTCGCCAACACCGTCGGCTGGCCCTTCATCTTCTACGTCTTCGGTGAGTAAAGCGATGCGAAGGCAGCCTCCTCGCCAACACCGTCGGCTGGCCCTCCATCTTCTACGTCTTCGGTGAGTAAGGCGATGCGAAGGCAGCTTCCTCGCCAACACCGTCGGCTGGCCCTCCATCTTCTACGTCTTCGGTGAGTAAGGCGATGCGAAGGCAGCTTCCACGCCAACACCGTCGGCTGGCCCTCCATCTTCTACGTCTTCGGTGAGTTAGGCGATGCGAAGGCAGCTTCCTCGCCAACACCGTCGGCTGGCCCTCCATCTTCTACGTCTTCGGTGAGTAAGGCGATGCGAAGGCAGCTTCCTCGCCAACACCGTCGGCTGGCCCTCCATCTTCTACGTCTTCGGTGAGTAAGGCGATGCGAAGGCAGCTTCCTCGCCAACACTGTCGGCTGGCCCTCCATCTTCTACGTCTTCGGTGAGTAAAGCGATGCGAAGGCAGCCTCCTCGCCAACACCGCCGGCTGGCCCTCCATCTTCTACGTCTTCGGTGAGTAAAGCGATGTGAAGGCTGTTTCCTTGAATTTCCTTGAATTTTGACGAATTCGTGTGGATATTTAATTGGCTGTTCGGGTGACGTCGCGTCCATGTCGACGTTTCGGTCGCCATTCTGCGACCTTCCTCGGGGCGTAATCCTGAGGTCTCAGAAGGGCGACCAAAACGTCGGCACCTTTGCCATGGACACCCGGACAGCCAATTAAATACCGATTCCGGCAGCGGAAGCCTACGCTCTCAAATTCGTGTGGTACTTTGCCTTTGACTGTTTTTGTGATTTTTTTTCTTGAAGGACGGAGAGTGGGTTACTTATTTTTCTAAGAAATTTCAAAGAAGCCTCATTGTACGATAATTTCAAATTTATTTTGGGATTATGTAGTTCTTGTTGAAAACCAACCCATTTTGTTTGATAGTTATGATTACTGCGCATATAAATGAGTCACGTGATGCAAACATGAAATGGGTTTTCGGGAACTGAAGAGGTTCCCCCTGAGAGAGGTTTTATGTTACGAAATTGAAGCAATACCAAGCGAGGCATTGAATTGACTAAGCGTGTCATTAGAATTTCACGAGATCTACGACGAGAGACAGGACTTAACACATCTATTGCTGGTTCAGGTCGAGTATTTTTCTTATCAGCGATGACAAAGAAAACAAAATAGTTTCGATGACCGCATCAGCTACGTACTACTGACCTTATTGAATCATTCAATAATATATATTCTTGAATTAAACAAAAATGAAAATCAGTGAGCCTCTCTTAAAAATAGTGTGACATTCGTGGTAAAAGTGGTTTTATTTTATTCATACTCCGCTTATTGACATCGTCACAATCATTCCAACTCGCAACATAAAATGTCATTTTTATCACTAGTTGTATAAATATTATTTTATGAGAAATTAACAACGTTATATTCTCCAGGAGAAAAACGTGTGCATTAAAACCACCACTGTGCCCTTTGTCTGCGATTTCATTAACAGGTAAGAGTGTTTATACGTAAATTTGGCACTTCTTTATGTCAATAATTTTTTTTATCAATTGAAATGTAGTTCAATTTTCGCACGAAACTGTTCATAAGTTAATGAACATTTTACTATTGAAAACAATCTATTGGCAGGGCATGAAAGCTCATGTGCCATTTGCGTCGCCTGCATTCTGCTTCGCTCTACGCGGCGTCTTGACATTCAACCCAAGCGGCAGACTGCGCGAGTGTCCGCGCAACCCCCCCCCCCCACCCCCGCGCATGGTGTCAACTCCCGGAGCGAAACCGGTTCCCCGGGAAACCCCGCCAGGCAGTGCTGTCATTCAGCAGGGTCGAACATTTTAAAAATATTGAGATACGCAGAATCGGTATAAATTTGTCACAATGAAGTTGTTAAAACTATTGTAGCTCTAAATAACATATTTCGTTTGAAACAGTTGTTATCATATGAGAATACGTACTGTAGTATTTCCTTCAAGATATATATTTTGTAAAACGATTTACTCAGAGAAAAACCGACTTATGGCTTTCCTAAAGAAATCTTGAAATTGCCTTCAAATTTTGGCAGAGAGTTGATTGGAAGGAATGGTCTCCTTTCTTCTTGGACGGCGCTCGCGAGCAGGACGTTTCTGAGATTCAATTCCTGTTAATTTGAACTAATAGATCCGCGACCATTTTTTAAACAGATTATATTTAGTACTTGTTACCGTAAAAAAATGGTCTAGTGTGTGGATTGTTGCGGGCAACTGTTTAAGAGAATCGGCCCCTTCCCTCTTCGACGGCGTCCACAAGAGGGACGTAACAACTATTTATTTACTTTTTGTTAATATTTTTTGAAAGATTGGAGATATCAATCTGATTTCTTCGCTAATCGTTTCGAAATAAATAGCGGCAAATTCTGACTGTAGTTTTGTGTGTATTCCAGAAAGTCTTCTCCACCCAAGTTTCCCCTACCCTTATTTTATCAAGCGGTCTTTTGAAATTTTACTCCTCTGGCGATACTTTTAACATTCCTTTACGTAACAGCATTACCGTACCTTACATTACCTTACTAAATAGTTTGACCCATTAATTACTTTGTACAAATATTTGAACGCTTTCAATGTCTATAAAACTGGCCTGTGATTCCGAATTCTTGAAGACTCCCATGTTCGCAGTGTTTCGCGCCTCATGCAAAGTGGTCTTATGATAATCAGTTGCATTCCACCCAGGTGATTTACATGCGTCTTCAAAACCCGAAATCGGCGCCACATCTAGAGCAGGAATGACCACATTTTTTAACACCGTGTTGTTTAACATAATCAGAACGTCATGATTCTGGCAAGCACTGCAGATATTTCTTTCAAGCCAACCGTTCCTTTTATTTCTGACAATTGTTTTGTGCATTCCATTTGCTAATCGCTGAAAATTTAACAGCTAACACGTAAAATATTTCACTATTTCTAAAAGTTTTATCATTTGAACCAGTAAACGGCTCAATTCTCTTTTTACTCATAATTATCAAAGAGTTTTTTTTAATTTTTGTTTTTGTTGTTCAAGGTCGCATCTACTTCTAGGTCATTAGCGACCACTATTGCTTGTAACGGTATGGTAGCTGTGAGGATGAGCGATATGATGATGATAGGGGGTGAAAGTACGAACACAATACAATCATACCCGAGACGTGACTCGAACCAGCGATCCTTCGGTCCGAGATCGCTACGGCATTACCGCCTTAGCTATCTCGGCCAGCGGATTGGCATTTTTTTGCTACACTTTTCCCTTAGTCCTCCTTGGGCATTGAGCGTATGTGAATATGGAGTAATAATTCGCTAACATTTTTGTATTTTTGCCTTGTCAAGACACAGTCAGTCAACGCCTTTTATCCCTTCACCCAGAGGCTTGCGCCGTTAGTAAACCGAGGTTCCCAGACGGCCACCCGTCCAGGAATCCGTGGTGCCTCGAGTTGCCTAACTCTAGTTACTTTTCAGAGCGTAGTTAAGCCATCGGGTAACCACACCAGCGGTTATACGCCAGTTACAAATGTCTGAAAAACTCCGAATCGGTTCGTGAATATTTATCCTACGTACGTGCGAGAAGCAAGGCACTCCATCTTGCCGTTGGCGCGATTGGTCGACTGAACAAGCATGAAGTTGAATCCGATGTGGCATAAAAAACGTGTCTCTGTATTCGCATTTCCCTGATTATACTTTTGAATCAATCGCCGCGTGGCCTTGTTGTTCGCGAAGATAATTTCGCATAGAGTTCATTTGCATTTTTTAAATTTTCGTTTTAACATGGATATTTCTTCTGGCTTCCATTCGTGGACATTTTTACGCTGCCTTGTTGTTCTGCTGTGCGGCAAATCGGCTGTTGCTTCTTGCTGAAGACATAGCCTTGGTTCAGTCGGAGCGACAACTCACGTGCAGTGAAAATTCTTTTGCGGCTTTGGTTGAGGTGATCGCACTGCCAGGATTTCGCCTGTGAGCTTCACTTCTTCTTGGCGATCGCATCTGCGCGGCGTTAGCGCTGTCGGTCGTCCGTAGGATTGCGCTTGACTTTTGTACCGGTTACGTAACCCACGTCTTGTTCTTAATCGCATGGCTTCGTCGTATATTTTCTACACAGACAGAAATGTATGCATTACTTTTAATGTAAAAGTACATGAAAGTAATTATCACGTACGCACATTAAATTTAATGTACACGTACAGTAACCTTAAAGTACATGTACATTACATTTACTGCACGTGTACATTAAATTTACTATGCGTTCACGATAATTACTTTCATATACTTTTACATTAAAAGTAATGTAGAAATTTCTGGCTGTGCTTTTTACTTCTCCTTCAAGGTCAAATTCTTCTACTCCTAACACGACATGGATTTTTGTTGCTAGTATCAATAGAACTCTTATAATGCCGTTGATGCATCAATAATCATTAACTTGTATATGAAATATTATTGAATTCATTGTACCAATAATTTATTTATATTATTTATTTATTGAATATGGAAGAATGAATAAATATTTTACTTTTATTAATACACAAAACTATTAGCACTTGAGAAATGAAAAAATCACAACTTATTGCAATGTATGTTGTATTTTGTCCATCTTTTTGGCTAATTTCAAAACTGCAGAATCAAATTTTTACTACCTTTTTGCAGCCTTTTATCTTCTACTGTTGGATTTATTTTCATAATTTCCCTGAAAGTAATAATTTTAGTGTTAATAAATAATATTTATTCAGCATTACCTTTTTACACAGTTAAACAAATAATAATGAAGATAATTGTCAGAGGCAATGGACTTGCTTGTTCATAGGAACTGAGTACAAAAAGAAGAAAGATACATACGCAATAAAAGAATAAATGAGAAAGAAAATGGATTTAGTATGGAACATACTATTAGTAATAGTATTACTAGATAGTAATATTATAATTATATAATGTTACCTTTCTTCTTTGATCATTCTACAAATTACTGAATAATAAAAACTATTTTGCTCGTAAGGATAAAACCCATTCTCTATTTAACAATACCCATTTTCAGACTGTTATCTTTAATGTAATTTTACTGTTATTTGAAACTGAGCCCAATTGCCTATTTGTTAAACATTCTAAAGGATGTAATGTAAGTATTTTATCGCAAATGTTTTATCAATAGTAATTAGTTATTTAATGAAACATTATTTTTAATTTAGTGTGTAATAGTAATACAACTTTAACTTACCTTCATATGAATCCGAGGGTTGTTTCTAATTTTGCAGAATAGGTATATCCAAAAACGTAATAGCTGGCAATTATCACACCTTCAATAACGTCTTTACAGTTGAACTTTTTGTTTTAGGATTACAGTTACTTACTTTGGACTTATTAATCCACGCTCATTTCCTGAATTTCAGTTCATTGTCTTAATTTGTTTGGTCCATTCATATATTTAGACAGTCACTTGCAATTTGCAGGGTTCGGAATTTCCTAAGTCGCTCCCAAAATAAAGCCAGATGAGACCCCACCTCAGGCAAACGTTGCAAAAATGCAGCACAACTGAGAATAGTGAATGTTCAAACAGAATATTAAACTAAATGGTTTTGTGGAAAAAATGATGAATTATTGTTAAAAAATAAAATATCAAAATCAAATAAAAAATATATTTTAAATTTATTGTACGTTAGTTAAACTAGTGGAATAAAATGTTTTTCAGGCTTTTCAACAATAAAGATGTTACATGTTTTTCTAAATTATATATCAAATCTGCGTGAATTTTAATTTAACATTAAATTTAATGTACAAACGTATAAATTTAATTTTAATGTACATGATACATTGAATCTACATTGATTTTAATCTAAGCATCAAATGTAATGTACACACACACACACGCACTCACACACACACACACACACGCACGCACTCACACACACACACGCGCGCGCACTCACACACACACACACACACGCACTCACACACACACACACGCACGCACTCACACACACACACACGCACGCACTCACACACACACGCGCACGCACTCACACACACACACACACACGCACTCACACACACACACACGCACTCACACACACACACGCACGCACTCTCACACGCGCGCGCGCACGCACTCACACACACACACGCGCACGCACTCACACACACACACGCACGCACTCACACACACACACGCACGCACTCACACACACGCGCGCGCACGCACTCACACACACGCACGCACGCACTCACACACACACACGCGCACGCACTCACACACACGCACTCACACACACACACACACACACACGCACTCACACACACGCACACGCACGCACTCACACACACACACGCGCACGCGCGCGCGCGCGCGCGCACACACACACATATCCTTTTAATGTACAAAGTATATTGAAATTAATATACAGTCTTACATTAATCCACATTAAATTTAATGTAATTTCTGACAGTGTATGTATCAAAATTGTCTCTAAACAATGATTCTATCCGTTCCTCACTCGATGTAGCTATCCTTGTGGTTTATTATACTGTCGTCAGAAAAAATCACGACTCGACCATGATTTCAGATTTGTTTCTGATATGAAATGTGCGTCCGCTTTTCGAAGTTCCATAATCGAACAATTCCCAAGCCATCATCCTGTTAGTTAAATCGAAATAATTTAATGAATGATACAAGTTTTCAAACATTATGTCAAACAACCTTCGCAATAACAACCATTACTTACAGTAATAAGATGGACAATGTTTCTGCAACGCCATATTAAAAGCAAACATAAAACATTAATAAGTAGGTCAGGCTAGTCAGAAAGAAAATATTAAAAAAATGTAATGTGTTCCAGGGGCCCTGTGTCTTGCTTGGTTTGCCGTATGGTGGGCTGTCGTCGCGGAAAGTCCTGAGAAAGATCCGAGAATCCAACCGGACGAACTCAAGTACTTACAAGAGGTGCTGGGCCCGGACCATTCGCACAAGGTAAGAGTCACTTACAGCACCTGCCCAAGAGCCCTGGTTTTTTGTTGCAATTGATTTTATAGATTCAACTCATTACTTTCGTTCTAGTGAATCACGAAAAAGGAAATATTGTTATCAAATACATGCCTTACGGTGTTAATCTAATTATTAATGAAAATATATTTGCTGACATGCGAATGCAACATGTAACATTAAACGAATTATGTTTAGTGACGTGAAAAGCAGAAATGCATTTAAACAGCTTGAAATGGTAATACAAAAACAAGCCATTCCAGTTTACGAACCTCACTGTAAAATGATCCTTCACCACTTCGCTAGATTCTCACACACTTTAATGCATACTATTTGAAACGAATTTTGTTTTGAAACTATTGACAGGAAAGCTTCATGCGTTGCTTAACGACTTCGCGATCTCCCGGAAGGGATGAGTTGATTACTGATTCCGAGCACGTCAATGGCTACGGCCATTAGTCCCCTAAGTGTAGTGCATGTTTTTATCGCGTGCGTTGGCGGTGACCTTCCCCGGCTGGCAAGCGAGATCCGGCGCCGACCTGCCAGTCGGCTTGCGGAGATTTTCCACAACCAGGTGTCTCCACCAGCGGGGCACCGTCCCAACCGGGACAAGCTCTACGATTTCGACTGGTCTTATGAGAAGTGTGACAGTGTAGTGCATCTGAGTGTGTGTTTGTAAGTATGGGGTGAAGATAGGACAAGGAAGGGTAAGGGAAATCGCGGGGGGCCATGGCCCATTTGTTAAGGTACTGATCCGGCTATTTAGCTTGAGTCGAAAATCCTGCCACCGTCGGGATTCGAACCTTAGGTCCTTCCGGTCAGAGGCACTGCAGTGACATCGATTAATGCTCTGTGCCCCACCTAACCCGGTCCGGAAAAGCTAGGCTTTCCATGGTCGCGAGGTCAACAGGGCCACGGGGCTAACCCTATGAAACGTCGCCCTCCGAAATAAAATTCATGAAAGTAACAGCTTTTCTACTACATTTCTTAATTTTTCTTTACACGGTCACAGTTTTCCACAGTAAATGTTCACAGTTTATAAAAGTAGTACACAGGTCTACAAAATAAGACTCCTAATGACAATTACATCGTACAATTTCGCCAAAGTAATTACATTCCTCCCTTGCAGTTCATGTATTTCTATCGCCATTGATCAGTGTTTGAAATGCTGTTTTCTATAATTAGGGGCTCCTGCTTGCGTACATATACATACTGTGAGCCTTCTCCAGGACAAACATAAAAACTTCTTATTTTAAATTTAAAATTCTGGTGGCTTTCAGCAGCAAAGATGCTGCAGAACGAAACCAAACAAACTACTTTTCCAAAAAGCAGCACGCACCTTGATCAAAAACTACCAAAAGATTCACTCATATAACTTTGCAATAAATTGAACATTTTAACAAAAATGTATTCTGGATTAATGAAGTGACATAGTATAATAATACATCTATGGATACACACGGATGCGTAGTACAACACTTCTTTACCCACCAAGATTATACTAAACAAACTTGCTGTTCCATAATGCAACAGGAGAATAGCATGTATTTAATGGTGGACGGCTTCTTCTTTAGAGTCTTACTGTTACATCACGTCAACTGAGCCGTTATCAGTAACGCAATCAGTATGACAGTCCAGTCGGAAATTGCAATATGAGACGGCGGTAAAGCTCATTCGAATATTTGCATTTTTTCAGTCAAAATAGATTTTTATAGGATTTCTCAGTATCTAACAAGCCATGGATACCTCTGTCATGACCGGATGCTGCATAGTCTTCTTTGAACTTCATAAATTGTATATACATTTTATCGACATTTTGATAGAAAGTCGATATTTTGTATACTGATTACTTAATAGTAAATTACGTAGAGAATACAGCGTTTTCACTATTCAAGACATTCATTTAATTTGAATGACATTCGTTAACAAAAGTATTTTTTCATGCAGACAATGATCCGTGTAAGGGACTGAACCTCAAAGCTATACGAGGTCAACCCCTAAGGTAGCTCGTGGACAGACGCTACTTTTCCATTGTGCGATCCCGAGTTTGATTCCCGGTCAGGGCAAAAAGAGTTGTGGCTTACAATTAAAATAGCCTTAGTTTCTGTAGCTGTGTGACGCACAAAAGACAAGGTAGGCGGAGTTAGCTAGTTACGGTGAAGGCAATATGTCATATTCGGCACATGTCTATTACCCCCCAATTGTGGGAATGAAAATGGGCCCAGGCTTGGGGGACACCGTTAGCTAGCCGGCAAAGTCGGACAATCGACCCACATACAATACAATACTTGAGTCACCCCTGAGTGTGAGTTATTACAGGATAATAATTTCCGATTGCAGAAAATCTCTCATCCTTGGAAGAAGTTCCTGACTTCGATGCCGGTGTGGGCCATCGTGGTGGCGCACTTCTGCGAGAACTGGGGCTTCTACACGCTCCTCACGCAGCTGCCCTCCTTCATGAAAGGTTTAGCATTTCACTTTATTCACTCGCTAGCCTAAGAACCCCGCCTTGCTGCAGTATTTATCATAACAATGTTTTATGAAACAGAAATGGGAATTCCATATATTCCCGCCCTGTGGCGGAGCTTACTTCTGTCTATTCTACTGAATCTCTTTTCCGCCCTACCCCACATCTCCCTGCCTTGCCCCATATGAAAATACCCGGTCTTTCGTACTCAATAAAACACGTTCTCACTAAATAATATTTAAATTTTATTCCTATTAGGGTTCCCGCCCCCCAAACTTCTTTCACTTTATTAGTGAAAAAAACAAACAAATCTAAACAAAAAATAAAATGCATGTTCTCACGTAAATTCTTTTTGTGGAGTTTTATATAATATCTCAATTCTTTCAATCAATTGCCACATTATAAAACTTACTCTTTTTCATATTTCCCTTCTCGCGTATTTATAAAGAAAAGTTTAAAATTCATCTTGCTGCGTCAATCGACGTTTAAAAATAATTAAAGGAATTTTAATTGAATCCGAGTACGTGATTTAGTATCCTTGATAGATAGTGGATGACGGAAAGGAGCCATTAAGCATTTAGACAGTTATATTATCTTCAAAAATCCGAGATCACAGTGGATTTCGGCTTGACAAAACTTTTTCTATTATCTAAAACAACCTTGAATACCAGTATTGTCACTCATTCAATTCCTCCAAATATCCATTTACCAGTGCTGTTTTACTTTCATTATACTGCCATTTTATTATAAATTATATTCTTATCGAATCAATTTAATAATTCCTTCGACACCCAAAGGTATGATTTCACTCTCCACTATATTAAAATATTTCTCTACAAAAAAGCATCCATCCGTCAGTTTCAGCATAAGACGTAAATCATTCGAATGTTTTCGCTCTCACTGTCGCCACGCAAATTGCAAATATATAATAGAGAATTTTTGCAGGACGTAGATATGAAAGACGTAACACGTCAATTCTGGGGAGTATTTGTACGTTTGCGCCGGCATCAAATGACGGGATTTCGATTGTCGGGTCCCGCCATTCTCCCTGTTTTGTCGTCTACGACAAACTTGCTATTTACGTAGTTTTCTTTGTCATTACTAAACACGATATCAACATTAACGCACGATGACCATGGAAGAAAGACGAATGCAATATCAATAGTACCAAGAATTTAATGGTTAATATTTCTCAAGTTAATTCAAATATGTCAGGAATAAGCTAATGAAATTGTTTAGGATTTGAGGTTTTGTATATGAGGCTACATTGATTGTCACGAAAAATTAATTATTTATCCGCATGGCGTTAAAATTGGCATACATTTCCTATTCCTAATATAAACAATATAAATATGTATTATTAAAGTTGCGGAGCAAGACATGTATTTAATATTCGTACAATACAATCAGATTTCATGAATTACACATTTTACTATCATGTAATGCTTATAAAGCAAAACAAAAGACAAAGAGGTTCATTGATGTTCAATAAAAGCTTTTAGATTCTCTAGTTCTTAATATATAGTAAAGAATAATAAAATATGCAATAAATTGTATTGTTAAAAATATTGTTTTAATTTTTTATTAATTATATTATTGTGAAAGCGTTTTCCTCCAGTACCATGGTTGACATACAAAACAGCTAATGCAATCGAACGATATTCATTATTCTCCTCCGCCTATACAAATTCATATTCATGTTTCAGACACTCTACACTTCGACCTTAAACAAGCTGGGTTTATGTCTGGGCTCCCGTACCTAGCCATGGCAATTGTTCTTCAGATCGCAGGTCAATTAGCTGACGTGCTGCGAGAGCGACGAATCCTCACTACCACGCAGGTGAGTGAGTCTCTACAGTGGCCGTGTGTGCTCAGATAGTACGGTTGCTCAATCCCCAGACAATATTAAAATACTCTCTCTCTCTCTCTCTCTCTCTCTCTCTCTGTATATATATATATATATATATATATATATATATATATATATATATATATATCAAATACAATCCGCAACATATTGTAGGATTTTGACTCTATATCGTTAAATAACTCCTAAATTAAGAGTCCTAGGGCCTTAAAAACTAAAATTTTGAAGCAAAAGGCTTAAAAGAAGTGTTTCTTGCACCCTAATGTACAGGATGAGAGCTTCATGAACAATCTATTACATTTTTGCTCGTTCAGCGCTTCTCAATATTACCCCACCTGCTACAATTTATTGCAGAGACGTGTAGAATCTTCAACTAAATGTGTATGAGAGGAAGAGAGAGACGTAGAGAGAGAAAGACGGAGAGAGAGACGGAGAGGGAGAGACGGAGAGGGAGAGACGGAGAGGGAGAGACGGAGAGGGAGAGACGGAAAGAGAGAGACGGAAAGAGAGAGACGGAAAGAGAGAGACGGAAAGAGAGAGACGGAAAGAGAGAGACGGAAAGAGAGAGACGGAAAGAGAGAGACGGAAAGAGAGAGGGAGTGAGAGAACGAGAGAAAGAGAGAGACGGTGAAAGGCAGAGACGAAACGAGGAGAGTCGAAAAGAGAGGGAGAAACGAAGAAAGGAAGTGACGTAGAGAAAGGAAGAGACGAAGAGAGATAGAGAGACAGAGAGAGGGGGGAGGAGAAAAAAGAGATGAAGGGCAGATCAACGTCTGCCGGGTTCCGCTAGTTAGTACATAGATGTGATTGTGGGTGTGATTCAAAGGCAGCTTTGTTTGGTCTGCATGTGTATTGTTTTGAAATGAGAAAACGCGGACGAGTGGGTATACGAATAGTATAACGATTCTCTTTTGTTCGATGTTTAACCACTTAAAAGCTTGAAGAAGAAATACGAGTAGGAAGCATCTCGAGCATGCATAAAACAACTTTTACTTATCATAATTAGGCACAGTACAACAGAATAATTACTTTTTGAAATATTTATTCATTCTGTTCAACATCAATCTTTTGCAGGGGTTTTCAATTACAATGTTTATAATATTTTGGGACGATCCCGCATCAGGCTAGAAATCTTCATCCATGATATACATATAAATTATATATACCACTTATAAATTATATTTTTGAGTTCATTCAATATTCATGGTGGGGGGAGAATCTTATTTGGATATCTTGAAGGTATACGATATTTTCTTTATTTTTACTTGAGCCGAATGTATTTGTGCCAAGTGAAGTTGAGAGACTCGAGGAGTTTTTGGATAGAGTGATGATATATTGGTCTCGAGGTTCAATTTATAATTCTCTGTATATCTGTTTGTTCGGCATAAACTACTGACCATTAATAATTCTGCGTAGAAATTTATTTTTTCTTACTCGTAATTTCTTCGAAATGGTTAGGGGTAGTGCTGCACCAGATGGGGAAGGAATAAGTTATATACGGTCGAATTATTGTTTAGTATATTAGTAAAATACATTGCATTTTAATGGAAGACTTGAAATTTATTAGCGTATATTTATTAACTACTGCAATAATATGCGATAACCATGTTAGTTTTCATCCAAGAGGAAATCAAGATAGAATGCTACGTTATTAATGTTATAGACATTGAATTTTAGTGGGGGAGGATGTTGATATCAACGTAAAGAAAATATTTTAGTTTGGGATTCGTCAGTGATTATTTTTATTCACCATTTTTGGGTCCAGTTTTGAAATTCGTACAAACTCTATTGTATATTATCGAAAAAAGTATTTATATCACTCTGTGAAGTAAATAGAACTGTGAAAATGTGAAGCATTTTTCCGTCATCCGACGGATCTGCAGCCCCCCTTTTTGGCCGAGTGTGAGGTGAGCGTGGATGTGCAAGCGGTGGGCTGGTGTTATGTACGGAGCTGCAGCCCCCTTCTTGGCCGAGTGTGAGGTGAGCGTGGATGTGGAAGCGGTGGGCTGGTGTTATATACGGAGCTGCAGCCCCTTCTTGGCCGAGTGTGAGGTGAGCGTGGATGTGGAAGCGGTGGGCTGGTGTTATATACGGAGCTGCAGCCCCTTCTTGGCCGAGTGTGAGGTGAGCGTGGATGTGGAAGCGGTGGGCTGGTGTTATATACGGAGCTGCAGCCCCTTCTTGGCCGAGTGTGAGGTGAGCGTGGATGTGGAAGCGGTGGGCTGGTGTTATGTACGGAGCTGCAGCCCCCTTCTTGGCCGAGTGTGAGGTGAGCGTGGATGTGGAAGCGGTGGGCTGGTGTTATATACGGAGCTGCAGCCCCTTCTTGGCCGAGTGTGAGGTGAGCGTGGATGTGGAAGCGGTGGGCTGGTGTTATATACGGAGCTGCAGCCCCTTCTTGGCCGAGTGTGAGGTGAGCGTGGATGTGGAGGCGGTGGGCTGGTGTTATATACGGAGCTGCAGCCCCTTCTTGGCCGAGTGTGAGGTGAGCGTGGATGTGGAAGCGGTGGGCTGGTGTTATGTACGGAGCTGCAGCCCCCCTTTCTGGCCGAGTGTGAGGTGAGCGTGGATGTGGAAGCGGTGGGCTGGTGTTATGTACGGATCTGCAGCCCCCCTTTTTGGCCGAGTGTGAGGTGAGCGTGGATGTGGAAGCGGTGGGCTGGTGTTATGTACGGATCTGCAGCCCCCCTTTTTGGCCGAGTGTGAGGTGAGCGTGGATGTGGAAGCGGTGGGCTGGTGTTATGTACGGATCTGCAGCCCCCCTTTTTGGCCGAGTGTGAGGTGAGCGTGGATGTGGAAGCGGTGGGCTGGTGTTATGTACGGATCTGCAGCCCCCCTTTTTGGCCGAGTGTGAGGTGAGCGTGGATGTGGAAGCGGTGGGCTGGTGTTATGTACGGATCTGCAGCCCCCCTTTTTGGCCGAGTGTGAGGTGAGCGTGGATGTGGAAGCGGTGGGCTGGTGTTATGTACGGAGCTGCAGCCCCCCTTTCTGGCCGAGTGTGAGGTGAGCGTGGATGTGGAAGCGGTGGGCTGGTGTTATGTACGGATCTGCAGCCCCCCTTTTTGGCCGAGTGTGAGGTGAGCGTGGATGTGGAAGCGCTGGGCTGGTGTTATATACGGAGCTGCAGCCCCTTCTTGGCCGAGTGTGAGGTGAGCGTGGATGTGGAAGCGGTGGGCTGGTGTTATGTACGGAGCTGCAGCCCCCTTTCTGGCCGAGTGTGAGGTGAGCGTGGATGTGGAAGCGCTGGGCTGGTGTTATGTACGGAGCTGCAGCCCCTTCTTGGCCGAGTGTGAGGTGAGCGTGGATGTGGAAGCGGTGGGCTGGTGTTATATACGGAGCTGCAGCCCCTTCTTGGCCGAGTGTGAGGTGAGCGTGGATGTGGAAGCGGTGGGCTGGTGTTATATACGGAGCTGCAGCCCCTTCTTGGCCGAGTGTGAGGTGAGCGTGGATGTGGAAGCGGTGGGCTGGTGTTATGTACGGAGCTGCAGCCCCCTTCTTGGCCGAGTGTGAGGTGAGCGTGGATGTGGAAGCGGTGGGCTGGTGTTATATACGGAGCTGCAGCCCCTTCTTGGCCGAGTGTGAGGTGAGCGTGGATGTGGAAGCGGTGGGCTGGTGTTATATACGGAGCTGCAGCCCCTTCTTGGCCGAGTGTGAGGTGAGCGTGGATGTGGAGGCGGTGGGCTGGTGTTATATACGGAGCTGCAGCCCCTTCTTGGCCGAGTGTGAGGTGAGCGTGGATGTGGAAGCGGTGGGCTGGTGTTATGTACGGAGCTGCAGCCCCCCTTTCTGGCCGAGTGTGAGGTGAGCGTGGATGTGGAAGCGGTGGGCTGGTGTTATGTACGGATCTGCAGCCCCCCTTTTTGGCCGAGTGTGAGGTGAGCGTGGATGTGGAAGCGGTGGGCTGGTGTTATGTACGGAGCTGCAGCCCCCCTTTCTGGCCGAGTGTGAGGTGAGCGTGGATGTGGAAGCGGTGGGCTGGTGTTATGTACGGATCTGCAGCCCCCCTTTTTGGCCGAGTGTGAGGTGAGCGTGGATGTGGAAGCGGTGGGCTGGTGTTATGTACGGAGCTGCAGCCCCTTCTTGGCCGAGTGTGAGGTGAGCGTGGATGTGGAAGCTGTGGGCTGGTGTTATGTACGGAGCTGCAGCCCCTTCTTGGCCGAGTGTGAGGTGAGCGTGGATGTGGAAGCGGTGGGCTGGTGTTATATACGGATCTGCAGCCCCTTCTTGGCCGAGTGTGAGGTGAGCGTGGATGTGGAAGCGGGGGGCTGGTGCTGCGCAGGTGCGGCGGCTGTTCAACTGCGGCGCCTTCCTGGGGCAGACGGTGTTCATGCTGTTGGCCACGGCGCTGCCGTCGCCCGCCGCCGTCGTCGCCTGCCTCACCGCCGCCGTCGGCTGCGGCGCCTTCGCCCTCGCCGGATACGGGTGAGACAGCACAGCACTCTGCACACTCTAACCAGTCGTTAAACTATTAGAAACTCAGCTACTCAGAAGCGGAAGCCTCTTCGACGATGGGAAATCCAGCTGTTTACGAAAATATTTCGTTTGCGAAATTTCAATCTTTGTATTATGGTTGTTTATGTTGTACGCTGTGTATTATAGATAAACGATCAGTGTTCAACAGCACATACTTTCTCGAAATATTGGCAAGTTATGTAATATTATAACATGATTTCTGTCTTACTTACACTTCAGTTAACACTTGGAAAACTCCTTTAATATGGGAGCGCGAAAATACGTGTACGGAATGTCCCTTAATATTCGCAGGTGGTAGGTGCCATCGTATGCATCATATTTAGACGGGCCAATGCTGATTTTCTCGTCGGTGACAGCTTTATAGTGACGCCAAAAATACTGTTTAATTGCATGCTGCAGCAAACAAACATTACATCAGGGACAGAACGCTCAACGCGCCTGATTACCAATGTCTCAGCGATAACGAATCCCAATCTTTTAGAACGCACTTTGGCGTTGTAAGTGCCAATATTACGCTGGTGTGCGAGCATCAGTTCCAATCGAGAAATGGTGTGAATTGACGTAAATGGAGGCGCTTACTAAAGACGAGTGTTGGGATATGTCCTTGATGTTGGGGGAAGCCGACGCAATGCTAACGTTGCTGGACGTGTGTAGGCCGCGCAATATCCCAGTCGCCGGCATCCGACGTGCGTCGTGTTGCGGAGCCTCGATGCACGACTGCGGGCCGCGGCGATCGCGCTCCGTGACCACGTGCCACCCAAGTCGGGAGGACGCGCCGTCGTTTTGGTTATATCGAGGTGGCAGTGTTGCAAGAAGCGGAGGTCGAGACCGCGAACAATGTTCAGGGCCTTGCTAAGACTAAGGTTGGGCGAAACGAGGACTGTGTGTCAAATTCTGCAGGAGGACGCCTAGCACCCGTTTCATATCACGCCAGTGGCAGGGCAACGGGATGGCAATCTTCCACGTCGGATGGCGCACTGTGAGTGGCTGCTTCAGCGTGACGCACACAGAGAAAAATTCACTGCACGCGTGTTGTGGACTGACGAGGTCATACTTTCACAGATCAGGGTTTTAACTGCGCACAGTTGCCATTGGAGGGCGCGCGAGAATCTCCGTATCACGTGTCGGCACCGGTTGTGGAGGAAATTAAATCTCTGAGCCGGCATTTTGGACGATCAGAAAATCGAACCGCGTGTACCCTCGGATTATCTCGACGCGCTTGCGTACCGGACGTTCCTGCAGCATGTTATCCGGGAACTGCTAGAAAATGTGCTCTTAGCGCTCCCCAGCAGGATGTGCATTCAACACGACGGTGCACTGGCGCACTCCCGTCATAACGTACGCGCTCACCTCGACGCATCTTTCCAGGGTCGTTGGTTTGGCCGCAGAGGCCCCGCCGCCTGATCGCCCGCTCTCCCGACCTGGCGCCCCTGGATTTCTTCTTCTGAGACAACGTCAAGGATCGAGTTTATGCGACCCCGCCGGCGACATGCCGCCGTAGCCGTCCTGTCCGCCGAAAGTTTAGGGCGTGTGCAACAAAGCATTGCGTCGCGTGACTTGATACATTGCCATGAACGCGGGGGGCATTTTGTGATCTCGAACAATTGTAGTTGAGGCAGCAATGAAGGTGATGGTGATGTACCCCGAGTTGTGTTATTTCGCGGCCTTCGTACTTCCTTCACGGTGCTCTCGACTCCGCCGCGAATTTCAAGCTTATCACCCGTCCAATGCCGCTGTTCCCCAGTAGAGCAGTTGTCATAAGAAAAGGCGATGGTTTTCACGTTCCTAGCCGAAAAAATAATTACGCTTGTAATTACTTATTGCGCAATTGTTTTCAAATGGCAAACGTCGTACTAGTAGGCGAATATTGTGTTTTCGCTCACTTACCGTACAGGACCGCGCGGTTCATCGTTAGGGGTGCAAGTTCGAAATTATTTTACTCGGAAACCAGCGTGTCGAACTGAATACTATAATAGAGTGTAACCGTATTTTTCGGCCTTCCGATCACGGTGGTATACTCCGTATGCGAGTATTAAGGGACATTCTGTATTTGTTGAAACTCGAATGTTAAATGAAAATAGATTAATAACTGGCTAACTAAATACATACACGCAATCAAAATTTAAAAAATGCCACGTCTTGTTTCAAAGTGTATTATCTGGATACCGCACAACAGCACGCTATTGTTGTAATGTATAATTGTACAGTCCTTCACAGTAATATACGTTTGCTGAAATATTAAATGATTAAGTGATAAGCATCCACTCGTTTCATTGTAAGCTTGTAAGAATGTCAACTGTTTTTCCAGCGTGAATCACCTGGATATTGCACCACAGCACGCCAGTGTTCTGATGGGCCTGTCCAACACAGTCGCAACTTTACCAGGCATCATCAGCCCCACCGTCACTGGCTTCCTCGTGCAACATCACGTAAGCACTTGTTTGACTCGTAGGTGTAAGTGCAATAAGATACAATTAGTTATTTTTTTAACCTAAAAACCTGAGATACCCGGTTGTTTATCATCTGTGTTTGTGGGTGAGTAATTGAGTGGGATATCTCTTTTGACAAAAGCAGAGTATTCATCCTGCCTCCCTTGACCGTCCCTACACCTTTTCATGTCGCCATGTTTGTTACGATCATTCATATGTTTAAAAAAATAAATAAAAATATAATAAAGAATTGTTAAGATCGTAGATACCAATACCATCATGCTATGGGCAGCTGTAAATGGCTGCATTATTACAGACTCCCAAATTCCAGTAACAACTTTTAATTTCAAACTCTGAACCTAGTTGCGTTATTCGAATGAATCAAAAAAGCATTTAATATAAAACTGTTCGTAATTTTAGAAACGTTGAATTCACTACGGTGAATTTCCTTACTATACTCGAGATATTTTCGAAAACGGGAAAACTACACACTTCAATATAAGGATAGGAAACGAGGTAAGGAGCAAATTTTACAAAATCTCAAAAAGTAACTTTTCTCTTTTTTTCGAAATTGGTAGATTTGGTGAAATTGGTGATTTTCACCAATTTCTACAATTTGTAGAAATTGGTTATTTGCTGTATGTATGGGTGAGTGATTGAATGGGATCTCCCTTTGTCGACCGCAGAGTGCGGAGGAGTGGAAGAGCGTGTTCTACATCAGCAGCGGCATCTACCTGGTGGGCGTGATCGTGTACGGGCTGTTCGCGTCGGGGGAGGTGCAGAGCTGGGCCGAGCCTCAGCCCCAGCCCCAACTCGAGATGCGCGCCTACGACAACCGAGCCATGGACGAGCGCTGACAATTGTATATTTATTTTAATGTGTACAGTTACGCAATGTTATTTTCAACGTTTCTTAAAATAAAAATTTTAAAAATCTCGTCGTGATGTATTACAAACTTGGTTTAATATAGTGCAATCTGTCTGTACGGATGGGATCTTCAAAAATGTTCGTTCTTGGCATTCCTTCAAACATCTTTGGTGCAATTATGGTAAGTATTATTGGTATTATTATTTATGCAATCTACAACAAATTGAAACAAATAATATAAGATGATGATCTTACTAAGAAAATATTTATGTATTCGAAAACAGAAAGGTTTGAGTCCACTCAAATAAAATAGAATGTTTGATTACAATATCCCAGAAAGGACTTGCCATGCCTTTCTGAAATGTTCTTCATTCTGGGCCAAGCACTATATATCTCATATATGAAGATCCATAACTAAAAGCAATATTTGTATCAGAACACTTTTTTGCATAAATGAGAAAATCTTAATGCTCCTCGAGAATGCCCTTTTTTGCAATATTTCTCATTGAATGTATTCAAAGGTATATGAGGTAGTAAAGTAATAAGTAAGAAAGGTAATAAGGAAGAAATCTGCTTACGACAATAAATTTCAAAAATAATTATATATTCAATTCAGAAATATTTCATTTTGATCCGTCTGAACACATGCATTATGCATTTTGATATGACCTATTTGGAAATACTACGTACGGAGCTATGAATCCTTTCACATATTACTCTTAAACAACTTTTTCTTTGTTCACGAATGACTATAAAAGTTTCCGTAGGATTATTGGGGTAGCCCAATGACTTTATGATGCTTCGACGACTAATATTCAAACCAAGAGAATCTTATCAATGTATCTGAAAATACATGCATGAAGTATTATTATTATTATTATTATTATTATTATTATTATTATTATTATTATTATTATTATTATTATTCGCGTATGGACTGACCACGCTACTCATTTATATCTCCGAGGTCCAGTTGTAGTCTATCCTGGAGAGATCGTGTGGAATTATGGGGCTCAGCCTTGCGGCTGAGTCCCTTGGTTAAGGCAAGGTTGTTAGCCTTGAATATCAGTTAGGGAGAATATGATGTTATTATTATTATTACTATTATTATTTTAGGAGAGAGAAATCCTAATGGATGCCAGTGAGGCTAGTTATATCGGTTTCCCATATGTGTGTCCGATATCCCTTTTTGTCTAGCGACAAAACCCTAAACCTCCATTTTCGCAAACTGAGTGCCTTACAAGGTATCACGTTTTTGCATAACTTCTTGCTCGGTAGGTTCTTATATCCTAGATCTTTTCTTCGTTAATTACTCTTACGGCTGTTTCTTTCTTGCTGATCATTCCTCTAATAATTTGTTTAATTGTTTCCTGCTGTGTCAATCTTTTAACTTTGCTTGTATTATGTTGTTTGGGGTTAACCCTTTGCCACAGTTGTAGTCGTCTCTCTTGCAAGAAATCTCTGCAATATAATTTTACGTGTTTTATTCGTCAATCGCAGCTCGTTTGGCTCACATTTTGATTTTCGACCGTTGCGTGCCGGCCGGCTGGAGAGGGGAGAGTCACGCGTGACGCTTCGCGCTTCCAACATCTGACGTAGTTGCGGCGGTGCAGAGTTTTTGCGAGGGTGCGAACCTCCCCTTGCGTTCCAGCAGCTCGTTAGGAGCTCTTCATCCGAAAAGTGCGCCACATTTAACGCGTTTCGTAAGACCTGAATGCAATGCCACACTAAAATTATTTTCTGCACGGCAAAAATCAAACTTCTTGGACGTCAGAGTCGGAAGTATACAGTTTCGTATCAGACGTGCGCGTTCGGAACGCCGGCCGTGGGAGCAGGTGGGGTGAAAGGGGCTGCGGAGGGATAGTGTAGTGTAGTGGGGTGGGGTGGCGGGGCAGTTGATGAGTCGGCGGTGAAGGAGGCGCGGAGGCAAGTAGTCAGCGAGCACCAGGCTGGGAAGGAGGCGACCCTGCTGCTCGGCCGGACCTTCGCAGGCCTTCCACGCGCCTGCCTGCCTGCCTGCCTGCCTGCCGCTGCGCGTTCGTGGCCGCTAGTCAGCCGCTGTCGCCATGACACCCGGAGACGCCCTCAGCCGGGCCTTCGCACGCGTTGCCCGCACCTCCCGCCGTTGCGCCACCTTCGAGTAGGGATGCGATATCGATGGCAATCTTTTCAAAACATTTTTTTGTAGAAACTTCGACGTTTTAAACATTGATGTATTAACACCACTGTTTTAACATCGATGTATTCACGTTTCCGATGTTAAAATAGTAAATAATATCTGATTTTAGCACTGTTAGTTCATTTGTTGGATCCAAAAGGACGCTGTGTGCACTACCTTCATCGACCAAACTCTCTGTCACTCGAATGACCTCCAGGCCCTTGTACGAGTATTTCCTCTTCCTTCATATTCTTTCGCACACAGAGAGGTAGTCAACGCGTGGTGGGCGCAGAGCCCCATCTTCCCGGACTGTTATTTAGGGAATTAACAATTTAACACGAATTTTATGTTACGCACACGAATGTAATGTTAGATTTTACTAAACCAGTTTGAAAACATTGATGTTGAAAACCATTCAAGGTTTTTAGTCGATGGATTATTAACATCGATGTTTTAATTTTGAACATCGATGTTTTGTTATCGATTTCGCATCTCTACCGTGGAGCCCCGACGCACTCCGGCGCGGGGCCACGGCCGTGCCCGCCCTCCCGACCAGCGTTCGCCCACCAAGTACGGGCGAGTACGTCTTTTTTACGTCTTCTTTGGGCTTTTCTTTCAGGAGTATACAAATGTTTATTTTATAAAAGAGGCACTCTTTGTTTTTTACTTTCTCGCCTTACAAATTCTTAATAAGAAGAGAAAGTTATGTAATCGTGCGCCAGAAAACGGCAAAATTTCGCCACAATAAACCTCATTGCCGGGTTTTGTTAATGAAAAAGTGGATAAATCCTGAATTTAGGTGGTTAAATTTAGGGGGGGGGATCTCTAACTCGTGGAGTAGCCATAATCCATGTTTTGTTGGTTATTGATACCGAAAAATCGATTGACGGCAAAATGTCCGTCTGTCCGTTCGTCTTAAAGCTAGCGCCTAAATCATTCAGCTGATTTTCTTCAAAATTGATATACGCTGATAGATCTTAACGGACTGGAGGCTTTGGGAGATTCTAACGGATATTTTGATTGTTGAAATTTTGTTTACATTAAACGAGCATTTACCTTTTTATACCTTTGTCAGAGTTCGGACCATACGGCACTTCTGTGGCGTAGTGGTATAGGTATGGCAGTATGACGTAACGGCGTAGTGCCGGCACGTTAACTCTGAGGATCTGAGGTCGTGTCTCGAAGCGGAAAAATAATTAGCTGCTTGACAACACTTTTGCTGCTTATGTAGTAGTGTAATGTCGCGGAGCTTTTAGAAACAACGCGAGAAAGTATGTGCTTTGTCAAGGCCTCTAGTTTTTTGATACGAAGGTGATAGGAGAAGGGCTGGCATCCAACTGCTACCAAAAGCGAGAAATTGTGATCACCCCACTGTCTTTCATATATCAAGCGGGACGTCACAATGAATGTATATAATCACATATCCATTAGTTAACGTGATTGTAAGTAATTTCATATTTTATTTGAGAAATTATATACATAATTAAGAAATATTTTATTATATAGGAACAAACCCACTTTCCCGATATATTGTCGTTATTTATAATCAACAAAAATTTCTCCCAAAAAGTCATAATTGTGCCAGTTTTTTAACAAATGCCTAAAAAAATCGACAATGTATACATATTATCCAAACACAATCAAAGAAAATGTAGATAAAATTTTAATTTAGGACTATTTCCGTGTTTTATAATTATTATGAGTAAATAATTCATTAACAACACTTTTTTAAAATTAGTTTTCTTTAGAATTTGTATCTTCTTTATAAGTCTTTGGAATATTTTAATTTTTCTTATAAGCATTTATATTCAGAAACAGGTTTTCTTTCCCTACTAGATCTTCATGTATTTACTACAGCTTTATCTAGGATTACATAGTTTGAATTATTTTCACCACTTTGCATTCTGATGTTATAGTTTCCACTTTCAGGAATTCTTTAAATTTTTGATCTTCATTGCTTCTTTCTTTCAAATTATTGCATGTCGAATCATGCAATTTTTTAATATCTTCAGTTACTTCTTCAGCTTTGTCAATATTTGATATGTTTAGAGAAAAATAAGACAGACTTCTTTTACTTTCTGAGATGATTTAATTTGAAATTTAACTTAACATAAAAAATGTATTAACATTTTTATGGAAATTCATCATAACCCTCTTTTAGAATATTTTCTTGCCTATCCTTTTTTACTCAATTACAATCTGATTTGATAATATTTAATTTTTTTAAGATTGCACTGAAAAGTAATGTAAGTGATGGAACTGTTATTCTGCAATCATACTTGGAAATGGTGATGGCATTAAATTATGATCAAATTAATATACCAAACAAAAGATGAGGTCATATAAGTATAGAAACTTTGTAGTGCTTTGCTTTTATAAATCAGCTATTTTGTTTATAAGACCTAATATTATCCACGTTCATTTTTTAGCTCATCATTTTAAATTCTTCTTATGTTTACTACAAAACTTATTATAACAATGAAATCAGATAACTTGAGTGATTAATAATGAAGATTTAATGTATTGGTTCATTTGTAGTACCTCTTTTTTAATTAGTCATCTACGTAGGTAAATAAAATAAGTTATCATGGCTACTGCCTCCAGTAACCAATTCAGTTCCAGCAACAGTTCGTTTTGAGACTGCTTGACATGATGTATTGGGGCAGGAAGAGGGAGTAACTTATTATAGAAATTGAATACCTCAGTAAATACTAAAGGTTCTTTCACTTCAAATGCTTAAGAGATATTAGTCCAGAGATAGTGATTTAAGTACAAGAGTTCTGACTGAACTTTTAAGTCAAGCTCTTCCCAGAGAGTCAAATGAATCATAATTCTTGTTTCCGAGTAGTGTTCTTAAATAGCAGTGAGAGTTTGAGAGTTTTGTTTGATCAATTTAATTTTTCTCCAATTGATCAGCTTACTCTAAACATCCTTCTTTATTAAATTATTAGGTCATGTAATATTAATACATTACATACTCCACTTATTAGAATGGTCAAATAAATAGGTCATTATTTATTTTCCTTTCGCTCTGCTTGAAGGACAGTTTGTACTCTAGTAATCAATAACTGGACACTGGACCACTTAGGACAAGTCTCCATCAGAAACAACAAGTCTTAAATACACTTAAACTGTCAGCAACCAGATGTTAACACTTGTACTAAGTACTGAATGAAATATTTTTTCTCTAATAAGTCATTAGTGTCTAGTGTTAAATAACAAATGAATTCAAATTTTCTAAATTAGAATTTTTTCTTTTATTAATTTTTGTTCTTATTTTCAATGAATCTCCCTACTTCCATGAATTTTTTTATCTTCTAGGTCAGTGGTTTTCAAACTTTTTGCTGCCATGACTCCCTTCAGGTAACAGATTCTGCACACGCCTCCCCTGATTAAAATTAAATTGTTAATAAAAATAACAACTTAATATTTTTTCCTTGAAGTAAGGGTATCATGTACACGTCATTATTATATACTTACAATGTACAAAATAACTAATGATTTGCAGTGTTTACTCTTGTAATTAATGAATTTAATTAATGTTTGATAAAATAAGGAAAACTATTAGAACAAACATATTGATAGTTCAGAAACGTCAGTGATTGACTTGTTTAATGTCAAACAGTTCATCGAATCTCGGCACTAATTTAGAAATGTCAGGGTGCATCTCATTCTGGAGATTTATTCCTGATCTATATTTTTTTTAATCACCGACATGGTTCAAAATCCATTTTCACATACATAAGAAGAGGAAAAAGGAAGCAGAACATGCAAGGCCTTCTTACTTAACTCTGGATATAGATCTTTTACAGAGCACCAAAATTCAGACAGTTGCAGGAATGAATCATGCCACAACAAAGCAAGCCCTTTTCTATTGCACCAACTGTCAGAGCGCATTTAAAATAACTGATAGTTCCAATGTTGGTTTAATGGAAGCTATGCGATCACATATTACACAAATGTTTTCCTCCAATTTGTAGAAAGTAATGAAGGCACATACATAGTCCAATAGTAATTTATTCATGAAAAAATAATTAGAGCATTATTAAGTATTAGAACATTATTTAATTAAATTATTATGAAATTCTAATGTCTCCCTTCTGAAACTTTCACGCCTCCCTAGGGAGGGATGCTTCACAGCTTGAATAACACTGTCCAAGTTAAAAGCAGGTAATCGTTCAATTTTTTGAATAATCAACAAATATAGCTTCTCCCTAATATAAAAATCATTACCATTCCCACATTGATCTACATCCATAAATTCTTAAATATTCAATAGTTTATTTTTGCTCTAAATTTCCAATGATACCTTTGCCGTATTTTTCTTAGCAGTCTCAACAGCTTTTCTTATGTTTGTAGACCCCAGTTCAATTGCCAAATGCATTAACATTTTATTTGACCTTTTAGCAGTTTCATTGAATTGAGGAAGATATGTAATAGTCCTCTCGGTATTTAAACTCTTTTCTTCATAATATTCCAATAAAAATGTATTTATAAATTTGATCCCATAATCAGTATATTTTAACTTCCCTTCTGTTTCCCTTTCACGCCTAATTATTTTAATTTATTTCCACCATCATACTTCATTCCAGTTCTTAAGAAAACTAGGAAATATCTTCCACAGTATTCATCCAGAAAAATTCATCATAAATCTGTTTTCTCCAAGCAATTCCTCAGGCATCGAACTTCATAAATCAACATGAACCTTTCAATTTGAACACTTCTTTACATGTCTACTTTATTAAAAGATAATTTGAATGTTTTTCTTTCTATTCAAAATTATTATGTTTTTCTATTTTAAAGTTCTTCCATGTACTAAATTATTAATGATCATCCTTACTAAATATTTAAAATTAATATACACTAACTATTAATTCTCCTGAAGCTTTTATTCTTTAAATATTCTGGCACCACTTTCATCTAAAATGATTTTCTATCCCTTTTCAATTAAGTTAGAAACAGACATCAAATTTTTATCTCTAGGAATGTACAATACATTTTCCATTTTTTTCAAATCCTATAATTTTTACAACCCCACAACTTTCTTCAAATATAGTTATTTGACTCTCTATCTCTCTCTTTTTTTTAATATTTATAAATTTGTTCATTAAAATTCTCTTACAATACCATAGCATGCTCATTTTCAGAATTGAAAAAATAAGTAATTTCACAAGTGCTTGAACTATTCTTAATTCTATCTCTATAATTTCCCCTGTAATTTAGTAAATTATTTCTACATTTTATTCCAGAATTAATATTGATGTTATTATTCTAAAAACCTCTTCGGAACTAACAATTTTAGCTGGATGACCAATCTTTCCATGATTATAACAGGCACTTCTTTTGTTCTTTGATTCTTTTTGTATTCATTTTTTATTCTGCTCCTTTGTTATATGTCCTTTCAAAGTCAAGAAGCATTTCTCTCTTGGTTTTATAAATTATTTCTGAATTCAATGATATTTCTGTAGTAACTTCACAGTATTTACTGGGAAGACCTTCAATATTACTTGCAAACAATATAATTTTTTTATAACAAAATACCGGAACACCATTTAAAATGAAACCTTATTAAGAACAAGTTCAAAGACAAGTACGAAGTAAAATGAGATTCTCGTCTTGAGACGTTTCAAATAAATATTTAAACAATGACACAATTACATATGAAGTAAAGGTTAATAAGCAATAAGCATTTTGCAAACAACATTCAAAATTTGAGGAATTTATCCTGGCAATTATCTTCAGGTCAGCAAAGCCCTACATTTGAAATTAAAGAAGTGAAGGTAGCTCTGGAAGTACATAGACTGGATTGGAAGGGTCCAGTAGGGAGGAAGGACAACTAAACAAAAGGAAGCTCTAGTCTTAACTGGAAATATATGAATATAATTGTAGAACTCAAAGAGAAGGAATGGAATATTACCCTTAATAATCGATTTTCATGATTTTGTAAATGAGATCATCATATAGGTTCATTAATAAAAATGTTTGTTTATATATTTAGTTTTAAAGCCCAATAAATTTGAATATTCATAATTTCAGATATCATTCTAGGGCAGTGATTTTCAAACTTTTTGCTGTGATGATTCCCTTCAGATAACAAATTCTGCACATGCCTCCTCTCATTTAAATTACATTTTTATTAACAAGCAATTTTTTTCCCTGAAGGTAAGGCTATCAGCTATTCTTTTGTATTATATACTTTCAGTGTACAAAATAATTACTGAAAAGTGATTTGAACTATATACTGTTATAATTACTGAATTTAATTAATGTTTGACAAAGTGAGAAAAACTTTAAGGAAATCTTATATATAAAAAAAATACATATTAATAGTTCAGAAGAGGCAGTGGGATGGATGGGCTTGTTTGGTGTCAAACATTTTACTTAACCTTGGGCCTGATTTAGAAATGGCAGTATGCATCACATTCTGGAGATTTATTCTTGATCTATATTTTGTCTTGATCCCTGCCATGGCTGAAAATTGGGTTTCACTTAGGTAAGAAGTGGCAAAAGGAAGCAGAACATGCAAGGCTTTCTTTATTCACTCTGGATACTCATTCCTTATGGAGCACCAAAATTCGGACAATGTTGCAGTTTGTTACACTGTCTTTACTGTGTTGTCTGATAAAATATCGATAAGATGTTCTTCTCCTCTTTTGAACTTTAGAAATAATTAGAGCATTGTTAAGCATTAGAGAACTATTTTATTCAATTATTTCGATGTTCTCGTGCCTCCCCTCTGAAACTTTCGTGTCTCTCTAGGGAGGCACGCCTCACTGTTTGAATAACTGGTTTAGGGGATTTTGTCACTTCCATATCCCCATATCTTCCCTTCCATATCTTAGGATTTATAAAATCTGAACTATGATATAAATTGAGCTTTTGTCAGAAAATTGAGTTAAATCTCAGAGGACTTGATTATTATTTTTTTGTTCTTTCATTGTCTGAGATAGCACTTAGTTAGGCCAATATATATTAGTGGGCAATCAAAACAAGGTGGAATTAATGAACTAATAATTCATCTATGACAAATGCGGTATGAAATAACTATATTTCTACAAAAGATATGTTGTCATTATTTTGATTATAATATGGTGGGAACACATGTAAAAGGGAATAAGTAAAGTTTTTGTTCAAAATGAGTATGCTAGTACATTGCTATACTACGATACTATCATTGTGTATAGAGGGATAAGTGACATTTCAATTTTGTCAATGAAGTTTAATTGCAAAATTGAAATGTCACTTATTCTCCTATACACAATGATAGTATTGTAGTAAAGCAATGTCCTAGCATACTCGTTTTGGACAAAAACTTCACTTACTCCTTTTACATGTACACCTGTCAAATGTAAAGTTACATTTGGATTGATATAGTTGATGTGATGACAATTGCCCAGATGGAGTATGCTGATTGTGTATAGAATCATTGGTTAATAAGTTTATTTATTATATGGATTAATTTGAATAGTTTAAATATTTGTTTGAAATGTCTCAAGGTGTGTATCTCATGACTTCATTTCATAAGTTACTTGTCTTTGAACTTACATTCCTAATAATTTTTTTTTAATGATGTTTCAATATTTTGTTATATTTAGTAGAAAATGAATGATTAACTGAACAGTTATGCTTTCATTTCCTTATTTAATAAGAATTGTTATTTTTATTCAAATGTTTTAAAAAAGTTATTTAAAATTTTTATTCTGATTAATATATAACTATATTTTACTGTTCCTGAAGATGTAACCAAGGAGATATTTTTCTAAAAAATAAAGTGTAAAATCCCAATTTTTTTTTTTGAAAATTTAAATATTAAAAAATGATTTCTTTAATTGTCGAAAGATACTATCTTTTCAAAAAAATTACACGTGTTATGTACTTCTTAATATTGTCTCTTTCAGCTTTTTGTTTTTGCCAATTTAATCTACAAGTAGATCTTTCTTTCAGTAACTCCACCTTCATATCTCATTTTTAATATATTCCAAAATTCTTTAACATTATACAAGGTGTAATTTATTCACATACTTTATCATTTCTCTCATTCCATTTGTTCTATTATTTCATTGAATTTTTATCCACTTCTGTCTTCACTGGCTCATCATTTATAAAACATCATAATATAATTGTTTTAATTTAATTAATGCAATCATTAATTTCACTCTAGACAACATAATTATTACTTGTAATTCTAGTCTTGATTCTCTTTTTGATATGAGCGAGATCTACATTTCTGAAGCAGAGAGGGGGTTGTATTGCAGGATGTTCTGTTTTTTAAATTCGCAAAACTGCGCTCATTTTTCTGGTATCTTTTATTTAGTTTTTTAACAAATCTCCTGAACTCCCTTGTAGAAATATTGAAATTATTTAGAAATCTTGGTTCGGCGGCAAAACTGAAAATCGCTCAATGAAGTAAACGTGAAATGAAATAATTATTATTAAATTCCTTTGGTATTCGGTTATCATTCCGAAATTAATGCTTGTTGTTCAAGAAGCTCTCTCCTTCCGCGCAAACGATTCAAAATGGGCTTACAGCCTACTAAGTAGTTGTTGCCATTTCAGCATTCCACGCATCGAAAGGATGTTCCAAACGATCGCGTGCCGAACTCGCTCCCCACGGGTCTAGAGACGCTGTGTAAAAAATAGGCTTGTGTCACACCATTGGAATTCGTGATCTGACGCCCACGTGCTGCAGTTACGCTTATACTTATTTAGTTCAGACAAATACATTTTATGTTAAGACAAAAGGAAATAACCCATTATTACATAACTTTTTTTGGATTTTTCGTCGTTTTCGACGAAGTTATTTTTTACCTTTTCCCGTAATTTGTATTGCATTTTTTCTGATGTCATCGGTTTTAATATCATTTTAATGGTACTTGCTTCAAATCCATCGTTTACGAATAATACGAATTACGAATAAATGTTCTTCACAGAATTCCTGAGAACATTATTCTATTTCTTCACTCAGAAATTGTAATGTCAGCCGTTGTGAGTATATAATATAGAGGACTTTGAACTTTGACTTCGAAAAACGGAAAACAAAATCACGCAGGGCGATGACATTGCCAGAGATTGTGATGAAGCCATTTATAAATGAGCTAACTGTAAACGAATGCACTGACAAAATGAGTGCATGGGCGTAACTTGCAGTTATATAGTCAGCAATGGCCAAGCAATAGCTGTCGAAGTGATCTCTCTAAATCGGGTTCCTGCAGTGGCGGTTCGTGGCCTTGTTGCAGTGTTGCACAACAACCAGACGTTTTCGACCATTGTACCTTAACATAAACAAATCACTTTAATTACGTGCGAATGGTTTATCTTCGAATGAACTTATCTACGAGCGTTAACACATGAAGAGAGGCCCCCAAGGAGTTCCGAGAACTGACGTCTTCGAGGGAGTTGGATTTCAGCTACAACAACCGGGTGTCCTATACGAGCCGAATTTCTTCTTTATATTATCACATACTCTTTCTAATGTGTTGCAATGATACGTGGAGTAGCACCTCTCAAGCTTATGATGGAATTCAGGCACTGAGGTACATGGAATGAAGATAGATGGCTTACTTACGTATGCTGGTATAGCTCATGGACGAGTTAAGTGTGAACAGTTTTGAGTGTGCAGTGAATTACAAGTAGTCAAACGTCATTTATGAGGTAATTCATAGGTTTATGGAATTTATATATGTGAATTTATGACAATGAATTCTGTTTAGGATTTACAGAATAAAAGTTTTTCTCAGATTTCTAATGAAGTAATGTTGAGAATAAAAGAGCTCGGCAGACCATTACCAGATTGAAATGTAGTGCTAATTGTAAAGACAGGAAACAGACAATTTAAGAGAGTTTTTAAAAAAAGTTTTAGAAATGCATGGCTCTGTGGATGTGGTGTAAACATTGGTTTGCTACAAGTAAACCAGTGGGCCATACGAAAAACATTGGGTGCTTCTTGAATTTCCGCCGAACTTTAACCGCTTAAAATTAAAGGGGAAAATATGTTTTTATCTGCATGTCAGAGTCCTAGGGGATGACGTGTCTGCAACAACCCGGTTCCTGTGGCGCCTATCAGCGGCGTTGTCGGTTCGGCCAATTTCGTAAGAACTAAAGACAGACATTTACTGATAAAGAACAGTCCAAATGCAAAGTTTGTAAGTTGAGTTCACTTGAACGAAAGGAAGAAGTCCCAATTACATCAGTAATATATCCAAAAGCTTGTGTTGTTCGTCTGAACTGGTTTTTGATCGAATTCATTTTTATTTGCTTTTAGGACATTTTAAAAACATTTTAAGCGCATTTTATTGATCATTTTCGCCGCTGTTTCAAGTCATCAAAATCCGTCCATACTTATTGTCTTGCCATATCATCTTAGCTAATCATTTCAGGAAACCCTTTTCGAAGCATAGGAGCTCTTCACGACAGCTCTGCCAGACGTAAATAAACTGATGTTGAACTTTAATTTTGACCTGTGTATGGATTTGCAAGAAATGTATCTATGGCCGGACTCGTTTTCTAAATAAAGCGCCTGTGATATGTTACCGGCTTGAACCCGTCTTCTTTTCCATCAATCAAATTGATTCGGGAATATCAATTTTGATGAATATCATAGTTTAGCCGCTAGCGTTGTTGATATACCGAAGGATTTATGTTTTCCCGTCAATCAATTTTTAGGTGATTTTTAGACTTCCATTTTTTGTATCAGAGACCAACTAAACGTGGATTCTGACTTTATAACGTGTTATGTGAAGTAATTTACTACACGTAGAAACTAGATTTATCCACTTTTTCATTACCAGGGCTCGGCAATAAGCGTTTCTGAGGTAAAATCGCCGTTTGCTCCCACAGCATTACAGCACTTTCGCTATACTGCATTTGCAACATACGAGAAATAATTAGTGGAGGTACAGTATGGTATAGACTTTCTCGTACTACTTAGTTTTGCGATCTCTTTAGTGTGGACTAACTTTTCTGTTTTTCCCCGCTCCCTCCCCAGCTGCGATCTGTCGATCATTTTCCACGTTATCGCAATTTTGGGTCTCGTAATGATAGAAATGTAATATGGCTTCAAGAATATCAAACGTTTCAAACATTTTGAGCAGTTTTTGAGGAAATGTGGTTTGAGCTTTTTTGAAAATGTGCAATTTGGAACTTTTTCCCACAAAAACAATTTAGTTTTCGAGAAACGTCATTGAAATACTTCTACTCACAAATGCCATGACGTATAAAAAACACAATAAATGACGTGAGATAAATTTAAAAATATTTATATTTGGCTAATTTTGATAAAATGCAAAAAGAAATCAAAATGGTGTTAATATATGCATTTAGCGCATATGTACAAAATGTTTAAAGAAAAAATTGGAGCTGACTTTGAAAAAATGTCGTTCGAGCGTTTTTGAAAATGCGGAATTTTAAGCTAATTTTCAGAGAAACGTTCTGAGTTCTTGAACTTTATACGACACTATTTGAAGAACTTATGCTCACAATTCCAATAATATATATGACACTGTTAATGTAGATATTAACGATGTGAGAGAGATGCTAGTTTATGTGCTAGTGTTGTTCAGACTAACGGACGTTTTGCCGTAAACCAATTTTTTGGTATCAGGGACCCACAAATCATGGATTCTGACTCTGGAATGTTTTAGAAGCAGTTATTTACTACTTATTGTAACAAGATTTATCAATTTTATTTAATCGGCGCCACAATTAAGAGTTTTCTGTCGATTTTTTTGTCGTAGTACATAAACTATAACTTATAACTAGACCTCGGATTTTTGGACAAATGCCGGTTTAGTTCCTTCGTGAGATTATGGAAAATATTTGCAGATGTTTATGAATAAGGTTTTTAAAAAAAATATTTATCTACGTCAAAAACAGTTAAAAATTGTGTGCTATGGGGAGAAGTTAAATTGAAGTTACATGTTGAGAGTGAAAAGTGTTAAAGAATGAATGAAATGAAAAGAAATGAAAGAGAATAAAATAATATGCTTGTAGTCACTCTCATAAATGTTAAATCAGACATATAAAAACCTTTGACCTGGAAAGTTATGTTTGTGTTATCTAAAACATATCAGAAAAGCATTAAACTAGGTAATTTTAACCTGTTTTAATGCAAAACTCACTTTTCATGCATATTAGTGGCCAATTTTATAATTTCATATTTTTTACCTATTTTCGGTGCCTAAAAAGTCCCGACAGTAGCAGAGTTTTTGACACTAGCTTGTAAACTAGATCTAATTCGGTTGCTATCTGCAAGAGAATTCAAGAGGCCGGCTGCTCTTTGATCGGTAGTTTTCCGTGATTTCTTCGATCAACACCAGGCGAATGCCCGCACAGTACCATAACAAACGGGCCACGGACCGCACGCGATCTTTCCTTCCCCTTTCTTGTCCTATCCCCATCTCGCACACACACTTACACTTGCATGGCCTACATTACCATACAAAAACAGTCGGGAGCTTAGAACTAACCCCGATAGGGGCGGTGCCTCGCTGGTGGGAGATACCTGGTCGAGGAAACCCGCTAGCAGACAGTAGGTGGGCACCGGCTCTCACCATCCAACGGGGGGAAGATAACGGCCACTTCCCGAGGAAACATATACACTATACTTACGGTACCAGTGATCTCGCTCAGTTGACGCGCCCGTAATCACTAACAACTAGCCAAGCAAGAGGCGAGGGCGTGGGTTGCTTCCCCGTTAGTTAGCTTAATGCTAGAAATTCTAATTTGAAGTTCGCTTACCGATGCAGACGGGTTATCTATTATATGGGAACGAACGTTTCTAGTTTTCAGGAGTTGGTAACCACGCTTTGTTGGTACTCTTATTCATAATTTAATTATGAATAATGAAAGGTAGGCGTCATTTAGAGATTCTGAAGCTCAAGAAAATTTGTGCAGATTGTAAGATTGTTTAGATTGTGATTATTTGCGTATATTATCCGTATTCACTGTGCCCAGGAGCGTCAACTGATCTGTGGTAATTAGTCTCGTAAGTGGAGTGTGTTTTTATCTCGGGAGATGGCTGTGATCTTGCCCCGTTGAATGGAAAGTCAGAGCGGACCTACATGTCGGCTTGCAGCATTTTCCCCAACCATCTCCCACCAGCGGGGCACTGCCCCGGCCAAGGCAAGCTCTAAGCTGCCATTTCGACTCTCGACTTGTGAGGAATTGTAGTGCCTGCTAAGTGTGCAAGAGGAGAGGATAGGACAAGGAAGAGGAAGGAAATATCGCGCGCGGTACGTGTCTGTTTTTTATGGCATTGTTCCGGTATTCGCCTCGCTAGTGATAGGAGAAACCACAGAAACATACTAATCAGACAGCAGATTGTACTTCAGCACTACATGTCACATACAAAGTTTAGTTTTTTTGACAAAAATAAATCAATTCGAATTTTGTGAAAATATGATTTCGATGCAGATGAAATTAAACTCTTTCAACACAGTAAGGTTTTCTTGACTGAGTGAGCCACTAAAGCGGAACATTGTTTTTCGAAAAAGTAAATGTGCTGTGAGTGATTCTACCAAAAAGCACAAACTTTCTCGTTCTAGTTTGTTTGCTATCCTTTTGAGTTCGGAGTTTGAGTTTCTTCAGTGATGCGAAACCCTCTTTCCAGCTGCCATCTATCCTCGCCTAAAAATCTACTATTTTTTCCCACGATACCTAACGCTCTACTGGGGACAATTCTTAGTGAAAACGTCATAATCACTGACAAACAATCACGAGGTTGTGTCGGCCATAATTCTCTCACGAGGTTGCTGTTACGATTATAAGCAAGGCATGCTTTGGATGGGATTTTCAAAATATTTTAATTACATGATTCGGTGACACATCGTTGATCATGTTGTTGACATGTCCGGACATTTCCGTTCTAGACCGTACCAGTAAAGTAAACATGGACATTTTAATGCATAGTAAAACATGAACTATTAGCTGACATCATAATTTTATTTTCCTAGTGACAGGATAGCATAGTTGTGAACTGTCGACTATTAGATAGATAAGTGGTTTTGTCCGTAAAATGATTGTGGCAACGACGTACGGAAAATCATCGCAGTACGAGAGACCTCCGCAGATCTCACAGGGTCTTCTAAACAGAATAGTCTTCTTGTCAACCCGGAGTGTCTGCTACACCACCTCCAGTCATCAAACGCTGCTCTTGGTAATGGTTACCACTCGTCCCTTTAGCCACACTCGCTTTACATCTCAGCCTCGTCCCGTCCAATGCAGCCCCGCCCAGAGAGAGGGAGGAGACTCGAGAGCGGGACCTCTTGATGGAAGAATGAGACCATCTATAATGATGGGTTCGTGTTCAGTTGTTAGTCTAGTCATGCGATTGTTTGGCGTCTTCTACAACTGTGTGGCAACGACACACAGAACCAAACCCAAGGAAGACGATTTAGAGAACCAATATCTCCACCTTCTGTTTTTAGATCTGTTCTTTTGTAGACTCCGGAGAGACCTTTCCAGCAGAGCTACAACCGTGTGTTTCGCATTCATCCAACCGATTACGAAAGTATTTGCAAACGCCCCCAAGCCCCGGCCGATCGTCGTATCTTTCCGACGGGGATGAGCGAAACTAGATCGCCACGTGGCCCAGTTGAGTCACGCTTCAGATTCCATTCCGCTGGACGAAATCTCCTCCGCCACCGTTTCCATGCAACAATTGGGCGTGCGCCGCTGCTCGCGAGGGAGGGCGAGCGGGCGGCGGGGGGGAGGGGGGCGGGGGGGGGAGAGGGGGGAAAGGGGCCGCCGGGCGATGCCTCTCCGTTGAGTCAGCGCCGCTAAAGATAGCGCGCTGGGGTGGGAGGGAGGAGGGGTCGGGGAGGGGAGGGGAAGGAAGGGGTGGGGAGGCGCCATTCAATCGGCGTCGGAATGCGGGCGCTGCGAGGCGCGGGCCATCCTTTCGCCCCAAGTCGCAGCTTCTATTTCTGACTCTCCGCCATTTCCTCTCCGCCGACAAGACGCATCGAATATGGACGCAATGTTAGTTCTTTTCGCAGGAGACGACGCAATATGATTATTTCTTTCGCAAGAACTACGGCTGCACGTTTCAAAGCAAAACAGTACCTGGCTCTCAATAGAGAAGTTTGTTGTTATGACGCTGTGAAGAGGCGAAGTTGCACATGTGCTCGCAGTAGGAAAGCATAAGCATGCCAGTGGTGATACATCAAAGCACGGACGTTCTCTCATTCCAAACGGTTACGTAAAATTATAGTAATTACATTGAAACATCTAAAAGAAACTATTAAATGTACTGCAACAATCTCTTGCAAATCATCATAAAATTACTTGAATGTCGTTTTCGTAACACCTAAGGCACCCGTCATTAACTCTCCACTTACCAAGCTCTAAATGTAACGCCGAATATCAAGCGGGGTACACGTGTACCCCAGTACTTATTTTTAAGTAGAAAACGTAAAACACCTTAAAACTATTACTTTCTTTAAGACGTAATTGTCAACAGAAGTACTTCAGATAATGTAACGAAATTTCAATATCACAAAATAAGCGAAACGTACACAACAAGTAAAAATGTGAGATTCGGGTGCACGTGAACCCTGATTGACAAGCGAAGGGTTAAGAAAAGTCTCCTTATTGATAAAATATAGGCCAAAAACGCTATCCAATACAAAAAATACTAAAGATCCCAAACCAATACTTACCCTTTTGCATACTAATATTTTAAAATATCTCTTACATATTTCACACACACACACACACACACACACACACACACACACTTTACGAACTACCTTCCATTTGTGTATTATTGCAGCTTGTCTCCACTGAGTGTCGTGGAGAACTTTACTAAACAACATCAAACAAACATTATATTGAGTAAAATAATTTAATATAAAATATTATTTCGCAATTTTCGCCAAGAAAAATAATATATTTCTTGCAAAGGAAATTGTTGTCTGCAAAATCACGTCTTAAACCTGTGTTTTCGAAAACCCTTGCCAACACGTCTGTAGCGACTCGTGCGTTGGGTGCACGGATGCACAATCCCCAAAAGATCCTACTTATATTTTAGGAAAATATTTTCCATTGAATGTCATTCAATAATCGAGATATTGAAATAATTTTGAAATAAAGGAGCACCCGTCAAATGCTCTCTTTTGCGTCTAGTTGCAAGCCTGGCAGCATACCGATGTGTGACGTCACACTTATTGACGTTTATCACGGTGAGTCATCCGTCTGAATGCGCGTTCCTATGCATCAACTTTGCGAACATTCGCTCATTCCTCGTGTGTGTCTTCGTCTAATTATCACTGTCAACTACATGCTCTTAAAGGTGAATAAGTTCAATTTTGACTGTATGAAATGCACCATTAGGGATGTTTTGTGAATTTATTTTGTATGATATAAGGTCTCTTAATTCAAAGTGTAGTTGTTGGAAGACGAAAAGACAAAAATATCTCTTCCAATTTTCGAAAAATCAAGGATTTAAACACACGCACACACAGAGGGGGAGGGGAGGGGAAGAGGGAGAGAAGCAAAGCTTCAAAGAAATTTATTTTGGCATAGGTCATGAATCATATCCCTTAAAGGAAGCGCGGGTGTCTCGAAGAAAATCATGAAGACTTTTAACTAAAATATATCATGAATTAAGAAAAATTCAATGGTGCTACCTGAAATTCTTAGTATAAGTAGAACACTTTAAGAGAAACTCAATGTTGGAAACCAAACTCCAATCAGACGAATATTTGCCGAGATAGACGAGAAACAAAATGAAGCCTCAAAAATTCAAGTCAAAATACCCCCCCCCCCCATTACGTGACAAATTTGGAAAAATATTAATTTCAGCGCTCTTACCTGAAATTCTTAGTATAAGTAGAACACTTTAAGAGAAATTCAATGGTGGAAACAAAACTCCAATCAGACGAAACGTTGCAGAGATAGACGAGAAACAAAATGAAGCCTCAAATGATCAAGAACAAAATACCCCCCCATTACGTGACAAATTTGGAAAAATATTAATTTCGGCGCTTCTATCTGAAATTCTTTCTACAAGTAGAACACTTTAAGAGAAATTCATTGGTGCAAAGCAAACTCCAATCAGACGAATAGTTTACGTGATAGAGGAGAAACTAAATGAAGCCTGAAATGATCAAGTACAAAATACCTCCATTGCGTGACAAATTTTGAAAAATATTAATTTCGGCGCTGCTACCTGAAATTCTTAGTATAAGTAGAACACTTTAAGAGAAATTCAATGGTGGAAACCAAACTCCAATATGACGAATAGTTGCCGAAATAGGCGAGAAACAAAATGAAGCCTCAAATGATCAAGTACAAAATACCCCCCCCCCATTACGTGACAAATTTGGAAAAATATTAATTTCGGCGCTTCTATCTGAAATTCTTTCTACAAGTAGAACACTTTAAGAGAAATTCATTGGTGCAAAGCAAACTCCAATCAGACGAATAGTTTACGTGATAGAGGAGAAACGAAATGAAGCCTCAAATGATCAAGTACAAAATACCCCCCCCCCATCCCCTGACAAATTTGGAAAAATATTAATTTCGGCGCTGCTACCTGAAATTCTTAGTATAAGTAGAACACTTTAAAACACTCAACAACAGAAAAATGAACAGTAAACATGTATTTCCTTCATGCAATGAAATAAATTTGAAAAAATAAATTATACTCATTTTTTATATTAGATTTGAAATCTTGATCCAATGATGATACAAGGAAATTATCTTCGTTTCTTCAGGCGATTCTATAAAATGTCAATAAAATTGTCACTTATATCTAGTTACAATACCAAATACATTGTTTTAACCTGAGATCTGATTTTTGACGTAAGCTATAAGATTTAATGTTTTAAATTGTCTTATATTTTAAGAAATGCGTAAAAATCCGCCCGTAAGCGCAGCCCACAAAAATCACAATGCCCCTGACCTGATACTGACCCGCTAAGCAACATTTGTTGTCAAGAGGCCGATGGCCTTAAGATGTTATCTCGCTTTCCCATCAACATAAATAGTGTATGAAAACTATATTTTCTATACTCCCTGATACAAGTGCCCGAGTGGAGCTTTTACTTTTTTTTTTTTTTTTTTTTTGCAATAGTCAACTTTTCAGCTCAAAGGTCTCAAAATAAGGAAAACTGAAAACTATTCGGCCACAAGTATCAATATCTTATCCATTACGTTTTTTCCTTTTGATACGGGCCCCGATCCGCGATCTTTCGCATCTCGTGACGTGACGAAATTTTCTATTTTGTATCTATTATATAAAAATAAACATTTTCATATTATATTATTTTGATTTTTGATTTGTATAATGTTTTTATTTAAGTATTTGAGTGCACGGTTGGACGGAGGACGGACGGACAGATGCTATAAAAATCGCTTTCACAGCACCCCGAAAAGTGAATTTCCGTTGTAAAATCGAAATCGATTTTCCGCATAATTTCATAATTTTCTCTATACCATACCGAGTATACGTACTAGGTATAATCAAAAGTAATGGGGACTAGCCGCTTAAGACAGTAAAATAGCGAAATAAATTAAAGCGTTTGAGCAATGCATTTGATTCAAAATAAATTAGCAAATCATACCCTTCTATCACGAATCTAGTTGTGCTACAAACGTGAATACTATCTTGCATTATTTGTAACGGCTCTGCAATATTATAATTCTACATGGCCTAGCAAAGATGTTTCCAACAGCAAATGTTTTTTCTCCGTGTTGGGATTCGATTTCAGGTTCTTTGATTTGAAGATTTATTCATTTCTTTATACCAGTGCCGCAAAATACGAAACTTTCTGTCGAAAATTGCCAGTTCTTGCCGCAGCATCCACGGTACTTTCTTTTTATTACGTAAGTACGTAGTAAGACAATAAAGTAAACATTTTTGAACGTTATTTTAATGAATTGAAAGTGATTCATACTTCAAAAAATAAAAACCCTCTGTATTTTTTTACAAATATTAATAATAAATTCTAATAATCTACTATTTTCATTAAAGAAAAGTTTACAAATGTTCTGGACGTAGCAAACATTGTTTTTGTGTATTGGTTTTAAGTGGATGTTCTGTATTTCTGTAAATCAGCCTTTAATAACTTCACACTGCAATTGTGATCAGTCTTTATTGATATTTATGCCATAGTAATTAGCCAAAATTCAAAATCACTGTTCATGGATTCAGAACCACTAAACCAATATTACTTTCTAATTCAGCCTCTTGTACCTTTGCCCACTTTGTGAAATTCAACATTGCTAACCCCCTCCCCATCAAATCTCTTTATCACGCTCTAGTTTTTTTTATTATTTATTTATTCTGAATTTTTGTTAGTTACTGACTAACTTATTCCACGCTTACATACTATACAACAGGGAGGTGTTGCTCTATGGGTTATTTAATGTGGTTCTATGCTTGCGAATTAGATTTGTAATATATGGAATGGATATTTATTTTGGATTCTGGTTATATGGATTGCTTTTATTGTCAGTCTAAATTTGGAGAGTGCTCGAATTTGATGAATGTTATGATAGAAATTTGGGGCAAGATATATGATGTGATGATATAATGATTCTATATTGAATTCCTTGTGAAGTGGATTATTGGAAACGAAACATGGGGCATTAGTAATGGATCTCAGAATTTGGTTTTGAATGATTTGGAGTTTGCGTATATTTGTATTGGCAGCATTAATCCATATGGGACTGACATAAGTGATTGTGGGACTTATTACAATTTTATATATTGCTATGGTAGTATTGTGTTGAAGTGATCTGTGTCATTTTATTATCGGTTACTGATAGAGTTTGGGTGTACCATCTATAGGGGCGTCGTTTATCCCGCGCGAGTGACGTTGACCCCCCCCCTCCCCGTCCCCAATTAGCTCACTCGGCGTCTCTGGGCTCAGGCAGCCCTAGCCCTGTCAGCGCGGAGTTGAGCAGGCCCGCGTCTACGCCTTGTGCTGTCAGAATCCGCGTTTTAATTTTATCCATCCACAATTTAAGCCACGATTTATTGTAAAACGACTACCTGTCCGTCCGTGTTTGTCTGTGGTCCACACTAGCTCCAAAACCGCTCATCCGATTTTCTCTATATTTGACATTCCTCGATCGATTTGAAGGAACTAAAGGCGTTGGGAGTTTTAAAGGATATTTGGAATTTTGGAGGTACTCTTCATGAAGTCTCAACAACATTTTTACAATTTTCTAAACAAAATGCTTCAATGCTGTTGATTAAACTTTGCCCTCTGATACTGTACAGGCGTTTAAATAAATGACTCAGGTCTCATTGTCGTTGAACTCTCGTTTTCGTTGAAATAAAGTTTTTTCCGCGTCTTTCTACAACTACAATATAGAAGATAGTGGTTTGTCACTGAATAAAATATATTGTCCAAATTTGTCTTCAAATATAAATCTTGAAAAAAAAGGTCGGTATCATTTTTCCTAATTATGAATAGTTTTCGCGTAATTTTGGGTGAAATTCAGGCAGTTTTTAGACAATTATTTTCTCAAAAAAGGCTCTAATTTTTTAACAATTTTATTTTAGTTGTATTTACGTATGTATCAAAGATCGGAAAACAAAATTGGTGACTGTCACATTTTCAGTGAACTCTCTGCATTTTCGATAATTGGAAATTAATTAACATTTTACGAATAAAAATGCAAAATATTGAGGTTTTAAATAAAATCTGCCCCAAAATCATTTTTTAAAAAGGTTACAATTTTTTTACAAAAATAATAAATAGTTTTTGAGTGAGTCCTGCTTGAAGTTAATGCAATTTATAAATTCCAAATTTTTCCTTTAAAATTTTCCACTGATAGTGCAAAGGACAATTAAAAACGGCGCCGATCCCATTTTCGTTGATCTACCTGAATTTTCGAAAATTGAAAAAGTTATAAATAATTCGAAGGTTTGTGTTGATGTAACATCACTAGTTTAAGGTACGGTGGGCAGTGAGGCGAGGCAGGAATATTCTTTAATAGGTGGTAGGCGGAACAGGGTGGGAATAGAATTATTTTTTCTCCCTAACAGATGATTGTGATAAATGAAAACCTTGGCAACGTGGGTTCCTTAGGTTTGATGCAATCGAATAAAATTCATCTTCAGCGAAAATGATGCATATGAATATACTTCCAAGTACTTACATATACTTCCTTTCACCTAAACATGCAAAGGTGTTCACATAAATATTATTCGCGAATGCCTCAAGTGAACATCCCAACTCAAGACTGCTTTTGTTTACAACTAAACGTTATATCTGACAACTATTAAAATGATTAGCTAGCCTTGCATGTGTTCGCGACAGGGACTATCAATCTTATGATGTGCTCGCAGCGGCGATCAAACGTCTTCTTCGAAAATCATGACACTGGTACAACATGTCACTTTTGTGTTCCACATTTTTTTGTTATGAATTTTGTTATTCACTAACTCTTTTCACGACGATCAATTTATTTTGACTCAGCGCTAAAACTAAAATCTGTCACCACTGGCTGTCTATATTTCTGATATTTCGTAAGCTGACGCATTCAAAATAAAAACGTATGTAAATATACACATCTCAAATCACAACTAATTTATATTGTTCTAGGAATATCCGATGTCCCATATTTATTGTTTATTTATTCCTCGAGTATTTCCACTTCCTACTATTTACATCATAATATTTGCATTTAATACATCCATGTCCAATGTGGCTACCCAATGTCCTCTTTGTAAGTGTAGCATACTACTCTTTTAATTTCGCTCTCGGGTTCTAATACTTCGAAATAAGTCACTATTCTGTTTTATTATGTTCATTAATTTTCTAGAGGTATCTGGGTATGTCTCCGTTACGTGTGAGGATAGGGCAAGGAAGAGGTAGGGAAGATCGCGCGCGGCCCGTGGCCCGTTCGTTAGGGTACTGCCCCGGCATTCGCCTGGTGATGATGGATGAAAGCACAGAAAACTGATCAGAGCAGCCGGCCGCTAGAATTCTCCTCCAGACATCTTCTGAATTCGACCTAGTGTGGAAAGTGTGGATAGTGTGGAAAATGCTGCCCCCGTCGGGAGTAAACCCCTGGGAGCTTTCCCGGTCAGAGGCACCGCAGTGACATCAGTTGATGACCTGAGCCACCTGTACTTCGGGTCGGGTCGAGGCGGGGCGAGGCGAGGCGGGGCGAGGCGGGGCGAGGCGAGGCGGGGCGAGGCGGGGCGAGGCGGGGCGAGGCGGGGCGAGGCGGGGCGAGGCGGGGCGAGGCGGGGCGAGGCGGGGCGAGGCGGGGCGAGGCGGGTTCGGGGCGGGTTCGGGGCGGGTTCGGGGCGGGTTCGGGGCGGGTTCGGGGCGGGTTCGGGGCGGGTTCGGGGCGGGTTCGGGGCGGGTTCGGGGCGGGTTCGGGGCGGGTTCGGGGCGGGTTCGGGGCGGGTTCGGGGCGGGTTCGGGGCGGGTTCGGGGCGGGTTCGCGGCGGGTTCGCGGCGGGTTCGGGGCGGGGCGGGGGAGGCGGGAGCGGGGCGCGAGGCCCGCGAAGGGTCGGGCGGGGCGCGTATAAATAGGCCGAATGGCGCTGGCTCGTGGCTGCCCACCTGGGCGCACGACCTACCTGATGCTCCGCAGGTTAATTAAATCGTCGGGTGGCGTCGGGCGCTGGAGCGGCGGAGCGCCTGGCAAACGGCGGAACGCGGAAAGCGACGCGACAAAGCGCTTGGCCAAATTAGATTGCAATTTTCGTCGCGTAAAGCTGACAGAGTAATTATAAGAGTTAAAAAGAGAAAAGGAGAGAAGTAGTGCAAATAGCTTCGCTGTGTATGACGCCCTCTAGTAGCAAGTGCGCGCACGACGAGACTTCCTACTTTCGTAGACAGTGGGTGTTAACGTGCGAGTACACCGTAACATGTTTTGCGACTTATTTTTGCAACTTATTTTTCGTGATGGAGTACAGACAGGCCAGTTTAACAAACTTAACGTGTTTTCTACTTAATCTTAATTAAAATGTAAAACTTTTTTAAAATGTAGAGAGGGGAGTCATAGAGCATCTTAAAAAGATTGATCCATGTTTGTAATTATTTGCTCTAAAGGAAGGAGAGGGTATCTATCAATGTTCGTGACAGCGACCCCACCCTACTATTCCCATATAAAATACAAACGCTAAGCTACTATACTTCTTGAACAAGAATTGTGTGTTCTTTTTTCGCCTCCAAAATTATTCAAATCAATTAAATTATGCCTTATTTTCCGTGGTGAGGCAGGCACAGGTCATCAGGCCTGTTCTTCCGCCTGACCACGCAAATTCCGCTGCGCTCCTTTCACCTTCCATCAGAGAAGGAAGGTATAACTCAGGCGACGAAAGAGGCCAATTGAATTTTGCTCAGAGGCTTCTAAACGAAGCCTCTCTGAGAAACCTGTTCATAATCTTTAACCTGCAATAAATTACAGCATGGTACAGCCAGCTTTACTTTCCCTCGGAAGGTGTGCGTACAAAGGATTTTCTCTAAAAATCCCCTAAAAATTCACGGTTTGGATGGGCTACAATACAATAATCTAATGATGCGGTTTAAAATATATTACATTTGTTAGTCCTGTCATGCTAGATTCATGTTGTTCAAGGCAAATGAATCAATTGAACTGAGAAGAGGACAATCTTAGACATTTAGTGGAAGTATAACATGAAATAGAAGAATTAATTGGTGAAGAATATTCCTAGAAATTATATTGAATCAAGTACCTGAATGGATATTAGCTTTGATGGATGTTGTTTGTTTAATGGTTATTTATTTTTCATGCCAAATGTGAAGTGTTTGAAAATGATAATCTGTTACTTCACAAATACGACGTTTCTAAAGGAAAGTCGAAACTTATCTCATTGTATTGGTATGAAATGTGAAACTTCACAAGAAGCATAGACGTGAGTAAAGGTATTTTGTTTTCTAATTATTTTAGTTTGTGAGTAAAGTGCATTGGGGTTTTGAGGGTGGGGTCAGGGCGAGGCATCTCAAGTCGGGTAAGCCAGGCAAGATCGAGTTGTGCGGGCATGGGCTAAAAATTGATAAAAGTGGGCAAACAGCAGCAAAATATTAAATTATTGTCTAATATTTTGTGAAACATGAATACAATGTAATTTAAATAAAAATTGTAAATTTAAATTTATTTCATGCATTATTTTCTCGTCTTACTTTTTTGTGGTACTAGAAAAAAGGAAATTTTGCAATGCTGGGGCAGAAATCGACGATTTTTCGAGAGAAAAACTCGTATTTTGGGGCCCTGGTACAGAAAAAGTGGGTAAATATTGTTCCTACATGTAGTAAAGTACTTCTTTTAAAATGGCGTGTAGTCAAAAACACGTTTGGTAGGTACTTGGGCCCGAAAAATTGATTGGCGTCCATCTTTGACGTCCGCCAGTGTTGGCGTCCGACAAAATTTGATCGATGTCCGACTGTTTGTGGTCAATGTTAGCGCTAAACTGTTAGATAATTTTCTCCGCAATTGACATTTCGCGATTCAGCTGGAAGATATCAAGAACCTACTAACTAGAAACGATTATTTTTATTTTTTGGGATATATGAAGTATCAGGAATAGTTTCAATTTTTCCTCAACATGGCTTCAATTTTATTAATGACACTATTTCCTGGGAGAGCGTAAAAGATTCTTAAAACACTGCATATCTAATTTTCGTTCAAATCTCTAAATTTGTGAAAATTGCAAAGGTTGAAAATTTTTGTGAGATCTTTGTACAATATTGAAGATATGGCATTTTTTTCTTAAAGAATTCTGTTTTTTTAAACATATTTAAACAATATCATGTACAAATTTCTCACAAATGAGTAATTTTGTATACTTTTTCGAGAAATATAGGCAATTTGTAAACCATTTTTCTTTCAAAAAGGGCTTCAAACTTTCTTTTCCTTCGGATAAAGTATTGGTCTCCTTTTCGGTGAACTCTGCGTATTTTGGAAAAGTGCAAAAAAAAATCTAAAAATTTAAATGTTGATTGTCCGCTATTGAACATATAACGGTATTATTAATACTTTTGCGCACCTTTCTGATTCTTTATGCCCGCGCTTGCCTATTGAATACTATATGTCCGCTCTTATACCAACTCAACAAAACAACATTTTTCTGAACCGATTTATTCAAATTAAGATACAAGAAAATACAATATATAAATGGCATAATACTGAAAGAAGTACATAAACTCGTTATAAAACGTAGCTTGCTTAATTGATATGCGGTGTAATATTATTACATAACCATTACTAAGGGGGCGGCAAAGAATGTGCTCTTTTTAGCACTGCTAGATTCTTAAATTAAATTAATTCTAATTTAGACGTGCTACAGCCGCGCACACTTTGTGTGGGCACTCCCGCCTTGAAGAAAACCTCGATAGCCTGGTCGAAACTCCGGCATCAATGCCCTCTACGTCTAGGCTGTCCGGGTGACGCCGCGTCGTTGGCAGATAGGCCGACGTTTCGCCATAAATATCGCAGGCTTCTTCAGGGTAGTGAGGTAGTGAGCCCTCGACCCGGCGTCACCCGGACGGCGGCCGCGTGCCTTCGCAAGACCCTGGCCTCGGAAGCCCTCGGTTGCCCGCGATCCACAACGGCTTGAGGGCACCGACTGTGAATCTTGGCATAGGCTCCAACCACCACTGGGAGCATTTTGGCGTTGGCCACTCCATGAAGTTAAGCTACCAGGTGAATGACTGGTTGGTATTTTACCATCTTTTCCTCTCCGGCTTTCAGAAGTCTACACCCATCTTCATAGCGGACGGTCAAGTCGACCACGCAGACCTCTTCCCAGCTTTTTATTACCAGGTCATGGATTGGTCTGGCTCCGACAACGAAGAAAATGGCATCCTGGGCACTACGGTGTCCGACTTTCTGGATCATCTTCCACTATATGAAATGCTTGATCTAGTTATGAAGGTTTATTCTTGATGGGTTAGTAAAAGTGCATTGTCTCGGGATATGGTTCGTAGTTTCTACCTCTACATTACACTTCCTGCAATACATATTCTCTCTGGGCCTTCCCCTACTCAGAGTAGATTTATTGTCAGAGGTATTCGATCTCAGTTGGAGTGCCGTTATAAAAGTACCAGGTTTCAGAAGACTATAGTATTTCAAAAAGGCATTACCAATCGGATCCTTAAATGCGATTTTACCCTTAGAATCCCAGCTTCTCTCAGGCGTCTACCTCATCATCTAGGCACATTTCTTCTTATAAGTTCTTATATCGTGTTCAGTATAAAATACAATATACTCGTATGGTGGGGTGAGCCTCAATCCTTAGGGGGTCTTTATTGTCCGTTGGTAGATCAGAAGCTCAGCCATCAGCATATGAAATTTGCATATTTTTCTGATCGTATACTTATGTTCAGTGCTACTCTATTGCAGATGTAAGAACTGTTTGGCCAGATGATTTGACCTCCAGCTTCCCTAAGCATCGACATATATGATATCGATAATACCAGTTCGTACAGTTAATGTGGCAGGTATGTAGTTATTAATTAATGCCAACTGAGTGGGCTACAAATACGCCTTCTGAAGCCTCGCCCCTGCTTCCATCAAATTAAAGATGGATGCTTTAGTTGGGAAGCCGCTCTAAAGGGAGTAATTCACTCCCAGGTGTGTTAGGTTATGTTCTACAGAGGAATTCGTTTCCCAAACTTTTCAAAAGACCCTGGATCATCTTTTGCACAGCACCAGAGCGTCAGAAAATATAACACTACTTTACAATAGAGGGTGTCCTGCCTTGTTTTCCAAATTCCCAAGGAGGTCCTCCATAATGAGGTTGAAAGGAAGTGAAGATAAAGGGTCCCCCTGCTTCACTCTTCTTCAAATTGCCACCGATTGTTTTCGAGATGAGCTGAATAACGGTGTAAATATCATCTTAAAAGCCCATCACCAAATTATTAAAAGTCGTCGGTAATCCCCTGGCAAAACCAACAGAATAGCCTTGTTAGGAACTGTGTCAAATGTTTCGGATATATCTAGCAATGCGCCGACACCACCCCCTGCTTTGTTCATGTCGGTGACTGCTTCGGTAAGTATTTGGACATTAGCGAAACAGCCAGGCTTGCGGGTAAACTCCTTTTGGATTGTATTGAACTTTACCACGGATCGAATGCGTTTGCCCTAAACGCCCCAAAGGATACTGCACAGCAGATAACTAATCGCAAACTGACAGTAGTTAGAAGCTTTTCATCCTCACCCTCCTTTGGGCTAAAGCTAGAGGGATTAGCTTTCCAACCAGGCAGCACAAAGTCACCGAATATAATTTGGATATACAATGTTTCAGTTTCTGCCCCTGAAGATGAGTGGCTTCTGTATCAGATCTGGTTCTGGAGCTGGGGCATTTCAGGCGACTTGTAATTTCAGGCGACTTGTAGTTACAGGCGACTTGTAGTTTCAGGCGACTTGTAATTTTAGGCGACTTGTAATTTCAGGCGACTTGTAATTTCAGGCGACTTGTAATTTCAGGCGACTTGTAATTTCAGGCGACTTGTAATTTCAGGCGACTTGTAATTTCAGGCGACTTGTAATTTCAGGCGACTTGTAATTTCAGGCGACTTGTAATTTCAGGCGACTTGTAATTTCAGCGAGTTGCACCCCGCTTATAGAATGATATTGGCGCCCGTTTCAGGTGTCGTCACTTTATCATCATATTCATTTAGAAAGAGAATCGGGGACGTAGTACCTCAACTGGATTTGTACAGACCATTAATCTCATTCCTGTTAAGGCTCTGTTGGTTCACACTTGTAGAGAAGAAGGTGGTACTACGTTCCCCCACTTTTATTTCGACTTAAAAAAATAAATGACTTTTTAAAAACAAAAATGATAACCTAATTTTCAACATTTGTGTAAACTATATAAAAATATGAATTTTCTTAACCGTTCAGAAAATGGGTAAAAATCAATAATTCGAAAGAAGTCTTATTTGAAAAAAACTTCTGTGATGGTATTATGGCTCCCTTAATACGTTAATTAAAACATGGACTTGGAGAAACAAATTACATATATAAATACTATTTTATTACAAAAACTTGGAAAATAAAAAAAATACAAAAATGACACATGAAGATGCCTTTTTCGGTCCCAGCACAGTCACAGTACGCCCACAATTCGCACAACCCACAGTTCTCCCCGTGGTCAGCTGAAAATAGTCTACCACAAACTGGGCGTTTGGCCACCACAGGGACTTTCAACCCCAACTAGCGATTTCAAAATAGAGACTCTGACTGACTGAATTGATAGAGTAGTCTGGTCCTTGTGATTCCTCATTTTCAATAAATTTACGTTTGAAATGCTCATGTGTGGAATTTGTTTTCTTACCAGTCTGGTTTTTGCTTTTCGCCTATCCACTTTTACGTTTTTTTGAACCTGCACACATATGTTTTTACTTTATCCCTACGGAGTAGATGTAATGCTGCCTGAAAAAACGGCGAATTTTCGGCAGAAAAACTCTTATCCGTGGGCCCTGGTAACGAAAAAGTGAATAAATCAAGTTTTTAAATTTAGGGAAAAAATCTTCTAATACGTGCTGTAGCCAGAATCAATGTTTTGTGGGTCCTTGATACCGAAAAATCAAATGGCGTCAAACCGTCTGACAGTCTGTGAACAACGCTAGCGACCAAACCGTTCTGCCGAGTTTCTCCAAAATTGATATTCCTCGATCGTTCTGACTGATGACGCGGCCCCTTGTATTTGAAACCCATGTTTTAATTTTGGGGGGAACTTTAAATGATGCTCCTGGGACATTTTTTAGATTAAAAGGTGTCATCGCTTCTAATTCAATTTTGTTGTTGGATAGTGTGAATTACGTTTAAGAGAATGATGAAGGTCGATGATAATTAAAAACCCTCATTTTTCGAAAAATACAAATGTTCAAATTTTTTCTGCTTCTTTCTACGACTAAAATACTAAGATAGAGATTTTTACCTTAATCAGTTCCTTAAAGATAGATTTTGAAAAAGGTCATGTAAAATTTTTGAAAAAAATCGAGTACTTTTCGCGTAACTTTGCGTGAAAATACAGGGAAGAAAGTAGGGACTGTTTTAGCACCACTAGTTTTCTCCAGGCACCATAAGTGCCTCCTTGTAAAAAGATTATGTGATAAGGAGTGCCTTTGAAGTTAAAACATGCTCATGGCGATTCATAAAACGGTCGAGCATTTACTGTGCATCTGCTGTGAATAAGTATTAAGTTCCATTTCTTTCATAAAGTTGGTACGCTACCCTACGAAAATCTTTACTGGTGAGACCGTAGAATTTGCTTTCCATGATAAGCAAATACTCGACTCTGTTTCCAGCTCATCCCCCAATAAAGGTTTTCTTCGTAATTTAGTTAAAACTGTTTCTTCCAAAGGTTTGTCAACACGATCAAGCCTTTGAAGACTAGGTCTTGGTACGTAAAACGTTATGGAAGCCTCTTTCAAATCCAATTTTTGCCCTTAACTGCGTTGCCTTAACCATGTCTTCAGCATTCCAGTTTTTTCTTTTTGGGCCTGTAAACTTTAGAAAATTTGGGACTCATATACCCACCGTAGTTCGGGGCTCATTTTACAACCATCACATTATTAAAATTCTTCTAATCAAAACCGGTCTTTATTACGTTCAAAATTACAGATTGCGGACATAAAAACAATGCTTAAAACATATTGCATTTCATTCCTTAGAAATTAGAATCAGTCTAAAGGAACTCAAACTGTAATTAAAAGCCAAATACTTCCCTTCCAAAAGTTTTAGAACAAGAAAACACGAATACTTCTGTTACACATCAGGTCTCATTCACAAGTGAACTATAGAGTTATGCTGGCAAAAGGAGTTACTAGGCTAGTACAATCGTCCGTGCTAGAATGTTTGCGATTTATAAACAGAAGTGGCTCGTATTCATATTGCCACCTTCACATCCACAGTTACTTCTAATGCACTTTACCAATTGCGCTGGATCATTATTGAAGAGGTCCTGCTTCCTAGCTTTTCTAGCGCGTTCGCCCCCATGTCTACGGGTTCTTTTACGACTGGCGGCGGTAGGTACAAATGAGCCGCCAAAAACCTCCGCTAACTTGGTATAGGTCTTGACCAAATGGTCCTCAATTTGAATAATTCTTTTGCGTTCATTTCCCACCTCAGAGAGATCTTGATCTACATTAGTTTGCGAAGACAATAATCCTAAGTTGAAATATTTTCCTTCAAGCGAGGCTTAGCATCTAGTGTGGCCCTGTTAAGGCAAGTTTCAATATTTACTTTTCCGGGCGCAGCCGGAGACTCAATAAAATTTTGGTCACAACCAAAACTTCATTGACCCAACTATTTTTGGCCAGCGATGTTGGAACGGGCCGTGTGAATAACAGATAATCAATCAAAGGGGACGGGTAAAGCCAAAAGATATTGATTTATCTCTGAAACTGTCGCCCATATTGGGGATCGCTCCCTATCTGCTTTCGGGGAGACAATGTCTGCCATTGAAAGTTCTTCAGGACCGTTGCCTGAAGGCCGAGTTTTTTGGAAGAGAATCGGCACCAGATTGCTAGCGTTAAGTGAATATCAAATTATCGTACATTAAAGAAAGGTTAGTACTAAATTATCATACTCAGTTTTTTCAAGTTTTATTTTATTAGGCTTCGGCTGAAACATATATTCGCCACTACTATTTCCTTAAAATTAATTATTTATAACTTCCACTACGGAACTCTATCTGCAAAGACGTTTCCGCTCTTTTTGGATAGGTGTCAGCACAGGTAACACCTGATTTCTTCCCGTCTTAAGGTTAGGTCTTCGATACAGGGGTGAAGAAGAAATAAGCATAGGGATTTGGCTCACTAGAGTCTTCTGAGGGTTAATGATTGGGAAGCGAAGCGGTAGCAGAAGTTCTTGTAGAAAATCTATCTGAATCTTCAGATCTTCGATCATCAGATGGTGACGCTGATGATTCTGCAGTTACAGTTGCTTCAGCTACAATGGCTGCTAAACATCTTCGATATGTGGTCTCTTTTCTCTTCTCGTTCACCTGTTTAACGGTCTTATCCAGCAGAGCAGCCAAATTCTCGTTTGACGTATCTGGTTGCTCGTTCTTCAATGCAGCCGTTTTCATAGTATCCTCCGAAGAGGAGACATTCTTTGCTCTAGGACCAGCAGTCCTGACACTTCGCTGTGCCTTGGCAGCCCGAGCTTTATTAGCAGCGTTCAGATGTGCCTGATGCAAAGGCTGTGAGAGCCCTGATTTGCTTGCAAAGTTGAAGGAGCATAACTCACATAAAAAGTCTCTTTTAGATGCTTTCCGACCCGGGAACTTCAGGAAATGACTCAAAGCGGATAGCTTATCTTTGTAAATCTTTTTGAAATTGAAGCATAAAAAGATTAGGCAGACATAACAATGTAGTATCATGATGCCGAAATATATTATTCAAATCGGTGGCCATATAGCCACCACCCCCTTTCTGGGCACAATGTGCGCAGCGACTCGCCTCGAAGGGAATCCTAATCACGGGCTCCAAGCTAGGTCACACACGCTGGCCTGTTGTTTGCAGGGCGCGCCACAATGCGCGGCCAGGTCCGAGGCTTCGTCGTAGAGGCCGCTGCCAGTCGCACCAAGGAGCGCGACGGGGTCGTGGGCTGCAGACCCTCGATCACCTTCTCCCAAGACGTTTCTTCTGTTAGGGATTTCCTTCCATTACTAGATGCTGTCGCTTTAAGGCACCGGAGACCCGCCTTTCGCCCGTCCCTTTCGGCTGCACCTCACGTTGCCCTGAGATTCATTACCGGAACCACCGCGCGTGGAGGTGGCAATAAACGCTCATCTACAAACACCGCCCGACAATGAGAAATTATTCTGTGAATTTCACGTATTATCGCGACGTTACTATATTGCAACTTGATAACCAGAGTTGCCAGGAAGCTGAAAAGTGAATATCAAATTGTCGTACATTAAAGAAAAGTTCGTACTAAATTATCATACTCAATTTTTTCAAGTTTTATTTTACGTTACATTTAAATCATAAATTTTAAGATAGAAAACCTAATTGGGTTAATTTCAATTAAGGTCTGCGGATTGATTGAAAGAAAATACATCATTGCATTGTGTAACAAAACGAACCTGCCTGCGTTGGGTATGTCAATTTGCAACGAGCCCTATATCTTTCCAATTCATCAACTATCTTTAACTCAACTTGTTTTATCATTCCCCAAGTTGGGTAACCATTTGTAACGTTTTAATGATTTTTCTAATTTAATTTGCCCTGCTATGCTCGTAATTTAATTGCTCTAATAATTCATAATTTGGCTAGCTCTGTTTTTCTATTAAGATCTTCCATGAGTTTGACGTACAACATACGTCGCCTTCCCTGCTGTACGTGGATGTGTGACTGTGTACAGAAATCACGATTCCTAGAACTTCTATGGAATTCACTACCTACTGAATTGATGGCAATTGAATGAAATATCCACCTTTTCTTTTCAAACAACAAATAACATTTATTGTAACCTTTAAATTAAATGTCTAGAGCTTGTTATTAATGAATTATTCAACCGGACCTAAAAATTATTCAACCGGCTTTGATAAAGTTCGTAAGCTTACGGAATGATTTGTCGGTTAATATGATGCCGCCGTCTTTTCCAAAAGGGGATGTCCTGGGTCCTCCTGTGGTGTGATTTATGAACCTATTGTCTGTGTAGGCTATAAATGTTTTCCGACTGTTGCTAATTATACAGTCCGCTATTCGGAAAATCCCTACATCTGCTCTAATATTATCGCATCGCGACTTTCCCTCACTAGGCTTTGTGTGAAGCCCCTATTCGCCACCACTATTTCCTTAAAATTAATATTTTATAACTCCAACTACGGAACTAACCTAATATAAAACCACGAATGCAGAGTCTAAATATTTTGAAATGGAAAATTCATACCCGACAACAAATGTAACAATTATTAAAACAATGCAAACATTTACCCACTTAAAACTAAAATAAACAATACTGCTTAGTCTACACTATTATGGATTAACCAGACAAACATTTACACACAACGTAAATCTATTATGGAAAAATTACAGTTTCATTATGTTCATACCCTGTGAACTGCTTGGCTGCTTCCGGGAGAGTGATAATTCACTTCTATTTGCTAAAGCTAAATTTTTAACGCCCTCCCCTAAGCAATTCCATGTTAATGAAGCCAGGCCATGCCGTGCCTCAACAACACAATTCTCGTCTAGCATTCAGCATGGCACGCCTAAATGTTTATAGTTATGCTATGCTACGCGTGTCCCTTGGATTTTAACATTCCAGATGCATTCATTACGTCGTATCACACCCGAAAGACATTCTGGTATGTTACAATCGAGAATACAAATTATAGAATAGAGTGACAATCGAATAAATATTGGAATTTTGAAAAGAAAAAAAATTAAAACAAAGTCTTAGGCAGAAGTTCGCGCGCGTTCTAAAGAATCGAGACGACATCCCGCAAGTCGGCAACACCGCGCACGTATCCATCAAGGATATGGATAGAAATTAGAATGGTCTCTAGCTACAATTGCAATTGCTGGAAATATACATATTAAAGGCGTGAGAGATATTTCAAAAAAGTACATTTGTGTACTTTTTGAAAAATAAAAGAATACAGCAAAATTAATTCCATACCACCTTAAACAGTGCAATTAGCACTATCTGTTGGAAAGGTTGAGGAATAAATTTGGAGCCGTGTTTGAGAGAATGGCATTTGAGCGCTTCTGAAAATGCGAAATTTGGAGCTCACTTTCACGGAAAACTGTTGGGTTTTCGGGAAACTTTATCTGACATTATTTAAAGCACATGTACTCATAAATACATTAATGTAAAGAAAATACCGCTAGTATAAATATTAATGACGTGAGAGAAAGTAAAAAAATTACGTTTTTTTAATTTTTGAAAAAACAAAAGAACACAGCAACATGACGTTTATGACATCTTTTAGATTGAATTTAGTACTACCCCTACCAAAAGTTTAAAGACAAAATTTGGAGACGTTTTTGCGATTTTTTAAAAAATTATACATATTGCACGCAGTATTGCGCGAAAACTACTAAAATTTTCAAAAAACTGTATATGACCTTAATGAAAGAAATCACAACGGGGAACAAATTTTATTTGAAGGAAAAATCTCTATATTTTATTTTGTTTTATGTGTTTATTGTGTTAATCACATTTTTGAAATTATCGAAAATTTAGTTATCCCTGAAAATCTGACCAATGCCACTTTTATAAGTGTATATTACTCAATCTTACAAGAAATCGTATCACAAACTCCATTTCAGTCTCAATCAAATATAACTGAGCGTAGTAAAACATAGGCGAGAAAGATCATTTGAATAAATTCCTTCGTTTAAAATTGTGGCTTATTTGTCACAACCAAACATTCGCAACACAATTGATGAAAAGGAACGAGTCACAGCAATAAACAAGTAATGGAAACGAGTTCGGTTGAAGGAAAACTTTTACAAAAAAAGAATCATTATCTCTTCTTCAGACATTACAGTGAGCGCTAAAAAGATATTACTCGCGCACGTTTTCTTGAAACACAAGCTCCCTAGTCATCACTCAGCGCTGAATAGCACGGCACGTTTAGATACTTAGGTTCGACTCGGAACGGCAAGTACCAATTTACATTGCTGGCAACAACCACTTCGTACTTTCAAAACAATGGTAGGATTACTCGTGGCACGCTTTGGCAATTTAAGTTCATGTTCACAGTTGGCACGCCCTTTTAAGCCGTTACGTAGCTAAAGCCCTCCTCTCCCCGCACCTCCCGTTGTGGAATATCAAGAAAACTTGCGCATATACTACTTCTTAAATACATTTTGAATTTGATGTTGTTTTTTTTGTGGTTTTCGCAGGGCTATCTTGTGGAAAATGCTTAAGACCACCTGAAAACACTGACTTAATAGACCGGTAGAGGTGGCTCAGGGCATCAACTGATATCTTTGCAGTGCTTCTAACTGGGAGGTGTATAAATTTTCGCACCTTTTGTTCTATCTTTTGTAATATTCAGTTAATATTAAATTAAACAAAGAGAAGAGATTCCAATTCACCTAAGATTCAGTTCACTATTGAAAATAAAACGAATCGTAGTTTGAATTTTCTGGATGATACATTAATAAAAGTAGATAACAAAACTGACCCATCCTGGAACACGGAACCTTCATTCTCTGGCCTTGCCCTAAACTACCATTTGTTATCTATCAAGAGGTTTACTAACTTGGTAGATAAGGCAGTGAGGTTCTCTTCTCCCCAGTTTCTTGATTTCTACTTACCTAAGGCTATGCAAATTCTTCTTTTTAATGATTATCCTCTATAATGTTTTCATAAACATTTGCGTGTCCGGTTGAGGAGATTGAGAAGCTACGTGGAACCTACACACTTCGACAATAGTGAAACTTTCATGAATGATTCAATTTGTTTGACACCTCTTAATGCTAAAAAATATTTTTTTACCAAATTCAACTTAAGAATAATGAACAGAAATCAATACACGAACTGTTTTACAAAATATGAAGTACCCATTACCTTAAATGAAACTACCAATATTGAATACAAAATTGACTGTAAAGATTGAGACTCGGTCTATAAAGGACAAGCCAAAAGATCAGCATTGAAAGCACTCCCAACACGAAGAGTCAAACAATTTTACAAAATTGTTTAGTTAAATTTTAATTAGTTTTTCTTGTTAAATATTCACATCTTAATACTGTACCCTTCTCTATTGTTGTCTCATTCCACATCTACCCATATCCACTACTATTATTTTAAATTTGAATTATTTCAATGCGTTCCTCGTCAGGTCCTTTCGAAGCTGTGATAATTTCTTAGGCAGTTCTGGGATACACTTACTATGCGATAAAATTCTGGGTGGGCGATTGATGATTTTTATGCCGCGTATCCATAACTATTAATGTACAGAATATGCGCCACCATTTACTATAAAGAAAAAAACTCGCATAATGTGTTCAAGAACAAAACATGTTCAATAAGTATCAATGAGTTTTTTGGTATTAACCTTGTAATAATTGACTCCCTGTATTAAAAAAGGCCACATCTATCTATATAATTATAAATTTTCCTCCGTTATAGTTACTCTCAGTCTTGTCTTTATCAACTTTAATTTTGAAAATACTCTTTCTTGTGTTAAAGGCATTTTAAGTAAATATTTATACTTAATAGAGTTCCCTTAATTGAAGAGAGTACTTGTTACAATGCACTCGCACTTCAAATGCGCATTTTATTCACGATTTACACTTGAATTTTACAGTGCAAGCAGGGAATTCTGCTTCCTCTTCACTTGTGATCACTTCGTCATCTTCTTTTAGATTTACAGTTTCTTCGGTATCATCATTCTTGGTTGTTTTAGAAACTTCGTTACTTTCAAAATTATTAGCACAATAATCTCAACCAATAGACTTTCTACTAATACTGTACCAAACATTAATGAATTATATTATTTACGTCCTAAGTTTGTCCTTGTTAACATAAGCAATCAACTGACATATTTTTTCCAAGGCATATTCTGGAAGTTTCTCCTTCATTTGTTCAAATGTTTTGGAGTCGAGCAGAGCCAAGTCCAAATACAGACTCTTGTGTTTTACAAAACGATTTACATTATTTGGTTTACTGTTTCTATAACAAAGTAAAATACGTTTTCTTTGAAAGCATCTTCAGAAAATATATTATTTACCATTTGGACTGCATAATTTTAAACAACCTGTAAAAAGTATTGTACCACAGCTACTGGGTCAATGTCCCCCATCTTCATCAGGTTTTTCGTCCAGTTTCCCTGATCCTTTGAGAAAATGCTGAGATGGCACCTTGTTTTGCTTCTGTACATATATGTAACTTCACTACCTGTGCATGTCTTCTAGAGTTCAGTGAGAAATATAGTTATTCAAATTATCGTTCTCGATGTTCTCGCGGCAGGAAGCATATTTCTTAACGAAGGTCATGAAGAGGGATATGCGCTCAAACGTATGGTTGATTTGCCCTTGAAAATAATTTCATTCCATAAGATCAAATATTTTATAATCAATTTTGCCAAAACGCTTATTTCTTTCTGTATTAAGACTTCTACTTGTTCATGGCTTAGGATAGGTATCCTAGAATTAAGAATACGTATTTAGATAAAGTTTTAGAATAAAAATATTGGGTAGATAGAAAAATAAAATATATTTGAAGGCAAATAAATAAAATGAAATTAATAAATGTTTTATTAATGCTTGTAACTGTATAAAAGACAGGATAAAAGTATGAGAAAATAAAATTACAAAATTCAATAATATCGAGCAAAAAATATCATTTACAAAAGGTCATTAATAATATTATTTCATTTTACATTTTTGGAGAAGATAAGAAAGAAAAAAAGTAAAAAGTCAAATATTCACATAGCTACACTCTTTAAAAGGTACGTGTGACAATATAACGTATACTATGTTAATAGATGAATATTTGCCCCATTTTGGTGGTAAAAACAGTGGCGTCTCGTGCTTAGGTTGCACAACTCACAGATATAATCGAAAAATATCTCTTAATATCTTAGGAATATACATTTACCTTTTAATGACATTCAATATTCAAAATATTGCGGCAATATTGACGAACATGAAATCGTTTTGAAACCAAAGAGCGTCCGACTGCCGCTCTCTCCGGGGCCTGGATCCGTGCCAGGTATTCGTATTACACCATGCTCTTGGATCTTGACTGCATTTACTCTTTGGCCTTTCAATTTAACACGGGCAACATAGGGCCTTTAGATTGGGCAACCAGACGGGTGGCACTTTCTAGCGCTGTGCGGCGACGGAAAGAGACAAAATAGGAGAATACCAAAAATCTATCTTCGTCTGACTCGCTACAACCTAATTTTATGGATTTCGCTTGTAATTGAAAGTACACAAGTTTAATCAATTATTGACGGCATTCAATGCATTATTTATGATGTTTAGAGAAATAGTTTTCATTCGATATTAGATTTACTGATTTAAAATGTACACTTGATGAATTCTTTGTGTAAAGTGGGCCGATCTGGGATGAAGTCGCTTTCTCGGTAGGTGCAGCAGGCTGCAGTTACACCACGGAGAGCGCTGGTGGAATATAAGCGTGTGTGTGTAAGGATCTTTGTTACAAATTATGGGTATGGGTACTGATATTTTCAAAACAAAATCATTTTATTTTCGTGAAACGGATCAAAGCAGTAGTACTTGTTGCGATATGCTGGAGTCGAACTGGCTGCGATATGCTGGAGTCTAGTGGAAATCAAAGCCGGAACCACATGCGTGGGAGGTGTATAATATACCTGACTCGGTCACGACGCATAAAATTATGTACGTTATGAATCAACATAGACTTTATTTAACTTAGTTTAAATTAATTTGAATTTCTTATTTTTTATTATATTTTCGTATTTTAAATTTCGGAAATTACACTTCCGACGTTCGATGGAGATACAATCTCCAATCTGCTGGGGCACCAGCCTCCATAGGGTAAAAATATGGAAACGTTTTAAGTTTACAATGCTTAGAAAATGCTTTCTTGTCCAAATTGGTTTTATGATGGGACAGACTCATTTTTACTTGGACTCTCGTGTGAAAAAAGGTTGCATGTTAAATATAAACAGGTCTAATCGATTGCAGAACTGTCTGGTAGAATTGATCATTAACATCATGTGATGATATGATAATTTTGACATTTCAATTTGATTATGTATCAGAATTCTAATGTATCATAGAGCTGCAGTTGTAGTAGTAGACGACATCTACTTAGTTGGCACCTTGCAGACAGCTGGCAGTTCGTAATGGAGGTGAGCCAACCTTACAGGCAGCAAATACCATTCTTTCAAGGGCAACAAAGTAATTCAGAAACAAACTGTTATGTTAAACTCGTTTTTAAGATCCAATATTACTTAAAAGTTGTATTTCGAATGTGAAACTATAATAAGTGTTTAAATATTAGAAGAAAATAATTATTTCTACAAAGTTGGATGCAAGGGCGCCGTTTGATCTTTAAATATACGGACTTTGGTAAGGAATGGATGAATGCCATACATCTGACTGTGAGAATGTACTAACTATGACTGTTTCTAAGGTGGAGAATTTAAAAGAGAGCCAGAAAGGCATTACGTTAAAGTTTAGCGTACTATACAGTGCTTTATGAGCAGCCCTTCTCCCTCGACGCCCGTGCCCTGACGTTGAGAGCACGGGGTACAGAGGGCAAGGGGTGGTGCGCTCCTCCCACAGGGAGGACGCGCAGCCAATCGCTCAGTTGAAAGAGCACAAACGGATGGTCTAACTGTCTGTATCATCGCCTTCCCTTTGATGTTGGCTGGCCGGAGAGACGAAGTTCCAGCCGAGCCCCTTTGCAACGGTGTGATGAATCGCGGCGGGCAGTGCAGGACCGGCGACGCGACCAATCGCGTTGCGCGGCGAGCCCGCCAGAGGCCGTCGTCCGACAAGGCCGATCGCCTATAAACATCCCCCGCTTCGCTGCCCGCGCCCTCCCAAAGAAAGCCACGGGCGCCTCGCGCGCCGCTCATACCGCGAACCCTTTGCGCGCTTCGCTCGGAGTAAAAATACGCGTCCGGCTGCGGCAGCCGTTTGACCTTCGCCCTCGCACGCGGTCACCTGAGCGCGCCCCTCCGCCCCCGCCCCTGCTGCCCCTCGCCCAGCGGCACGGCGGGCCACCGAAATAGCTTGGGCGTTAGTCAAGCGCGCGATTCCCGAGCGGCAGCTGGCCTGCACGTGCGCCCCGCCGCGCCCCAACACGCCCCGCCACGCCCCGCCCGGCCCCGCCCCGCCCCGCCACGCCACGCCCCGCTCGCCCCGAGCCGCGGGACGCTCTCCGCGATGATTCACAGCGGCGCTCCTCTGGAGACCTACACCGTTATGGGATGCTCAGAGACGGAGACGACGGTGCCTTGCTGTTTACTACGTTCCACCTACATCCTGCCACTCCCCAGCCTTCCTCCCCCCCTTCTAGGCGCAAAATCATCCGCCCCGCCCCGCCCCGGCCCCCCGCACCACATCTCATCCTTCCCCGGCCCGCTCGCCATGCCCTCTCGCAGCCACGGGAAGCTCTCTGCGATGATTCACAGCGGCTCTCCCCTGACGACTACACCCCGCCATTCCCCTGCCCAGCCTGGCTTTACCTGCGCCACCCCGCCCCAGCCCACCACACCAAACCCCGTCTCGCCCCGCCCCGCACCGCACCGCCCCGCCCCCCGCTCCAGCTCACAACACCTCACCCCCATCCTTCCCCGTCCAAACGCCCCTCTCCGTCCCATCACGCCCCGCCGCTTCCCCCCGCCATGTCCCTCCCTTCCCCCGTCCGCTCCGCCCCGTCCCGTCCCGCCCCGCTCCGCTCTGCCCCGCCCGCTCGCTCGCAGCCACGGGACGCTCTCTGCGATGATTCACAGCGGCTCTCCCCTGATGACTACACCCCGCCATTCCCCTGCCCACCCTAGCTTTACCTGCGCCACCCCGCCCCAGCCCACCACACCAAACTCCGTCTCGCCCCGCACCGCCCCGCACCGCCCCGCACCGCCCCGCACCGCCCCGCACCGCCCCGCACCGCCCCGCACCGCCCCGCACCGCCCCGCACCGCCCCGCACCGCCCCGCACCGCCCCGCACCGCCCCGCACCGCCCCGCACCGCCCCGCACCGCCCCGCACCGCCCCGCACCGCCCCGCACCGCCCCGCACCGCCCCGCACCGCCCCGCACCGCCCCGCACCGCCCCGCACCGCCCCGCACCGCCCCGCACCGCCCCGCACCGCCCCGCACCGCCCCGCACCGCCCCGCACCGCCCCGCACCGCCCCGCACCGCCCCGCACCGCCCCGCACCGCCCCGCACCGCCCCGCACCGCCCCGCACCGCCCCGCACCGTCCCGCACCGCCCCGCACCGCCCCGCACCGCCCCGCACCGCCCCGCACCGCCCCGCACCGCCCCGCACCGCCCCGCACCGCCCCGCACCGCCCCGCACCGCCCCGCACCGCCCCGCACCGCCCCGCACCGCCCCGCACCGCCCCGCACCGCCCCGCACCGCCCCGCACCGCCCCGCACCGCCCCGCACCGCCCCGCACCGCCCCGCACCGCCCCGCACCGCCCCGCACCGCCCCGCACCGCCCCGCACCGCCCCGCACCGCCCCGCACCGCCCCGCACCGCCCCGCACCGCCCCGCACCGCCCCGCACCGCCCCGCACCGCCCCGCACCGCCCCGCACCGCCCCGCACCGCCCCGCACCGCCCCGCACCGCCCCGCACCGCCCCGCACCGCCCCGCACCGCCCCGCACCGCCCCGCACCGCCCCGCACCGCCCCGCACCGCCCCGCACCGCCCCGCACCGCCCCGCACCGCCCCGCACCGCCCCGCACCGCCCCGCTCTGCCCCGCTCTGCCCGGCTCTGCCCCGCACCGCTCTGCCCCGCACCGCTCTGCCCCGCACCGCTCTGCCCCGCACCGCTCTGCCCCGCACCGCTCTGCCCCGCACCGCTCTGCCCCGCACCGCTCTGCCCCAGCTCACAACACCTCACCCCCCATCCTTCCCCGTCCAAACGCCCCTCCCCGTCCCATCACGCCCCGCCGCTTCCCCCCGCCATGTCCCTCCCTGCCCCCGTCCGCTCCGCCCCGTCCCGTCCCGTCCCGCCCCGCTCCGCTCTGCCCCGCCCGCTCGCTCGCAGCCACGGGCGCTCACCGCGGTGATTCACAGGCGGCGCTCCACTAAGCACCTACACCGTTAATTGGTTTCCAAGTGGCGTAGTGAAGTTTTCTTTGGAAGAGTCTATATAAAACTGATAAAAATAACGTCAAAATATAGTACTTCCTGTAACTTCATTGTAATTAAATTTGGATTCATTTTAATCTAAAAAAATAAAATTTAGAATAGTTGCTTCTGGTTCTACCAAGAAACCAATGTACTACTACATTTTCTTGTGTTTATAACGTGTCACGATGTTACTTCAGTATGCAACTCACAACAATATAGAATACTAAATTCTGCAGCCAGATTATGGTAGTCTCTGGTAATAAGGTAGTCTTTCCTTTTTTTAAAATACATTACAGAATAGTTAAGACGATACAAAATGTCCCCAAATCACCCCTTTTTTGTGTGACAAAAATTCAATTTACCATTTCTAATGAAATGATATATATGTATATCTATATATGTCTATCACATGCGTTTAAAACTTCCCTATAAGTTTACGAACCAAATTCATTCCTCACATTTACGGCAACATTTGCAGCTGCATCGTAATTTAGTGCAGCGTAGATCTGTCTGTAGCATGACACAAAGTAGTAGAAGTATCGTAGAATATGTCGATTTCTTAAATTTAATTTAAATTAAATTTAATTCTCGTGTTTGCAAAAACACCTTGAAACCGAATATTCTAAAACGCAGAACTCTTGGTTGGTTTCCCTTACCAGAATTTCATTTGAACTTTGTCTTTTTTGCGGGTGGGAGTAATACTGTTCTCGTATTTTGCAGCTTGTGCAGCTTACATCCAAAAAATTAGAAGGTCTCGCATCTGATGATAATGTTCATCTGACATTTCATATCGTTCTGTTCGCTTTTTATGCGATACTTTGCCTTTGTGAAGAATAACTCGTGGCGAGTCACTTTTAATTCCTTTACTCTTATACAAATTTAACAATGTAATATCAACAAATTACTTACCATTGCTAAATCTCACATATTTGCCTTTCTGATTTGTTTTGTTTAATCTCCTAGTTATAAATTCAATCAGTTTTTCTAACACAATCACTTTTTTTGCTTCATTAACACCCGAAAATACATTCGACTACTTTATTCATACACTTAGATAGAAATATGTTTCTCTCTAATGCAATTGTTTATGTAGTACCTCAGTTCTCGCTGTAAAGACATAGTTCTACAATTGCACATAAAATTTGAACACACAGTTTCACGTCAAGCCACGAGGGAAGGAATAGGGTTTAGTTGAGTTCAGAAGGGACTCGGAATGCTTTCTAAGGCCCGAACCCAACTTAAATATACATACCTTACGAAGATTTTTAACCCACAACGTTATTGGCCGGGTCCCACCTGCTACAAGCTCTTCTCTCGCGACACCGAATCGATTGACCTAGTATTTTGTAAACATGTTACGGTTATGCAGCATAATAACTCTAATTCATCAAACTAATATTTCAAATTAGAGAACTTTTTATGAGCACGCGGTCTGTGCTGTGCTTGAATTTTCGTACGACACCATTGATTTCAGTATCAGTATTAACAATGCAAAAAGTTACTTTAACAACAACATCTTTCAACATCACCCTCAGTAAAAAAACATTTACTCAAAACTAAATGTCCCTAGAAAATGTACAAAATAATATTTACTGTACGTACCAGTTAACACAACTGTTTAGTTTACTTTCATGTAATACTTACATAAAAGAAAACATCATTTCACATTTTATTAATTTTGTGTCCTAATAGAACTTTTAAGTATATCACGCAAGATGAAAACCTTGTTCTTGTATGGATATCATCAATGTAAAGTTTGAGGCCATGTTTGATAATATGTTGACTAATTTCGAACTCGCAGAAAACCTCTGATTTTTAGAGGAACTTGTTAATAGATCATTTGAAGCACGCGTGCTCTTGGGCCTCTCGCGGGCCCTTCCGCTCCTGGAGCGACATTCCCTCTGAAGGGCACCTGCGCGCTCCCGCAACATCCAGGAGTCGTAAATTATTATTGTTTAAGTTAGCATTGGTACGAGAAGTCATGTAGCTGTTCGGTAACATTTTACAGCATCCATTAGATAAGTGAGACGAGAAGCAGCGTGCAGAGAAATTTGGCATAAACAGTGTAAAATCTATAGTACTGTGGTGGTTAACACTTTTGAAGACGTAGTGCCGAAGAAAAAAAATGTTTATTTGAATAATGAGTGGAACCCGAAGATGCTTTGAGAGTTCCTTTTGGAAACTTAATCTCCTTTCCTTCCACCTGGTGCCTGGTGCCAAGATTCGCCACTGTAAACAGTTTCGAAACTCGCGAATTGTGGCAAGAAAATAGCAGCGACGCTGGTAGCCTCCCAACGGGCGCCGCGGCGCGACAGGTCGCGACACCGCCGCCGCCGCCAAGGCACGCGCGCGGGCACGCGTGTTAGGAAAGGCCCCCGCCCGCGACCGGACGTCCCCCGCGGGGCGAGCCGCGCCGCCCAAGTGCGCAGGTGCTATTTGAAGCGGCTGCGGAGTAGCGATGCGACGTCGCCAACAAAACCTCGACCAAAATCCGTCGATGTTTTTCAACATCGTTGTTTTGAAGCGGGTTTAGTAACCTCTAATATCAAATTCGTGGTCAACAACATTTAATTTGTGGTCGTGTTTATTTATTTATAAATACAATTGAACTGAAAGCTAGGTTGGGACCTCTCTGTGAGAAATACGAGGAAAGACGAAGGAAATTCCGGCGCATAAGGATCAGGTCGGGCGAGGAATGTTTTGCCCGAAGAAGGTAGTGCAAATTGCGTTCGTGTGGTTCGAACACACAAAAAGAGTGATACCATCAGTTATTTTATATTTTGACTTTTACAAATTTGTGATTATAGGAGTTGTTCATCCACGTATAAAAAATCGGATAAACGAATAGAGAAAATACTAGAAATATCCATCCTTTAAAAACGTCGGCATCGATATTGCATCCCTACTGAGGGAGCGTCGCCAGCTGATCACTCTTCAACAGTCAGTCAAGACCAACTAGACACACAAATGCTCATTACTTCCACAAATCTCCTCTCCCAGCATTATTTTCCTTTCTTCTTCCTTCCTTCTGGCTTTTCCACCCACAACCCTCAATAAAATAACCCATCCGCATTTACAGCAAAACAACCCGGCCCTCACCAAACCCCTATTGTTACCCAATCCTCGTCTCGTATGGGGAACGGATGCACAGAATAAACTAGTGGTGTGCATAATAGCACTTACTTTCTTGCCCTTAGTAATGGTTATGTAATACTATTTTTACAGCAATTTCTCTCCGAATTAACACGTATCAATGCCATTGATGTATTCCAAGCTCATATTCCCTGAACGCTAGAAATTTTCCTTTCATGTGACATTTGAATTGTATTTTTAAGGAAGAAAACCTAATTGGGCTACTTTTAATTAAGTTTTGCTATTTGCTTGAGAGAGAAGACATCAAGACATTGAGAATTTAAATACATTCCTTGCAACATGGATAAAAAATATGGATTATCAAATGAAGTTTAAATAATTTCTGAAAGATTAATTTGTAATTTGTAACAAAAGCTCGAATGTAAGAAACAAACGAAGTATAAAATAATATACAAATTATAACTTATGTAGCATCCAACTACCTGGAATCACCATTCATTTTACATTCAAAATACGCAGAAAATTCGAAGCGGGGGACTATGTTTGAGGCCAAATTTCACAAAAAAACCCTCATATTTTCAAGAAACCTTGCACGGTGGAATGTTCATGTTAAATTGTAAGTTTTATTAAGTTGTTAGTTCTGTAATGTTAAGTTAGTGTATTCTGCCACCACGTCCTCAAACTTAATCTCAGAATTTGTTATAAATATAATCTAATTATTAAGTAACATTCGAAATAGCATTCGAGAAGTCAATATTTACTGGTTTTCTAATTAAACAAATTCGAGAGATAGCCGATTCGGTGGCCGAGATCGCTAAGGCAGTAGTGCCCTAGCGATCTCGGACCGAAGGATCGCGGGTTCGAGTCCCGCCTCGGGCATAGTTGTGTTATGTTCCGCCTTTCAACCCCTATCATCGTCATATCGTGTCATCTTCACAGTTATCATGCCGTTACAGGCAATAGTGGTCGCTAATGACCTACAAGTTGTTGCGACCTTAAATGACAAAAAAAGATCGAAAAATACGGTGAAGCGGCTAGTTATATGATTTACATGTAAAAAGCGCAATCATTTGAAAAAGTGTATTCCTTTCAAATATAAAAAACTCCCACGGTTCTCTTAGGAATAAAAAAAAAAGTCCTTGAGTCTCACAGACCCAATGCGAGTAGTTCAGAAATTTGGATTGAGTACTCCCGGTTAAGAAATCTGTTGTAAATATATGCTACATAAAAAATAAATATATCTGACAACAGTCGTAGTACATTGAGATGACGAAAATCATGTGATAGCAGTATGAAAATATACAGGGGACAGGGCCACCTTGTAAAAAAGGTATAAAAGGGCAGTGCATCGACAAAGCTTTCATTTGTACTCAAGTGATTCGTGTAAAAAAGGTTTCTGCAGTAATTATGGTCCCACGATGATAATTAATTGACTTTGAATGCGGAATGGTAGTTTGGGCTAGACAAATGAGGTTTTATATTTCGGAAATCCTTACGGAATTCAATATTCTGAGATTCACAGTGTCAAGAGTGGGCCTAAAATACCTAATTTCAAGCAGAACCTCTCTCCACGGACAACGCAATGGGCGATGGTCTTCACTAAATGACCAGGAGCAGCGGCGTTTGCATAGTTGTCGGTGCTATCAGACAAGTATTTTCCCCTTATTCACAAACTTCGTAAATTATTATTCATTAGCACTGTTAGGCCGAAATTTATAGAAATTTATTTTCCCTTCAAGATGAAGTTTATTCAATTTGCCTATAAGTTAATATTCAGGTTTTATTTTTCTCTCTATACCAAATGTAACATATGCAGCTGTATAGTCACGAATATTTTTCTGTTACCCTGACAATGAAGAAGCATAATATAAAAAGGGTGCACGTCCTCTATATTTCTTCTTTGAGTAATTTGTCAGTAACAGTGGAAGTGAGCAAAAGGTTTCTAGACGTGAGTTCATAAATCGGCGTTACAGTAACCACAAAATTTGTGCAAATTCCATTTACAGAACTCACAGAGTTTTTTTAATTATAATTTTCTCATTGCGTATTTCAACTAAGAAGCTTTTGAATTATTATTCCAACCTGGAACGAATACAAGAGAAAACAACTCTGTATAATCTGGAGAGGTTTTCTGTGTTAAAAGTATTTCAGCGATGAATTCTGTCTTGTCAAAAGGTCCTGTGCTGTTTCCTTCATTGAGTTCATCTAATGCAAATGTATAGTGAGGATGACAGAAAAGTGGAGCATCCGTAAATCTTATCCCTTGAATATAAGATTCGCTCTCTTCGCAAATTCCAAACCAGGAAATTTATTGTTAAAAAATAAGGGACTTTGTATTTGTTGTTTAGTAAATGAAAGTTGAAGATATACTTAATGTTACTTTATTAAATATAAAAATTCGTTGCATTTGCTTAAAATTCTGTACATAACCTAATGGATTCCGTGAATTGAGCAAATCAAAAATTTTAACAAAATACTGGATAATTTCAATTTTTGTCTCACTCTTTTGGATGTCAGGATGTCCACTAGTTCACAGGAATGGCATTAGCTACCATACGTTAAGGGCTTAAGCCAACCTTAATTTTTCATCTTGTAATTGATATTCTGTCTTGAAACCTTGTTGGTGAAAGTGAAACCTTTCTGTTGCTGCAAATTGTTCAGTAATTTTACGTACTTCTATTCAACAAAGACAGTTGGAGAATCAAATACATGAAGTGTTCCTAAAGTGTTTCGGGCTAACATCGTGTGGCATCCAAAATGCTATGCAAACCATATTGTTTATCAGGATGCTGTGTCTTTCCACATTTTCCAGTTGTGACACGCCGAAGCCCCGCAATCAACGCAATCAGGGCACCAATGTTGGATTTTGCCCCGTCCACTCTGGTTACCCAAAATCTGAGCCGACAAGTTTTGACAACGTCAAATTTAGCAACTCGGCCTGTGCGCTTCCTTGAATCCCATTCTTACGAAAATGTTTAAACCTTTGTAGCCTACCTCTTTTCAGAGATACAATTGTAAACACAATTGACTTTGAATCTTCAGCATTTTCGTGTTATACCAAAACATCAATATCTATAACGTCAACATACCTCTTCTCAGAAAAAACCTTTTTTTTAGTGGCATACTATCCATTACTATTACCTATCTTCAAATTTGCCCATAAAGAATGGATTGACATTGATGTATTTCAGTACAGCATTGAAAAAACTAGTCTCACTTACACTTAATACCAATTTCCTCATCATAGATTTGTGGGGTAAAGATACTTTTCTCCGAAAATAGGGATACGTTTTCAGAGAACAGAAATCCACACCTAAGTCAAACTTGTTTAAAGAATAACGAAGAACAACGTACGTCGTTTATGGACAGCCCTGCAGCACTACTTCAGTCGTTATGCGAGTCCATGCCACGTCGTGTTGCGGCACTTCTGCGTGCTCGCGGGGGCCGTACACGATATTAGGCAGGTGTTCCAGTTTTTTGGCTCTTCAGTGTACTTTTCTCTACACTACGTGTATTCTCTATACTGTATTACGTGTATTACGTATGTACGTTCATATAGAACGTAAAAAATAATATTTGTGTAAATTTGAAAAAATCCAAAGAATAAATGAAAAGGTGTTAACGTCATGAAATTCAGTAAATTAAGCCATAAAAAACGTGTAAAGAAAAATATTGGACATATTTTTTTAAAAACTGACGGTCTAGAATCTCTGAAAATGGGCAATTTTGAGCTCACACAGGTCTTGAGTTTACGAAAAACCTTATAAGTCCCTTTTTAGAGCACTCACAGCTGCAATATGAATGCGATGCAAATATTACAAATAGTGGTATCGACTATACAAAATGTTAGAGAAAGAAATTTATTACATATTGGAACGAGATTTATCCAATTTTTCTATATCAGGGCCCCTCAATTTAAGTTTCTCCGTAGAAAAATAGTCTTCTTTGCCGCAGAATTACATAGCTTTCTCTCTACTATGCATATTACTCCATAATATATGTACACGTTGTTTCGCGTAGATTATCGCGCGCGTTGTTTCCGATTGTCGCTCTCATTGCACTACGTGCGTCCGCTACGTCACAACCGAGTGGTTGGACAGGTGTTGGACGCCCCTGTCGCGGACGGATGGAGCGCCTTCTACAACAGCAAGGTCGACCCGCAGGGGAACAGGGCCACACCGCTATCGTGAACGATGCAGCGTTCGCAGTGGTATACTATAAGCGTCTGCGAGAGATATGATTTTTAAGGGCGAAAAAATCCTTCGTACGCCTTCCTTCGGAGGGGAAGTAAAGCCGGCTGTCCCATGTTAGTAGATTTACTTGCATGTAAAAGATCCTCAAGCCTAAATGACGCCTCTGAGCTAAATTCAAATCGCCTGCTTCTCGCCCAAGAAATACCTCTTTTCTCTGCTAGTTGATGAAAGGAGCATAGCGAAATTTGCGTGGTCAGACGGAAGAGCGGGCCTGATGGCCCGAGTCTCGCCAAAATATTCAATGTAATATGTAAAATAAGGCAAATTCAATTCAATTCAATATGAGGAAAAGGTTAGAAAATATGAGTAACTCCGAGCGATGCTCCCGGCCCAGCGCTACTGGGTGGTGGAGTTTCACCGTATGGTGGTGGGGACTTTTGGCGAGTGGTGTGGTGACACTGAAGACCCTAAAGAAATGGTCTCCTGCGACAGGCTTAACTAGTGGTTCTACAGAATGGTACAGACATTCCCGTATTCCCGTCTTCTATTGCCTTTGGTCTCGGCTAGCTATTCGGTCTTGCCGCATACTCTTGCCAGCTACCTTCTATCGCGGTGCAAAGTACACTTTTTTTGAAATTTTCTTAATTTTTCCTTTTATCGATGAAAGAACTGAAATAGTTTCAAGAATATTAAAGAAGTAAAACTTCACCTCGAAACGTGTATTTCCGTTGAAATCTCGAAATCGATTTTACGCGGCATAACATATCTTTCCCTGTACTACGTATATTACTCCGCATATACGTATGTATATTTCTCCGTATATAGGTATGTATACGGCAAAGCAAAAAATTACATTATTTCGGGAACTGCCACGTGTTTCGCCCACATTGACCGAGCAGGCCTGTTGCCTTTTGAGTACCAGGCACGCCCCTCCGCCCGGTCTAGTGCGCGGCGGCCCCCTGCCCCCCACCCCCCACCCCCCGCCCATTCCGGCGCCGTAAAATACGACCCCGCCCTGCAGCGCACCGCCGATCCATAGTGCCTGTGAAGCAACAACTGTGCGTCTGCCCCTGCAGAAGGTATCACAGCGGGGAGAAATTTCAACACAGTAATCTATGCGAACGAATAGTGCCACTACTGCATGCCGCACCTCACAAGAGCCAGTGGCAAGTCAAGCCGGACCACTATAAACACACCACGCAATCAGTGACAGTGGTTCATAATGTACAAAATGTAAATATCATGTTAGAATTAAGCGTAGGGATGGGACAAATTTGGAAGTTTAAGATAAGTTTGATATTAAGCACCTCCACCATAATACATCCTTACCCAATATGAAGTAATGAATTATGTAAATACTCGTACGTATAAGAAAAAATGAAAACGAACTAGTAAAACTACAGAATGATACAAATTTTATCATACCGGTTTTCTATTCGCTTATGTGTGAAGAAGACTACAAGGGTCTCTTGTGGCACCTACTCCATCTCTGTGCTATAATGTGCTAACCTTCTCTCAACTCGCACATCGCGTAGACATATCTCCAAACTTTACATATTTGTACATGTTGTTCCTTTTCGATATCTATTTATTGCATCATTGTTCTAGGCATGTGATCCAGTTCAACTGAACAAACAGATTGCACACAGTTACCTTTGGGGTCAAATATAATGGTATGGATGTGTAACGAAGGACTCGGAATGTCGCCGCAACTCAAACACAACTGAAAACATATCTTTCGTAGGTAACTCTCCCTCAGGAATAAAAAAAAACTTTGCAATTTGACGATGCCCACAGCAATTTCACATTTACCGTTCTATTCCGGAATTCAATTGCAAACACCTCTCCAAAGAATGCTCTGCTTTCCACAAGCTCAATAAATTTCGTTGTGTCCTCGGCAAAGTACTCGGGAGACTGTGCACGTGCAAATTGTTCCTCTGACCCCTATTTTAACTAAGAAAATAAAATAAAAAACCAACACCCGCTATCCGTGTTTACCATTGTCGCTTGCGTCTGCCATGCCAGCGGGCAGAGTACTCGGGGCGATCTCTTGCCGCAAAATAGAACCCGAGCAGTCGCTCAGGCTACTTCTAGCAACAGGCGTTCACACTCCCTGCGGGCAGTGTTCGATTTAGATTGAGATTATTTAGTCAAAAAAAAAACAACCAACAGTAAAAACTGTATGTGACGTAGGGGGGAAAAGATTTTCTGCGCACGTTTTCTTGAGTTTCAGAATCACTTCCCATCATTTTAACTATAAATAGTTGAAAGACGAATAAAAATTTCAAATAAATAAATAAAAATTTTAAAATTACATTTAAGATTAGCAATATTTAAAACAATAGACATTTTCGTGTGCAGCATGCAGGATATTTATCTGCTCTTAAATGTACGAATGAAAAATGAAATGTGTGTGACATTAAAATATGCATCGATTGTGCGGGAAGTACCGTAAGAGAGGAGACGCATATGTGTAGGATGTGTGCAGGGTATATAAGTGTTTATGTTGTATGCTTTATATGTACAAATGGATCCAAACTAAATGTTCAAAAGGTGTGGTCCGCTGGCATTATCAATCGTGTTATTTAAGTAGGTGGGAGCAGTGCACCAAGTGAAACACACGTAGAGCACAGGTGCTATACAGTTCATCCCAACACGAATTTTCGGCAGAAACTACCAGTGTAGTAAATCGAAGAGGCGTTAATGCTTTTATCTAAATTACATATTCGTCACACGATTGAGCTGCAAGCCCTTTGGGGGGGGGGCACCAATGGTTGAGATGCAATAAAACTAAAACAACAGATCATATATCGTCTGGGCCAATTTCAATTATCTCTGATTTGTTGGATTCATCTCCGCTTCAAATAGAAGAATAACTGTCACAATATCGAAAAAATTCACAAAAAAAGAACAAAACAAAATATTCATGTCAAATACAACGCGCAACACACTAAAGGATTTTTTTACTCTCTATCGTGAAATAACCCCTAAACGAAGACTTAAAAACTACTATTTTGAGACCAAAGGCCTCAAAGAAACTTTTCTCACTCCGTAACCTATAGGATGAGATCTCCTGAAACGTTCTATAAAATGTTTGCTGGTCTGGCGCTCGTCGATATTGCCCCACCTGCTCAGAGGCGTGCAGAATATGCAACTAAATGTCTATGAGAGGGGGAGAGAGATGGAGGGAGAGAAACGGAGATAGATAGAGAGACGGAGATAGATAGAGAGACGGAGGGAGATTTGTTATATTAGAATTAAACATCGAGATTCAAAAAAATCTTTAAACCAAAACAATATTTCTGGGAATGAGGAAATTAAATAAAATTAATATTAGTAATATCATTGTAATTTAATGAAATATTTAATAAAAATTGGTACATTCAGTTATATATTTATTTTTCCTTTTAAATACAATGAAAAATTAATAATAGACAACTTTATATACATATAAGTTTCCTTTTATTATATCACAACAGTACAAAATAAATTCACAATTAATGCAAAAATATCTTCCTTGTACAAGAAAATAATGCCAGTAAAATTAAAAGAAATATATTCTGTCTCCAATGTGTAAACGGCGAGAAGCAGCGAATAAGAAACTTTGCGGAGAGCCAAACATCACAGAAGTCAAGTTAGGCTTCAATAAGATTTTTTTAATACTTTGAATACTTGGCAATTAAGGTATTTACCGATTAGGGTCCGCTGGTGTGCTAAGAATTAAAAATGTACCATTTAAATCGTATAAAAAATAATTTGCCTCTTTCAGAAATTTTATCGTTTTGTTAGTAGCTGTCGTGTCAGTCCCAATGTCACCCTTCTGGTTGTCCTTAATACTTCATCAGTCCCTGACTCTTGAGAGATCGCATCGCAAAATATATTTCGCCGTCAGAGTACTTCCGCAGCCGCAGACGGGTTTTTTCATTTCTCAATGTTTAGGAAGAGGTTATTCTTGCGGGGCCTTTTCTTAATCTGTGATGCACACTTGCTCACCGAGAGTAGTAGATTTATGGTGACCATTTACGGAGACTCTGTTATTGATAGAGTTTAATTTTGCGGAAAGGGTATTGCCTGGAGCCTGCTATGGTCTAATGATGCACTTTAAAGCAGCATTTCTAGCGTCTTGAGGTCGTACGGAAACTTTCATTTCTGGTTGATTATTTGCAGCATTTCTTGCTACAATATCGGCCTCTTCATTTCCAGAAATACCCACGTACCCAGGGTACCAGATAAACGTATTTGTTTCTCGTTGTTTTTTGTGACATAATATTAGAACTATATGGAATAATGGGTCCACATACAGTTGTCGCTAGCGATTGTCAGGCCAGAGAGAAGACTAAGGGAGTTTGCACAGATCGCGAATTTTCTTGCATTCAGAGCTTCAAATAGTGCATACAATTCAGCCGGGTATACAATTGCGTGGATGTGTTGAAGTTTCGAATGTCTTCCATTACGAATGCACTTCCTACTACTTGTTCTGTTTTTGATTCATAAATAAATAAGTGATTTGAATTTTCATGTATTTTCCAAACGATACTTAGGAGGGGAGTGATACTTTTATGGTCCCAAAAAATGGCAGACTTAATAAAATCCAGTTCTTAACTTAAGAAGTTGGATAATTTTTGATTTCCATTTTCACTCTTTTATTTATGTAGTATCTTAAACGTTTTATTTATATTATTTTCATTATTTCAGATCTTTGTTCAATTTTTTGACTATTTTTTACTGTTTATTTGGAATATTTTTAGTCAATATGTGTAGTATATGTTATTTCCCATAAATCACAGCCCTCAATATTATAGGTTTGAGAGAATTTAAATTTAGAAAAAAGTATCTAACAAGTGGTGTTCCTAGAATCCGTTTGTTGAGTTCTTCGATACAAAAAAATCGATTGACGGCAAAACGTCTGTCATTCCGTCTGTGAATAGCGCGCTAGCGGCTAAACCATTCTGCTGATTTTCTCCAAAATTGATATTCCCCAATCGATCTAGCTAATGTCGCGGTCTCATGTTCGTTGAAAACCCTGACTTCTCGAAAATTGCAAAAGTTCAAAATTTTTTCGCAGTCTTCCTACAACTAACTAGCTATTTTTTTTTCCCCTAATGAAATATGTTCCTTAAAGATAGGTTTTAAAATAAGGTCATGGACAATTTTTCGAAACTTTGAGTACTTTTCGCGCGATTTTTTCGCGTGATAATACGCGAGAAAGTACATTCTGTTGTAGCACCACTAGTTTTTTAAGCGATCAATTTCTCGATCGGGTGGTGCAAAAGAATGAACTGCAAGTCGATAGAGTTGTTAGAAAACATGCGTAATACTGATTGGTTCTTATACTGACCTCCACGTCTACCTGAGAACAATTTTCTTAATTCCTGTGAGGGTATCCAAGTGACTCTTGTAAGTACAAGAGTATTTTACTTTATTATGAGATCCACGAAACAGGCGTGTGTACACTTCCCGTTTTGCATCTGAAATGAAGCTGAGTATATCCCGTATTGCAACTAATGACATTTTCTCAGTGATGTTCTCTTGATTATCATAAACACAGCAACAGTCAAATAGTGGTTTCTCAAAGACATTAAAAAGGCGTAACATACATTTAAATTGTAACATATTCTCGTTTACAAATAGGAGACAGAATTGAAATGCCCTCTAAATTTTTATTGGGAAATTTCATACCACACATTCATAAAGATAATAAATATCAAATGAAACTATGAAAAGGGTGAACTATTTCTTTTCAAGTCAGAATGAGTACAATGTCACTATTTCAATAAAAGTCAGTGTTATTGTAAATACTTCAATGAAAATGTTGACAAATTAAAATGTTTAAATTTATATTCTATGCATTTTGTTTCTGTGAATCTTCTTGCTTAAATATTTTATCTAAAACAATTTTATTTCGTCGTTTATTTACACATGCCTATTTTTACTAGTTAAAGTATTCGGGCATTCTATAAACAGTGATTTTGACCATTACATTTGAGAAATATGCAAATTATCTGCGAAAAATTAATCTAAATCTTACAAAAAAAAGTACACTCCATTTAATTCACATAAGAGTGCATCATATATTCTGTACCACTTTTTCACTAGCATAATCATAGAAACATAAAGAGATAAATGCTGGAGAGAATAGCAATAGTTTGAGTCAGCTATTCAGTCTTGACTTAAAATTTATCACACTGGTGCATAACGTACAAAGCGCTGATATGTAACTATTCTGTCTCATTTTATTCTACGAGGTGTATCAATGCTAATTTATGGTATGTATATGATCAAACAATGTTGGAAATACTTACCAGTTGGTATAATTATATGTTAAATTAGAAAACAACGTAAGTAGTTAAGAACCTCCATGCATCATTATTACGCCATTTGCGATGGCCCAAGTCCGCTTGTCCGTGGCGCTGCCTTGCGTTTACTGGATGAGGCTTGCGGGGAGCCCCTTGGAATGTGGGGCGAGAGCATAGCTCCCTCCCTCCCCGCGAGAATGTGCTAGCAGCTTCGGATGGATGTGTGCTTCATTCGCATTACCTGCTGTGCTTAAGCAAATTTGATTGACAAATACTGCAACTGTAATTGACATTAATGTCGCGTTGCTGTTCACAAAGTCAGGATGTCGATTTTATAGTCTATGAAATGAGCATCCGTATGATTACTTTTTAGAATTTGGAGAAATCACCCGTCATTGATATTCTCTACTTGAGAATACCGAGGACGGCTTCAATTCCCTGACATATTTAACTTTGTGAACACCGATGGAGCAGACATGTTATAAAAATGTTAGAATTCAAATCTTAGTGCAATACAATGATTGCCAGTTATGTTGTTTTTAATAAAACATGTTTGCTCCATAAATACGAATTAGCGTTTGTGAACAAGCCAACAAAAAACTTTCTTTATGAATACGTCATCATCACTAGATAATTGTGTTGTGGATGAGATTACGCTGCATTGATGTACGTCATTCTCAAAGGGAGATAGAGAAAGTTTTCTCCGACGCAGAGATCCGGCACAAACGATTAAGGCTTCTTAGATAAAAGTGACAGTGACGAAAAAAAACCAAAACATAAATATTAAAATTTTTGGTTACCACTAAAATTATGGCGTCTCTAGCATTAGATATTGTGCATTGATATTTGTATATATATACACGTATCCACATCACATAAAAGAGAGTATAAAATATATATATGTATCTTTTGTCCCAGCCCGTGCGTCTCCGCTTGGTCCCTTGGGCGGGGCGGGGCGTGGAGGGGCGGGGCGGGGTGCTCAGTGGCGGCCGAGGCTGCGCGGGAACTGGCGCTGCAGGCAGAGCGTGGCGCGGTACTCGGGCTCGTACACGTCGGGGATGCAGAGCGCCTTGTGCGTGAGCATGGCGACGGAGGCGGCGCCGAGCGTGCGCCGCTCGAAGTCGATGAGCTGACGGAAGAAGCCCGCGTTGGGGCGCACGCACGGGCGGCGCGCGCGCAGGTGCGCGAACGCCTGGCGCAGCGGCATGCGCAGGTGCTTGACGAGGAAGGCCAGGCACAGCGCCGCCGACCGGCTCACGCCCGCCACGCAGTGGATGAGCGTCGTGCCGCCGCGCTCGCGCTCCTGCAACACCACCAACGCTCAGCGACCGCCCTCCTGCGAGCGGGCGCAAAATGCCTTTGGCCGAGATCATCACAACCAGTTAACGCTCGTGCCTCATACAAAATTTAACTCATATAATTGTATTATATATTAATTATATATAAATATAATATAATTAATAATTTATATATTATATTATAATTATAATTTATATATAATATAATTATATATAAATATAATATAATTAACCAATTTCAATGATTCAGATTGACTTATTTTCTACTTAACTATATCTTAACATGACTCGCTTTGTTTTTCATATTTCTCTCCAATTGTTCCCATTCGTAATTTCCTTCCTAAGAGAACGTGTAGCATCATTCAACTGTTTTAATATTTCCCTCACAACCATGGTCTTCAATACTTCCCTGTTTTAATTGCTTAAGTAATACTAGCTGTTCATCAGGCAGCTCATTTGCCATTTTAGAGGCCCCAAGCTAAAATATTTTTGAGACCCCCCCCCCCACCGTTCACTGGTAACAATACCATTTTTGAGATTGGAGATTTAACCTTTTTTCTTAAAATTAAGTACAGTTTGCCTTGAAGTAATAATTTTATTCAATTCAAATTTTATAATTAAAAATCAATAACAATCGTCTATAACATAATAATATCTAAATATTAAATTACCTGCAATCTTATTCAACAATCAATTAATCGTTAATAAAAACAAACCTGATTAAAAATGCCGTTTAAGTGATTAAACGGCCGTGGTATACACAATTTTTTTACCCAACTGTTTTCATATTTCCCTCGCAAGCACAATCCACTCGATCCAGCTCCATACATCGAGCACCATATCGAACGAAATATCAAGCATTATCACGTAATATCCAGCAAGTCATGTTCAGGTATAATACCACAAAACGGCTTCAGAAGTTTTAGTTAACTTTTTAATGCATATTCGTGAGAAAACAAAAAGTTATTGGAAGGAAAATGTCTTTTAATATTTTATCAATATCTTAATTGTAATTTCTACTAGATTCTATGGTTATTTTGTATTTCTTCTGAACTGTAATGACAAACATTTTCAATGTTCAGTAATGTATTTCGGAAGAATTACTTTTAATTATTATTATATATTATTAATATGTTTTTGTGAATTTATTATTTTTTATTGTATTATTTTTCTTTGTGACATATACATTCATTTCTTTTGTAAATAATGAACAATTTACATGTTTCTGGAGTGTTAAATACTTCTGCAATGCAAATTTTTGTTTAGAAAGCATTTTTTCAAACAAACTTTTGAGTGTTTATTGTGACTCAGCCATTCGCCATAACCAAGGAGTTCATTGGACAAAATATGCTTAAAATTGTGTTATGAGCTTAGTTTCGAAGTTTTGTGGTTTCCTCCCCGGGCATCCTACATAAAATTAGAGTTTATATTATTTCATCATTTTTTACTAATAATTTTATTACGTTCTTGGAAATGATACAATGATGTCGAAACTTATTTGATTTTATGTTTACGAAAATTGCTCTAACTAAAAATGAAATTTTCCCAATGTTGGTACACTGTTTGTTTGTTTCCTATTTTGATCCCGAGGTATCGGAACGTCGTTCCGTTCTGTCAGAAATCAAGCCCTGTACACTCCTGTCAGGCACTATTTGGTAAGAAGAGACGAGTAGCGAGGTTGCAGCGCGTGGCTCACCTGCAGCACGGCGTCGGCGACGGGGTCGAGGTGGCGGGCGAGGTCGGCGTCGGGGCAGTCCCGCAGCGCCACGCGCTCCAGCGCCACGCCCGGCGGCAGCGGCGTGTCGGGCAGCTCGGGGGCGGCGCTGAGCACGCGCGTCACGCCCAGCGCGCGCACGCGCTCCACGCGCAGCGCCGCCGCGGCGCACAGCAGCAGCCCCTCGCACACGCGCGCCACCTGCCCCGCGCCCCCGCCGCCGCCACCGCCGCCGCCCGCCGCCTCGCTGCTGCAACACACGCGCCCTTCAGGTGGCGCGCTCTGATCGCGGGAGGAGGCGGGGACGCTCCGCAGCCGAACGGCGAGATCCGGCGACGACCTACACGTCGGCTTGTGGGAAGGTGTTTCCCTAACCAGGCATCGCCCCAGCTGACTCAAGTTCTAAGCTACCGACTGCGTTCCTGGTATGTGAGGTAGTGTAGTGCATGTAAGTGAAAGTGTGTTGGTATAAGAGAACATGATAGAACAAGGAAGAGGAAGGAAAGATTGCGCGAGGTCCGTTGCCCGTTTGTTAGGGTACTGCTCCGGTATTCGCCTGGTATTGATCGGAGAAACAATGGAGGGCTACCGATCAGAGCAGCCGGTCGCTAGAATTCTCCTCCAGACAGCGACTGAACTCGATCTGGCTATCTAGCTAGAGTCAAAAATTCTGCCACCGTTGAGTTTCAAACCCTCATACCCCTTGGTCAGAGGCACTGCAGGGTCATCAATAGATCCAGCCGCTATTTACATTACATATAAGTTTCATGTAACGTGCTTTCCGTCTCTATCTATCTAGTACTCCAATGTACACAGCTACATTTTACGTCCTTTACGCGACGGGTACGACAGGAATCAGAGTATTTTGACATTTGACGAAAATACGACTCTTGGAAGCCAGCCCGCACGGACATTTGCCCTTAGCTGTTCTTCATCCGCTTGCTCCGTGTTTGACGAGCCTCGTGCGGGTTGGCGTCGACCTGTCGTCTGAGAGATTCGCTCTACTCCTCGTTGACACGCGTTCTATGATCAAAATATTTGTTTCAAAGCCGCCGGGTTTGCAGTTCATTCAGATAAATCGGGGTATATCAACTTTGGGAAAAAATGTCTGAATTTTTTTAAGAACTAGCGTTGCCCACAGAAGACAGATTACAGACAGAAAGACGAACTTTCTGATTGTCAGTCGGTCGGTCGGACAGATGACTGACGTTTGACTGTCAACCATTTTTTCGGTATGAAAGGATCTGCAAAACGCGGATTGTGATGTGTTATAGGAGGTAGTTTAGTTGGTAATGGAACAATATTTACCCACTTTTTCGATGCACTGACACCACAAAACCAGTTTTCCTGTCGAAAAATCGTTGATTTCTACCGCAGCATACTTTTTTCTACTACACAAGGACGTAGTAAGCCGCGAAAGTAAAAATTGTAAGCAATAAATGTTCCTTAGGAACCAACTGTACCCGGAGCATTAAATTGATATGCGAGATCCATTACTGTTCGGGACGTCTGATGTGATGGAGGTAGTATATGATATAGATTATTAAATGCAATAAAAGTGTCACGATTTAGTCCGTAAGCAACCGAAAGCTTCTAGGGGACACACGAAACGCCGATTTTCTCTCGAGGAGCCGGGGATTTTCCCCGCAGCAATAACTCTTTTCTCGTTCTTCGTGGTAGATCGCAGAAAGTAGAAAGGTCACGGATTATCAATTCGTTCGCTTTGTTGCGGCGGCCAAAGCTAAATCGGCGCGCGGCCGCGGGGTGGCCCTGCCGCCCGAAGGATGCGCCGGCGAATGCCATTGACCCACATCGCGCCTGGCGGCCCGCGCGCCACCGATTTAACTCTCCGGCTCGTGCACAAATCACAATATTTTCTTCATTTCAAGGCAAATGATGAACGCCGGCGAGCGTTTTGAGCACCTTCGAGAGATAATGTGTCTTCGTCACCTGTGCGCTGCCGCTCCGAAGTGTTGTAAATCATCAACAACGGCTCGAGGCTTCAAATGTCAAAGGGGAGTCAGTGGTTCTCAAACAATCTCGCGGAATGGCCTGGTTGCCTCCGTCAACGAATTTCGCCCTATGCTATTCACCGCTGTTTATATCGATGGAATGGGATGGGAGGCGCTTAATACAACACTGAGAGGGAAACGCTTTCGTTTTTCTTCTATTTTTGTGAGATGATCAATGCGTGCACAACTAATGAAATTTCTGTTTAAAAGAAAATTGACACTAAAAGGTTTATGGATTGATTCATTGATTAGTGATTCCGATCGCGCCAATTGCTAAGGTCATTAGTCCCCCAAGTGTAGCGCACTTTTTCCTCGGGAGGTGGCGGTGATCTTTCTCCTCTGGTTAGTGAGATCCGGTGCCGACATGCCGATCGACTAGCGGGGGATTACCCCGCCAGGTATCACCCAACAGTGGGGGGAACGACTCAGCTGGGACGAGCTCTAAGCTCCCGATCGGTCTCCCGGCATGAATGGTAGT